>CM053399.1:529823-611703 GCA_028644305.1 Xerus rutilus | reverse complement strand
TGCTCCCCACACCTCCCTTACCTCTCTGGTTTCCCCATGGTCCACCCTCTCCCTCACACCAACTTCTCACAGCCTCAGCCGCCCATCCAGCCCAGAAGTGCTCTTCCCAACCTCCGCCTCAAGCCCAGTGGGCTCCAGCCTGCCGACCACAATGGTGATGGCGCCTGGGCCCACAACCACGGCACCACTGAGGACCACGCGTACCAGTGCCTCCAGCCCAAGCCATAGCTCTTTCCACACTACCAGAACATCTTTATCTTTTGGTAGTTCTTCCTCTCTCCTACCCTTTATTTCTAGCTTCACCCGTACTTTGTCGTCACCATTAACTGCACCGTCTCCACTCCGAAGCCTTACCACTCTCTCTTTTTCTCTATCAACTCCCCATCCGTCTGCACTTTGGCCCAAGGCCTCATCCATATCCTCCATGTCTGTCCCTCATTCCTCCTCCTCTCTCATTTCTACCATGTTATTCTCAAGTTCTCCTTTGAGGTCATTGTCTCCCTCAGTCCCTTCGTCCTCCACCTCTCCTAGTCAGCATTACATGCCCACCAGCAGTTCCATGCCCCCAGGCCCGCTCTCTACTGCACCCACAAGTGGATCACATCCCACGTCTTTTTCTGTCTTTATGTCTCCCACACTGTCTTCCTCTCCTTTTGACACTTCCGTTTTGCCTCTTTTTATCTCATCTGTCCCTGCCTCTGCTCTTCCCACCCTGCCAGCTGTCCACACATCTCCCACCCCACCTCTGGTGCCATGGTCCAGGCCAGGGTTCAGTTCCACGTCCAGGACCACACCCAGTACCTCCCCTTCCTCTGCCTTATCACATTCCACCACTGCCCACCTTACTTCTCTTACCACCCGGGCTTCCCTGCCAGGCCTTGTGTCTTCAACCTTGGGTATAACCGCCTCAACAGTTTCCCCCACTACCAACCACACCAGCAGCCCTCCTGGTGCCACCAAGATGCTGACGTCCATGTTCCTCTCCAGCTACATAACCTCGCATGGAAGCTCTTCTACCTTGCCCCCAGCAACCCCCTCCACTGTGGGCCCTTCAGTCTCCTTTGGTAAGTACCTGCTTCTGCAGCTCCCATTGGTGCAGGGCTGCGTTCCAAGCCTTCCTCTCTGTCCCAGTGCTGTGCCCCTTGTACAGACTGTCCTCCCTTGTGCCATCATTCCTCCATGCTGCCCAAGGCTCTTTCTTTTCTCTCTTGAGCACCACTCTGTGCTAAGTCTGGCTGAAAACTGGTGTTTCCTTGCCCCTGCCTCCTACCAGCCATCAGAGGCCCCTTTCACACTCTGGGCCTTTGCTGCATGTCCCTCTGCAGTCTTGACCTACCTCTTTTCAGGCTCAAATGTCCCCCCAAGCAGCCTTCCACAGCTGACCCTTGGGAAGCTCAGAGGGTAGGAATTAGCAAGGCCCCCTGAGCTCAACCAGCATGCCTCCTTGCGTTAGAGAGGAAAAACAAAGTCCAATGTAAATACGCACCTCCCTGACCTGTGGGAGGCTGAGAGGGACTGGAGACAAGGGCTGCCATTTAATGGAAGCACTCACTGTGAACTGTTGCTTCCAGCTGCCCTCCTGGCCCAGGAGGTGCCAGGGTTCCCTGCAGAGCAAGCACAGGCCATGCCATGGCAGTGACACCTGCCCACATCCACTTTGTGTTCTGGGTATGCCCTTCCTTCCCTGGGATTATTCCCTGTTGCACCTGTCCCTGGAGCCAGGCTGCCCTGGCATGCCCCTCCCCAGCACATCCTGCTCGCCAACACTAAGCTTCACAATCTTCTGTGCACAAGGGCATGTCACCATGTGAGATAAGAACTTGGGAGCAGGTTGTTTCCCTCGGAAGCCACATCAGGAAGCACAGCACAAGATTAGGAGTAAGCTGCAGGGGGATAGCTGGGTCTCTGGGAACTAGACCATGAGCCCCTCCCTCTCCAGCTGCTGTGGGGAGAAGCTGGGTGTGGTGGGGGGACACAGTCAATTTGGTGCAGGTGAAGGAGAGAGACACATGGGGCACAATATCCAGTCTGCCAGAAACCTTTTTTTTTTTTCATGTATTGACCCAAGTCCACACTAGCAGCTTGTAATGCCTGTCCCCTGCTCCAGTGTACCCTGGGCTATGCTGCAGCATAACTACCCTCTGACTGGGTGTCCTGGTCCTCACACCTGACTCCTCCTATAAACCCAGACCCAAGGCTGTTCTGCTCCCCCTGCCCCAGCTCTGGCATGGGGAGTCCCCTTCTGGAGACACTGACAGACTCTCCTCGGTCCTCAGCAGGTCCTGAGGCATCTATGACCACAGGCCATGTCCAGGGCATGGGAGGGGTGGTGGTGAGAGCTGGAGGCCACCGATGGCTCACTCAGGTCCTCTGGAGCCTAGCTCACTACCATGTCCTTCAGAAAAGCAAGGAATGAGAGGCTACCAGCCTTTGTCCCCATGCAGAGCCTGGTCTGAGCTGCGGGGCTCAGGGTGGGGCCTGTCTTCCAGCTTCTCCAAGCTCAGTCTGGTTATACAACTGCGTCCCCAGCTCAGGGGCCCTGCCCTGGTGTAAGCATTCATCTCACTCTCCACGTAACTGTCTTTCCTCTTGGCCCCCAGGAGCCTGCAGCATGCAGGAGCATGAACAGGAAATAACCTACCAGGGGTGCACAGCAAACGTGACCCTGACACGCTGCGAGGGTATCTGTGCCTCTTCTGCCAGGTAAGCCTCTGGGAGCCAACCTTCCTGGCTGGGTCAGGACACACAGCAGGAAGCCAGGTTCAGATACTTGCAGTGCTACCCGGTCCCACCCCACAGGGTCCAGGCAGACTGTTCCATGTCCAAGGTCAAACCTGCCTTGTGCCTATGAACAGCAGTCAGGGGGAAAGGGAAAGCTCTTGAAGGTCTGGCCTGCAGCCTGGGAGTCCCACCTGCTCCTCAGGGGAGTGAGGGGCTGCCCTGACTCTCTGCTTGTCTGCTTCTTGGCAGCTTCAACATCACCAGCCAGCAAGTGAATGCCCAGTGCAGCTGCTGCTACCCACTTGGCTCCTACAAGAAGCAGCTCTTGCTGCCTTGCCCAGACCCCAGCACACCAGGCCAGCAGCTCACACTCACCTTGCAGGTGTTTAGCAGCTGTGCGTGCAAACCCTCGCGCTGCAGAGACTAGAGGAGCTACTGGGTCTCCCAGGCACAAAAGGTCCACAGGCCAAGAACCAGACAGATGCCACTATCACCACTTCCTCTGGATTTGTGCAGCAGCCCCTTTCCTGGACATAGATCTGACCTCCATGAGCCCTCAGAGGTGGCTCACATGAGGCTGCTGCAGGGAAGCCGCCGCTGGAAAGGAGCCCTGAGCACCACCTCTTGCAGACCCAACCAAGAGAGTGGGATTGAGGTCGGCAAGGAACTGCTGGCCCTGATGCACAGGGAACTTGCTGATTGCAGCATCAGCCACACACACAGCCTCCCAGCCTTTGGCTGCAGAATCTTACAAAGATGACGACCCGAGAGCAGATGCCAAGGAGGTGGCTGCTCCGGCAGGGCTGCTAGAGGGACATGAGGACTGATCAGGTGGGGGCTGTGGGGGGTGTGGGTACCTACACAGGGACTAGGGGGACAAAAGGCAAGGTAAGCACCAAATACAGTAGAGAGAGGTATCACCAGTCAAGGTGACAGGCAGGTGCAACACAGGGGCACCTAGCTACACAGGATGGCTGCCACCAGAACCCACGTCCTCAGAGGAGGCTGTCACCTACCACAGAATTGGTTCCAAATAAACTGGTTCTTGTCAAAGCAGAAGCTGATCCATGAGTGTCACCATGCTGTCCCCCAAATCCCTCAGGCCTATAGCCCTGGGTACACCTGCACAGTGGGCACAGGACCTAGGCCGGGTGGGGCTGTCCTCAGGTGGGGCTGGGACAGGAAAGGACACCACCACTGGCCGTGCCTTCACCTCGGACTCTGCTCAAGCCCCTTCTGGAGCTACTACCCTCTGGGTCCCTCCAGTACCATCTCTCCCAGGCAGGGGCCACCTCACCCCACATGCAGCTCAGCAGGAAAGAACCCCTGGGCCCGTCTGTCCCATGAGCTTAGACCAGAGGCCTCCAAGGGCAGGAGCTCCAAGGAGTCACAGCCCAACACCCACTGAAGCAGGGAGACCCACGCAGACTCAGCTACACCCAGAGTCATGCCAGCAGAGCAAAGGTGCATTGTGGCGTTGTGAGGTTGTAAAGAGCCCTGTCTTGCACTGCCCCAAGCCCACAGCAACTGCCCCAGTGTTGAAGCACAGGCTGCACAGGCAGCTGGTGCCCCAGGGTCCCTGGTGCCAGCACCTACAGTGCCCATAGGATGCTCCCCAAAAGACCACACATGCATTCTGGTCAACTGTACTAGTATTTATTTTTCTTTGAAAAGGAGCACAATGCACAGATGGACACCCCTGGGGCGGCACAGAGGGCAGGCCTGTGCTCAGCAGCCCTTCCTAGGCAAGGAGACTTACTGTCCAGGGCCCACAACCTGGTTGCCCATGTGCAAGAGCTGTGGCCACAGGCCCTGCTATCCACATGGAGTGTGTGGACTGCATACCAGGGACAGCCACACTTTTCAGGAGGTGGAACAAGAGGACACAGAGGCTCACCCTGGCCAGACAGCCAGGTCACACATCTGCAGCATAAGCCCACACTGAGGCAGGGGTGTGCCTCGATGTGCTGCAGGCAGACCAGGAGCTCTGGATCGCATACACCGAGACCAGCACAGGAGGGACTAGATGCTCTGAAGGACACCTTAAGTGGGACGCAACGCCCTGCAGCTGTCCCCAAAACCCAGGAGCAGCAGGTTGATGGCCAGAGGCCGAAGCAAAGGGCCCATATGGTTTCCAGTGCTCTGGAACATCAAAAGAGCGACAGTGGGTCTTGCCTTTTCCTATGTCTCCTCAGGTGCTATGGGCACAAGTGTGCTCAGACGAGCATCCCCACCTCCTGTGTGCTGACCCTGGGAGCCACTTCAGAGCACAGCGGGGGCCGGCCTAGGCTCCCTAGGCCTCTCTGCTCCATCCACATCCCACCTTGAGGTGCAGCACATGCAGGAACACGTGAGAGCTCAGGGCACGAGGCCAGCAGACCTGGTACACCCTCAGCACAGCACCACCAGGACTGCTGTCCTCTCTGCTTTAATCTCCTCCAGCCTCACCTCCAGTGAGGGCTGGACAGGTGTGGTCTGCAGCACTGAGCCTCAGCGGAGGCCCTGGGACACTGCGCTGGTACATAAAGGCCACCAGCACGAGGGACAAGCGCACCCTGCAGTTTTGCAAGATGAGCCATGGCTACACCCTGCAGAGCCATCGGGGTCCCTCCACCCACCAAGTGCAACTCTACGGAGTCAGGCGGAACACATGACAAGTCCCTTTAAGGACACCAGTGTTGCAGACAGGGCTGGCAGCGCAGAGCATGTGCTTGGTTTGGCCAACTGTCATCAGAGTAGACACTTGCAGCTCCCTAATTACAACCCTGCCCAGGAACCATCTGGCCCCATGAACACTGCCCAACCTGCAGTGTTAGTCACACCCCTCTGGCGGTGAGCGTGTGCGCGTCCCCGCCAGCACACCACCAGCACATCCAGGCAGTCCTCGGGTAGCCCTGCAAGCACCGCAGTGCTGCCGCTCCAGAATCTGAAGAGGGTCTGCAACCAGACAGCCGCACTAGGACAGACCTCAACAAAGTCCCCACTTCCATTCAAACTTCTAATTCCCTTTAATTTGTAGGCTGAACCACAGGGCTGTCTGACTCCCAGGGCCTGAGGCCCTCCTGCTAGGGCAGGCCCACTGCAGTCCTCCTCCAGCAGTGCCGCTGTCCCGCGATGCCCAGGGGCCAGGCCTGGAGGCGCCTTGTGCTGTGATGTTCAGACAAGGGGTTCTGTTTGCATATGGTGACGAAGACAAAGACGAGGAGAGACGCAGGGACGCGAGCTGGACCTTGCACCCGTGGATCAGAACTGCTCCGACAGCAGCTCGCACAGCCTCTGCGAGACGGTGTCCTTGCTGGTTCGCAGCGTGAGTCGGTACATCTGAAACAGGGAGAGGTCCGCACACCCGGGCCCTGCAGCCCCTCAAGGTCCCAGATGCAGGCCTGAGAGCAGCTCCGCCTAGTTAACCTCGCCCTCCCGGGAGAGCTGCTCTCCAGGGGTCACCCAAGAAGTGACAGCAGGTGCCCCAGCAGAAATGGACACACAGACTGGGGCCCCTCAGCCAGAAGGACACTGAACAGGCATAGGAGGAAGCACCCTGATGAACTGCCACCCAGGCCTGAGGAGCACAGGCCCAGCACCAGGCACAACACCAGGGCCACACCAGGGCCCACGGGAGATGGGGACGCCACGCGCTGAAGGGCACAGGCTGCATGAGCTCGCCACTCGTCGTCTGCGCATCTCCTGCCTGAGTCCCAGCACAGGGACAACCGGGAGCACCCACCCACCTCCACATAAGGCCTGACCTGGGCTTGCAGATTGGGCTCCAAACGCAGCAGGCACCCGATCTGGGTGGTTCTGGTATGTATGATGCCAGCACCCACAAAATTCGCAGGATTGGGATCGACTTCCTCGAGGAGCGCAGAACCAAATCCAATGATCTGTCCAGAAGGAGGAGGGGTCAGGACGGCACCGGCACAGTGCCTGCCTTGGGGCCCCACCACAGCCCTTACCTTGGCCTTGGTGATCTCTGTGTCCATGGGATGCTTTGCTCTGAAAATGTTCTGCACCTCTTGTTGTGGGCTGAGGGGCACGGAGGGCTGTCAGAGCTGGCAGCTGTGCCACACTACAGGCCACCCGTCAATGACCCCTGCCCCTCCCGCCCCAGCGCACAGCCCTCTCACTTGCTCAACTGCTTCCAACGTTGAAAGAAATCCTGAGAAGCCATTTCTGTGGGCTGGAAAAATTTGTTGAGCGTGATGGGTAGCTTGACAGACACATTCTGGAAGGTGCCACCATACCTACAGGCAGACGTGTTGACAAGAGGGGAGGGACAGGGTTCCTGGCTGCACAGCCTTAGGACTCGGGAAGCCATCCAGGCCGCCCCAGCAGCAGAGTGGGCAGTGCTCCTACAGGGGCTGAGCCACCTCCATGCACCCACTGAGACAGCTGGTGCAAGTGAGGCCGGGGCCAAGCGCACTACGTGGGGCCACTCGGGGCCAGTGGGACACCTTCTGCCACTCGCCCTTGCCACTCATCTGCCTCCCACAGCACCAGGTCTGTAGTCAGGGTGGGGTTGTTCCCCAGAGAAGGACTGAAAAAAAGCATTTGCATAAGTTCTGTTTCTAGAATTTGAAAATGTGCTTCTCCAAACACACTGTACTCAGACCTACAGGGAACCCACGACCACAGCTACTCCACAGCAGTACCTGCAAGCAGAGGGGTCTGCATGCACCTGCACAAGTAGTCCCGCCTAGGTGTAGAGAGCATCACCAGCATCTTCCCTGTGGCCATCTTTCCCAGCAGGAAGAGCCCAGCTGTTGGCCACTGCAGACTAGCCCTTCCCCTCTCGGACCACAGAGCAGCACGCAAGGCTTCAGGGTGCCATGGTGCACATGGCGCTCACAGCTAGCTTCCTACACTCTGGAAAGCTGCAGGTGGCTGGTGTGCCCCGAGGGTGGGGGTGGGGGTTCCCAGGCACATGGGCAGGAGCCCATGCGCACTGCTACCTGAACTGAATGTTGAGAAGGGGCGCCTCTGTGAAGTCGGACACACACTCCATGTTAACCACCTGCTGCACCTGTGCGCCCCCATCCACAGTCGGGTCCACGGGCTTGGTCTGCAGGTTCAGATGTGAGCGGGCAGGTTAAGGAGTTCAGACCATCTGGGAGATGGGCCTCGCCGGGCAAGCCCCACCACAGGAAGCAGCACATGCTCCGCACCATGCCCCACCACACTGCAGAGCTTAGGCCAGAACCACCACAAGACTTGCCCTTCTGCCTGACACTGGAGAGCAGGCCCGAGTGCCCAGGGCTGCTGCGCATCTGCCCACTCCCTTCTCTTGCAAGAACACTGGAAAGGACTGCTGACTGCTCTGTTCATCCCACCTCGTGGTTCCACTGCCCTCAGCAGAAGCCAGTGTCCGTTACCTTAGCAAAGTGACTCCACCTTCTAGGGCAACTTTGTGCAGTCAGCAAGCAGGTGCCACTGTGCTGCAGGCCCCTAGCGAAGCAACCCACACAACCCAGCTAGGTCTGGAGGTGGAAGGGAAGGCTTCTCCTTCCCTCTGGACCCTGAGCCCACTGGCTACTTGGCTGCCAGGCTCAGAACCACCCCACAGCCTCTCAGAGCCCAACGGGCCCTAGGGAGGGACATGCAGGTGTGAGCCTAGGCTCCTGGTCTTGGTCAAAGACTCAGCGCAGCTGACTCTGCATCTGTGTGTTTAGTATCTATTCTAAAACAGTTTCAAGAGTGTGTTTTAAGCTGGGCGTGGTGGCACATGCCTGTAATCCCAGCACTCAGGGAGGCTGAGGCAGGAGGATCACAAGTTCAAAGCCAGCCTCAGCAATGGCAAGGTGCTAAGCAACTCAGTGAGACCCTGTCTCTACATAAAACACAAAATAGGGCTGGGGATGTGGCTCAGTGGTCAAGTATCACTGAGTTCAATCCCCAGTACCCACCCCCTCAAAAAAAAGTGTGTTTTGGTGTTCCTCTAAAAATACACACAGATCTCAGGTGCAGAGAAGCTAAGTGTTCCACCCATCTGACTGGGTCTCCAAGGGAGGTGCCCCGTGCTCCTGTTCAGACTGCAACTTGTCCCTCAGTAAGTGACAAACTCCCCCACACACTCTGCTCTCAACAGAAATGGGCCAGTTGTACGCCTCCTGGGACAGGAGTAGCGCTCAGTGGGGACTCACCAATGACAATACAGGATGGAACAAGCCAGGAAAGGCAGCAGCTCAGGCAGCAGGTGGGAGACAGACAGGCGGACAGGTGCACTGTCTGATGCACACCAGAGGCAACCCTGCAGGGGGCTGCCCAACCTGCCCACCTGGAAACACCTTGCCATCATGACTGAAAGCCACTTCCTCCAAGGTCCAGCTAAACCCCAGATGGCCACCTGACTGACTGCCTGAGGCCCAGGTGGTGCCAAGGATATTAGCCTGCAGGTCATCTGCACAGATGAGTGTTGGAGTAAAGTTCAAGAATTGAGTGGAGGTCTTGTTACCATAAAATATGAACATCCGGCCTAGGAGACAAAAACAAATTTTTCACACACTTCACTTTACACTTAGCCTTTGTATTTACAGTGAAAACCAAGTACCCCTGTAAGCCCCAGCTGACTCTAAGCTAACTGCTATGACAATAACTGTTGCTAAAATTACTGTTTTCACAGATTTTAAAGAGCATGCAGACAGGCACAGTGGCAGCAGTCTGTACCCCCAGAGACTGAGGCAGAGGAAAACAAGCTCAAGGCCAGCCCAGCAAAAAAACTCTCAGTCACTTAAGGAAACTCTGCCTCAAAAAATAAAAAAGGACTGTGGACATGGCTCAGTAGTAAAGCACGCCTGGGTTTAATTCTTGATACTCAAAAAAAAAGATGGCCTGCCAAAGCCAGAAGCATGCTGGCTCTCCACCTCCTGGCAGCATGCCCGGGCTCCTGACAGCTTCTGCTTATCCTGTTCAGGGAGAGCCCGGGAGACCTGGCTGGGAAGCCTCACTCACACCACCAGTCAGTCATGCTGGCCCAGCCCTGCCCTGCCCCTGTAGCATGCAGACCTCCTCAGCCCCTCCAGGGAGACCTGGCTGGGCCTGGGCCCACTGGATGACCCAGAGCCAGTGCAGCCCATGTAGGGACTGTCCTTCAAACACGCACATTAAGTCTGCACCCCCACCAGCCCACCCTGCCAAGTCAGCTGCTGCTCCTTGCCAGCCAACAAAAGCACCAGGGTCTTCACACAGGTCTCAGTGGGGTTTCTACCCTTTGAGTTCAGAAAGGAAAGTAAGCCCCAAAGTTTCCCAAAAGACAAGTACTTTGGTGTCACCCCTGCACATCCTAAAAGCAAACCAAGGCCAGGTCAAGCCATGCGAGCCAGAGGCAGGACAGTGGTCGTGGAGAACAGGAAGCCTGCAGAGCACAGCACTTGCAGACCCGCCGCCCCACCCGGCCCCACCAGGGCCCTGCAGGGTGGGTGCTGTCGCCTCCCTCCGCACTCCCGCTTGCTCTGACAGGCTTCCTTGGGCTCACAAGGGCTCCGCAGGAGGGAGATGGGACAACATGCCCCACAGGTGTCACTTCAACAGCCCCAATGGTTTGATGGGCATAATTTTTTCTTTATGAAACTCAAAACTTTTTTTTCCATTTATAAAAATTATGGAAAATGACTCAAAACCCAAAATAACCCATTTAGCCAAGTTTAAAGTGCACAGTCCAGGGCACTGAGCATATTCACACTGCTGTGCAACCCCCATCTCCAGGGCTCTCTCGGCTAGACCATTACCAGGCTGGAACCTGACCACCACTGCTCCCCGCCCTCCAGCCCCTGTCCCCCTCCCCAGGACCTCATGTGAGTGGGACCATAGAGTGTGCATCCTGTATGACTGACATTTCACTGAGCCTAGTGTCCTTGGGTTCCTCCACGTGTTGCAGGTGTCACACCGTCCTTTGGGCAAAGCTGGACACTACTCCACGGTGCACACGCATCACCTCTCCACTGTCCACTGATGAACACTTGGGCCTTCAACTCTTAATTACTGCAAGTAACGCAGCCACGAACGCGTGTACACACGCCTCTTCTGGACTCTGCTCCGCACTCTTTGGGTCTGCACCCAGAAGCAGGCTGCTGGATCATCCCCACCTCCATCTCCAACCTACTGGGGAGCGGCCATGCTCTTGTCCACAGCGGCCACCCTGGATCACACCTAGTGACTGCCTCAAGCTCCCTTCTCCCCACATGCTCGTCACGCTGTCCTGCCTGCATGTGTGGCGGCGAGAGCCGCGGTACCCCGTGCCGTGGCTGTGCTCTGCAACCTGGTGGGGGCGTGGTGTGTGCCTGCTGGCCAAGTGCTCCTCTCCTCTGGAGAAATGCCTGCCCTGGTGGTCTGCCCCGAAGGTGGGAGCGCGTGAAGGACTCCTGCACGAGGACCTGGCAGCACTTCTTTTTTCCCACAGTTTCCAAGGGAAGGTCTTAGTAGATACTTAAAACACATACCTAGGGGCCGGGGTTATGGCGCAGTGGTAGCGTGCTCACCTAGCACGCGGGAGGCACTGGGTTCGATCCTCAGCCCCACATAAAAATAAAATAAAGCTATTGTGTCCACCTACAACTAAAAAATAAACATTTAAAAAAAAAACACATACCTAAATTCTGCCGAAATTCAGACTTAAGTCCAATTTGAAGCAGCTGATTTTCAAACAACACACCATTATTTTTACAAACAAACCTAGGAGAAAAGGGACAGTATGGTGTCACTCAAAGCCACCCACTGCAAGGGAACTTTTTTCAAAAACAGCTTGAAGTCCACCAGATACCTGGTGGGAGACAGGAGGACAGGATAGGGATCACTCCTAAGACCACCCACAGTGGCTGCCAGAGATGGAGAGCTGGCGGCAGCAACCACCTCCTCGTGTTCCAGGAAGGAAGGTACCACTGACCATGCTAAGGGACAAGGCCTGGGGCGAGCTGGAAGCTGGGCACCATGCAGAGGGCACAGCTACAGCTGCTCCATGCTCACAACGGCAGCCCACCGGCACCAACCCTGCTCTCATCCTCTTCCTCACTTCTGCAGCTGCCCACCTGAGCCATGCAGACAGATTTCTTACAAGGGACCGGATTGGCACGCTGTGACCCAAGAGGGCTCTCTACCAGCTCTGCTCTGAGCCCTATTCCCAGGAGGCATCCCGGCAGCAGCCCCATAGACACACTTCTGCAGACACAGATCCTGAAGGCTCAAGCCCTCAGGCCATGGCCTGACAGACCACCTACCCAGTTCTGGCCACGGAGAAGTGCCACAAAGTAAATCGCCAAGGGACAGGCAGGAGTTTCCCCCAAAACCCCGTGGAGAGTATATGCTGAGCTCCTCACAACTGAAACTGCCCCCATCAAAGTGGGGCCATGGCCTGAGGCTCCAAGCATGCACACCATGGGACTGCCCTGCTGCGATCCACCCATAGAGGGGCCCTGATGATGAGGGGCCATGGAGGTCACACTTGATTTGGATTAAGACACCTTAAACTGAAATCTGGGACACAGGAAGGGTGTCCATCTGTTATCCACAGCGTGCCATGGATGTCTATGTGGTCAGTAGGTTTCCAAAAGGTCCATCTCAACTGAGCCTTATCCCTGAGGAACCTACAATGAACAAACGCCACACCAGCAGGCCACTGACTGCCCCAGTGACCTAGCCCTGTGGCAGCCAGAGCACGAATCCTTCCACGCGGCCCCAGACATGCACCACATGATGGCCCTCTGTCCACATCCCAGAGAAGAGCAGCACCGACACCCTGGAGTCCAAGGGCGCTAGGCCCAGCCCCCGAGGCAGCATGCACACAAGGCCAGACCAGCAGGGCTGCCGGCAGGAGGCCAGAGCAAGGGTACACGGACCTGGAGCCTCACAGGGACAGTGGGCGCCAGAGGCACATGCAGGTCACCCCAAGGCCCTCCCCGCTCCTACCAACCCGTCTCCAATAAGAGACCAGGGAGCGCCGCACCCAGATGCTCAGAGGTCACAATTTACAAATGCCCTGCCAGGGCCCCACAGAGCAGCAAGCTAGGCCTGCGGCCCAGTCACGGGCAAGTCCTCAGAGCCTGGTGCAGTGACAACACAGCAAGGCTGGGGTCACTCTCTAGATGAAGCCTTGTCCACACCAGGATGTCCAGCTTGTAAGCCCTGCCCCAAAACACATAGCTCCTTCTGCCATAAGCACCTTGGAGCCTGGGTCCACTGGGTGCTCTTGAACTCAGACTTGGCACTAGCCTGCGTTGACCTGCACTCCAAGCCATCTTCCGTGAGGAACAGCAGCTAGTATGCAAGATGAGCACGGAAACTGCAGCACATTTACCACTACAGAATTTAAAAAGTTAACTGCCCAAAGCTAAGGTGCAAGAAATTTTGGATTAAGCATTTCAAATATAAGGGACCAAGGAATTTTTTTTGACTTCAAGATTACAAGCCAAGGGGCTGGGATTGTGGCTCAGTGGTAGAGCGCTTGCCTTGCATGCGTGGGGCCCTGGGTTCGATCCTCAGCACCACATACAAAGCAAATAAAATAAAGACATTGTGTCCATCTACAACTAAAAAAAAAGATTACAAGCCAACAGTGTTGTGATATTGCTGACAAAATAAAAACACTTAAATGACAAATGGGAGGAAAGCCCGTAAGACTTCTACTACAGTCTTCAAAATGGGGGACTAAGAGCCATTGCTTGAAGGTTTTCTACTCTGCACCCAGGACAGGAACATGCTGCCATTCTGCAGGGTGGAGGTGAGGGCCCTTCACATGTCTACAGATCTAAAAACAAGCAGGCCTGGCACAGTGGTGCACCCTGGAATCCCAGCAACTCAGGAGGCTGGGGCAGAAGGATTGCCTGTTCCAGTCCAGCCTAGGCAAGTCGGAAAGAGCTGTTTCAAAACATATAAAGGGCTGGGGAGGTAGCACATTGGTAGAGCACTTTCCTAACATGTGTGAGGCCTACATTCAATCTCGGTACTTCAAAAAAGAAGGAATGGAAGGAAGGAAGGGAGAGAAGGGATGCTGCAGTGGACCTACAACACCCTAGGTCCAACCTCAGCACCAATCAATAAGTAAAAGTAAGTGCGTAACTTAATAAATAGAGAAATTTTTTAAAAAGCAGATTTGGCCCTAAGATGGAAGAAAGGGAGTAAGTGCTGGGAAGAACAGTTTAACATCCACATTTTGAAAATGGGGGAAGACTGGGAGCAAAGGCACCAGCCAAACGTGCACTGCAAGGGGAGTCAGGAGGCCCCAGACACCTGCACAGCCAGCAGGAGGAACTCATGCCTCTGGGCCTGGCCAGGCAAGGTGCAGGCAGGCAGCCACCAACTCAAAAGTGAATGCGTCCTCAAAACCAATGGTGTGTATCCACAAGGCCGACAAGGAGTAGTGGCAGAGAAAGCAGCAGGTTGGAGAGCAGGGTGCAGAGCAGAACAGCGGCCAGAGCATGTACTGAACGCCCAGAGCACCAGACTGGCAGCTGCACTGCCCATGTGGGGACACTGACCTGCTGACCTTGTGGCAGCCACAGCACTAGCAGTGGTGCCGGGAGACTGAGCACAAACCCATCAAAAAACATGGCTTCCACCTCTCTCCCAAGGAGCAACCAGGTGGTCATGCTGCCCGCTGCCCACTGCCCAGCCGACCCTGTCCACGCTGCCCATGTTCAGTGCAGGAACCTGGCTACCTGGCAAAGTTGTCTTCAGAGCCGGGAGCAAGAGGTGCCACCGAGGAAGCCGAGTCTGAGAACACGTCCACCAGCAGCCCGCCAGAGGAGGGCGGTGGCGCCACAGGGGCAGCAGGGGCGGCCCCCAGGCCCAGCAGGTCCGCTGACGGGGAAGGCGTGGACTGGAAAAGGAGGAGGGAGAGCGTCAGCACTGGAACTGGGCCCGACAGCGCAGATGCCTGAGCTCCCCATGCCCACATCCACCCAGCGAGGGCAGCTGCCCTTTCTGAGCAGGCACACAGGGACAGGTGAGGCAGCAACAAGAGGGCCACACTCCACACAGCAAAGGAAAGGCCAGCATTTCTCCACAAACACCACTGGAATGAAGAAAGTTCTGAGAACATTTTTGCCATCAGAGAGCAAGTTGTAAAAGACAAAAACCAGTAATCAGCAAGCAACGTGCTAGAAGGCGTTCTTGGTTTGGTTGTTAAATTTTATTCAGTTGAGGGGAAAGGCACAGACAGCAGGAAGCTGAGGCACTGCAGGTTTGAGGCCAGCCTGGGACACGTGGTGACACAACAACTTAAAGTAAAAGGGGGTGGGATGTAGCTCAGCAACGGAGCAGCCTGGGCTCCGCACTCTGCACCACACACAACACAGCCTGCAGGCAGGCACTCATTAAAAAGAGACAGCTTTGATCCTTGGAAAGTACTACATCACCCAGTGTGACGAGGGCCACAGAAGTGACTGCTACCTCACAGGGGTGATGAGGCCACCGAAGGCACCACCACTTTACCAGGAGGCACAGCTCCACGCACTCACACTTGCTCTTCAAGATATGCAGCTGGGGCTGGGGCTGTGGCTCAGTAGTAGAGCACTTGCCTAGCATGTGTGAGGCAGCGGGTTCGATCCTCAGCACCACATATAAATAAATAAAGTCCATTGACAACTAAAAAAAAAAAAATTTAGAAAAAGAAAAAAAAGACACACAGCTGGCTCCCTTTGGTTCTGAGCCTGCATGGGCCTGGGCCCAGCTGCAGCAGAAAGCTGACCACACGCCTGGGTGCCTGGGTGCTACCAGCAGAACTCTTAGGGGCCACTCCAGGCCTGGGATCTGGCTGCCACATGACTGCAGATGCTACCAACTGCATGAACTAAGGCCAGAGATGTGGGTGCCTGCACGAGGATCCCCCAATGGCTGCTGCACGTCCCACTGGACAGCCACGAAGCCTAAATCGGGTTACAGTGTTCTGAAACTAGGTCCTATCCAACATACTCAGTCTGCACTGGTTTTTTCCAGAATGAGCCAAAGGGCTACCATTTCCCATGTGGAGGCCCTGCACGTGGGGCCATGTCTGCAGACCCGCCTTCCTGGCTCCAGCAGGCCATCCCGGGCACAGCTGGCCTCACAGTCCCTTCACACTGAGCTGGGGTCACATGTGTCAGCTGTGTGCAGACACGTGGCATTCTGCATGGATGCGACTAAGATGAGAGCAGCACGGCGCATCAGCTGGCCAGCTGGGTGTGGTGTGAGAGGTCCAGGGTGGCCAGGCAAGCCCACACTGGTCTGCCTCTGCCGGATGCTTTCTCCTTTCCTCAAAGGCCACTGACAGCAGCAACCCAGAAGACCCAGGTCACACATACCCCAAGGGGAGGGGAGAAGGCCACAGAGGAGCCGGCAAGTCCAGCTGGACCCTCTGCAGGTGGACCACCTCGGCAGTCTGCGTCCTCAGGTGGCTGTGCACAGGAGGGCTGTGGTTAGACAGGCACCTGCCTGGCGCACCCTGCGGCTCTGCCTCCACCACAGCTCCTCACCACTGCTCTTTTTTTTTTTTTTTTTTTTTTTTTTTTTTTTATAATTTTTTTGTAGATGGACACAATGTCTTTATTTTATTGCTCTGTATGTGGTGCTGAGGATCGAACCCAGGGCCTCACGCATGCGAGGCAAGCGCTCTACCGCTGAGCCACAATCCCAGCCCCTCACCACTGCTCTTGAAGGGCCATTCAAGTGTGTCTGTGGAGCCGGGCGCCGTGGCTCATGCTTGTCATCCCAGCACTTAGGGAGGCTGAGACAGGAGAATCGTGAGGTCAAAGCCAGCCTCAGCAACGGCGAGGCGCTAAGTAACTCAGTGAGATTCTGTCTCTACATAAAACACAAAATAGGGCTGGGGATGTGGCTCAGTGGTCGAGTGCCCCTGAGTTCAATCCCCAGTACCAAAAAAAAAAAAAAAAAAAAGAATACTATCAAGTGTGTCTGTGGTTTCCAAATGCTTCTTAAAACTGGGAAACCCCCTTTGTCCTATTAAACAAGCACCCTAAGAGTTATGAGAATTGTAAAAACAAGGCTACTGTATCGAGGACCCAGCAGGCCACACCCACACCCCTACCTTCCCCACCTGCTGGCCCTGGTAGCCTCAGGGAGGCCTCCCAGGAGTGCTGCAGCACCCAGCGGCCCAAGCTGCAGCTCTACCTCCAGCACCCAGCGGCCCAAGCCACCTCTCCCTCCAGCACCCAGCGGCCCAAGCTGCACCTCTCCCTCCAGCACCCAGCGGCCCGAGCTGCAGCTCTCCCTCCAGCACCCAGCAGCCTGAGCCGCGCCTCTCCCACCAGCACCCAGAGGCCCGAGCTGCGCCTCTCCCTCCAGCACCCAGCGGCCTGAGCCGCGCCTCTCCCACCAGCACCCAGCAGCTCAAGCTGCGCCTCTCCCTCCAGCACCCAGCGGCCCGAGCCGCCTCTCCCTCCAGCACCCAGTGGCCCAAGCACGCATCTCCCTCCAGCACCCAGCAGCCCGAACTGCAGCTCTCCCTCCAGCACCCAGCAGCCTGAGCCGCGCCTCTCCCTCCAGCACCCAGCGGCCCGAGCCACGCCTCTTTCTCCAGCACCCAGCGGCCGAGCTGCAGCTCTCCCTCCAGCACCCAGCAGCCTGAGCCGCGCCTCTCCCTCCAGCACCCAGCGGCCCAAACTGCAGCTCTCCCTCCAGCACCCAGCAGCCTGAGCCGCGCCTCTCCCACCAGCACCCAGCAGCCTGAGCCGCGCCTCTCCCTCCAGCACCCAGCAGCCCGAGCTGCGCCTCTCCCTCCAGCACCCAGCAGCTCGAGCTGCGCCTCTCCCACCAGCACCCAGCGGCCCGAGCTGCGCCTCTCCCTCCAGCACCCAGCAGCAGGCACTGAGGCAGAGCATGTGCACACACACTGGGGCCAGCAGAGCCTCTGGGGACACCCGGCCAGCAGGGTGGCCAGGCACTGCCAGGCAAATCCGCAGCCACAGGTACCATGGGCAGGTGTGTCCCAGTGCCCTCCACGGGTCGCTGGTAGATTTTTGCAAATATGTTCTGGCATGACCCATGACCTTAGTGAAAGCCTCTTCAGCCGACTACCCCAGATGAATAGTGTCACATGAAACTCACACTTCCCAGTGCTGTTGGGCGGGCCAGGTGTGCCCCTGCCCCATCTGGCTCCTCTTCCTCTTCTAACACCCAGGCCCAATAACCCACCCTGGTGGAGGTCTGTGGATGCACCCATCGTGGGGCTCGGGCACAGGCTGCAAGCCTCGCCTCGCCCCCCACAGCAACAGTGTCACTACCATTTGCCCACCGGGTGCCTTCTGAAGCCAGGAACGGGCATGCAGCCCAATCAGAAAGCTGGCCCAGTCAACCTGGAGGTGGCCTTCAGAGGGTGGGCTTTACCAAAAGGCCAAACCTCACGGAGCCCACACCCACCCTCCGAGGACAGCCTCAGCAGCACCAAAGGCTCCAACCCTCGAGCCACATAGCCTGGGTCACAGGCCCACAATCCAGTCCACCCAGGTTTGGCTGGGTATGTCACACCTCACCTCTCGGGGCCAATGCAAAAGAGGAAAACCAAGTAAATCCAAACATAGACCAACGACAGCCTCAAGGTGGCCATCAAGGGCCTCCTATGCCTGCAGAAGCACCTACTTCAGAGCTGCAGAGGCCCACACGGCACCCAAGTGGAAGAGCCTCCACGGCTCTCCTCGGAGGCTCCATGGGACCTGCTCGCTGGACACCCACACCCACATCCTCTTCCAGACATGGCCTCGCCTTACTGGGGCCGAGGCCTCTGCTCAGCAGGACGCTGCCGCTGCCCTTTTCCCCTGGCCTGGGCCCCATGGGACGCCTGCGCTGGAACCGTGAACAAGGCAGTATCATCACATCACTCACAAGGAAGAGCTCCACTCTCCTTCAGCTCACTACAGAAAACTTCCAGGAGCAAGGCGAGGGCCCGTCCTCAGCCGAGGAGAAACATGCAGACAGGCCTCCGCGGGAGGGCAAGGGACCCAGCTCCCAAGTCATCTGGAAGGAAGCGGGAGCTAGCCTGCGGCCAAGAAGCCTGTCTCACAGATACCTCCAGCAGGTAGACGCTGGCATCCGGCGATGAGCCACCTGGGAGCCTGGGTGAGAAGCACACAGACCCCAGGCCTGGGGCCCCCACTGGGCTCTCGGTACATGTTAACAGAAATCCTCCCTGACATGCTCACGCTCTGTGGATCCTGACCTCACAGTGTGGGGCCCTGGCACAGAGGCAAGGACGCACCGCGGCACTGGTGCTGGCTGGGGCGGGCTCGGGGCCCCCATTCACATCTGCACTGCGCTCCCGCTTGGTCTCCTCCAGGTCGGTCACCGTGCCCGGGCCCTTCTTCTTCTTGAGCTTGGCCAAGATAGAGGACTCACGCTCCGGGAAGGGCGGCATCTCCTCCAGGACAGTCGCCTGGTAGGAGAAAACACAGGGCTAGCTTGGCCAGGGCCTCAGATGCCCAGCCCTTGGCCCCCGGCCCTGTAGGCGGCACGTACCAGAATGTCGGTGCTGGCGACCGTGCTGAGGCGCAGGTACTCCACGGCCCGCTGCTGCAGCTCCACATCCGCATTCCTCAGCTGGCTGTCACTGCGCAGCACATCCTGAATGGTGGTCTTCACCTCCGGAAAGAGGTTCACGAACTTGATGTAGGTGGACAGGAGCAGTGCCCGGGTGGGGACGCTGCACAGGTGGAACTTGGAGTGCAGCAGGTCAAACTGGACCAGAGGACTGGGCAGGGCAAGGCAGGCCGTCAGCTCACTCACCAGCTCAGAGGCAGCACACAGCCAGGCACCCATGCTGGGATGGGGGCCCTGCTAAGACAGTGGTCCCCAGGGAGCCTGCATCTCCTGCGCCAGACCCATGCGCATGTCCCCTAGCACGCCAGCCACAGGACCGCACACCTGTGCTTTGACAGGCCTGCTACTGGAGTGGCTTGGAGGTGAAGGATCAACGTGGGCACAGGCACTTCCCATCAGGGCACAGGGAGCGGAGCGGCCCGGCACAGGGCGCACGCCTGCCAGCACCCAGGTGTCTTACCTGGATCGAGGGTCCCCAGCTATCAAGTTTCCAAACTCCCCCAGGATGTAGCCGCCCACTTTGACCAGATTCTCATGGCACGCTGGGGCCTGCAGAGCCTATGAAACCATGAATGTGCTAAGCCAGGTACGGGATCTGCGGCCACAGCAGGAGAGCCAGGGCAGCTGAGCCCGGAAGGAGAGGCTCAGTGTGACACGAGCATGGGCACTAGGACCCACTTGCTACCCCTGCCCACCACAGCGACCCAGGCCGCACCTCGAACACCGTCTTGGCAGCATAGCCCTGCACGTCGTCCCGATTGATGACGATCTGAATGACGCGGTACCACACCTCCTCACTCACGTAGTCTCCTGCGATGCGGATCAGGTTGAGGATGGTGTCCACGTACCAGGTGTAGTCCACCGCGTACTTCTCAGCTAGGATGGCCACCTTCAGCACCTGCAGGGGGACGGCCAGTCTGGCAGGTGCCATTGAGACCACAGCATCCCCAAAGACAAGCCGTCACCCAAATCAGTGGAGGACCTAAAGTTGAAGTGTACGGGAAGACCTCACTGGTTCTCAGAGGAGGCCGTAAGCCCAGGGTGTGGAGTTGCAGCTTAGATGAGGAAAGCCACCAACCTCCAGGGACAGGCAGCAGCTGCTGAGCCAGGCACGCAATGGAACACTGTGGCTACCTGTCTAGTGCCGCCTACAGACGCCGCAGCTGGAGTGGCCCTGTACCTTGTCCTCAGGCTGTGGCTCTTCCTCCTGCTGGGCTGTCTACCACATCCCCAGGCCTCTTCTTGCCTGCCTGCCCTCTCTCCATGGGAGGCCTGTCAATTCACCACCCCTAACCTAACCCTGCAGGCTCACACCACAGGGCAGACATCCAGGGGCAATGTCATCCCACAGTCGGTCCTCTTCTTGCACGGAGCCCCAAAGGGTACAGCTGCCAACCCTGAACCAGCTACCATGGTGACCAGATCCCTCAGGCCCCACCATCCCTAGCCTACAGCTGAAACACCATCCATCTGCTCTACACATCCCACCCCCAACCGGGCTCCAAGGTACTCCCAGAGCGTCACTCCAGAGCCCCTGGCCTCAACCCCCTTGCCGTCAGCTGTAGGCCAGGGCCTCACCGCCTCCCACAGGATGCTCTCCTGAGGCCCCCAGGCCTGCCTCCAGCACCAGAGCACATGAAGAACACATGAAGACCACCATCCTGCCTCCGACCTGCGAGCACGTGAGGAGAGCAGCCTGTGGGCAGGGGTGGCCGCACTACCAGCAACCCCAGCAGCCAATGGGGCAACACAGACAGGTGGAGGGTGGGTGAGCCCTGGTCCCGGGACCAAGGCACATGATGAAAGCCGACAGGACAATCGCTCCTCGTCTAAGGGCATACAAGCCAGCACCCAAACCCCTAGGAACCCACATGTGGCGTGTCCATGACGGGCCGATGGGCACAGCTCCACTGTCTGCTTAAACACTTGGAGCAGTGTTGAGGAGGGCCTCTCCAGTCACCAGCCCCTGAGCCAGACACACCCCAGCAAAATTCACCACCCAAACCAGAAACAGGCACTGGCTGTGAAATCAGCAGGCCACTTGCCCAGCCACACTCCATAGAGGCCCAAAGGGACTTTGAACTGGAAGCTGCAAAGCTGGGAGTCAGAATACACCTTTCCATGGTAGGTCAATTACCTCAGGTACTGCACTATGGTGCTGAGAGCTGAGCAACACCCTGACTGTCCTCGGGCATGGAGAAGCCAGTGCCGACCCTGGGTTAGGAGCAGGGTACACAAGGGGTTCTCCTCTGCAGCCACATGTGCCCTCATTCAGACTTGGTCGTGTGACACAAACAGGGGTCAGCTGGGCTGCGGCAGCCTGTTAGGTGTGTGCCCGCTGTGTGATGACTGATAAGACTCAGTAGAGACCAAGACTCAGACGGGGAGCCACTGCTCAGGCTCACTTCCAGCTGGAGATGCCAAGGGACCACAGGAAAACGCCCCCGCAGAGGCGTGTCAGTTATAGCTCCAAGTCAGCACTGCTGAAAGTCCTACCCACGGCATGTGAGACGCTGGCCATGAAGCAGAGCACCAAGGCCTCATTCAGACCCTGCACCGCACTGAAGGACAGAGGTCCCAGGAAACCCTGCTGCTGAGGGAGTCGTGACTGGAAGGCCAACACCAAGTGGTCCTCTGTCCAGCATCCTACAGACCCCAAAACCAAGCCTGCCAGACAGCCACAAGCCACCAAGGAACAGTCCAGAAGCAGGCAGGCCTAGGCTGAGGACTCACAATCTCCTCTCGGATGGAGTAGTCAGCCGTCTCCAGGTAGCTCAGCATCTCAGCCACGATCTGCTGGGCATTGCTGCGGTCACACATGGCGTAGAGGAGGTCCACCGCCCGCTGCCGCACACTCACATCCCGCTCTGTCTGCAGGGGAAGGAGGGGAATCGGGAGGCTGGCCGCACAAGCCACAGGCTGGTAGACAGTCACTGTCCCCTGAAGCATGTGGCCCAGGGGCCTGGTGGGAGCCGCCCAGGGCTGCCCATGGTTCTGCCCTCATCAGGCAGGGCTCCATTCCCAGTGCCCACACTGCACCCACTCCTCACTCAGTGCCGGCACCCGGGAGCCCAACAGCCTGGGCCCTCACTCACTCGCTCACCACCCAGAACGTGGCCCAGCTGGCCCAGAATCTAGCTCCCTCCCGCTCACCACGCCCACTTCGCTGGCCAGCTTCTCTGTGCCCAGTGGCTGGGTCGTGGAGGCCTCTCTATGGTGTGGTCACAGACTGGTACCTTCTGTATAACCTGGGATCATTGCCCAGGGGCTCGCAATGAGGCAGGTTCTCGACCCTGCCCTAGAAGGAACCAGAACAGGACAAGGAAGGTGGGTGTGGTGGTGAGCTGGACGCCCCAGGGCAGTACAAAGAGGGCCTGGGCAAGGGCCAGAGCAGCAAGAGCTGTTCCCTATTGATGCCTATGAGAATGAGTGGAGCAGACACCAAACCAGAACCAGAACACAGCCTCAAACTAGTGCCCAAAACAAAGCCCAGTGAGCCACAGGACGCCAAGACACACAGACCTGCTGGGCCACAGCCCAAGGCTGGGCCAGGACACATGCTGTAACCTCCGCCTGTGGCTTCCTGCCACTGCATGCTAGCGAGCAGGCATGTGCATGAGTAGGCCTGCCGGGTCAGTCCTGCAGACGCAGGCAGACAGCAGGATACGGGGACCCCAGCCAGACACCGCCAGCACTGAAATTTTGGTTTAAAAATAAATAAATAAATAAAATCCTTGAAAAAGCTAATTTTGCTCTGCAAAGTGTGATCTTTTTCTTAGAATAAAATATTTCATCTTTCGGCCAAGTGTGATGGTGCACGGCTCAGGAGGCGAGGCAGGAGGACAGCAAGTTCAAAGGCAGCCCTAGCAAAGTAGAGAGCCCTTAAGTAACTTAGTGAGACCCTATCTCACAAATTAAAAAATATAAAATAAAGGAGGGGATGTGGCTCAGTGGTTAAGTGCCCCTGGGTTCAATCCCTGGTAGCAAAAAAAAAAAAAATCACCTTTTTACCAAAAAAGAACCACTTATGTTACTGGACCATCAGCTGGGATTCTGGAAGCAGGACACCCAGACAGCTGTCCCATGGGAAGTCAGCACTGCCGCGGTGACACTCATGCAGCCCAGAGTCCACTCAGCTGGCTAGGCAGTGTGACCTTGGGACGCAGTGGGACCCCATCACAGGGCAGATGACAACTCGCCCAGTAGCTGTGCCCAGCCTGTGTGACGGACGGGTGACAGGAGCCAGGCCAGCACTTCTGGACCCAAAATCAACTGCCAAGGGGACCCAGCGGTGTCAGAGAAGTACCCATGACTCCAGCCACGGTGCTGACCTTGAGAGCATTGATGACAGTCTCGATGTGAGTCTTGACGGCCTCGTGGGAGAACTCGGAGCTGGCCAGCGTGCACATGCTCTCCAGGGCCAGGTAGCGCAGGTTAGTCTCCCGGTGCTGCAGGAACTGGCCCAGCTGGTTGCAGGCACGCACGAGCAGGTTTGGCTCACTGTACAGGTGGGAGCGGGCAGGAGAGGCTTCCTCAGCACCCGTCACATCAGCAGGAGAGGTGCACTAAACAAGGGTGTCACACGCCACCCAAGCAAGAACTCCAGGGGTCCGAGAGGCAGGAGTCCAAGTTGGCACCTCATGTGGGTGTCACGACCTACAGCTCCTGTTCCCACTGGAACCTCCCCAAGCTCTGCATAGTCCCACCCCGTCCGGAGTCCAGAGGTCAAGGTGCTGCGGGCATCGGGTCCTGACTAGAAAAGCGACTTCCGTCAGCAGCCAGTGGCGCACACTGCACAGGCAGCACAAGGCCAGGGCACCAGCTAGCGAGGAGGCTCGAGATGGCAGTGTCTCCCCACTGCCTCTGGTTGACTCCATTCTCTTTAAGTATATTCAGTGAGGACCAGGATGTGCCCTCTAATGAGAAATCTCATTTCCAGCGGTTCCCAGCCCTGCTGAGGGTGGACATCAGCTGCTGCCCTGACACAGAAGCAGTGACTAGAGCACAGCTGTTGTCCGCCCACAGGCCCCGCGGGCCCCGCGGCCCCTTGCTGGAGCTGAAGCGTTGTGCTGTAGGCCTTCAGGGTAGCAGGACAGCAGCCTACAGCCCTCTGTGCTATGTCCACAGGCAGCGTCATTTCCTCCACTGCCCCACGAGACCTGGGCCAGCATAGGAACACGTCCCCGTCCCCCTTCTGCAGGGTGTTGGGAGAAGCCAATTAGGACAGGGAAGCTCAGAGGGACAGGAGGTGGCTCTGGGGGTGGTCACAGTCAGCAAAGCATCTGGTGGGGTTCTGGGGCCAGAGAGGGCACGCCAGATGGCAGAAAGGCAGGCCCATGGGGAGCAGCCCTGGGAGCCACGCTCGCTCACCTGTCGTGGTGGATAATCAGGCTGATGGCCTCAAACAGCACGGCGTTCTTGGCATTGGAGTGCTGCACTTTCTTTGACTTGGGTGGCTCCTGGGCTTTGTTCAGGATGGTCTCCAGGCACTCGGTCAGGCGGCCTCGCACTGCGGGGTCTTCTGGGCGAGGAAGAAGCACTGGTCAGGCTCCCTGGTCTCAGGCCCACACCTGCAAGACGCCTGTCACAGGCGGTCCTGACGAGGTGGCAGCAGGAGCACCCCAGAGCCACGCGGAGACCCAAGTCAGCACCCTGCTCCAGCGGCAGAGACACCAGCAATGAGGGGCCCTGCACCTCAGAGCAGGCCGCATGCAGAGCACTTTTACTGGAGAGGAAATAACGTCCACAGACACGGACAAAACATGATGAAAGAAACCTGAGGGAAAAGGGCAAAACCTTCCATCCCCTGCTCACACCAACGCAATACAACAGAGCAGCGCTCCTCTTGGACCAAAGGAAAAGGAACGCCACAGCACTGAGAACTCTGGGACTCTTGTGACATGCTACTGACACCAGGGACAGGCCAGCACATGACTCAGGGGCATGGCACTGGAGTGGATGGCAAGGCCCTGCCTCACCTCCAACACTGGACAGAAGGCTTGTCTGAAAAAACTGCGCAGATCTGAAACTACATAAAAGCACAGCAGAGCCCAAGTCTTAACAAAACCACGGCCTTTCCCAGAACAGGACACGACAGCATCGGCAGAGGGAGCTACAAACGAGAACCAGGACTCCTTTAAGGAATGTCCCACAACAGCAGAAGGCTCAAATCTAGCCAAAGAACTAAACCCTCCCGATGTAGGTCTGGGTGGGCCTACTTCCCCTGCCCCACTGGTCATCACCTGGGGGTGGGTAGCACTGCAGCAGCCTTAGGAGCTTGACTGATAGCCAGGGAGCTGGAACAAAGTAGTAGGTGTAATCCTGAAGATCTGTTGAGGCCGATGTCACAATCTGTAAGACAGAATGGGGTTTAGGCACTGACAGCAGAAGCCCTAGAGGGCGCCCAAGAAGCCACGTTGGCTCCTGAGGCCGCAGCCACCTACAGATCAGCTCTGCTCCGGGTGCAGGTGCACACCGCACTGCTTTCAGGTCCTCCACATCAGGCTCCCTGAGGGCCTGTGCCACGCCTCAGCGGACAGTCCTGTCCTGTCACCACAATGCCTGTCCTGCTCTGCAGCTCAAAACAGTCAACAGCTGCCAGTCAGCAGCCAAGCAGCGGCCCTCTCTGGCACCCCATTCTGTGACACCTGAATGTGACGTCACCCTTTCCTCTGAGGACTGAGGAATGAATGACACACCAGAGCAAGAGCTTTAGGCCTCTAGGAAGAGAAGGGACTCCTCGAGAAGCCAGAAGCCACCTAGGCCCTGCAGCCCCAGGCACGGACCTCTGCAGTGAGCTCGCTGAGCCAGCGGCAGGTTTCACTGACAGCTCAGCACAGCCCTGCACAGCAGACCTCAGCATTCTTGGCTGAAACTTCGTTCCTACTGGCACACAACCAGGGCTTCCCTTCCTGCTCCAGGGGCTCAAAGTGGCTCCTCCTCCCTACAAAGCACACGTGTGACATGGAGGCCAGAATGAACCCCTCTGAGGACACTCACCGTAACCCCGGCCCTAAGCTGCATGGCATGGTACTAATCTAGACTCAGGCTGTGCACACACCTCCTGCAGGAAGCACAGCTCAAAGCTGCTCAGTAAAGACAGACAGACACGCACTGGCAGAGAGCAGCAGCAAGCAGACAAGACAAGCCCCACACCACTTCCCATATGGGAATTCCCACACAGCAGACCCACCTTTAAATGGCTTCCAGTTAATTAATTATAAAAATGTTCAACAAACCAAAGACAGAAACTTATTTATGTGATCAAGAAAACCAACAAGCTGGATGTGGTGGCCAGACCTGCCATCCCAGCTGCTCAGGAGGCTGAGACAGGAGGATTCCAAGTTCGAGGCCAGCCTCAGCAACTTAGTGAGAGCCTATCTCAAAATAAAAAATAAAAAGGGCTGAGGATGTGACTCAGTGGTTAAATGCCCCTGGGTCCAATCCCCAGTACCCAAAAGAAAATTAAAAAAAAAAAAAAATTCTACAGCAAACATCATACTTAATATACTTAATGGTAAAATATCAAAAGCCTTCCCAGTGAGACAAAGCACAAAACACTGATCACCTCTTCTGTTCAACATCACAGTGGAGGTGTGGGCTGGAGCAATAAAGCAGACGATATCAACAAACATGGGCTGGGAAAGGAAAAACAAACAGATGATACAGCAGAACGCAAAGAAAATACAAAGAAAGCTGCACCTGAAGTACTACCAATCAGGAAGTGCAGGAGGCAGGGGCTGCAGCTCAGCGGTGGAGCACCTGCTACCTCGTGTGAGGCACTGGGTTCCATCCTCAGCACCACATAAAAATAGGTATTGTGTCCATCTACAACTAAACAAAGATATTGTGTCCATCTACAACTAAAAATTCAAAACAAAAAAAAAAAAATCAGGGAGTTTGGGAAGTTGTCACCTCCAATATAAATGCAAGACTGACCGCAGTAAGCCAGGTACAGTGGAGCCCTCTACCCAGGAGATCAAGGCACAGGGGTCACTCGAGCCCCCGAGCCCAGGGAGAGCCTTGGCGTTGGAGAAGAATTCCCTCACAAAAGAAAAAGAAAAAAACTCAGTCGCGTAACATATGGCCAAATGACTTCTGACAAGGAGGCCAAGACCAATGGGAAGAAATCTTTTTTAAACAAACGGTGGTAGGAAAGCTGGACATCCACTTGAGAAGGAAGGCTTTGATTCTTGAGCTGTTCAGAAGAATGGAAGTTTCCTCAGTCTTCCCCCGCACCTGGTTGGCCCCCAAAGTCTCCTCAGGTGCCCCAAGGCAGGGTGAAAGGGGACAGGATTGTCTGGAGATTCCAGGAGGGCACCAGTTCCCCCACCCAAGCCCCACTATCCTTCTCCCACACCAAGTAGCCTCAGAGAACAGCAGACAGAACAATCTCTGTCCCTCAATTTAATCCAGAAACTCAGGTAATGACACGGGAGCACCCCCTCCCCGTCCCTTCCCTCCCCTCCTATAGAAGTACAGGGAACAGAGAGGGGAGGAGGAAGGACCAGGCTCGTCACACACAGGAAAGGAAAGCAGCACACTCCTGGCCAGGGCAGCTGGCAGACCTGCTCTTCGAGGTGTGACAGGCAGGCCACCTGCTGCCCATGCCAACAGGCCGGCAGGAAGGGCTGTGGCCTAGCACAGAGCTGCCTGCAGGCCTAGAAGGGCACGAGCTGGTCAGCCTCACACTCCAGGGGAACCGAGCAGCCAGGTAGCAGTTTCTGTTTGATCCCAAGGTAGACAGTGACATATGACTGCATGTTCCCCAAGTCTCCCAAGTTCACCTGTGACCTGGTAGGTCAGCTTGGTGAAGAGTTGGTGGGGAACGGGGCCGCGCAGCAACGGGGCTGTGGCCTCATGTGCCAATGAGGGTGATGGGGCCCCGGGCTTCCACACACCCCACCACCCCCAGTCCAAGACCTGGCACTACAGAAGGTGCTACAGGCCCTGCGTGACGCGGGCTGGCCCTGCCCTGGTGGCGACCTCCTGCCAGGCCAGCTGGACTCTGGCAGACCTGCCCCTCCTGGTGGTCTGAAACAAGCAGAAGTTGCCATGTGGGGCTGCTCCTCGGACAAGAGGTGGTGGAGTTCCACAGAAGGCACCCAGGGAGCAGCTGGACAAGGATGGTCCTTTCCAAAAGACTGCCACTGCCCAAGGTGGCATGCTAAAGCTGAGGAGCGGTCACAGGAGGCTGAGGCCTGGAGCCAGACTGTTCCAGGGCCTAGAACCTGAGCCTGCGCTGGGGCTGGAGGCCGAAAGCAAAGCTTCCCTGTCAGAGTTCCAGCAGCTGCCAAGGGCCAGCGCCCACCACAGAAACACCCCTCTGGGTCCCAGGGAGCAGAGGCAGTAGGAGGGGATCCAGGGGTCTCCCTCTCCCGCTTCCCCCTTCCCCATGCCAACCTAGGAACATGAGCCCAAAACCTGGGCACCATGGATGCCTCAGTATATGCTATGGGAGAGGGAATGTTGGGAAGGGGTAGTCAAAGGTCTTAGGAGCCCACACAGTGGGGTCCCAGGGTGCCTTGGGATGGCTGGCTGGCGGGCAGGAAGGCAAGGGCCGGGGAGGAGTACAGGGCCAGCTGGGGCAGTCCATATGAAAGAGCCTCACACAGCCTGAAGAGAGTTCTGAGATATTCGGCAGCACAGGTGAACCTCGAGGGCAAGTGAAATGAAAGAAATAAGCCAGGCACAAGAGCAATCCTATGTGATCCCTCTCGCGATGTCTTGGACTGTCAGATTCACAGAAAGAAAAGCCAGACACTGGAGCAGGGGCTGGGTGGGAGCCGTGTTTAATGGGGACAATATGAGATTCACAGGAGAGGAGAGCCACAGTGCTGTGTGTGCCTTATGAAACCACTTTACACCACTGAACTGCACTTGGAAAGTTAAGAGGGGTTCTGTTATCTGTATCTTCCTGAACACACAGTAGACAAAAGTGAAGAAACTGGGTTGGGGTATGGCTCAGGGGGAGTGCACTGGTCAACCACGCATGAGGGGCTGGTTCAATCACCAGCATCACACACACAAAAGTAAAAATTTCAAGCTACTGCCAGGCATGGTGGTGCACACCTGGAATCCCAGTGGCTTGGGAAGCTGAGGCAGGAGGATCTCAAGTTCAAAGCCAGCCTCAGCAAAAGTGAGGCGCTAAGCAACACAGTGAGACACTGTGTCTAAATAAAATACAAAGTCCCTGGCCCGATGCACAGAGGAGGCGAAGCAGTGATCGTGCTGCAGCCGCCACCTACCAACAGGCATCTGTCCCTGCCTACTTCCATCT
Organism: Xerus rutilus; assembly: GCA_028644305.1. Classification (NCBI taxonomy): domain Eukaryota; kingdom Metazoa; phylum Chordata; class Mammalia; order Rodentia; family Sciuridae; genus Xerus; species Xerus rutilus. The sequence continues at coordinate 582,191 of CM053399.1, read as the reverse complement.
ACAGACAACAGCCAGGACCAGGAAGACCATCCCTGAGGTACCACTAGGCCCAGTTACACCAGAGGTGAGGTACTGGTAACCTGCAGGGACACTACAAGATTATAGGGTAGGAACTGTAATACCTCAGATCAGTACTGCCAGAGAGGAAGACGCATGAACAACAGGAAAAAACAAGGGAAGAAAATGCCCCAGTCAAACCAAGATGCTACAGCACAGTAGATGAAATGTCAGAGGAGGAGTTCAGAGCGCACATAATTAAAATGATCTGTGAAGTGCAGAATAATATAAGAGAGCAAATACAGGCAACCATTGATCACTCCAACAAAGAGATAAGAGAGCAAATACAGGGAGCAAAAGACTACTTAAAGAAAGAGATAGAGAGCTGGGCGCGGTGGTGCAAGCCTGTAATCCCAGCACTTAGGGAGGCTGAGACAGGAGAATCATGAGTTCAAAGCCAGCCTCAGCAAGGGCGAGGTGCTAAGCAACTCAGTGAGACCCTGTCTCTGCATAAAACACAAAGTAGGGCTGGGGATGTCGCTCAGTGGTCAAGTACCCCTGAGTTCAATCCCTGGTACCAAAAAAAAAAAAGAAAGAGACAGAGGGCTGGGGCTGTAGAGCCCCAGAGCACTTGCCTAGCATGCATGAGGCACTGGGTTTGATCCTCAGCACCACATATAAATAATAAATGAATAAAATAAAAATCCATCAACAACTAAAAAGATATTTTAAAAAAAGAAAGAGATAGAGACTGAAAAAGAACCAAGCAGAAATCTCTGAAATGAACGAAACAATAAACTAAATAAAAAATTCAGTAGAAAGCATCACCAACAGACTAGATCACTTGGAAGACAGAACCTCAGACAATGAAGACAAAATATATAATCTGGAAAATAAAGTTGACCGCACAATGAAGATGGTAAGAAACCATGAACGATAGAAAAACTTTGGTCAAAGGGGAAGGAAGGGAAGAGATAGGACATAGGCACAGGAAAGATGGTGGAATGCAATGGACAACAACGCCCTAGGTTCATGTGTGACTGCACATATGGTGTGACTCTGTATTGTGTACAATCAGAAGTGAAAAGTTGTGCTCCATTTGTGTACAATGAATCAAAATGCATTCTGCTGTCATGTAAACCTAATTAGAATAAATAAATTTTTTTAAAAAAGCCAGGCACAGTGGCGCAAGCCTGTCATCCCAGCACTTAGGGAGGCTGAGACAGGAGAATCACGAGTTCAAAGCCAGCCTCAGCAATGGCGAGGCTCTAAGCAACTCAGTGAGACCCTGTCTCTACATAAAACACAAAATAGGACTAGGGATGTGGCTCAGTGGTCAAGTGTCCCTGAGTTCAATTTCCAGTACCATAAAAAAAGAAAGAAAGAAAGAAACCATGAACAAAACATCCAAGAACTATGGGATAACATCAAAAGACCAAATCTAAGAATTATCGGGATAGAGGAAGGCACACAGATACAAATCAAAGGAATGCACAGTCTCTTCAATGAAATAATATCAAAAAATTTTAAATAAAATACAAAATAGGGCTGGGGATGTGGCTCAGTGGTCAAGTGTCCCTGAGTTCAATCTCTGGTACCAAAAAAAAAAAAAAAAGAGGCCAAGCAGTTCTGGGCAAGGTACAGAATGGGTGCACAGATGCCCAGCACAGGTGCAGGCAGCAAGACCACTTTGGAAGCTGGCTGCACTGCCCTCAGCTGAGGAGAGCACCCTGGACCAGACCAGAGTGAGCAAGAGAGACTCACAAGAGCGTCGACAGGGAGACAAACAAGAGACTCAACAGTCGAGGGCTGAACACTGCGGTCCATCACACAGCCCAGCTCTCTGCAGCCTCAGAGACCAGGCGAAAGCAGGGCGGAGAGAGCCAGCCTGAGGGCTGCACACACACAGCACACGTGCCCAGGGCTGGTTCACGGGCTCAGGACAGCTGAGGACAGCACTCAGGTGGGTGCCACCCAGATGAGAACAGGCACCCTTCCCGAGAAGCCTCATTGTGACCCTCAGCCTGCACACGGGATGGGAGAGCAAGCAGGACTGGCTTCGTGTGCTGGGCCTGCTGGGACAGGATCCTTCTCAACTAATAAAAGGGTTCAAAGGAATGTTGAGAGCAACCAACACGGTTCCCATTCTTGGATTCACAAAGCATTCTAAAAAGTAAACTGAGAGATTAACTGAATCAAATAACGAAGACTACCGCCCACCCGATGTGTGCCCACCACACTCACTCGGCTCAGCCTGGAGACAGCCAGGGAGACGGAGGTCTTGAACTCCTCTGGGTTCTTCTGTGCCAGTGTGGTGATGAGGCTCGTGGCAGCGGTCACCACACCCTGAGAGAAACACAGCAATAGACACCTGGTTTCAGATGGATGCCCACCAAGGCTCCAGGGTCCAGTCACACACACAGGGAGCAGCACTCTGCAGTCCATCCACAGCCACCTGGGCCCCAGGCCTGCACTGATGGACCCATAGCATCTTCAAGATGGAGACAGTACACACACTGTCTCCTTTACCCAGCTGCTCTCTAGAACCTGGGAACCAGGCTCTAGCATGTCCCAGACCCCACGTGGAGCAGGGCACCGCGGCCTTTCTCTCTGCCAGCTGTCGGTCTGTCGCCACCTGCTGGGCTGCCTGAGTGACATCACTGCAGAGGGAGCCAGGCCCACAGATCCACTTGAACCACCACAGCCCTGGCATGTCTCACCCTGCTCCCGAAGTGCTGCAGCCTGGATGAGACCCCCAGGCCCAGGAGACCCTCCCCTGCAGTGCGTGCACACCATGCAGACCCCCAGGAAGCAGGGTCCTGTAAATCAAATCTCTTCAAAGACTTGGACTGCGAAAAGACATCCTCTCACAAATAAAGGAAAAAGAGTGAAGTGCATGACTCTGACTGGCCCTGCAGGTGTGGACAGTCAGCTCAGCAGCTATCCACTTCAGCCACTGCCAGAGCCTCAGGTTCCTGCCCTACCTGCTCCAGCACTGGGTGGGGGGTGAGCCCATGCGGGCCGGTATGGGTTCTCTTCTACTTCCTGACGGAAAGGGGAACAATGGATTCAAGACAACTAACTGGGCAGTTTGTGCATTTCTCAGTGGACAGGATGTACTGACAGGCCTTCCCATTGCTGGCTAAGACCCTCAGGAAACAGCACATGCATATGCAATACATCGGGCAAGGCCTTCCACCACCAGCTCCTAGGTGTGAGACTCTTGTCCATGCAGCTGCTCAGCGCACAGGCTGCCAACTCGGGCTTGCTCTCCTACGCAGTCTTCCCAGGGAGTCAGGCCTGAAGGGACGTGTGTGCCACACTGCCATGGCACCACAGCAGGTCACCTCCCTGCCCCTAACCCTTCTCCAGACAGCAGCTCACTTCTTTATCCACTCCACTCACCCACTCCACCACCTGACTTCAGGGCCCAGGACCACCATGCTCAGCTCAGGGCACAGCACAGGGCTCAGACCAATCTCCTTTCCCACCCACACAGCCCCTGCACTCAACTGATGCTGAACTCCTGACCTGCTCTGCCACACACCTGCCCACATCCCACCCTGCCCCAGGCACAAGGCACTGAACCCCTACACTACTCTGAGTAGGCAGATGACACCTTCCCAGGGCCCCTGACCTTGAAGTCAGAGAAAGCCAAGCTGGAGGTGAACTATGCAAGGAAGAGTGGCAGCGAGGACGACGTACCAAGCCGCAGAGGGCTTCCCAGCCCTTATCTACTGCAGGCCTGTAGCCAGATCCTGTCCCTCAGTGCACCTACGGTTCGGAGCCTCTCCATCAGTGCACCTGGCAGGAGAGAGTTGTGCACAGAAAACCTGAAAGCAACCAAGTCACTGGGGTCTCAGCCACAGAGCGTCAGGCAGGTAGGAGGCCATCCTGACACACTGCAAAGCCCTGTGCAGCCCGAGGCCATGGGAAGTCTCCCTCTAGACTGCATGAGGGCAACTCACTGCCAAAACTCACCAGATGCTCACACACTGCAGAAGGCCTGTGAGCAGCAGGCCAGCTGTCCCTCACAGCACTACTGCTCCACACCTTCACAACACCTGGGTCTGGGACTGCCAGACAGCCCACTCATACTCCCTGGAAGCCTAGCTTAATCTTTCTGAGCCCTGGTTTCCTCGCTTGCAAACCTGCAAAAGACCCACTGGCTCACAGGGTCTCACAGGCAGTGAGGTGTGACCACGGAGGATGGCCTGGAGCAATGCCCTGCAGTTCACTGCAAAAGCAGGCTACCCACCTACAGCCAGGACCCACTCCTGCAGCGGCGTCCTCAGCCTGCTCCTTGCACCAGAACCTACAGGGCCCAGCCCCCTCGCACATCCCTAAAAGCACAGAAGTTGTTGTGTGCGTGGGGACAGCTCAGACAGATGTCACTCCATGGCAAAATCCCACTGCAACGCCTTGTGCTCTCTCCCTAACAGTACATGTAATGATCTTCATTTTTAATTAACTTTTGCACAAGATTTCTCCTGGGGAAAAAACACAGGAACCAGCTAGCATGCTCACCCACCCACCCATCCATCCTTCAGGGAGACTGACCACCTGTCCAGCAGAGAGCTAGCAACACAGCTGCCGCTACCTCCGATGCCCCTGGCCTGTGTGACCTACTCCTTGACATACCCTGACTGTGGGCACTGAATCCCTGAGACTTCACCCCATCTATAAAATGAATGACAGCTGGGCTCAAGGAGGGTCACCAGCAGTCAGCCTGCATGCCACAGTCTACCTGGGACCACAGGACTCCAGGTAGTAGCCCAAGCCAGGCAGTCACCAGAAACAGCGGTGGGAATGCCCTATGCAGGACAGGCTCTTCCAGAAGGCACTAATCTTGTGGTGCCTCTCCCCACAGGTGCAGGCCACCTGTGCACTGGCTGCTGCACCGGGGCAGGAGCAGGTGCACCTGTGCTGGCCCCTGCTCCCTGTCTGCAGAGCCGCACTGCCTCTCAGGCCGTGGCTCTTCCAGAGAAGACTGCAGGGGCTGGAGCACGTACCAAATGCTGGTCGTTGAGGAGATGCACCACGCGGGACGTCCAATCACCCATGGGGACAAGGTCAGGAGATGTTCTGTACAGGCGCAGCAGGCACAGGGCCGCACTCTGCTTCACACTGTCCATGGTGTCTCTGGAAGACAGATGGCAGAGGCTACTGCAGAGGGTGAACCCCTATGCAAAGCATGAGGAGAGCATGCAGGGTCACCAAAAGACACAAGTCGGGAGTGGCACAGAGACCTGCTGTGAAAGCCTTCACCCTCAGTCCCTCCCCCAGACTCGTCACCTCTAGCCCTTCCCAGGCACTGAGTGAGGCCCAGCTGTGTAGGCTAACCCCACTCAACAAGGCCTCTCCTCATTCTTCCCACAACCACAGGGCCACCTGGGAGGGCCTCGCCTGCCACAGCAATTTCCTCTCTTGCCTCCAAAATGCTGTCGATTCCTCCTGCAGCCCTACACAAACCCTGCCCTGCTCCGCCAGCCGAGCACAGGGGCTGGCCGAGTGCTCTGTGCTCTGTGCTCTGCAGTGAGGAGGGAGGCCAGGCGCCAGACGACTGGGCTGTGAAGGGCTCCAGCACCGCTCCTGATGCCCAAGGCAGGGAAGGACTTTGATTCATGTACAAAGCAAGCAAACGGGGTCTGAGGAGAACACACTTACATGGCACCAAGGGGTCACTTTCATGTCCAGCCTGCAGACACACCTGGCACCCACCCGCCTGCCTTCCAGTCACACTGAGCCAAGTCCCGGGACCAGCATCTGGCACGGGGGCACGCTCTCCTCTCTCTCCTCCCTCCCAGTGAGCAGAAAGGTGAGCAGCACAAAGGTCAATGCAGAGGGGCACCTGCCACATGCGCCTCCTTCTCCACACCCCCAGCCAGGTTCCTAGGCAACGGGCCAACAGGAGATACCCTCCAGCTGCCCAAATGATCTGGAAAGAACCAGTCCACATGCTAGGGGCACTTGAGGTGGAAACAGGCGTTCCACTTGGAAGGGAGACAAAAACTTGGGGGCTTTCCTGCTTACCCTTTGGATTTGGGATTTTTATTCCTAAGTGTGATAAAAACCAACATGAGAAACCCCTACATCTCCCAGCACTATTCCAAACAAAATTACTTTGAATAAAAAGTTCTTTTGGGGGCTGGGATTGTGGCTCAGCGGTAGAGCGTTTGCCTCGCATGCCTGAGGCCCTGGGTTCGATCCTCAGCACCACATACAAAGCAATAAAATAAAGACATTGTGTCCATCTACAACTAAAAAAATATTTAAAAAAAAAATAAAAAAAATAAAAAAAATAAAAAAAAGTTCTTTTGGACATGAACACCCAGGAAGAGCAACAGGCACATGCCCCTCCTGGCCCCACTAGCCGGTCTGTCAGGCCTGCAGGGTCTGTGGCACCAGCCAGCTGTCTGTCCACGCATCGCTCTGAGTGGCCAGTCTCTACACCTATGACAAGGATGCTGAACAAGAGGCCATCCGCCCATCACCCCAGGCCGCATCAACAGGCCTTCCCAAGCAAGAGCACACAAGAGGAGGAGCAGCACCAAGGCCAGCCATCAGTGTGGACACCAGGGCACTGCCCTGGGGCACCTGGGCCAGAGCACCTCCTAGCTGCTCCACAATACTGAGCGTCACCAGAGTCCCAGGGCCATGACACCACCAGCCTCCAGCCCTGCCCTCCCCCTGCATCCCTATTTCTGGTAACACAGCTATACTCCATGAAGATGCCTTCTGCACCCAGCAGCCTCCTGTCTCTAGGGACTGGCGGTCAGCAGTGTCCTCTGACCATGGCATCCACGCCACAGCACTGTTTTCAGAGCCCTCTACTGCTCAGGAAATCTCATGGTTGGCCACTGTTGCTGCAATGAGCTTTGCAAGAGGCAGCAACCGTCTACAGCAGGTCCTCACAGGAGGCTCGGCTGGGGTGGAAGTGCCAGGCCCTCCTGTCCCCTGCAAGAGGGCTCCTGCTCAGTCTCCCTCCTCACCCTCACTGACATGGAGCACACAGGTGACCTCTGTCCGTGGGAGCACTCTGCAGGGATGGCCCAGCTTACATCCCCTCTTTTCAGACCTTCCTCTCGGGCTCCTGATGTCTGGCCTGTGCTCTGCCCAGCACCCACTCAAACGCTGTTTTACCTCTGAGCCTCCCCTCCTGGACCATGGCAGGTTGGAGCCCATTCTGGCCTGGCTGCTGCTGCCCGAACTGTGCTTTCTTCTGCAATCTCTTCTTTAGATCTCAGTGGCCTCGGGGAGGCACAATCTGACTGGACTTCACCCAAACTCCAAACCAGCACCTTTTTTTTTCTTTCAAGAATTGGTGACTGAACCTAGGGGCACTTTGTCAATGAGCCACATCCCCAGCTCTTTTCATTATTTTTTTTATTTTGAGACAGAGTCTTGTTAAGTTGCTGAGGCTGGCCTGAATCAGTCCTCCTGCCTCAGCCTTCTGAGCCACTGGGATGACAGGCCTGCGCACCATGTCCACTGAACCAGCACATCTTGACCTAACCTCAGAGCAGGCCACATGCCTATCACACAGCTAGGAGGCCAGAGCACTGTATAAGGGGCATCGTGTACCCCAAGTGTTCAACATGGACAGAAATGGCAACCCAGAGTCCCCAGATACATACCCTGCCACAAGGATCTTGGGGATCTCCCCAGCAAAGGCCTCGGCCATCTCGCGGCTGCCCACATTGGCGATGCAGTGCAGGGCCAGGCCCATGAACGTAGGGTTACGGCTGGCCAGGTCATTCTTGATGGCGTTGTTGATCAAGCGGATCAGCTCACTGTTGGAGTTCACCAACACGGAGATGAAAAGGTAGCCCTGTGTCACAGAAGGGCAAAGTAAAGTTCAGGTTCAGGTACTTCCCAGCAAGTACACCCGCCCAGAAGGCAGGGAGTGTCCTGGGGCACAGAGGCAAGGTTGTCAGGAGAGCAGCACAAGGGGCCACCTTCCCAGAAAAGCCCAACCCAGGAAAGAGGCCTGCCCTTGCACTCCCCCTGCCCAAAAGTACCCACGTGCGCTGGGAAGGGTGGGGTCCTAGGGTGTCGTCCGCGCGGAGCACAGAGCGGGAGAGGCGGGTAAGGCCAGTGGCGCAAGGCTCACCCTGCTGCCTTACTCACAATCTGCTTTTCCGTGTATCTGTTTGAACTAAGCAGGTTCACAGCCTCCATGTGTCCAAAATCGATGTCATGACCAAGGAGAAAGATGAAGAGCAACTTGCAGACATACTTTTTTTTACTATAGCCATCAAGAGCCTTGTCACCTAGAGAAGGGGTGAGGACAGGGTCAATTCTAGTGGGTAAGGCAGAAGGGGAAAGCTGGGCAGCAAAGCAATAGGGGCAGTGAGTGGACCTTCACAGGGGCGGGGCAGTGGGACCTGGGCCAGATGGCCTTGCAGTCACAGCACACATGTTGAGCATCCCCTTTAACAAAGAAAGGCCTGGCGGCAGGAGCTCTACCCTCCAGGACAACCCTGCAAGCTGTCCAGCAGTCTGGGCCTCCCCTGTCCTGCCACAACCCACCACGGCCCCTGCAGTGCTGGAATTCACATACCCTGCCACAAACCACAAGTCAAGTTTTAAAATGTGTTTGTTAATTTAAGTAGATAAACATCCTCTAAATTATCTTCCACTTCACAAGTTTTAGAATAAATCACATAACCATGAGAGCCACACGCACACAGCATGACTGAGCTTCCTCAAGACCACACAAGGCTGGCCCAGAACCCCACCAGCAGACCCACAGCTGTGCCCCCCACCCCAGAGTGCACCATGGGTGCCACAGCCAGCCTCCAGCCCCCAGGTGACACTGCAAGGTAGGTCTTCTCACTGGGTGGGGTCAGCAGTGGCGCCTAAGGGAGAGGCCTGGTTTGGAAAAATAAAGACCCCTGCAAGGCTGGAGGGTATACCACCCACCTGTAAACCACCTCATTTCATGGTACTTCTGGGAATCTTCCTATTCCTCAGCAGCAAATTAACATCTCATTTAAAAAGGCCGGCAGCACCTCCCCTGGAGACTCCAGATCCTACTGCCTCTGGAAGCCTCCTTTGACCACAGCCCAAAGTACTGCTTGCGCTCTTGCTGCTCCTCAGGGGAAGCACTCACGACAGAGCCTGGGGCAGGGAAGCAGCTGCTCTAGGTTGTGCCTCTGGGGACAGCCAAGGGGCTGTGACCCTGGAGCAAGCAAATCCTCTTGGGTTCTGCTCTTCCTGAACCCAAAAGTGCCATGCTTCCTATGGAGGGACACAGCTGGAGAGGCCACTGTGGGTGGATCTGCAGGTATGCTAAGGCCAGAGGTTAGGCCTCTCAGCCTGACCAGAACCTTCAAATGGCTCTCTCCACAAGAATGAGCACCTAGATTTCCTCTGCAGGCCAATGCTTGACTTATCAAACCAGCAACTTCTCCAGTCTTGGGGGATTGAGCCTCCCCTCTGCTCCAAGGCTGAACTCCTGACTTGGGGAGGAGTTGGGGACACACAGGCCCTTACAACTCAGCTGCTCTCCCCCAGAGTTTAGTATCCTCTCCCAGATGAGACCCAGCTGTTACCAACTTTAAACTGTTAGTTGCAGTACAGGGCTGGGCTTGTTTTATTTTTTTCCTCCAGTAATTTCAAAATGCTAAGGTAAATTTTCACTTCCTGGACTGTAAAATGGGGAGGGCACAGCACTGCTCACCTATGTGGCTTGGTGTTAAGATCAAAGGACAGGGTGAGTGGAAAACTGACCAAGAACTAGGACTCCAGGAGGAAGGGATGGTTGCCTGCTAGGACTGGCCGTAGGCGAGGCCTAGTGTGCTATGAAAATGAGCAGGGCAGTGGCAGACACTGGATTCGATCCTCAGCACCACATAAAAATAAGTAAAGATGTTGTGTCCACCTACAACTAAAAACATATTAAAAAAAGAAAGAAAGAAAGAAAAGAAAGTGAGCAGGGTGCTGCAAACAGCACTTGGCAGTGTTGGGGACAAGTGACCAGGGCCGCTCACTGGCCTCACGGGTGTGGAAGGTCTCCGGGGGACCAAAACCCTGGAGGCACCACTGCATCCCACAAGGCTCAGGTGGAGAGGGCAGAGCCAGGCGCTGCCACTAACACCTGCCAGGAGTGGCTGGCACTCACCCTCTGCAGCCCACCTGGCACCACCCTGAGAGCGGGAGGGCTGTCAGCCAGGTCACTGCCACAGCCATCACGCCTAAAAAGGCCCTGGCACCAGGGGTGGCTCCACAGGTCTGTGCTAATGAAATAAAGGAAAGTGGGGCTGGGATTGTAGCTCAGCGGTAGAGCTCTTGCCTTGCATCTGTGAGGCCCTGGGTTCGATCCTCAGCACCACATACAAAGCAATAAAATAAAGACATTGTGTCCATCTACAACTAAAAAAATATTTAAAAAAAAAAAAGAAATAAAGGAAAGAGTAATCAGACCACTAATAAATGGAACACAGGTTGCCCAAGTGAAAGAAAAGAAAGAAAAGAAAGGAAAGAAAGGAAAGAAAGGAAAGAAAGAAAGAAAGAAAAGAAAAAAGAAATTCCAGTCTTAAGAATTTATGGAAGTTAATTATAAACTGACAACCTCCATCCCTTTACGTTAGGAATACAAAGTGTTCTCCTCACAGATTACACCAGGGGGCTGGGGTGTGGCTCAGTGATGGAGCACTGGCCCAGTGCAGGTGAGGCACTGGGCCCAATCCTCAGCACCACATAAAAATGAGTACATAAAATAAAGGTATTGTGTTCATCTACAACTAAAAAATTTTTTAAAAAATCTATTGACCCAAAATTAAATGTAAGTCTTGGGTTCAATCCCTAGTGCTACAAAAACAAAAACTACACCAAGTACTGTACTAATCACCTTGAATTAGCCATTCCACAATGTATACACACATCAAAACACCAAGCTGCACACTGTAAATATGTAGAGTTTCTGCTTGGCAATTAAAATTTTCAACTGAAAAAATAATAAAATATTTTTTGGATTAACTCACCAAGTCTTCAGTTACAGTTACACAATAAAATTTGAACATGACACCTGCTTGTTTTCATGTGTTTTCTAGTATGAAATGCCTACACTTCCCAGCCTGGGCAGGCACCTAAGTGAGGGCCAAGGTGTGACCAGCACTCCTTGTGCAGCCCAGCAGGTCCCCACACCTGACCACGAGACCCTGGCAGTGGGCTAGCTTCTGCGCTTGGCTCCTCAGCCCACAGATCCTTGGGTGCAGACAAGGCTGGGAAAGGGGCTCCAGTGCACCAGGCTCCCCGGGTCTCAGATGGGTACTTCTCAAGTGGGCAACCACAGGCACCATATTAACTAACCCACACCCTGCCTGGAGCCAGGGCTTAGAATTCCACAAGGAATAAACCTCTCAGTGACTTCTCGGACATGATTCTGAAAACCCAGAAAGAGACTGGATTGATCAAAATGACCACTGTTGCACCAGTGAACAAGGCAGCCTATGGAATGGGGCGACGTTTCAAGTCATCTATGCGGCTAGAGGTACAACTCAAAATATGTAGGTCTCAGTGGCAAAGTCAAAAACGGACAAAGGACTCAGAAAGGCATTTCTGCAATGAAGACAAAGCCCACAGTACACAGAACAACACTCCACTAGCCACCAGGAAACGCACCTCAAAACCACAAACAACTGCCTCACCAAGGAGGAGGAGAAAACAAGCAGCAAACTTGTCAAGGGCGTAGAGAAAAGGGCTGGTGGGAACGCAAGACAGGTGGCCACTGTGGAAAACAGCACGGGGTTCTTTAAAACACCAGGTGCAGACAGCAGGCTGAGCATGGTCCAGTGGGATGTGCCCACCTAGCATGCACAAGGTCCTGGTTCCATCCCAACACCACAAAAAAGGGTTAAATCCAATGATAAGTAGCCAGGAGCTGTGGGGCACACCTGCCATCCCAGTGACTCCAGACCCTGGGGCAGGAAGACCCCAGGTTCAAGGCCAGCCTGGGCAACTTAGCAGGACACTGTCTCAAAATATCAAAAAATTGAAAGCTGGAGTTGTGACTCAGTGGTAGAGCACTTGCCTAGCATGCATGAGGCACTGGGTTCAATCCTCAGCACCACATATAAATAAGTGAATAAAATAAAGGTCCGTCAACACCTAAAAAAAAAAATATTTTAAAAAATCAAAAAATTTTAAAGAGGGCTGGTGATATGGCTCATTGGTAAAGCCCCCCTGGGTTCAATCCCCAGTACCATAAAGAATAAAAATAAAAGAATGAATGAATGAAAATAGAACCCTGATCACATGGTTGGGTAACTCCACTTCAGACCAAGCTGTGATCTGAATCTGGAATGTCCCCCAGGCTCCCATGCTAGAAGTCTGCTCCCACTGGGCGCCTGCCACTGGGCGCTGGTGGTAATGGTAGTGGGCCTGGTTGGCTGAGGTGGCTGGCGCTCAGGGTAAGGTCTCTGAAGGATGTGCTTTCTCCCAGGCCCTTCCTCCTGCCTCTCTGCTCCTGGCACACACGGGATAAGCAGCCTCCTCTGCAGCACGCTTCCGCCGTGACATTCTGCCTCATCTCAGGTCAAGAATGGGGCCAGCTCACCCTGGACTGACCCCTCGGACACCGGAGCCCCAGTAGATCTCCTGCCCTTCGAGCTGGCTTCCTCAGGCATCCTGACGCAGCAGCCGTGTTTCAGTCGCTTCTTCACTGCTGTAACTAAAGGACCCTGCCAGCACAACTGTGGAGGAGGAGAGGTGTATTCAGGGCTCAGGGTGTCAGAGGTCTTTGTCTACAGAAGGCCAGCTCCACTGGTCTGGGCTCCACCTGAGGCTGTACATCATGGCAGGAGTGGGTGGTGGAGGGAAGCAGCTCCCATCATGGTGATCAGGAAGCAGAGACGGAGTCCACTTGCCAGACACCAATATACACGCAAAGACAGGCCCCAATGCCCACCTCCTCCAGCCACACCCACCACTTCAGTCACCACTCAGGACACCCCCTGAGGGGATAATTCACTGACTGGGTGGAGACTCTCACAACCCAGTTGTTGCTCCTCTGAACCTTCTTGCCCTGTGTCACAGGTGAGCTCCTGGGGGACACCTCACATCCAGACCCTAACAGACAGAAAGCGCCACAGGGCACAGACCCCAAAGAACTGAAAACAAGGCTTCAGACCCTCTCCCAGCCACACTCACAGCAGCATCACTCCCCCATGAGACGGGAGCCCTGCGTGCCCATCTGCAGGCAAGCACAGGATGGCGTGTACATACAGGACGCACAGTGGAGCGCCATCTGCCTAAAAGGGAAGCCCTGCCTACGCTATGGTATGGAGGAACTCGAGGGCAGGGTACTGAGTGAGAGAGCTGGAAGTGCGAGGACAGCACTATGCGGTCCACTCGTGAAGTCCCCAGGCATCTGAATCTTAGAGGCAGGAGGAAGATGGGGCCCCAGGGCTGTCAAACTGAAAAGGCCCTAGAGACACGCTGGTGAAGACCACACAACACAAAGCAGCTCAGCACCACCGATCGAAGAGGGTCGAGGTTCCTCGTTTAACCTGCAGTGTCAGAGGTGGAATCCAGGGCCTCCAGCACGCAAGGCTCACACCTGACCCCTGTGCCACCCTCAGCCCCTAAATCATAAATTTTAATTATGGGTATCCTATCACAAATTTAAAAATTTTTAAGTACAGTAATAAAGTATTATTAGATAATCTGTTATCTTTTTTTGGTACTGGGGATTGAACTCAGGGGCACTTGACCACTGAGCCACATCCCCAGCCTTATTTTGTGTTTTATGTAGAGACAGGGTCTCACTGAGTTGCTTAGCGCCTCACTGTCACTGAGGCTGGCTTTGAACTAGCGACTCTCCTGTCTCAGCTTCCCAAAGTGCTAGGATTACAGGAGTGGCCACCGCACCCAGCTATAACCTGTTATCTTTATATAATGGAAAATCAAATCATGAAAGTCTTCTAAGCAAAAAATAATAATGAAGTACTTTCTACTGTAAAAAGTTAAATATGAAATTAACGTGACAATGTCACCCACTGGTGGCCCATCCCAGCACAGGTTATCCTGGGTTTGCTTCTATTTTTGATTTGAGGTCTCACTATGTTGCCCAGGCTGATCTCTGATTGCTGGACTCAAGAGATCTTTCTGCCTCAGCCTCCCAAGGGCTGGGACTACCAGCAGCTACCACAGCACCCATGGCTTTCTGGATAGCAAATCTCAAAATTACAGATTAAGTTCTGTACTGTCCACAAGACTACTCAAGTGTTATCCTTTAGTCTGTGTGTTACTGTGAGAAATAGAAAGTCCAGTAGTCCATTTTCAGAACAAGGCATTTAGCCTTAATTGTAAAACTGGGATGAAGAAAGGCAGCTGGAGGGGAGAGCAGAGTGGAAAATTACAAGTAGATAACACCAGAGTGTAAGAATTGACAGCCCCAGCCAGGCATAGTGGCATACACCTGTAATCCTAGCAGCTTCAGAGGCTGAGGCAGGAGGATCTCAAGTTCAAGGCCAGCCTCAGCAACTTAGCAAGGCTCTAAGCAACTTAACAAGACTGTGTCTCAAAACGAAAAATAAAAAGGGCTGGGGATATGGCTCAGTGGTTAAGAATTCACAGCCCTTGACAGACAGGAGGTGAGACAGAAGGGCCCAACCTGACTAACACAGATAAACTGTGTACGTGCCAAAAGGCACTCAATCAGGGGACTTTCCTGCCACAAGTAAACAAAGGGAGGTGAGGACAACCTAGGGTTTATTCCTTTATATAACCCAATAGGAGGCAGTAAAACCTAGGCAACATTTGAGGAGCCTGTGTGCCCCACAGAACTAAACCAATGAGGAGCCTGGGGAGGGACCTTGCTCTGGAAGATAAATGCTGGCTGCAACTGCTTTGTGTGCCTGCTCCCCCAGACCACTCTCGCAAGACTGTCCGCAAGCCTCGCCTTCCCTGAACTGCCGTCTCTCGGCTGTCCTTTGGGTTAGGACAGGGTGTGCTTCTCGCGCCACCAGCTGCTGCATGTCCACGTGTATCTCAAGCTCCACAGGACGTCACCAGACACAGGATGTTCACCTAAGCATCCTCTGCTCTTTTTTTCATTCTCATGGCCCTGAATAATCCCTCTTACACAGGCCTTCTGCTGGGAAATTCTGTCTGAAAAAGGCCTTCTGTGCTTCACCATAAGCAAGTCAACTTAGCAAGGTGACCTCTGGAACTGGCTGCCAAATCCCCAGCACCTGAGGATGGTCGCTGCTATCTCCTGCCTGGGTCCTTGCTACTGGAGGCCAGCTGCCAACCACGGGTGCTGCTCCTGTGGACAGGCCTGAGCCCCTTCTAAGGCCCCGTCTGGCCCTCCACTCGGCACACTTATGGTCCAGGTACACGTTTCCTTTTATTGACGCTGCTTGTTTTGTGAACTCTTACCAGCTCTCAGCCCTGTGCCTCCTGCCGCTCTGCTAGCCAGCCACCTGCCTGCCCTCTGCACCAGGAGAGTCTTCTCAGCTACTCACAGAACTAGCTCTCTCTCCAGCTGCATTTGTCGCCAGGTCTGTCCACTGAGTCCTCCGTTTTGGTTAGTGCAAGTTTCAATTCTAGAATCGAATCCAGCTCACCAGGTCTTCTTGTCGAGATCTGCCATCGCCTTTTGCTTCCCGAGCTCCCCACTGAGGCTCAAGCCTGCCTTGCACTTCCTAGACTGGTGCAGATCAGCCCTCGGAACAACACGACCACCCCACGTGCTTGGCGCCTGCCTGTCAAGCACCCACGCGAGGCTCAGTTATGTGCCCATACAACATGGAGACGGCCGTGCGGTCAGGGCCTGGAGCTGCTGCCCTGGCTCTGGCACAAGGCTCCTGTGCACCATGCACCTGGCCATCCTCAAGCCCCACTTCCTACCCTACGGTGGACTGGCATTCCGCTCCAGTCATTCTCTGGCAGTGCAACCCCACCACGGGGTCTCCATCCCGAGAACCCAACCTGGACAAGTAGCCTCTCCACTCCACAGCCTAGAAAACAGATGCGCGAGGGAGGCAGTCCACCAGAGGCCACATGCGAGCAGAGGCCAGAGCGGCCAGGGCTGTCACATGACATCTCCTCCCAGGACAAAGAGACAACGTCACAGACCCCCAAGGTACATATAAATAAGCCATGCCCATCCAACTTCAGAAGTTTCACAGGCCTTTTAGAGAATCCCTTGGCCTGGTTTTAAAATGTTAAAATCCAATACTTTCCGTAAACCTCGACAGCGAATACACCAATTCTTTTTTTTTTTTTTAGTACCAGGACTGAACTCAGGGGCACTCAGCCACTGAGCCACAACACCCCCAAGCCCTATTTTGTATTTTATGTAGAGACAGGGTCTCACTGAGTTGCTTAGTGTCTCACTTTTTGCTGAGGCTGGCTTTGAACTCATAATCCTCCTGTCTCAGCCTCCTAAGCTGCTGGGATTACAGGCGTGCACCATCACGACCAGCCAAATACCAATTCTAATGACTTCGATGTCACGTGTCTCCATCACCTGTCCATACAGGAGAGCCATCCCAAGGCCCCACACAGCACCTGTCCTAAGGCATCCGGGAGTCCTGCAGCTCCTACAGCCCCTGCGGCTCTCAGGGTCCAGCCCTGCCCCTCCGCTCACTGTTTCTAGACAACTGCAGCCACTCCTGCAGCTCACGTGTGTGCTCAGAGACTTGAGCCAAGTCTCAGACCTGTAGAAATCAACCAAGAAGCTAAGCTCCAGGGATTGGCCAGGCTTTCAAAAATGTCCCACAGACTGAAAGCCAAGTCTGTGCTGTGCAGTTCTCAGGGCAGGTAGACACCTGGGTGACAGGTGGCCACCTAAGAGGTTCGGGCCCCATCTTGCCAGCACCGCGATGTGGCAGGAGCACTTCAGCTCCGGACGTGCTGAGCGGCCCTTATACCTCCACACGCAGAGTCCTCGGCTCAGGCCACGGCTGATGCAGTCCACATGGTGCTGAGCAGCACACGCGGAATACTAGGTCCGCTAGTTCTGAGAGAACAGGCCAACACAGGAAGGCACGGGCCACCAGCCGATTCAGCACATGCTGTTCCCACTAGAGAGAGACCACGACTTGACCGCAGCACTGGTTTCTTCTGGCTGACTGCGACGATTACTGTACTGACCCAGAAACAACCTTGGCTAGGAGTGGGAAATAAAAGACACTACAAGACTGGGTCGTGATGGTGCATGTCCATGACCCATGCTCCTCGGAGGGTGAGGCAGGAGGAAAATGAAAAATGAAAAGATTCAAGGGCTAGGAGGGCTGGGGTTATGGCGCAGTGATAGCGTGCTTGCCTAGCACGTGGGAGGCACTGGGTTCGATCCTCAGCACCACATAAAAATAAAATAAAGATATTGTGTCCACCTACAACTAAAAAATAAAATTTAAAAAAAAAGATTCAAGGGCTAGGGATGTAGTTCAGTGATAAAGCACCCCTGGTTCAATCGCCAGTGTGGGGGGGCAGGAGCGGGGTGGGGGTGGATTAGGTCCTTACTATGCAAACGTTTACAAGGGAGTATGGAAAAGGTTCGACACTTACCTTTAAATTTTGATCTGATATTCGCCAGCTCCTTGTTTATCCTCTTTATTTCTGCTTCTTTACTTTTGCCTGTAAAGAACACAAAGACCCCTTTAGCTGACTTCTGAGGAAGAGCATTCCCTTAAGAATCTCACTGGGAACCAAAGGCACTGGGGCTGCCAGGAGGGACAGGCCCTGGAATCTTCCAGAAGCTGGGAGGATACCAGAGAGGGAAGCCAGCTGCTTCCCACCAGGGGCCAACAGCAGAACCCAGGCCCCCAACTCCTGGCAGGGCCTGGCCAGGGCCAGTGCAGCGCCTGCAGGGAACAGGCCTCGCAGGGCAGGTCGGGCATCACAGCAGCCCCGCCCATCCCGGGTGGAGCCCAGCTCTGGGACTGAGGCACTCCAAACACCCTCTGAACATTTCCCACATCAGTGTGGTTTTGTTCCTTAGATGCTGGTGAGTGAACCTAGGGGTGCTTTACAACTGAGCCACATCCCCAGCCCTTTTTATATTTTATTTTGAGACAGGATCTTGCTAAGTTGCCCAGGGTAGTCTCAAATTTGGGATCCCCCTGCCTCAGCCTCCCAGTGGCTGGGATTACAGGTAAGCACTACTGCACCCAGCCACAATTAGTTATTTATCAGCTAATTAACAGTTTATTCCTAAAATTGACTTCTACAGACAGAAATTACAAAAGTATAGTTTTAGCTGGGTCCAGTGGCGCACACCTGTCATCCCAGCACTGTGGGAGGCTGAGACGGGAGAATCGCGAGTTCAAAGCCAGCCTCAGCAAGGGTGAGGCGCTAGGCAATTCAGTGAGACCCTGTCTCTAAACAAACACCAAACAAGGCTGGAGATGTGGCTCAGTGGTCGAGTGCCCCTGAGTTCAATCCTTGGTACAAAAAAAAAAAAAAAAAAACCAATTTAACTACCATAGGTTTCCAATTGTCTCTCCTTATGAATGAAACTCACCAAAAACAAAACCAGATAAGTCCACTTCCATAACATCCAATGGAGTTCAAGAACTCTCTATCATACAGAGAGACAGGAGTGGTAACCACAGGACAGGTGAGCTTTTGCTACACGCTACACTAGCTGCTAAATTGGCCATCCTTCCACAAACATCTGTGTGTAGTCTTGTGCAGCACAGAAGAGACAGGGCCACCTGTTGTCCCTGTTCATGTGTGTGTTTGCTTGCTTAGGAGGCAGGGTCTCACTAAGTTCTCAGGCTGGCCTTAGACTTGTGATCTTCCTGCATCAGCCTCCAAAGTTGCTGGGATCATAAATGCAGCAGCCATGCCTATTACCATCTGTCATTCAACTCTAACTCTCTGGACTGAGGTGAACAGTGAGGCCCAGACCATACAAGTGAATTTCCAGAAGCTGGGGGGATACCAGAGGGGGAAGACATCTTACCATACTGGACAGGCCAGCTTCTATGTAAAAACAAGTCTATATTAACTATAAATCGCCCTCAGAAAGCACCAGTGAAGCAGGGTACAGTGGCCCATACCTGCAATCCCAGCAACTCAGAAGGCTGAGACAGGAAGATTCCAAGTTTGTCAAGGCCAGCCTCAGCAACTTAGGTGAGGTCCTAAACAACTTAGTGAGACTCTGTCTCAAAAAAATAAAAAGGGATTGGGATGTGGCTCGACAGTGTAAGAAACACAAAGTCTGGTGGTTCATTTTCAAAATCTAGTATTCAGCCTTAATTGGATCCAATTGTAGACCTTCCCTTTTACCTACCCTAATTCTAAATTAGCCAATCACATAGATTGTAACCCCAAGCTCCTCCAGTCAGAGTGAAGGGCAGCTCTGCATTAGAGTTAGAGACATAAGCAGGCAGACTGCCCATAAGTGGGCACGCTTACTAGCCAGGCTCAGTAGCAACCCTGCTGCCAGAAGTAAAGGTTTGCCTTGCCCACCCACTTTCAAGCACGCATTCGATTTCTTACAGCACCTCAGTATTTCTAACAGTGGTTAAGTGCCCCTGAGTTCAATTCCCAGTACCAAAAAAAAAGAAAAGAAAAGAAAGAAAGGAGCACTTTTGGAGCCAATCCTACCCCAGCAAGCTCTCCAGATGCACAAGGAGTCAAACAGGGAGCAGGTTCCTGTGCAGCTGGACAGAGGTCACCCTGGGTGGGCCTGAGTCTCAGGGCCAGAGCATGTGTGTCTCAGCTGAGCAACTGAAGGCTCTACCAGGACACAGAGCAGTCGACAGTGTTGGCTCTGGTGCTGGGTGAGCTGCCTGGTGTGGCAGGCTAAGGGCAAATTACTTTTCTGACATTTTTTCTTAAAATCCTACCTTTGCTGATGTGGAAAAGATTTTTGGATTTGGCTCAAAGAGCCATAAAAGCCATGTCTTGGGAGCTTCTGGCACACACCCAGAGACCACAGGCAGCTGCACACTGAGGGCTCTGAGCAGCGCCGAGCACCTCTAGAGGCCTCCCAGGTCTTGGGTATGAGTCTGCGTGTGCCTGCACACCCATAACACACACACTTGTGTTAATTTATCTCCAAAAGGGACCTGCTCTGCTCTCTACCATGGACAGCACTATGCCATACCCATGCTCCAGGAAGACTTGCCCTCCAGAACAAGAGGGGTCTGATCTGAAGCGGACAGTAAGAACACAAGGAGCCGGGCATGGTCGTGCATGCCTGTGAGCACAGCACTTTGGGAGGCTGAGACAAGAGAATCGCGAGTTCAAAGCCAGCCTCAGCAACAGCGAGGCGCTAAGCAACTCAGTGAGACCCCGTCTCTACATAAAACACAAAATAGGGCTGAGGATGTGGCTCAGTGGTCAAGTGCCCCTGAGTTCAATCCCCGGTACAAAAAAAAAAAAAAGAACACAAGGGCCATGGCAAGAGGAGAGGGACAGAGGGACTGAGCCAGCTTTTTTTTTTTTTTTTTAAATGTTTATTTTTTAGTTGTAGGTGACAGGATATCTTTATTTTTTTTTTATTTTTATGTGGTGCTGAGGATCGAACCCAGTGCCTTATGCGTGCTAGGCGAGCACGCTACCACTGCGCCATAATCCCAGCCCCTGAGCCAGCTTTTATAAGGGAGTCTATAGACTTAGCCGAGATCACTGAGTCACAAAAATACTACAAGTTACAGGAGATACAGAAAGGAAGCTGTGCTTCCTCAAGGAGTATAAACAAAGGCAAGACACTATAGCTACAGTCAGCTCAAGCGCGCACACACACACGCAGACACGTGCACACACGTACACATGTGTGCCTACTCATGCAGACAAGCGTGCATGCATGTGTGCACGGATGCACACCTGCACAGGCAGACACACATACACACAGATCCATCCACACACAGACGCACAAGCACGCAGAAGCACGTGTGCATGCACACACATTCACTCACATGTGCACACACAGACACATGTACATATACATGCAGGGGCACAAGTGCATACACACACACACAGATATGTGTGCACACATACACACATGCAGATACATGTGCACGCTCACAGGAGACACGTGCACATGCATGTACACAGAGCCCACGTCTGCACAGGTGCACACTCACCACTTACACACACACCTACTTTCCTGAGAGAAGCAGTTCAGTGACAGCAGAGAATGACAGTGATCCCCAGCATGGACTCCAAGAGCAGCCGCTGAGGGCTCTGTGACCTCTCTGAGCCACAGTGGTTCCACCGGGTAACCACCCAAAGCCAAAGACCTCTTGTCTGAGCAAGAAATGGAGAAAAAGAATGGCCTATATGCCAAGTCTGAGCCAGGAGTGTCCCTGCACTGTCCCTCCACCTGCCTCTGCTGGTGACAAGAAGTTAAGACTCTTAAATCTCTGAAGGACAGATGATAATCCAGTGCTATCAATTTGGTTTGGAAAGAGAAGGCTGTGAAACAGCCTTAAGTGTCTGATAGGAGACGTTTCTCAAGCAGCCTGAAAACACTGGAGAGTGATGATGATAAAAACCGATCCTAAGTGTGTAGAGCTTGAAGGGAAGGAAATCTCTCTCTGGCATTGGAAGGAAGTATTCTTAGATCTTCTTGAAAAAGAGCCAGGTGTCCACAGAGGGCTGGGAGCAACGTGAACATGGCAGCTGGAGTGGCCCAGGCCTCCACAGAGCAGAGACCACAGGACTGGTGTCTACCCCAAGCAGGTCAGGAACAGAAATGGAGAAAGGAACAGTCCAGCAAATGCAAGTTGACAGGGCCAGAGACCCCGAAAGCAGTCACCAAAAAGACAGCAGAGAGGAAGCGCTGAGGGAGACAAGCCACTCAGGACCATGCCCTTCTGGCAATTCAGGAAAGGTAATTTCACATAAAAACAAGCAATCCTTGGGACTGGGGTGCAGCTCAGTGCAGAGCACCTGTCTGGCATGCACAAAGCCCTGCGTTCCCTCCCCAGCACCACAAAAGCAAATAAGCAGTAGGACAGTACCGAGGTCGGATTCCACACAAACAGGGTTGTACAAAAAACAAGAATAACCAGGCGCAGTGGCGCACACCTGTAATCCCAGCAGCTCGGGAGGCTAAGGCAGGAGGATCGCGAGTTCAAAGCCAGTCTCAGCAAATTAGCAAGGCCCTAAGCAACTGGGTGAGACCCTGTCTCTAAAAAAATTAAAAAGAGCTAGGGATAAGGCTCAGCAGTTAAGCACCCCTGTGTTCACTCCTTAGTACCAAAAAAAAAGCAAGAACAAGGGCAGAATGGCTTCCCTACAGACCATGAAGCTCCTCAGAGGATCCCACACAACACACCAAAACAGGAGCCTCTTCAAAATAAGCAAAAAGATCTTCAGAAACATGTATTTTATAGACACTTAAAAAACCCATTAAGAGCTGGGAGCGGTGGAGCATGCCTATAATCCCAGCACTTTGGGAGGCTGAGGCAGGAGAATCGCGAGTTCAAAGCCAGCCTCAGCAACAGCGAGGCGCTAAGCAACTCAGTGAGACCCTGTCTCTACATAATACACAAAATAGGGCTGGATGTGGCTCAGTGGTCGAGTGCCCCTGAGTTCAATTCCTGGTACCAAAAAAAATCTTTAGGGCCAGGCGCGGTGGCACACACCTATAATCTCAGCCACTCAGGAGATTGAGGCAGGAGGATGGCGAGTTTAAAGGCCAGCCTCAGAATTTGGCAAGGCCCTAAGCAACTTAGCAAGACCCTGTCTCTTAATAAAAAATAAAAAGGGTTGAGGATGTGGCTCAGTGGTTAAGTGCCTCTGGGTTCAGTATCCAGAATCAAAAAACAAAAGGCCCTGGAGAGAAATAGAAGACAAAAAGAAAGAAAACTTTAAAATCAGAAAGAAGAAGAGAGGAAACTGAGGGAGAGCAGCAGATGCTGCAATGCACAGGGACGGCAGAGTCCCAGGGAGACACCGAGTAGGAGCGACCAGAGCCAGCCACGCAGGAGCATGCCGAAACAGGACACACGAGTTTTTTTGTTTGTTTTTTTAGTTGTAGATGGACACAATATCTTTATTTTATTTATTTATTTTTATGGGGTGCTGAGGATCGAACCCAGTGCCTCACACATGTAAGGCAAGTGCTCTATCGTTCAGCCCCAGCCCCAGTACACATGGTTTGTTTGTTTTTTGTGTTTGTGTTTTGTATTTTGTGTTTTATGTAGAGACAGGGTCTCACTGAGTTGCTTAATGCCTCGCTGTTGCTGAGGCTGGCTTTGAACTTGCGCTTCTCCTGTCTCAGCCTCCCCGAGTGCTGGGATTACAGGCTTGTACCACCGCACCCGGCTAGGACACATGGTTTTTTGTTTTTTTAATATTTTTTTTAGATATTGATGGATCTTTATTTTATTTATTTATTATTTATACGTGGTGCTGAGGATCGAACCCAGTGCCTCACACATGCTAGGCAAGCGCTCTACCACTGCACTATAGCCCCAGCCCCAGGACACATGGTTTTAAACCCACCACATGCCTAGGAGCATCAACCATGAACACAAGCCACCATGTGTTCTGGTAAAACTGGCTTAAAGAAAAGGGGAAAGTCCTTGGACCCCTGGGGAAGAGCAGGGCATTCACATAGGAAAGAACCTCGGAGGAGCAAAGGGCTTCATGTGGGCACTGCAGTCCTGCCTCGGAGCCTGCCTCTCAGGGGCGCCCACCGCTCAACCATGGCCGTGCCTGATAGCCATGGAGCTGGCAAGTGCACTCAGCTAGTTCCCAAGGCACAAAACCGCATTCTACACGTGTGGGTGTGACACACGTAGACAGTGAAGCAAGACAGATGTGGGACGAGGACTGTGACCCAGCCACACTAGCCTTTAGGCAAGAATGCCACAGACATATTCCACAGAGCCCCGAGGATGCCGCTCCCAATGTCCTGGCCATTTTTAGCTACGTAAAGAGCCACGAGCGGCCTTGGCATGCAAGTGAGGGTGCAGGGCACCAGAACTGCTGGAGGCCAGGGAGCGGGCAGTACAGCACTGGGCACCCCAGAACACGCAGAGGCCAGGGAACGGAGGCTGCACTTGGCACCCAGGTCACACGGAGGCCGGGGAGAGGGCAGTGCTGCACTCGGCACCCCAGGACACAGCGGAAGCCAGGGAGCAGAGGCACACTTGGCACCCCAGGACACGTGGAGTGCACACTGGGCAGGCAAGGCACCACCCTGGCACTCAGGTGATTGCTAGCAGGAAGAGAGGAGGCATGCTGCACTTGGGGGTCAAGGAAGAGCCCTGGAGGCCTGAACTTCCCCCACAGTGCCATAAGAAGTGCCCTTCCTTGGGCTGGGGTTGTGGCGCAGTGGTGGCGTGCTTGCCTAGCACACATGAGGTACTGGGTTCGATCCTCAGCACCACATAAAAATAAAATAAAGATATTCTGTCCACCTACAACTAAAAAATAAATATTTTTTTTAATTTAAAAAAAAAAGAAGTGCCCTTCCTAGACCTGTCCACCAGGAGCCAAAAAGAACCACATCCCAAAAGCAATGAGCATCGTCAGCGCTCAGACCATGGTCCTGGACTGTTGCTCCCCCTACAAGAAACCAGGCTTCACAGAGAAGCATCTAACCCCAGGCCAAGGCCCCGCTTGTTTCTTTTTGGTACCAGGGATTGAACTCAGGGGCACTTGACCACTGAGCCACATCCACAGCCCTATTTTGTGTTTATTTTTAGAGACAGGGTCTTACTGAATTGTTTGGCGCCTCGCCACTGCTGAGGCTGGCTTTGAACTAGCGATTCTCCTGCCTCAGCCTCCCACAATGCTGGGAGGACAGGCGTGCACCACTGTGCCCGGCATAAGGCCCCGCTCCTGTTGGCCCTGTCCTCTTCAGCCTATGCTCCGTGTGGGCCTGAAGCCAGACCACCCCAAACGTGGGCCTTGTCTTACACTTCCATCCTCAGGCCTGGCAGACACACTAGCCATCCCCTGCCTCCAGCTGGGTCCTGAGCCCCTTCCCTACAGAGAGCCCAACTCCTAGACACACGCCTCCACCACCCCTCCCCTGGGGCAAGCTCAAAGACATAACCCGGAGTACCCTCTCAGGTATCCATGGCCTCTGCCTGTATCCCCTCTGTTCCTTTAACTAGCCAGGGAGACTCTCTGGTCTCCAACTGGGTCAAGTCTCCTGTCTGCTGCCTCCCAACACAGGCTGATTAGAGGCTGAGGGTAGGCAGCCAACACTGATTAGAGGCTGAGGGTAGGTCGCAGGTGTGAGAACTCCCAGCTGGAAAGAAAATGGTGAGGTGGGCATGCACACACTGCTTGCGGAGGCTGTGTGCATGGGCACAGTGCCCCTGCCCCAAGGCAGGTCCTGAGTCCTGACTCGTGATGCCTCCACTGCCCCACACTGCAACTTCTTCATCCAGCTGAGCAACTGCCACGGGCTAAGCCTGGAAAGGCCACAGGGGACATCCACCAGATCAATTGCTACAGGGGATCTGACACACCTGTCCGAGGAGAGGCTGCAGGTGGCCCGGCAGGACCGCACAGACAGACGGCCTACACACAACCAGCACCTCCCAACCGCCCGAGACGCCGCAGCAGGTGTCTGCACCGTGCACTACCAACCTGCTGCTTCCACACTGGCTGCCAACCCAGGCACCTCTCACCCTCACTAAAGCTGCCACTCCACCTGCAGGCACAAGGCCTTGCCTTGCAAGAACATATCAAGCCACAGAGCCTAACACTGCAACCAAGGGTCAGCTTTAGGGCAAGGACAGGGATGCACTCACTGATCTGCATGGATCCAGAAATCAACCTTGAAAGGGCCATGCACCAGCCAGAGGAACTGGCCTGTGGTGACAAGCCCACCAGACAGCCTCATCTTTGGGACTGTGGTCTCAGTCACCCTGCACTGAGTGCTGGTGGCTCAAGGAACCCAGACCAGCCACAATATGCACACAAGGAGTTGCAAAGCGCACTCTCTGGGGCACCTGGGCCGAGTGCCTGGGTTCTAGAAGCACTGCCCTGGTCACTCTTCAGGAAGCATGGGCTGATTCATCACTTCCAAACTGCAGGATGAACCACTGGACTGCCAGCACTGCTCTGCTAAACCACCTAAATTCCAACAGACATTACGGCAGCCACGATAGACAAGTATAAAATACCAAACCACCAAAACCTTAAGTCTTTGAAATGGACAATAAAAGTTGGCTTGAATTAGTCTTTGTATAAAATGATTTCATTAAGGAAGCCCCTAAAGCACAAAACTGACCAAGCAAAAGTCTATTTTTGGCCGGGTGTGATGGGGCATATCTGTAACCACAGCAACTTGAGATGCTGAGACAAGAAGATTCAGAGTTCAAGGTCAGCTTGAGCAACTTAGCAAGACCCTATCTCAAAAAAATAAAAAGGGCTGGGGATGTAGCTCAGTGATAGAGCACCCTGGGTTCAATCTCCAGTACCACTAAAAAACACCTTTTTTTAAAAGGAAGATGGGTCTGCTTACACCAAACAGGTCGGCACAGTGGCCACCCAGGGCTGGGCTGGAAGGCCAACCCCACTGCATGACTGTCAGCCGATGACTTCACCTCCCTGCACCTCAGGTCCTTCCTCAGATGGGGCTGCCGTCATTAAGAGCACAGTAAGAGGAGGCCCCCAAGACAGCAGGCGAGCCGCAAGTGCCTGTGCAAGCTTCCATGACCATGGTCAGGGACACCCCTGAGTGGCCCCCCGTGTCAGTGTGGAGAAGGGACAGGCCTCAGGTCGAAGTCCTCAGCAGCAGCAATGGATGAAGGAGTTCAAGGAATGGCAAGGCTGCTCTGCTGACAAGCCACAGAAGTCCACGTTGGACTGACATGTGTCCTCTTCTTTAAAGGCTTTTACTGGGACGCAGCTCGCTACGCTGCCCTAACACTCATGCTCGCAAAGCAGGCGCCGCAGTGGGTTCCAGCACTCTGCTCACCCTTCACCATTTAATTTCAGAAAACTCTCATCTCCTGAAGAGCCACTTGCTGATCCCTCCCGCCAGCCCTGGAACCCTGGTGGCCCTTCTGCAGATGCTCCTCCTGCAGGTGTCACAGCATGGTGGCACATGGTCTTCTTGCACTGTGTTTCCAAGGGAGCATCGGTCAGCTCCTGCCTCCACTGTGCTTGAGAAGATCCCACTGGGCACACCAGGTTTGCTCTGCATGCACACCTGGTGATTTCTCCACACACAGTAGCGCCAAGGCCACTCACATGCAGGTGTGTGCACAAGCGTAGCTCCCTCCTGGGGAACAGGTGCCTCAGAGGGCACTCCTGGTCACAGGGTAACCGAGTCTCACACTGCAAGGCCCCAACAAGATGTTTTCCAAAGGGCAAGCCCCATCACCCTCCCCACCAGGAAAGGATGAGAGTCGGCATTCTCCAGTCTTGCCAACACTTGCAACTGTCCGTCTTTTTATTCAGCCATCCTAGTGGGTGAGAAACATACCTCATTGTAATTTTTGTTTTCCTGATGCCTTTTTAAACTAATTTTTGTAGTTGTAAATTGACAGCATGCCTTTATTGTATTTATTTTTGTATGTGGTGCTAAGGATCAAAGCCAGCGCCTCACACATGCTAGGTAAGCACTCTGCCACTGAGCTCTAGCCCCAGCCCATCCTGATGGCTTTAATGTGCTTAAGAAACATCTGTGCACCTAGTTTGGAGAAAAGTATATTCAAATACTGTTTCCATTTTTTAATTGGGTTATTTCCTCACTGAAGGGTTTTCTTGTTTGTTTTCTTTGTGGTACTAGACTTTGAACCCAAGGGCACTCGCTCTACCACCCCAGGCTCCCAAGCAGCTAGGACCACCAGTGTGGGCCACCACTCAGCTGGGTTCTTTACATATTCTTGATTCGTAATCCTTGAAAGTCTCCTCTCATCCTCAGTTGCTGTTTCACCTTATTAATGGCATTCACAGCACATACTTTTACTCTTGATTATGTCCAATTCATCTTTTTTTAATTACACACACCTTTATTGTCTATCTAAAACCACATTTCTCAAGGTTACAAATATTCACTCCTACATTTTCTTGTAAGAGTTTTATAGTGTTGTAGCCAGGCATGGTGGCACATGCCTGTGATTCCAGCAACTCAGCAAGACACTGTCTCAAAATAAAAAAGTTAAAAAAAAAAAAAATCACAAAGGAAGGGGGATGAAAAGGAGTTTTATTATAGTGCTCTTTTTTTTCATCTTTTCTTTTTGGGAACTGTAGATCAAACCCAGGGCATATGCAAGGCAAGCACTTTCCACTAAGCTACATCTCAGCCCTAGTGCTGGCTCTTATGTTTGAGTTTATAATGCTTCTTTTATTTTTGGTGGCACTGGGGATTGAACTCAGGGGTGCTCTGCAACTGGGCTATAACTCTAGCCCTTTTTTTTTTTTTTAATTTTGAGACAGGGTCCTGCCAACTTGCCCAGGCTGGCATTGAACTTGTGAGCCTCCTACCTCAGGCTCCTAAGCGGCTGGGATGACAGGCATGGCCACTGTGCCTGGCTTGAGGTGATTTCTCTGTGTGGCATGAGGTAGGGATCCAAGCACATTCTGCAGGTAGATCCAGTTATCCCAGCTCCATTTGTTTAAAACTATTATTTTTCCTCACTGAATTATCTTGGTACTTGTGCTAGCTTTTCATCCCTGTGACAAAATAACTTGGGAAAATCAACTTAAGGAAAAAAGATTTATTTTGGCTCATGGATTCAGAGGTTTCAGCCCATGGTCACGTGACTCCATTGTTTCTGGGCCTGGGTGAGACACCACTTCATGGAAGAAGTGTGTGGTGGAGCAGAGCTGCTCACTCGTGGCAGCTGGGAAGGGGCTGGGGGACACCTGGGGACAAGATATACCTCAAGGACACACTCCCCAGTGACCTACTTCCTCCAACCAGGTCCCACTTCCTAAAGTACCCAACACTTCCCAACGATGCCACCAGCTAGGGACTACATCTTGAACATATGAGATTCCTAAGGGTACTCAAGATGCAAACTCTAACAGCACTCCTGTCAAAACCCAGCTGAAGGTCTACTTCTGCACTTTCACTATTATTCCACTGACCTACGCGTCTGTCCTTACACCAGCACTACACCATCTTGATCACTTCTCATTAAGTTCTGCAACCAGAAAGCAAAGCCTCCAGTTTTTTCTTTCCTGCAATGACTGTGTTTTTGTTCTTTAGTGAATACAGTATACTGCACCGACTGATTTTTTCAGATGTTAAACCAACCTTCATTCCTGAGATAAATCTCACTTGGAACTAGAGCATAAACCTTTTAATGTGTTGCTGGATTTAGTGGGATCCTACAAGCTACCTCCCACAGCAACAAGAGCCTGCAAATGTGGTGAAGACAGGAATAGTCCTGCATCATCCAGGTGGCCAATGACCATCATGTGAACCTGGGAAAGCAGGATTTTAATAGAGAAGGAGGCTGAAGGAAGAGTCCATCAAATGTAGAGAGGAATAATGCAGGGGCCACAGGGAAGCCACCAGACAGAATTCAGCCAATCTGGGGCTGAAGACTGTCCTGAGCTAACAGCCAACCACAAAGGGCACCTCAGCCTTGCCACAAGAAGCTACATTCATCCCAGAGCCTAGGTGAACAAAGAGGAGGATTCGCCCAAGAACCCCACAGACCCTTTGACTCCAGCCTGTGAGACTCCACCCAGAGGAAGCTGCTAAGCCACAGTGAGCCCGGATTTTTTTTTTTTTTTTTTTTGGTGCCAAGGATTGAACTCAGGGTTGCTTGACCACTGAGCCACATCCCCAGCCCTATTTTGTGTTTTATTTAGAGACAGGGTCTCACTGGGTTGCTTAGCACTTTGCCATTGCTGAGGCTGGCTTTGAACTTGCAATTTTCCTGTCTCAGCCTCCCAAAGTGCTGGGATTACAAGCATGCGCCACCGTGCCCGGCTGTGAGCCTGGATTTGTGACCTGCAGCAGAGAGACAACACGCAGACTGTCTCTGTCGTGTGTGGACCTGCATTACAATCAGTGTTGTCGTTGCTGTGACCAGAAAAACTGACAAGAACAATTGCATAGGAAGAAAAGTTTATTTGGGGGCTCATGGTTACAGAGGTCTCAGCCCATAGACAGTCGGCTCCATTCCTCAGGGTGCAAGATGAGGCAGAACATCACAGCCGAACAGCATGGCAGAAGGAAACAGCTCACATGGTGATTAGGAAACAGAGAGACTCCAGATACAAAATATATACCCTAAAGGCAAAGGTACACCCGCAACACTCACCTGGTCCAGCCACACCCTCCCACCTCCAGTTACCACTCAGTTAATCCTGTCAGGGGATTAATTCACTGAGTTCCGGCTCTCAGAACCCACTCAATTCTTCTCTGAACCTTCTTGCGCTCTCACCCATGAGCTTGTGGGGCCACCTCACATCCACACCAGGATGACCTGTCAGAGAGCAGCAGCAAGATGCCTCACCCCTGACCTCTGCAGTCCCTTGTCCACTCCCACTGCTCGACAACGAAGTCCCTCGGAAAAACCAACTGTTCTCCCCCGAGGTCTCCACAGGGTTCACCTGACTGCTCCTTCTCAGCGGCCTGTGCTCGTCCCAGGGAACTCCCGGCCCCACCACCCAGCACAGCAGGCCCAGAACACCCTCAGAGAGATGGTGCGCTGGTGGTCCACAGCCTCACCCAGCGTGGGGTCCTGGCACGCAGCAGCAGCACTGACTCAGCCGCTGCTGGACCTCCCTATCTCTTACACAAAAGAGGGAGAACCACAGGCCTGCTGCCAGCTATGCCCTGAAGGCGGGTTCTGCACCTCTAAGCCCTGGCTCAATGAGCCCCAGGCTCTGGCTTCAAACACCACCTGAAATGGCGCCCCATGCTTTTACCTACAGTTAGACTTGGTCTCTGAATTCGTTTCACATAACTAACCACACACTCAACATCTCTCCCCCAAAACTTACTGGCCACACACAGGACAGATCTACCCTTCTCACCTGAGACAAACATAAAAACCTTGACAAGAATATAGGAAAACAGTCGGGCGCAGTGGTGCATGCCTGTAATCCCAGCACTCAGGGAGGCTGAGACAGGAGAATCGCGAGTTCAAAGCCAGCCTCAGCAGCTGCAAGGCGCTAAGCAACTCAGTGAGACCCTGTCTCTACATAAAACACAAAATAGGGCTGGGGATATGGCTCAGTGGTCGAGTGCCCCTGAGTCAATCCTTGGTAAAAAATAAAAATAAAAACAAATAAAATAAAATAAAATAAAATACATTAAAAATAAAATATTTATAAACAAAAATACCCAGCACCAAGAAGGTGGAATCCACAATGCCTGAGACCTGATAAATCATCATCAGGCAGGAAGAGAAACAGAAAGCAGGACGTGGGCAAGGAATCCATCCACGGGACACACCAGTCAGGGCAGGGGTGACACGGAGGCGAGGACACCGAGGCACTCTGCAGCGTGAGAGGTCCCACATCCCAGGAGATGCGCAGATGAGACCGAGCAGGTGGAGACCTGAGCAGGCACCACAAGAGTGAACCTGAAGTCAGGGCAGGCAGCTAAGAGGCAGTGGAGAAGAGGATGCGGGCAGTGGCGTTAGCAGCTGGCCACGGGAACATGAGGCAACAGAGCACCACAGGAGGGCGGGCACAGGAGAAGTGCCTGCAGGTGGAGAACTACTTGGACATGAAATGTCCCCAAAGCCCCATGTGCTAAAGGCTCGGTCCCAGCTTGGTTCCACCAGCAGGCTGTGGACTGAAAGAACCTTTGAGGTGGGGCCTAAGTGAGGTCTTCAGGCCGTAGGGCACGGCCTGCACGGCGACTCTGGGGCCTGGTCTCGCCCTCTTCCTCCTCTGCTTCCTCACCTAGCTGAGCAGGTCCGCTCTGCTACGCGCACCCACCGTGATGTGCCGCATCACACAGGCCCACGAGCCACAGGACCAACAGATCCTGAGCCGAGACTTCTCAATCTGTGAGCCAAAATAAACCTTTTCCTTTTGTAAACTGATTGGCTAATACTTGTTACAGGGACAGAACACAGCCTAACACGGCTACGAGCCCACTGGTCTCAGAAGCTCAAACCCCAAGCACAGGAAACATGAGGAAAGTTAATGGCACATTATAAATCAAGGTGCATAAAACCAGTAGCAGAATACTAAAAGCAGCCAGGAAGGAAGACACCCCCCTAGATGCGCAAGGAGGACAGTGGCAGCAGCCTCCAAGCTCCTCGGGAGAGTCCCTGATGCACCTGGACGCAGGGCCCTGCCCGCCCCACACCCCCACCCTGGGGAGCAGCAAGGTGGTCCACGGGCGATCACTGTGACAGCACCACTGACCAGCAACAAAGGACAGAGGTTTCAGACCGTCCTGGAGGCTGGGAATTCCAAGATCAAGGGACGTTCTGGTGAGGGGCTTCCTCTGAACGGACAGGAGCATGGTGATGGCACACCCTAGTCCACCTGTTTCCCCAGGGAACAAGTTTCCAGAAGGTGACTTCAGGGAGCACACTGACACCCACGCTCTCTGTTTCAACCTTGGCCCTGCTGCTTGGCCTCACAGAAGCCAGGACAATCTTATTAGAAGCAAGATGAGCTCAACCCTCCAAGGAACCCCATGAGCCACAGCAGACCAGCCAGCGTCCCTGGGCCTGGGGAGCTGCCTCCCCGAGGCTGCTGTCTGCCTTCTGCCCTCTCTCTGGGCAAGCCACCTCCTCACCCTCTGCTCCTGTCCCTATGCCATCCTCTCCATGGCAGAGACACAAACAGAGATGGATAGATAGACATGTGTTTCTCATTTATTTTTTCTGTCTATACATAAGAATTTCAGTTCTGAAAATAGAGGGGTTTTGTGCATTTGGTTGACTACCAAATCCCCACAGCCAAAAATAATGCCTGGCACATTGTCAGTAGATCTGCTAAACAGATGAACAAATCTTACAATCATGTCAGAAAGTAGAATCTATGAAGATAAAGAAAATTTGAAATACCTTTAGAGCACGTCACTCTTGGGACTGCATCAAAATTATAGCAATACAAGAATGTAACATGAGGGCTGGGGCTGTAGCTCAGTGGTAGAGCACTTGCCTAGCATGTGTGATACACTGGGTTCGATTCTCAACACCACATATAAATAAATAAAATAAAGGTCCATCGACAACTAGAAAAAATATTAAAGAAGGTAACATGAGGATCTGTTTCCTTGGCTGCTTATCAAATAAATCCACAGCAAATGTCACATTAAAGAATATACATCAAGGGGCTGGGGTTATGGCCCAGTGTAGAGCACTTGCCTGGCACACGTGAAACACTAGGTTCGATCCTCAGCCCCACATAAAAAATAAATAAATAAAATAAAGGTGTCATGTCCATCTACAACTAAAAAATATTTAAAAACAAAAAAAGGAATAGGGCTGGGGTTGTGGCTCAGTGGTAGTATGCTCGCCTAGCATGCATGAGGCACTAGGTTCAATCCCCAGCACCACATAAAAATAAACTAAAGATAGTCTGTCCACCTACAACTAAAGAAAATAAATATTTAAGCCGGGCACGGTGGCGCAAACCTGTAATCCCAGCACTTAGGGAGGCTGAGACAGGAGAAAAGCGAGTTCAAAGCCAGCCTCAGCAACGGTGAGGCGCTAAGCAACTCAGTGAGACCCTGTCTCTACATAAAACACAAAATAGGGCTGGGGATGTGGCTCAGTGGTCGAGTGCCCCTGAGTTCAATCTCCAGTACTGAAAAATAAATATTTTTTTTAAAAAAAAAGGAATATACATCAAGTGGGTACCCACACTCAACAGAACCCAGCATCCACACTGGGGGTCCACACCCCCAACTCGAGGAGAACCACCTCAGAAAGGCCAAGCCACAGGGGCTGAAGTATTTGGTGCCCTCTGACACACAGAGCACCCTCCTCCAATGCGTCCTGAGCTCTAGGGAGGACTAGATGCTCCTCTGCCCAAGGATAATTCAAGTTGTACTTAATAAGGCAACAAAAATTTACAGCATCAACTGAACAGATACAAGTTAAGTAAAAGTAATAACTGTGAGGAGTTTATCAGAAAAGACTTATGAACCATTACCTGTAGATGGACACACCTCTTCTACGGTGGCCCCAAGAACAACCAACCAGATCCTCTGGATCACAGAGATTTTTTAATTCTTGTTGGCACAGTGGGATTCAAAGTAAGGCTCAAGACTGGTATACTGTATGTGACCAAAAACAAAAAGCTATAGACGCATATTCTCAATAGCAATAAATGCACTACAGAAGCACTGAGCAGTGCTCATGTGCATATTTCCTCCCGGCCATTTAAAAAGACCATTCAGGGGGCTGGGATTATGGCGCAGTGGTAGCGCGCTCGCCTAGCACACGGGAGGCACTGGGTTCGATCCTCAGCACCACATAAAAATAAAATAAAGCTATTGTGTCCACCTACAACTAAAAAATAAATATTTAAAAAAAATAAAAATAAAAAATAAAAAGACCATTCAGGGCCAGGCACGGTGGCACACGCCTGTAATCCCAGCAGCTCAGGAGGCTGAGACAGGAGGATTGCGAGTTTGAAGCCAGACTCAGCGACGGCAAAGCACTAAGCAACTCAGTGAGACTCTGTCTCTAAATAAAATACAAAACAGGACTGGGGATGTGGCTCAATGGTTGAGTGGCCGAGTTCAATCTCAGCACCAAAAAATTCAAAAATTTTTTAAAAATAAAAATAAAAAGACCATTCCAGGCTGGGGCTGGGGCTCACTGGTAGAGCACTTCCCTAACACGTGTGAAGCACTGGGTTCGATCCTCTGCACCACATAAAAATAAATAAATAAAATAGCCAGGCACAGTGGCACACCCCTGTAACTCCAGCACTTTGGGAGGCTAAGACAGGAGAATCTCGAGTTCAAAGCCAGCCTCAGCAATGGCGAGGCACTAAGCAACTCAGTGAGACCCTGTCTCTACATAAAACACAAAATAGGGCTGGGGATGTGGCTCAGTGTTCGAGTGCCCCTGAGTTCAATCCCTGGTACAAAATAGATAGATGATGATAGATAGATAGATAGATAGATACATACATACATACATACATACATACATACATACATAGATAGAATTTTAAAAGGTTAAAAAAAAAAAAAGACCATTCACCATCAATCCAGTGCTTTTCTCTTGACGCTTCTCAAGCTGCAACAGAAATCTGCTCTCAACTACTTCACAAGAAGGAAGCAAAACACGGGTCCTGAGGCCATACCTGAAGATCAGAGTGCTTCACAAACTAAGTGACCCAACACACCCCTACATGCCATCCGAAAGAGATGGCACAGTAAGAAGGGCACCCTGTCACCAAAACCAGCTCCAGCACTCGAGGGAATGTGATCTCTCTGGGGTGTTGTGGTTCTGGGGATGAAACATAGGGTGCTCTACTACTGAGCTACACCCGCAGCCCTTTTTGTTTTTTGAGATGGGGGCTCATTAAGTTGCCCAGACTGGACTCAAACTTGCACTCCTCCTGCCTCCCAAGCCACTGAGATGACAGGCATGAGCCACTACCCCTGGCTGGCTTCTTTGCTTTTAAGCCACCTTGCAGACAGAGAGTAAACCTGGGGTAGGTAGGAAGAAAGGTAAATAGAGAGTATCTTGAGTAGAAGGAAAGGGGTGGTATGAAACCACTACGATTCTTGCAGGGTTTACACTCCATCAAAAGTGGAGTCTCAGCCAAGCACAGTTGCCACACCTCATCACCCCAACGACCAGGGTGGCAGACACAGGAGAACTACAACTTCAAGGCCAGCCTCAGCATCTAAGTGAAGTCCTAATCAACTTAGTGAGACCCTGTCTCAAAATAAAAAATAAAAAAGCTGGGGATGCAGTTCAGTGATAGAGCACCCCGTGTTCCATCCTCAATACCAAAAAAAAAAAAAAAAACAAAGCAAAGGCTTCAGGCATCCACAGGGCTGCAGCTGCCATTCACAATCACAACAGTGGGAAGGAAAGCAGTGCAACCAGAATCTGACCCCAACCCAAACCACAAGTCACATATCCTGCAGAAAGACTGCTAGGAGAGCTGCCTGACCGGTGGAAGGGCAGCTGTGGGCACATTAATGCCACTCTGAAAATCCTGCAGCACCTACCACCACCAGCAGACCCTTCACCCTGTACTCCTCCCAGCAGCCCACCCACAGAAGCCTCCTGGGCCCTGCTTCCCTGCTCAGAGACTGTGGTCTCACTCCTCTCTACCACCATGCTGAAGAGAAAGGCCTGCGGAATTGGCAGGAAGTGATATCAAAGAAAAGACAGGAGCTAGGCATGGTAGGGCACACCTGTCATCCCAGGAGCTTAGGCGGCTGAGCAGGAGGATGACAAGTTCAAAGCCAGCATCAGGAACTTAGCAAGATCCAGTATCAAAATAAAAAATAAAAAGGGCTGAGGGTGTAGCTCGGTGGCAGAGCAGCCCGGGTTTGCTTGCCAGTGCTGCAAAGGTGCATGCCTGTGACCCCAAGGCACTTGATCTTGCTGACCTCTTTCTTCTTGGTCTTCCCGCTCCAGTCTCAGGGCACCACTTCATGGCAGGGTAGCGGCCTGGTCCATGCCATGTGCTCTCTGCACCTTGGTTAAGCCTTTCAACAGTCTCCAGCACAGAGCTGCCTCATCACAGTCTTGGCTCCACCCTGACAGGGGTCGGGGCTCGAGCCCAGCACCCTGAAGAGTGGCCAGGGAGGATGAGAAGGTTAGTTAGTTCTCCCAGAATCAGTGAAGGGCTTTACAACCTAAAGCAGAGGCTTCCTAAGGCCTAGCAAAAACAATGAGTTTGTTTTTTGAGTGTTATTCAATCTATTTTTTTAAATATATTTGGAGATAGATGCTTTACTATTTTTTTAACACAATACTTTTATTTATTTATTTTTATATAGTGCTGAGGATCAAACCCAGTGCCTCACACATACTATGCAAGCACTCTACCACTGAGCCACAACTCCAGCCCATTCAATCTATTTTTTAACTGGAAAAAAGTCATTGAAGCCAGGCGCGGTGGCTCAAGCCTATAATCCCAGCACTTTGGGAGGCTGAGACAGGAGAATCATGAGTTCAAAGCCAGCCTCAGCAACAGCGAGGTGCTAAGCAACTCAGTGAGACCCTGTCTCTACATAAGACACAGAATAGGGCTGGGGATGTCGCTCAGTGGTCGAGTGCCCCTGAGTTCAACCCCCAGCACCAAAAAAAAAAAAAAAAAAAAAAGGTCATTGAACTTACTCCATACATCACCAAATGCCAAAAGAAGCCATCCAACTTGCTAGCTCCCAACAACACAGCTTCCACAGCAAGCCATAGTGCTGCTCACCTCAGGCCAGGCTCTGCGGGGGGCAGGCAATTCCAATTTGTTCTACATTCTTTTGTCATGCACTTTTTATTTTTTATTTTTTTTGGCACCAGGGATTGAACTCAAGGGCACTCGACCACTGAGCCACATCCCCAGCCCTATTTTGTGTTTTATGTAGAGACAGGGTCTCACTGAGTTGCTTAGCGCCTCGCCATTGCTGAGGCTGGCTTTGAACTCGCGATTCTCCTGTCTCAGCCTCCCAAAGTGCTGGGATTACAGGCGTGGCCACCGCATCCAGCTGCCAGATACACTTTTTTTTTGTAGTTGTCAATGGATCTTTTTTAATTTTTTTATTTGTTGATGGATCTTTATTTTATTCATTTGTTATTTATATGTGGTCCTGAGGATCAAACCCGGTGCCTCAAGCATGCTCGGCAAGCATTCTACTAACTGAGCTACAGCCCCAGCCCTGGATCTTTATTTTTATTTATTTATATGTGGTGCTGAGAATTGAACCCAGTACCTCACACATGCAAGGCAAGTGCACTACCACTGAGCCACAATCCCAGCCCTGCTAGATGCACTTTAACAGAAAGACTGCTTGTGTGGCCCAGCGCGGTGGCGCACACCCGTAATCCCAGCACTCTGGGAGGCTGGGGCAGGAGAATCACAAGTTCAAAGCCAGCCTCAGCAACAGTGAGGTGCTAAGCAACTCAGTGAGATCTTTTCTCTACATAAAACACAAAATAAGGCTGGGGATGTGGCTCAGTGGTCGAGTGCGCCTGAGTTCAATTCCTAGTATCAAAAAGAAAAAAGGGGGGATGGGGTTGTGGCTCAGTGGCAGAGCGTTTGCCTCGCATGCGTGAGGCACTGGGTTCGATCCTCAGCACCACATAAAAATAAATAAACAAAATAAAGATATTTTTTAAAAAAAGAAGAAAGAAAGAAAAAGAAGAAAGGCTTGGTTTTTGGAAACTTATAAAATCTGAAATTTGAGCTCAGGGAGGCTGACCCAATGCTCAAGAACCTACAGAAGAGGTGAGGGTCATAGGGACTCACGCCCCACCCCTCCCATGCATGTATTCTAACTCCACTCACATCACTGCAAAATCTCCCCAGAATACCATTTGCCACACCAGACTCTAAGCTTCCCCTCTGGTCTGACTCACATGATTTTTTTAAGAGCCAAGGAAATACCATTTAATCCTACAAAGACAGCCTTTCCAAGAACTGAAACTGCAGGACCTGACAAACACTGTGCCAAAGGCAGCCGAGTAGAAGCCATTCTGAGAGGACAGAGAAATGGAGTCCTTACTAGGGAACATGTGATCCTGGGACAGTCAGCTTGTCACAAAAGAAACAGCAGCCCCACCCCAGCAGCCACAGAGCCCAGGCAGCCACTTCCTCCCTCCCCCTGGGGCATACACTTCCCAGATCAGTTTCTAAGGAATATGAATTATGCAGACCATGCAAAAGAAAAGATGCAAGAAGAGTGTTCCTTTAAAAGACTCAGCACTTCTTTTGTTTTTTTGGTTTTTTTTTGGTACTGGGGATTGAACTCAGGGCACTCGACCACTGAGCCACATCCCCAGCCCTATTTTGTGTTTTATGTAGAGACAGGGTCTCACTGAGTCGCTTAGCGCCTCGCCATTGCTGAGGCTGGCTTTGAACTCGCGATTCTCCTGTCTCAGCCTCCCTAGGTGCTGGGATTACAGGGATGCGCCACCACACCGGCTAGTCAGCACTTCTTCTTCTTTTTTTTTTTTTAAATATTTTTTTAGTTGCCAATGGATCTTTATTTTATTTATTTATATATGGTGCTGAGAATCGAGCCCAGTGCCCCACACATGCAAGGCAAGCGCTCCACCACTGAGCCACAACCCCAGCCCCTAGTCAGCACTTCTTAAATGGACAATCAAGAAAGACAAAATGAAGCCGGGCGCGGTGGCTCAAGCCTGTAATCCCAGCACTTAGGGAGGCTGAGACAGGAGAATCGCGAGTTCAAAGCCAGCCTCAGCAACCGCGAGGCGCTAAGCAAGCAACTCAGTGAGACCCTGTCTCTACATAAAACACAAAAAATAGGGCTGGGGATGTGGCTCAGTGGTTGAGTGCCCGTGAGTTCAATCCCCAGTACCAAAAAAAAAAAAAAAAAAAAGAAAGACAAAATGAGCCAGGCGCGGTGGCGCAAGCCTGTAATCCCAGCATTTAGGGAGGCTGAGACAGGAGAATCACAAGTTCAAAGCCAGCCTCAGCAAGAGCAAGGCACTAAGCAACTCAGTGAGACCCTGTCTCTACATAAAACACAAAATAGGGCTGGGGAGGTGGCTCAGTGGTCCAGTACCCCTGAGTTTAATCCCCGGTACCAAAAAAACGAGGGAGAGAAAGACAAAATGGTTTGGGTTTTTTTTTTTCTTTTTGATACTGGACAGTGAACCTAGGAGCACTTAAACACTGAGCCACATGCCTGGCCCTTCTTATTTCTTTAATTTTGAGATAAGGTCTTGGTAAATTGCTAACAGCCTCACTAAGTTGCTGAGGCTGGCTTTGAACTTGGTATCTTCCTGCCTCAGCCCCCTAGGCCACTGGGATTACAGGCATGTGCCATCACGCCCCATCACAAAATGGACATTTAATTTTGAAGGCTCTTTTAAAATTTCAACAACAAACTGACAAAGTCTCATTCTGTCTTTACCACTATACAGGAAAATCAAGTGACAACTTCACATTTAAGTTTCACATCAAAGTCTAAACAGAATTTGGATTTTTATGTTCCTTTTCTCCAATCCAACTTATGACTAATAACAATTGGAATTTTATGAACAAAAACTTTTTTTTAAACCTTAGTCATGCCAAAGAACACTTTAAAGGGATGTCTGATTCCACAGCTAGCAAGAGAGCGCAGCACCGGAGTATGGCACTGGCAGCCACCTACTCAGGGTCCTGTACCCGCAACACAGCTCACCCCTTTCTCAGGGACAAGGGAACGCCTACCTATTAACACTCTCCTCCTGTCTCCTGCCCCCCCCAGTGCCTGGAGGGCTAGGCAAAATGCCCCCAAAATCAATGGGAACGGCTACATTCATTCCCAGAGTACCAGCCCTACAAACACAGGAATAAGTGGCCATGTTTGCCACTTCCTGCCTGGGACATGCCTGGTGCACAAGGACCTATCTGGTCCCCTGCAGTCAGCTCTCAGAGCTCCGCATGCTCAGCAGTGTTACACGCAGATGTTCCTCAACTGGGCCTTGTGGCTACATCACTGTAAGATCAAGACACTGCAGGTGGAAAATGCAGGAAACATACATAGCCTACACATCACAGCTCAGCCATGCCACACACGGCTCCCTGTGCTGTCCCAGTTGTTCACCCAGGTGACCTCAAGGATGCGGGCTGCGCCTCGCTGCCACTGCCCAGCATCATAAGAGAATATGTAACCACATATAGCTAGGCCAGGACATGATCAAAATGCAAAGCAGGCACACACCTGTAATCCCAGCAGCTCAAGAGGCTGAGGCAGGAGGGTAGTGAATTCGAAATCAGCCTCAGCAACTTAGCAAGACCTTGTATCAAAATAAAAATAAATAAATAAATAAAGGGCTGGGCATGTGGTTCAGTAGTTGAGCACCCTGGGTTCAATCCCTGGGACCAAAAAAAAATGATGTACACTAGGGCTGAGGATGTACTCAGTGGTTAGCGCTTCCCTAGCATGTATGAGGCCCTGGGTTCCATCTCTAGCAATGCCCCCCAACCCACAAAAAAAAAAGCTGATTAGCTTATATATAACTCTCCTTCACAGATACAACTTGTGTAAAAGCCAAAAGTTCCAAAATAACTGAATAGTGAATAATGGCTATTTTCCCAGTATCAGCAGCTCTTTTGTTCCCTTGGGACCCTTTGCTTCAATACAGTGCCAACCAACACAACCGTGATGGATCTCAGGGACAGTACTGAGTGAAAAAAGCCAGTCTGAAAGGTCACACATTACAGGATATCCTTGAGACCAGAAAAATCAGAGTGAACAGCAATAAGCAGCTGCCAGGGCTGGGTGACAGGGTGGCTATAAGGGCTGCACAGGGTGCTCTGTGATAATGGCACAGTCTGCATCTCCACTCAGGCAGGAGTCCCACGAAGCTACACATGCTAAAACCACAGACCACAGCAGGGCACGGTGGCGCATGCCTGTAATCCCTGCACTTTGGGAGGTTGTGACAGGAGAATCACGAGTTCAAAGCCAGCCTCAGCAAGGTCGAGGCGCTAAGCAACTCAGTGAGACCCTGTCTCCAAATAAAACACAATATAGGGATGGGGGTCTGGTTTGGTGGTCAAGTGCTGAGTTCAATCCCCGGTACCAAAAAACAAAAAACAAAAAAACAAACTCACAGACCACACACACTACTGCACGTAAAACTAGTGAGGCCTAAATAGCACAGTGGGCTACATCACATCAGCTCCCTATGTTCAAAATGCCACTGTTATGCAAGACATGCACGTCAGGAAAGGTGGGGTGAAGGAAGCCAGGGATCTCCCTCTTCAGCTTCCTATGAATCTTTCTTTAGGGAGTACCGGGGATTAAAATCAGGGGCACTCACCCTTTGAGCCACATCCCCAGCCCTATTTGGTACTTTATTTATTTTTTTTAATATTTATTTTTTAGTTGTAGGTGGATAGAATATCTTTATTTTATTTTTATGTGGTGCTGAGGATCGAACCCAGTGCCTCACGCATGCTAGGTGAGCACTATACCACTGAGCCATAACCTCAGCCCCCTATTTTGAATTTTATTTAGAGATGGTCTCACTGAGTTGCTTAGCACCTCATTTTTGCTGAGGCTGACTTTAAACTCAAGACCTCCTGTCTCAGCCTCCCGGCCACTGAGATTACAGGTGTGCACCACCATGCCCAGCCCTATGAATCTTAAGTATTTCAAAATAAGAAATTATTTAAGCCAGATGTTGTGGCACACACCTGAAATCCCAGTGGCTCAAGAGGCTGAGGCAGGAGGATTATGAGTTCAAAGCCAGCCTCAGCAAAAGTGAGGTGCTAAGCAACTCAGTGAGACCCTGTCTCTAAATAAAATACAAAATAAGTGGGGCTGGGACTATAGCTCAGTGGTAAAGCACTTGCCTAGCATGAGTGAGGCACTGGGTTCGATCCTCAGCACCACATATAAATAACATGAATAAAACAAAGATCCATCAACAACTAAAAAAAAAAAATACAAAATAAGCTGCAGATGTGGTTCAGGGGTTAAGTGCCTCTTAATTTAATCCCCAAAATTATTTTAAAATTATTTAAAAACCAACTAAATAAAAGGACTAGAATTTTCTTAGTGACAACAAAGTTTATTAACTCTCACACTGAACTCACATTAGCAAAGTCCTTAGCCCTGGTTCAAGTCAATCAGGAAGGATCAAGACAATTTCACAAGACACTAAATTAGCTTGCTACCTGAACCATAAGAGCTACAGGTTTGAGTGGCACAATGTGACAGGGGGTACCTCTTCAGGTCCTGAAGCGCATTCACTGCTGCCTGTGCCAAGAGGAATGGACTACCAATCAGAAGTGCCCACAGATGCAGGCAGCTCAGCTCACATCTCCACTTGTCCCTTCCGCACCACCCTCAACGCTTAGCACAGCCTTCAAGGGGGAAACTTAAGAAACTAGGTAGAAGCTGCGCACGGTGGCATACGCCTATAATCCCAGCACTCTGGGAGGCTGAGGCAGGAGGATCGTGAGTTCAAAGCCAGCCTCAGCAATGGCGAGGCACTAAGCAACTCAGTGAGACCCTGTTTCTACATAAAACACAAGATAGAGCTGGAGATGTAGCTCAGTGGTCGAGTGCCCTGGGTTCAATCCCCAGTACCTAAAAAGAAGAAGAAGAAGAAACTAGGCAGAAAGGTAAAGGGAGCTGCCAATTTACAGTTGAAACAGATTTCAATCACACTTCCACTCAAAACCCACACCTTGACATCAGCTCAATCTCTGGTAGCTCCTAACAGAGTGCCCTCTCCACAGACCTGGGTACTCCTGTCACTCCCTCTAGACATGGGAAACAGCAAGCACACAAACCAGAGGCAGACAAGGAAGGGAAGCAGTGACCTATTTCCCTGCAACACAGGCAAAGTTCAGACCCGCTCTGGCCCTGGCTGGCTCCAGCTCACTCAGCCCTCCCATGTCTCTTGTGTCTGTGAGTCTTCTCTGGCTGGCTCCTAGTCAATGCCTTCACTGGTCACACACCATGTGCCTGACACTGAGGGGTTAGGGGGGATGATGTGGTGAACATGACACAGGGTTCTCATTTACAGAGCTTGCAGTGAAGAGGGGCAGAGTCCCAGACAGCACCATTAATAGATGGCTTGGCTCCAAAGAAGAGCAGTGCCACAGCAGGTGAGACAGGGACTTGAGAGCCAGGCAGGAAGGTGTTTCTGAGGAAGAAGGATCAGGCACCCCTTCTTCCAACAGCTCATCTAGGGAAAGAACCATCTTGTCCACACCGGTGGTTCCCAACCAAGGGCCACTCTGCTCCTCAGGGGACATGTTACAACTGCACCACTGAGGCATCTAGTGCTGCTGAACGACCCCCACAGCTGAGGATGGTCAGTCCCAGCTACCAGCTATGACAAGGCGTGGAATGTCTGACCTACAGTTAGTCAATGAGCACTTACCGCATATTCACCACATGGCACATTCTCTGGTCAAAGGCACAGAAGACGCGTCTAAAGCATGACAACTTGTGTGAAAATGGTTTTCACTTTCAATGTCCTTCCCAGAGCAAAGATGAAGGATGACATCACAGCCAATTTAAGGCCACTAAGCCTTCATCCAAGGGGTCTCCTTCACAAGCAAAGGCACACTCAGCTTCACAAAATGCATCATGACTACAAAAGCATTGTCTTCGAAATTTCATTTCATGGCAAAAAAAAAAAAAAAAAACAGGAAAAAGAGAGTGGCCCATCTGTAAGCCCTGGTCTGAGGGCACCTATTTTTCTGCAGAGGAAGGAAGGGGCAGACATTCTCTACTTTTCCAGAGAGGCCTGGTGCACCCAGACTGGCCTTGAGGCCCTGCTCCAAGGAGGTGAGGTTAACAGGTAAGGATCAGCACAACAGCACTTAGCAGTAGGTGAGGTCACAACATTTCTCAAAATACTCATTAACCTAAGCTAGTAAAAATCAGGGAACCGCCAGCTGCGGTGGCACATGCCTGTAATCCCAGAAGTTCAGGAGGCTGAGGCAGGAGAATCCCAAGTTCAAAGCCAGCCTCAACAACTCAGGCTCTGAGCAATTTAGCAAGACCCTGTCTCAATAATAAATAAAAAATGGGTGGAAATGTGAATCAGTGGTTAAGCACTCCTGGGTTCAATCCTTGACACCAAAAAAAAAGAACCAACTATTTGCTGGATAA
This sequence comes from Xerus rutilus, assembly GCA_028644305.1. NCBI lineage: Eukaryota > Metazoa > Chordata > Mammalia > Rodentia > Sciuridae > Xerus > Xerus rutilus. The sequence goes on along the minus strand of CM053399.1, from coordinate 537,586 downwards.
CAAGGAAAAACGAACAACTGAACCCACCCGTTAGTAGGCCCTGCCTTCCTGACCCATTTCACTTTTGGTGGCTTTTTTCCACCAGGGACACTGAGAGGGCCTGTGCCTGGAGACGTAGAAGCTTAGCTCAGAGCATCCACACCCGGTCGCTGCGGGCCCCCTGGGGGAATGAGTCACTTTAATGGCAGCAGGTGCGATCTAATCAGCAAGCAAAAAGCCACCAGAACCGGGTCACAGGCCGTTCGCCTGAAAGCTCGGTCTCTGGATTTCGTGCCCAAAGCGAAAATCCACGCTACTTTGAAAAAGGCTGGGTTACGCGCTCCATTACTAGAAAGAGCGAGATGACATCATGCTGGGGAGGGGCGCTGTGGCCGGAAGCCCCTCTGCAATACCGCCCACCCCTCAGATCGCTGCCCCGCATCCCGGTCCCCACCCCGCGCCTCGGTCTGAACCCCCACCTGGCACTCCCCGGCCTCTCGAGCCAAGCGTGGCACCTGCACCCTCCCCACCGCCAGGCCCTCGGACCCCCGCCCACCGCCAGCTCTGCACCCGCAGACCCCGCGCCCCCAGCCTGCCCCCGCCAGGCCCGCCCGGCCCGCCCCCAGGCCCGCCGGGCACTCACAGTTGCGGATGTCCGAGATGAAGACCGCCAGGCCCCGCATCCCGTCCCCCTTGGACACGGCCGGCATCTTCGGGCCCCGGCAGCGGCCTGGACGGCGGGCCCAGGAGGAGCGAGGAGCGCGGCGCGCGGGCGGGCGGGCGGCAGTCGCGCCGAGGCCGCCGAGGGGCCGCGGACGCCAAGGAGCAGCAGCGCCGAGCCGCCTCGCCACAGCCGCCTCGGGCCCCGAGCGCCGCTCTCAGGGCCGCGCACGCGCACGCACAACGCACGCGCCAGCACGCACGCGCGCGGCGACTGGCGGCAGCGGAGCTCGGGAGGCGACGTGCGCGTGTCCGCGGCGCGGGGGCGAGCGCGCGGGGTGCGGCCGCTGGCTGTAGCTCCCGCGGCGGTCGCTGGGAAGGCGGGCTGGCTCCGGGCGTTGTCGAGCAGCCCTGCGTTGCGCCCCGGGTGTAGACGGGGCGTGTGCGTGCCGCGCTGCCGCACCGACGTGGACAGTGATGGGGACACCCGACCCGGGTGACACCTGCCGCGGAACCGCCTGGAGCTCTTCAGGCCGCAGGGAGCAGGGCCAGGGATGTACCGGGAAACGGAGGCTTGAAGAGAGACTGCACCCCGCGGTGGCTGCTGTCCTGAGGCCGGACCTCGGGCACCAGTCAGGACTCTTGCCTCGATGGCCCGTGGACCCGCTGTGCAGAGGACCTGGTTGGTTGGGCCCTGGCCCTGCACCGACCCCCGGCCGAGTCCTCCTTTATGAAACCAGATGGCTTTGGAGAGGAAGCTCCCTCCTCAGGAGTTTTCCTGGCCCTGTATCTGGAACTGGCCCAGATCCACCAGTGAGACCTTTGTCCCCACCCTGGCTCACTTCCACAGTCCCCGTTAGAGGTTAGGTCTGGGAAGAGCTTGGCCAGGAGGAGGAAGGGCAAGGCCCTTCCATGTACCAGGCACCTCAGGAGGTCCCAGGACCCCACCCCCCCGGGAACGGGGGGGGGGGGGGGGGGCGGGCAAGCTGGCGACAGGCTCAATATCCTGAAGGAAGCCAGATTCACCACCTTCCAAGACAGGCAGGGAGCCCAGCCAGGAGAAAGCTTCCAGAAGAAGGGGAGACTCGGGGTCCCCATCCTCACGACGGCGTGTTAATCCACAGCAGAGGAAATGGGCCAGGGAGGTTTCTCCTTCAGCATACCCCTTCCATCTGAAGTCTTCTCTCCCCAACCCCGAAAATATGCAGGACCAATTCCTAACACAAGGGCATTTGTGCAGCATGTGAGCATGGTGGGCAGACAGCCCCAGGAGCCCTGGTATGCCTGTGCCCAGCTCAGGGCAATGCCAGGAGGCTGCAGGGGCCTCTCAGAGGCATCTCACAACTTCCCACTCTGAAGACCTCTCTTCAATGCTGACTCTGAGATTCCCACAGTTGTCTTCCTGTCCACAGAAGTGTGTTGAGGAGTCCCAGAGGGCCTGACAGGTGACCATACAAAAGATCCCCACCTGTGCCAGCACCTTCACCCTCACAGCCACATAAGCCTGGGGCCTGAGTCCGCTGGAGCCTCCCTGAGGAAGACGCCATCTTCCATGGTGTACAGTGCTTTTCTTAAATTATCTGAGCTGGATCTTTGTCACATTTTAGCATCAAAGTCACAGTACTCTTCCCAAGGGGAGGGTAGAGCTGATAGCTCTTTCCTTCATCATAGGTCATGGCCACTAGGTAGGAAGGACTCTGCAGGCGCAAGATTTGCACACATCATGAAGGAAAAGATCACAGTATAGCTGAGCATCCTAGATGACTCCTGCGTTGTTGGCTAAGTCTATGCACACCTGGTAGGCCTACTGTCAGTTTTACAAATAGCCCAGTTTCCTTCACACAATCTCTGTGAGTCATAGTGAATTACAGACAATGACTCTTACAGAAAATTGGAGTTAGCCATCTGATCCAAGTGTGGCTGCGACCCTGAGCTCCATGCATGTTCAGAGACAGGGATGTGGCCATCCTCAGACTTAGTGACTACCCCTGTAGTCATCAGGAATGACATACCCAGGGAAGGTCAGCCTCTGGGAACAGAGCATTCACTGCCAGGCACAGTTTGTTTGCAGGCATGAGGAATTCAAGAACTCAAAGGTAGGCATGTGAGTCCTTCAAATGTAGCCAGAGCTGGACACGGTGGCCCACGCTTGTAATTCCATTGACTTGGGAGGCTGAGACAGGAGGATTGCAGAGATCGAGACCAGCTTCAATAATTTAGCTAGGCTCTAAGCAACTTAGCAAGACTGTCTCAAAATAAAACAGAAGTTTAAAAGGGCTAGGAATATAACCCAGTGGTAAAGCACCTCTGGATTCAATCCCCAATACAAATATGGGTGTGTATACATATATACATATTTATAGATAATGGAGCCTGACCACCTGAAGATTGATGAATTCAAACTCCTAACAGTTCATCGTGGGGCAGGAAACTATCTAACTATACACATCTCATTTCTCATCGCCACAAAACTAAGGGAGCCCAGAGCCATATGCAACTAGATTCAGGACAGTTGCAAAATAGCCACATTGAATGCACAGTCTCCTCAAATGTCTTACAGGGAAGCTGGAGCACTGGTGAGGCAAGCATGGGGCCCAGGAAGCTGGGATGGGTAAATAGGATAAACAGAGGACCTGACCCCTACTTCCCAAGAGCCTTCACAGCCAGCCCCAGCCCTTAAGACCTGAGAGTCACATTCCAGAGTCACTCCCAGAGGCCAGAAGACATGGCTCCTCAAGGACCACAGGAAGTCAAGCTCATGTCAGTAAAAGTCTAGAATGTGGGAGATAGATTCCAAGAGAGCTGGCCCAGACAGCAGCTCTGTCCTATGGGACACCCACCAGCCATCTGGGTCAGCTGAGCCACGTCGGGCAGCAGACATCCCTCATTGTAACACTGTCCAAACACAGCTAAGCAATGCCCAGTGGTGCACACCTGTTAGCTCAGTAAGGCAGGAAGACAGCAAGTGCAAGGTCATCTTGAGCAACTCAGCAAGACCCTGTCTCAAAAAAAAAAAAAAATTGAATAAAGGTCTAAGATATAGCTCATTGGCAAAGCACTTGCCTGACATATGCAAGGTTCTGGGCTCTATCTCCAGTGCTGGGGTAAAAAAAGAAAATAATTGAGGGCTGGGGTTGTGGCTCAGTGGTAGAGCGCTTGCCTAGCATGCATGAGGCACTGGGTTCGATTCTCAGCACCACATACAAATAAATAAAAATAAAGACCCATTGACACTAAAAAAATATTTAAAAAAAAAAGAAAAGAAAATAATTGAAATGCCAAAAATTCCTAGACTTAATGCAAAGAAAGGAATTCACAGCCTTCAAAGTTTGAACCTGCCTGGCCACTCCAAGAAGACCCCTCCTAGCAAGGCCTTGGGAATAAGTCAATTACAGGCGCCAATGCCTTCCCAGGCTGTTGATGGGCTGTTCTTTGAGGCCTCAGGGGTGCAGCTCCCTGCTTTCAAATGAGAAAGATGCTGAGATAACAGAGGACAAGGGCCAGGATTCATTAAGGTGGTCTGTCTGGCCCCTGGTCAGGCTACCTGCTCAAGGGACCATTGGGCCAACAGATGGGTATCCCTCAGCCTCCTGCTTGGTCAAGAAAATCCCAGGCCAGCTGGGCATGGTGGCACATGCCTATAATCCTAGCAACTCCAGAGACTGAGGCAAGAAGATCACAAGTTCAAAGCCAGCCTCAGTAATTTATATAATTTTTTAAAATATTTTTTTAGTTGTAGATGCACACAATATCTTTATTTATTTTTATGTGGTGCTTCGGATTGAACCCAGTGCCTCACGCATGCAAGGCAAGTGCTCTACCATTGAGCTACAATCCCAGCCCAGCCTCAGCAATATAGGGAGGCCCTAAGCAACTTAGCAAGACCCTGTCTCAAAATAAAAAAAATAAAAAGGGCTGGAGATGTAGCTCAGTGGTTAAGCCCCCCTGGGTTCAATCCCTGGTACCAAAACAAAAAAAAAAAGAAAATTCCAGGCCTAGTGAACTGTGCTGATTTGAGCCACTGGTCGCTCACCTGAGTTACAGAGGCAGGTCAGGACACAGATCCCAGTGCCTTGAAGAAGGGGATCCAGGCACTCCTGATCAGGGAGAAGCCTCAGGGTAACATAACAGTCTAATCTTCAAGTTGTACTTCCTGGTGATTTATCAGTAAAACTCAGGAGAGGCCTGCAGGTCAGGGGTAACAGGACTCCAGGCTGCAGCTCACTGGTTGCTGGGAGACTTGGTTGCCAACCAGTCTATTGCTCAAAGAGGAGGCTTTGGGGTCAGAGGATAGATGCCACGTGGGCCTGAGTCTGTCACCCTGAGAACTGAGCTGGAATCAGCATGCTCAGCAGCAGCAGGAACTCCCCCTTGGCTTCCTGGCAGGGAGGAAGGACACTGGGGTAGGACTGGCTAAGTACTTCACGTGCATGCGACACAGACCAGTCGTGCTGGCTCCAGCCCTCACCCTCAGTGGTTCTGTCACAACAGTAGGGTTACAGCCAGGGTGTTGGGTTTTGTTGTTGTTGTTGTTGTTGTTGTTGTTAGGTACTGGGGAATGAACTCAGGGGCACTCGACCACTGAGCCACATCCCCAGCCCTATTTTGTGTTTTATGCAGAGACAGGGTCTCACTGAGTTGCTTAGCGCCTCGCGGTTGCTGAGGCTGGCCTTGAACTTGTGATTCTCCTGTCTCCGCCTCCCACAGTGCTGGGATTACAGGCATGAGCCACCGCGCCTGGCTCAGGGTGTTGGGTTTTTTAAGGCACTCTAGACAGTTCTGGTGTGTGGTGCCAGTTGCCAGACCCTGGACTAGCCTAGAGCCAAGCTTCACCACCCTCAGACATGATGTGGATGTGCCACACACACCCTTTGCTCCCCTGCCTGCCAGTCTGGAGGTCCTGGGGGAGGCCACTGTCCGGCCCTTCCTCCCACAGCAAGCCAGGTCAGTTTAGGCCCACAGGTTGTCTCTCAGATGTACGAGGCAGAAACCAAATTGCTTAGCAAGTAAGCAATGAGAGGGCTTTACTGCTCCCTTTTGGAAAACCCACTCATGCACAGTGCCCCACTAGCAGGGTGGCTGTGGATTCTGCGTTCAGGCAAATGACCCACCTGTCCCTGCTGCAGACAAAGGAAAGGGGGAAAGAAAGAAGGCAGGAAAATACTCCCCTTACTCAAACGCAAACAGGGGGGTGTCCGGTCTCTTCTACCCAAACCCCCCTGGCCAGGATTTCATCAGTGGGAGAGACTGGGTTGCCAGGAGGCCAGGAAGATGTAGTCTTCAGGTGGCAGCCCTATGCCCCCTAAAGGGAGGGACGGAGCCTAAGAAACCAGCAGCAGCGCCATCACAAATAGGCGGAGAGTGGCAGGAACACTACTTTGCTCAGCAGGTACAGCACACCTGAAAATGGCCCTAAGAGCCACAGAGCTGCCTCCCTGCAGCGGTTTAACTCTTGAAGACTTGGGTCATTGCATCATCCCCTCCCCTTACACCAAGAGGACCAGCTGAGCAGGAAGAAGCCATACCCAGGGGACACATGTGCCAACGGCACAGATGGCAGGCTGATTCCTCTTACTGCCTCCCTCCTGGAGGCACGGAACTGACCTAGCACACGGCTGCCCAGAATAAACATGGCGCTTCCTAGCCCCCTGTGCAGCGAGGCATTGCTGGGTGGCAGCAGAACATGAAGGAAAGAGCTGGTGCTGGGCTCAGTGGTGGAGCTTGCCCAGCATGTGTGAGGCCCTGGGTTTCATTCTCGGCACCATATATAAATAAATGAATAAAATAAAGGTCCATCAACATCTAAAAAAATAAAAAAATAAAAAAGAATATGAAGGAAAGCTGCACGTGTTTCTTGGGCTGCTGTAACAAATACTGCAGGCCAGGCAGACGTCCATTGTCCCAGGTTCTGGAGGCTGGAAGTCCAAGATTAAGGTGTCACAGGGCTGATTCTTCTTCTTCTTTTTTTTTTTTTTGGTACTGGGGATTGAACTCAGGGGCACTCGACCACAGAGCCACATCCCCAGCCCTATTTTGTGTTTTATGTAGAGACAGGGTCTCACTGAGTTGCTCAGCACCTCGCCATTGCTGAGGCTGGCTTTGAATTCGCGATCCTCCTGCCTCAGCCTCCCGAGTCACTGGGATGACAGGCATGGCCACTGCACTTGGCGGGCTGGTTCTTTTTATCTGCATGTGGTCTCTTCCCCCATGTCCTTGTGTGGTCATCTGTGCATGTCTGTGTCCCAGTCTCCTCTTATAAGGACACCATCATTTGGGATCAGGACCCACCTCATGACCTCATCTGAACTAGTGACCTCACTTAGTGACTTCAAATGCCACAACTCTTTCTCCAAATAGGGACACGTTCTGAGGTACAGGGGTAAGACTTTGAAATAGGAGTTTTCAGAGATACAATTTAGGCCACAATAGAGATGATATGTGCACATGTGGGGGCATGATTTTGAGTCCCCACCCCATCCCTCTTCCCTCTACTGGGAACCTGTTTTTTTTTTTTTCATATTTAATTTATTTATTTGTTCTATTTAGGCTTACATGTTAACAGTGCAAATTGATTCATTGTACATACAGGATAACACATCAATTCTCTAGTTGTAAGTTGTGTAGAATCACAACATATCTGCAGTCATACATAAAGTTAGGGCTATGATGACCATCATATTCCACCACCTTTGCTGTCCCCATGCCCCCACCCCCCTTAAACCCCTGTGAACAGAGATCCACCATTGTTCCCATGTCCTTCCCCACATTATGGATCAGCATCCACTTATCAACAAGTACATTTGGCATTTGGTTTTCTGAGATTGGCTTACTTCACTTAGCATGATATTCTCCAACTGCATCCATTTACCTGCAAATGCCATAATTGTATTCTCTTTTATTGCTGAGTAATATTCCATTGTGTATATATACCACGTTTGTTTATCCAGTCATCTATTGAAGGGCATCTAGGTTGGTTCCACAGTTTAGCTATTGCGAATTGAGCTGTTATAAACATTGAAGTGGCTGCAGCACTGTAGTTTGCTGTTTTTAAGTCTTCTGGGTATGGACCGAGGAGAGGGATAGCAAGCTCAAATGGTGGTTCCATTCCAAGTTTTCTAAGGAAT
>CM053399.1:403641-529323 GCA_028644305.1 Xerus rutilus | reverse complement strand
TTTTTTTGGTACCAGGGATTGAACTCAGGGGCACTGGACCACTGAGCCACATCCCCAGCCCTATTTTGTGTTTTATGTAGAGACAGGGTCTCACTGAGTTGCTTAGTGCCTCGCCATTGCTGAGGCTGGCTTTGAACTCGCGATTCTCCTGTCTCAGCCTCCCAAAGTGCAGGGATTACAGACGTGCGCCACCACGCCCAGCTCCATGCTTTTTTTTAAAATGTTTTATTTAGTTGTTGAAGAATCTTCATTCATTTATTATTTATATGTGGTGCTGAGGATCGAACCCAGGGCCTCACTCATGCTAGGCAAGCGCTCTACCACTGAGCCCCAGTCCCAGCCCCTCCCATGCTTTTTAATTTTAAGGCCTAAGTTGCTGAGGCCAGCCTTGACTGAGTTTGTGATCTTTTGTCTCAGCCTCTTGAGTCCCTGCAATTACAGGAGTGTGCCACTGCACCTGGAACAACTTTATAGTCATTTTTTTTTAGTTCTTGATGGGCACAATACCTTTATTTACTTATTTTTATGTAGTGCTTAGGATCAAACCCAGTGCCTCATGTCTGCTAGGCAAGTGCTCTACCACTGAGTTACAGTCTAGCTCCTTTATAGTAATTTTTAAAATATTATTATTATTATTTTATTTTATTTTATTTTTGGTACTGGAGCTTGAACTCAGGGGCACTCAACCACTGAGCCACATCCCCAGCCCTATTTTGTGTTTTATGTAGAGGCAGGGTCTCACTGAGTTGCTTAGCGCCTCGCTGTTGCTAAGGCTGGCTTTGAACCCTTGATTCTCCTGTCTCAGCCTCCCTAAGTACTGGGATTACAGGCTTGTGCCACCACGCCCAGCTAAATATTATTTTTTAGCTGTAGATGGACACAATATCTTTATTTATTTATTTTTAAAATATTTTTTATTAGTTGTTGATGGACCTTTATTTATTTATACATGGTGCTGAGAATCACACAGTGCCTCACACATGCTGGGCAAGTGCTCTACCACTGAGCCACAACCCCAGCCCTTATTTATTTTTATGTGGTGGCAAGAGCTCTACCACTGAGCCACAAATCCAGCCCCTTTAATAGTCATTTTTAAGGAGTCTCTGGATGACATTTGTTCCCATCTACAAATTCAGTTATTTTCAACATTTCAAGCTGAATTTATCAATTAAATATCCTTTTTACATGGTTAAAGTTTTCTGAATTGATAACAAAGTCTGAGGAATCTCAAGGACTCAAACAGATTAAAATTGCAGAGTGCTCTGCCAAACATGTTCATGTTTAGTTATCAGAGTCCTAGGGTGAACAAAGCAGAGTCCCAACAGACCTGGTTCAGTCACTGTCCCAATATGCCCATCAAGGAGAAGAACAGTGATGAAGGGCAGGAGAAACCTTTAATCAGTGTGGCCACACTGGGAAAAACAGGTACAGGGGTACAGTGAGCAAAGGTCTTTGAGGTTTTATAGAAAAAGGCAAGGGTCGTTGGGGGCTTGCCTGGCCGGGCTTTGCACCGCTGGCAGATTATTTGGTCAGGCCATGGTCTGGTTCATCGTTATCTCAGAATTGGTTCTGGGAAACACTGGTAAGGAGGTCACCCCCAGGAGGGTGGTTCTCTTCCCCTCTGGACAGAACTGCTCTTGCTTGGGGGCAGTCTCAGTTTCAGCCCGGGGTGATTGTTCCAGTCTAGGGACCAAACATGGGATGATCTGTTCTCCAAGGTTCCAGATACTAGGGGGTGGTTTCCATTTCTTGTCATGAAGATGCTTATCAATCAGACCTGTGGTTCCTGGAATTCAAGATAACTGCAGAAGAAAGTGGCTCAGAAGGAAAAAATAAAAGTTGGAGAGACAAATGGAGTCCGAGAGGGGCAAATGGAGTCAAGCCAGCCACGAAGCCCTCCTTCAGCATTGCTCAACCCAGAAATGCCGATGCCCTGGCTCTGGTTCCTAGGCCTTACTGCACCTCATTCCATAGCTTCCTATGGCCTCTGTCCTTAAATGGATATCCACTGAAAGAAACCGGTTTTCAACCCAGAGACCTGTGGATCCTTGATGCCAGCTCTGTGGTGCCCAGAGGCCGACCACTGTCTGCGGGCAACCCAGCAGGCCTCTGGAACCAGCTCTGCAGAGGAGACTGGCCCTGAGCTCCTTGTTCCTCCCTCCCTTCTGTTCCTGAGGCCTGCAACACAGACCTAGGGTGCACCCTGACTGGATTTTGCAATTCTTTTTTTTTTTTTGGTACTGGGGATTGAACTCAGGGGTACTCGACCACTGAGCCACATCCCCAGCCCTATTTTGTGTTTTATGTAGAGACAGGGTCTCCCTGAGTTGCTTAGCGCCTCACCCTTGCTGAGGCTGGCTTTGAACTCGTGATTCTCCTGTCTCAGCCTCCCTAAGTGCTGGGATGACAAGTGTGAGCCACCGTGCCCGGCTGGATTTTGCAATTCTTTAGCTCAAAGGACTCTGACCTCAAACGGGATCCCAAGAAGGAAAAATGCCTTTGCCACTTAAAAGAACTTTGAACTGCACAACTCTCAGGACATCCAGAATAGCTCACTGCGGCTCTCTCCAGAGCTCTGCTCAACTTGGGGTCACCATCTGGGTCATTTGCCAACAGTGCCAGGCCAAGCTGGATGCCAGGAAAAGAGTTGGTGATTGACCTTCAGCACACACACCCAGTACTGGCCCCTCTGGAAAGACTTGGATCAAAGTTGGCAGAGAATATGGGGAAGAGAAAAAAGGAAATGTGATTAGAAAGACAAAAAGAAAAAAGCTCAACTCATGAAGAAGACTCTGAATGGGGAAATAGGCACACAGTGTGCCTGGAGCTGGCCCTGGTCAGGGGTAGGGTGTGTGGCAGGGTGGGGACAGGCTGTGCGGTTTTCTGCAGGAAACTGCTGGAAATAGCAAGGATGGGGGTGAGGACCAGTCATCTGGTAATTAAAATGCAGGCCACGTGGGCATTTGATCCACTGAGAAGCCCTGCGCCACTTGCTGGGGCTGAGATTGGTGGTGGTGGTGGGGGTCCTGTTTGCCTCTGAGGGTTCCTTCTGGAGAAGTTTTCCAAGATGAGGACAGGGAGAGCCCGTTTCGGATTCGCGGGATTGTGGCTGACCAGGGCCATCCCAAGGCAGGGGTTACACGGCCACAGGACGTCCCTTCTGGAGACGCAGCAGTGGGCATCATAGGCCCTGGAATTGACCAGGATGCGGTCAACCAGGAGCTGGTGGGGGTCAAGGCGGCCACCGAGGGGAGGCGTCGGAGGAGGACCTGGCGGGAAGACCGCAGGAGGTGAGAGAGGCAGTGGAACTGGCAGCGTAGTGTCTTGGGTGCTGTCCAGGCCGGGCAGGGCCCTGGAGTCCCAGACGCCCCGGGTCCGCAGAGGTCGTGCCGGGCACTAGCCCGTCAAAACCCGGCTCAGGGGACGCGCAACGACGCCCCCGAGATCGCCCGTGCCGCGGTTGCGTAAGCAGAAGCGGACCGCGCGCCAGCCAGGTTCCGGCCGGCCACGCCCACTCTCCTGAGCGGCCACGCCCACTCCCCTGGGCCCGCCCCCGTCCCGGCGTGCCGTGCGCGTCCACGGGCGGGGCTTCCGGCGAGCCGCAGCGCCTTCCGGCCGAGCGCGAGGGCTCCGCCGGCTTCTGACATGAAGGTGAGCCTCGCGGCTGCCGCGCCTACTCCCGCTCCTGGCACGGCCTCTGCTCCCGTCGTGAAGTGGCTCCGCTCGGGCCGGACGGTTGTGGGGCGCGGGCGGGCGTGCGGGAGCGCGGGCGCCGGGAGCAGGCGTGTGCGCTGGCGTGGCCGAGTTGGCGGAGCGGGCGTGGACGGGGAGCTGGGCGGTGGGCGAGACCGAGGCGCGTGAGCGAGCGTGCGACCAGGCGGTCCCGGGGCCGGGCGGGCGCGCCCAAGCCCAGAAACCTCGGGCCGCTGACGCCCCCACCCGAGGCGACGCGCCCGCCCTGGCTTCGCAGATCCCTAGAGTGCGGCCCACGGAGGTGAGGGGCAGCGGGCTGGCGACAGAACCGGACCTTAGCCGCCTCAGGGCAGTCTTCCCGTGGCGCTGGGCCCCAGCACTGGACAGGGCTGTCCTCCTCGCCCCGGGGCCTCATCCCGTGTGAATTGGGCTAGCAAGGCGTGCCTGTGTGCTGAGCTGTGGGGAGAACTCGGGTTACACACCAGGCCTGGCACGCAGCACAAAGTCAATAAATGTCACCGGGGTCGTGATCGGTCTGCCTCTTGCACCACCTTCGTTTTCAGGCATACACTCAGCCCTCACCATAAGAACACGGTTAGCTCCACAGTTTGTGTACAAAGGTGAAAACATGGGATAGCCTACTGTACTTGGCATAGGAGCAGCGTTTCTGTTGAGAGTCAGCTTAACATGGCACGGTGGTGCAGGCCTGTACTCCCAGCAACTCGGGAGGTTGAGGCAGGAGGATCGCTGCTAGCCTCTATTATTTTGTTTATTTTGATCCTGTCTCAAAATTTTAAAAAAGAGCGAGGAGGAGCTGGGAATAACGCTCAGTGGTAGGGCTCCCCTGAATTCAATCCCCAGTATCAAAGAACAAAAAACAAACAAAACTGGTTTTTACCCGCAGGCTGATTTAATGCTGTTTTACCATGCAATTTGAGGAACACTGATCAGCTTCTTCCACTCTGCACATGCACAACTGGCATGCACACATGAGATGCATGTACTAGTGCATTTCTTGCTGTGGATTGGCATGAAAAGCATTTGAGAACCTTTGCACTTCCTTCCTATCAGCCCTCCTGTGACAGTCCTTCCAGTGCCCTGGGGCTCAGAGCCCCAGAATAGCAGAAATAGTGTACTCTGTTAGTCGATTAAAACAGCAGATTCTGGGGCTTGGATTGGTCAGTGTCATAACACCACACTTTATGCGGGGGCCCTTCTGTCCAAAGGAGGGTTATAGGTGTTTGGGAAAGAAACATGGTTTGATGCAAGAGCACAGTGTGTAAGCCAGGTACAGTAATACTCAACTGTAACCCCAGCAGCTAGAGGCTGAGGCTGAAAGATCACAAGTTTGAGGCCAGCCTTGGCAACTTAACAAGACCTTGTCTCAAAGTATGAAAATAAAAAGGGCTGGGGATGTAGCTCACTAGTAAAGCACCTCTGGGTTCAGTCCCCAGTTCCAAACAAACCAGCGCAGGAGTTAGCAGCAGGAGCACAGTGGAGAGTTAGCCCTCACGGGCATCCCAGCGTGCACAGTGGGCAGCCATGGGAGGTGCATCACTGCCCCACCACTGCACTGGGACAGACTATCCCAGTGCTTCATCCCACAGCCAAATTACCAGCTACTGGCACTCAGCGGTAGCATCAGTCCTAGTCTTGTGTTTGGTTTGGTTCTCCTGGTACCCTGCCGCTGGGTGCAGAAGCTGACAGGTCTGTCTTCCTCTTCCACAGGTACAGACAGGCTTCACCTATACCCTTTTCTCTCCCTTCCTTCTTGGAGATGTGAAATCATATAAGGGGTTAAGCATGTGATAGAAGGACCTCTAAGTGGGTGGACAGTGGCCCTGCTGCAGGTCTGCAGGGCAGCAAGAAGAGAGACTCAGAGTCCTAGTGGTTGTTCACCAGAGCACGCCATCACAATTACTCATACTCACTTCTCTGGAGGCCATCCCTCTGTTGGTGTCTCCTCACTTTTCCTTCTATGGCCGTGGTAGGGGCTGGGGTCAAAAATGGGTGTCTGGGGCTGGGATTGTAGCTCAGCGGTAGGGCGCTTCCCTCGCATGCGTGAGGCCCTGGGTTCAATCCTCAGCACCACATACAAAGGAATAAAATAAAGACATTGTGTCCATCTACAACTAAAAAAAATGTTTAAAAAAATGGTTTTAGAAAAATGGGTGTCTGATTACTTAGGAGGCTGAAGCAAGAGGATTGCAAGTCCAAGGCCCATCTGGGCAACTTAGTAAGACACTGGCTCAAAACAAAAAAGGGCTGGGGGATGTAGCCCAGGTAGAAAACTGATGGGTTTGGTCCCCCGCACTCTCCCCTGCAAAAAAAGGTGCCTAGAAGCTAAGAGGACCGCAGTCTCGGTCTGGCCAGGCAAACTCTGGGTAATTATGGACGGCCTACCCCAACACCATTTCATGGACAGAATTCCCCCATCCCTGGGGCTGTGAGCTACAGCCCAAGCTTCAAAGGTGGAGCAGTAAGAGGGCTAGGGTGAGGTAAGGTGGCAGGAGGCTGCTGCCTCTTGATTCTGATTCTGTTGCTGAAGGAGGGGTTGGTGGGGTGGGGAGCCAGGAATAGAGGATGTTCTGGGCCTGGATTTTCTTTCTTTTTTTTTTTTTTTAATTTGTTTTAGTTGTTGATTGACCTTTATTCATTTTTTATATGCGGTGCTGAGGATCGAACTCAGTGCCTCTCACATGCGAGGCAGGCACTCTACCACTGAGCCACAATCCCAGCCCTGGGCCTGGATTTTCTTATCTCCTCAGAACTGTGATGGCTTTATGTATGTATGTATGTATGTACCAGGGATGGAACTCCAGGGCACTTGACCACTGGGCCAAATCCCCAGCCCTATTTTGTATTTTATTTAGACACGGGATCTCATTTAGTTGCTTAGTACCTCACTTATGCTGAGGCTGGCTTAGAACTCACAATCCTCCTGCCTCGGCCTCCCAAGCTGCTGGGATTACAGGCATGCTCCACCATGCCCAGCATATTTATTTTTATTCTTTATTTTTAATACTGGGGATGAAACCCAGGGAGCTTAACCACTGAGTCACATACCTCACTTTTTATTTTGAGACAAATCTGGCTAAGTTGCTTAGGGCCTCACTGAGTTGCTGAGCCTGGCTTTAAAGTTGTGGTCTTCCTACCTCAGCCTCCAGAGCAGCTGGGATTGTAGGCTGCACCACCATACCTGACTCTGTGATGGCTTTTAGAGCAAGTGCTGAGTTTGTCCAAGGCCACCAGCACTGGACGCTGTTCTTCGAACCCCCAGCTTCCCTTCCTAGCTCCATGGGGTCTCCTTGCCTCTCAGGCCGGGAACTTCCTGTTGCCTCATTCTTTGTGCTGGAGATACAGTTGTTTGGATGCCAAAGCTGGAAGCTTGCTGCTGTAGTCTCTGCAGTCTGTCCTGGCAGTGGGTCTTCCCAGGGAAATGATGGCAGCCTAGGACAACCTATTTCTCTGCAAAGGGAAGCAGAGGGAGTGAAAGTAGGTCCCTGGCAAGGAGATCATAGCAGTGAGAGGGTGGGCAGTGTGGTGGGCCTGCCTCTGGCAGCTGCTGAGGGAACTTACCCTGTCTGGCCTGGATTCCTAGAACTTCCTCAGCCTGGGCTTGGCCATCCTCAGAGGTACCTGTGGCCTCCAGGGAAGGCTGTGTGCCAACTGCTAGCACAGCCTCCAGCTCCCCACCTCCGTCTGCCTGGGCTTAGCGGGCCTCTCAGCTCTTCTGGAGGGTGTGAGACTAGATGGATGAGCGTCTGCATACTCTGTGTCTTGAAGCCTGGTGACAGCTGCCTACCCAGGCTGTACCTGTTGCTCAGTTGCCCTCAGAGTGAAGGCCAGAGGGTGGAGTTGCCTGGAACCTAAAAGTGAACTGTGCAACTAATAAGAGTTGATTGCAGAAAAATCACAAAATACAGGTAAAAAAATTTTAAAAATGACCAGTAGTTCCTAATAGCCAGCTTATTTGCTTTTCAGTGTGTGTGCAGTACTGGGGTTTCTACCTAAGGCCCGAGTATAAAAGGCAAGTGCTGTTCCACTGAGCGATGTCCCTAGCCCTTTTTTGATTTTTGTTTTGAAATAGGGTCTCACTAAATTGCCCAGACTTGTGACCCTCCTGCCTTAGCCTCCTGAGTTTGGGATTACAGGCGATTACCTCTGCACCCAGCTTTTATTCTTGATTTATAAGATTTCTTTGCATATTGTAGATAGGTTATGGGAGAAACCTAGAGAGTATATTATGAATATATTTTTCTGGCTTATTTGACTCTAAAGTTGCCTTTTCATTTCCTAAATAAAAGTTGCACCTTTTTTTTTTCCTTTTATTTTTTGAGATGGGAACTTATTGTATTGCCTGGGCTGACCTTGAACTCCTAGGCTCAAGTGAGCCTTCTGTCTTAGCCTTCCAAGTAGCTGGGACCACAGGTGCATGCCACCGTGCTCAGGTTTTAAAGATTTACTTTTTTTGGGGGGGGGGGTTGAACTCAGGGGTACTTGACCACTGTGCCACATCCCCAGCCCTATTTTGTGTTTTATGTAGAGACAGGGTCTCACTGAGTTGCTTAGCACTTCACCATTGCTGAGGTTGGCTTTGAACTCGCGATTCTCCTGTCTCAGCCTCCTTAAGTGCTGGGATTACAGGCTTGAGCCACCGCGCCCAGCTAAGATTTACATTTTTACATGGTGAACTTTAGTGGTATTTTCCCCTCATAACCTACCCTGTTATTGATATGGTTGGAAAAGCCTTCTCTACTCTGAGGTCACACAAATCTGTATTTTTCCTAATACCTTCTGTGGCTCCATTGTTTTATACTTCAGCCATATTGTGACTAGGATTTCTTTGGGTTTGAGGGGGGATGTGGGAGCCAACATTTTTCCAGGTGGCTGGATGTGGTCAGGGCAGCCTTGAGCAATAGGGGGAGGGCTCCATGGCCAGTGCTGGTAAAGCTCCTGTCTTGGTGTCTGCAAGGAACTTATGGCCCAGGCAGGGGAGTCCAGAAGTCCTGGGGACTTGACTCCAGCCACCAGGGCTGGCAGAGGCTGGGCTCTGCCCTGGGGTTCCAGGCACAGTCCAGTACTGTGCTAGGACGTGTGCTAGGCTACTGTGCTAGGCCTGGCTGTGCTAGGACGTGCTCCCATCAGCAGAGGGACGCCTGGCCTGCACTGTCTCGTGGTCATCATCTCCATGTGTTCTCTCTCTGCAGCCCTCTGGACCCAGAGGTCAGACCCTGTGAGACTCACCATGCAGATGCTCCTTTGCATCCTCTGGCTTGCTCTGGCCTGTGGCTCTGTGCACACTACCCTGTCAAAGTCGGATGCCAAAAAAGCTGCTTCAAAGACGCTGTTGGAGAAGGTAGGAGTGGCCTGACTCCTGACTTGAGGTGACCACACTAGCCAAGGAGCTGGTGTGGGCTCCATCACACTCCTGTCTCTCCTGTTTGGCTGGGACCTGTGTGAACCAGGACTCTGCAGGGACATGGCTCCTCATGTGGCCATCTGACCAGCCGCAGTGGGCAGGTGGCTTGTGTGGCCCTAGGACTTTGGCTGGCCAGAGCTCTAAGTCAGCTGCCTCTGGAGCCAGGTTCTGAGGTGGCAGGCTTGCTCTTGGTGTCTTACCTCCCCATTCAGGGCCTGCCCCCTGTGAGTTTCCATCTCCCTCTTGCTTGCGACTTCGGCACTCCTGTCCCACTGTGGGTGTGCTCTCACATGGATGCCCTTGAGCTGCATTTGTGTCACAGTGTTGTCCTGTTTTTCTGGGACAGTTTCAGGGACTATAAACTCAAGGGTAGGTCTCTCTGCAGCCCATCCTTCAGTCCCTGCAGCTCCTACAGGGTCTGCGCCTCTGGCCGGACTGCAGTTACAGGGTCATTCTGTCGCCCAGACCTGGACTGACAGATGCCTCAGGACAGGGAAGCTGTGCAGTGGTTTCTCTGGGAGTGGGTGGTGTCGTGAGCTGGGCCCTAGAGTGTAGACAGAGCAGGCAAGTCAAGAACCTGTGAGCCAGGTGTGGTGGCATGCACCTGTCATCCCAGCACTTAGGGAGGCTGAGACAGGAGAATCGCGAGTTCAAAGCCAGCCTCAGCAATGGCGAGATGCTAAGCAACTCAGTGAGACCCTGTCTCTACATAAAACACAAAATAGGGCTGGGGATGTGGCTCAGTGGTTGAGTGCCCCTGAGTTCAATCCTGTGGAAGGACTTCTAGGGGCAGAGAAGGGGGAAGACCTGTGTTGAGGGCATGAAGTTGATCAGCGAGGCGGCATGTGCCTGGCATGTCCTCAATGTGTATGGCCCTGGGTGCCCAGGTGAGTCTTGGATCCTGAGTGGGTACTGATTGTCCATCATCAAGTGGATGGAGCCACCCTAGCTCTCTGTCTATATGGGATAGCCCATGATAGCCAACACGTCTTCTCTGAAGGCCAGAGCCCTTCTGACCTGTGGCCTCTGTCCTCCGCCTGCAGGGCCTCCAGGTCAGCAAGCTCGTGTTGGTCCAGAGACAGTCCATGGCTGAATAGGATGGCCTGCTGTGGCTCGAGATGCCACATTACACACAAGGCAGTGACTGGTGGTTCTCTTTCCTTGCTTTCCTTTCAGACTCAGTTTTCAGATAAGTCTGTCCAAGATCGGGGTCTGGTGGTGACGGACCTCAAAGCTGAGGTTGTGGTTCTTGAGCATCGTAGCTACTGCTCGGCAAAGGCCCGGGAGAGAAACTTTGCTGGAGAGGTTCTGGGCTACGTCACTCCGGTAAGTTGGGGTTCTCAGGGTGCATAGGGAAATCCTGAGGTGCAGATGGGCTGCCCCCATCCTCTGTGGTGGGCAGGCCTCTTGATCTTTTTTCCCTGGCTGACAGGGCTGTGAGGCTAAGCGGGAGGGATGCCAACCTGCAGATGGCAGAAGGAATGGTGCTGGGACTTTCTTGGGGGCTTGCTCCTCCCGGTTGCAGGTGACTCTGGTCAGGCTGTCTGGCCCCAGCTGCCAGCCTGCAGAAGCGTGGATTCAGTAGCTTAGTATGGGCTGGTAGGCACGAGCACCAGTCACCCTGGTGAGGGAGCTGTTGGCCAGGATGCTGGGCTATGGGCAGTGGTCTCAGCAGCTCCCTGGAGTGCTGGACCCCAGCAGTACCACAGGGGGCGCTGATGTGGGCCCTGACTGAGCGCTGTCTGTGCCAGTCGCTGACCTTAGGCTTGACCAGGGCAGCCAGAAACAGGATCGCACAAGGCAGGTGTGCACTCACCTGTCCTCTGCCTGCTGTCCCCTTTCTCTCTTTCTCTGCCAGTGGAATAGCCATGGGTATGACATCGCCAAGGTCTTTGGGAGCAAATTCACACATATCTCACCAGTCTGGCTACAGCTGAAGAGACGTGGCCGTGAGATGTTCGAGGTCACAGGCCTGCACGACGTGGACCAAGGTCTTCACACTGCCTGCTTGCCTGTGCTTGTCCCAGGGATGAGGAGAGTGAGAGCGTGTGTCCCTGTGTGAGGGAATGGGCGTGTGTAACGCTGAGACTGTGCGACTGGGTGTGTGTGCCATGACGCTGAGATTGTCAGTGTGAGATGCATGTGAGTGTGTGGGGGTGAGTGTGAGTCCGCTGAGCCCAGAGTGCGGGCCCGTGGTGTGGACTGGCATGCAGAGTGGGCCAGAGTGGGCCAGGCGGAGGTGGCCACCATTGTGCGACCCTCTGTGTAATGGGCCAGTGCCTCAGAGCAGACGTAGCTCTTCCCCAGTGTTGCGGGGGTGGTGGGCAGCACCTCCCTTGCACATCTGAGTGGCATGTGAGCATGTGCCAGGAGGGCTGCAGGACGCCTGAGGTAGTGCTGGGCTGTGAAGTAATCTAGTGCTTTCTGGTCACAACCTGTGTGTTCCCTTGCTCCATCTCTCCCTTGGTGGTTTCTAGATGGTGTCCAGGGAGGAGGGTGGGCTTGGGCAGGGTGCCCAGTGTGTGTCCCAGTGTACCTGACAGCCCTGTGTGGGCTCCAGTAGAACTAGCAGAGAGGAGCTCACTCTAGAGGTCTGAGATAAGGAGGCTTTCCCTGACGAGTGAGCTGGGGGGTGGCAGAGTGTTGGAATTCCTGGTGAGTTCTGACTGCCTTCAGTTCAGAGAAACAGCCCTAACGTTCCCAGGCCCTTGGAATGGCCTGAGATAGGGCCACCTATCCCTTTGGCTCAAAGCCATCTCTTTTCAGGGAGAGTAAAACTCAGGACTGCTCTGCAGGGGCAGGAGGGTCTGGTTTGGGGGCTGGGGCCATCAGGAAGAGGTAAGACTAGAGGAGGGGGGTGATGCAGGGCGACCTGTGGACCTGGGGAGGGCTGGGTTCAAGTGGCCTAGATCTCCTGGCTCTGTGCTCACTGTCCCATCTGGGCCCCACAGGATGGATGCGAGCGGTCAGGAAGCATGCCAAGGGCCTACACATAGGTGAGTCCAGCAGGCCTGCAGGTGAGTGTTGAGGAGCCACATCAGTCTCACCTCACTGTGGCGTAGCCCCCTCTGGGTGGAGGGCGTCCTGTGGTCCTGTAGTATGTACTGTGTGAGTGTAGGTCATTCCTACTGCCCTGAGTCGAGCCACAGCCTGCCATTCATGGCCATGGTCAGCCCAAGTCCGGGCCACAGCCCACCAAGGTCAGTGCCTCCTTGCCTCCTCCACACATCTCCCTCCCATTTCTTCCTTCCCTCTCTATCCAGCCAGCGTTGAGTCCCTGAGGGTGGCCCTGGCCTGCCCCCCCTGAGCTCCTGTAGCCCACAGCTGGTGAGGGAGCAGCACACGGTCCAGGGAGCAGCAGAGGGGTGTGGGACTTGGGCAGACGGGGAGACTCTGCCGGGAGGCCCAGGAGCACTGACAGGGCTGAGAAGGAGTGTGGGGTCTTGGCTGGGACTGGGAGGTGGGCAGGGCACAGGGGCCTCTGCAGGGCCAGGAGGGGACCTGTACTCAGGGCCCGTGTGTGCCATCAGGATAGATTGAGGTTGGAGACAGCTGTGGACAGACCAGCCAGGAGCCAGAAGAGCTGGAGTCTGGCCCAGCCTCCTTCCTGGAAAGCAGGCCTCGAGGGGAGCTGGTGTGGGACGAGAAGGACTGGCAGCACCTGCTCCTGCCCTGGTGTGTCTGGCCCTTGCCAGCCTGCATGGGATGAGACGTCCACGCTTGGCCCCTGGCTGCCTTGGTTGGCCTCCCCTCCCTTCACTGAGGTCTGATTCTTCTCTAGGGCCCAAGGGGACACCTAACTGGGGACAAGAAGCAGAGGAGTGTAATTTAGTGCTTTCTGGTCACAACCTATGTGTGCCTCCCATCAGCGCCTCGGCTTCTGTTTGAAGACTGGACTTACGATGACTTCCGCAACGTCCTAGACAGTGAAGATGAAATAGAAGAGCTCAGCAAGACTGTAGTCCAGGTGGCTAAGGTGAGACCTGTGTGCTGTCCTCACAGGTGGCTGGGCCTCACCCCCAGAAGGCCCTGCCTCTCCTCAGAAGGCCCCTCCTCCCCAGGGAGGCTCTGCTCCCCAGAAGGCTGTGCGTCCCCAAACCGGCCCTACCTCTCAGGACAGGCCATGCCTCCCACTCCAGCTGCTGTGTCTTCCTGGCCTTTCCCTCTGACTAGGGCTCCCACAGGGCTTCCACTGGGCTCTTGCCTGGATTTCTTCTTGAACACCTTCTAGTGCAACCCAGGTCTAGCAGGCAGGGCAGTGTCAGCCCACTTCAGAACATCACGTGCTCCCTTCGATCACGGGTCCTTGGGGGGTCCCAGGGTGAGAGATTTGTCTTCTGGGCCAGGAAGCTTCCTTTGGTCAGAGCCTGGGTGCCCTCCTTGGAGGGAGCCCATCCCTGCTGGTGGCCTGTGTGCTCAGGTTCAGGGGCAGAGCATCCTGGGTGAGCAGAATGCAGGGTGTCAAGTCCTGCTTCTGGCTCCTGTGGGAGGAACCCCTACTCCCCGCTTCAGAGGGACTTCTGGGTGGGAAGTGTGGGCTTGGGCCTTGCCTTGTGAGTGACGAGGTTGTAATTTTGCTGTCGGGCAGAGGTGGGAGTGCTGTGTCTTTTTCACCCGTCCCTCTTTAATCTTTCTCCTCATTGATTTTTTTTTTAAATATCTTTTAGTTATGCATGAACACAGTGTCTTTATTTTGTTTATTTATTTTTATGTGGTGCTGAGGATCGAACCCAGTGCCTCACACATGGGAGGCAAGTGCTCTGCCACTGAGTCACAACCTCAGCTCCCTCATTGATTTTATTTCTTTCAGAACCAGCATTTTGACGGGTTTGTGGTGGAGGTGTGGAGCCAGCTGCTGAGCCAGAAGCACGTGTGAGTGGGGGCAACAGGTGGCCGCTTGGACCTTGAGTGTGTGTTGGGACCGGGGGAGGACAAGGGAGAGGAGGAGCGTTCGGGAGGGCCTTCCTTCTGCGTTCCTCTGTCTGGGGTGGAGAAGGGCCCCATGAAAGATGGAGAAGCCAAGAATGGCCACAGGGCAGGTGACTGACCACGTTGCAGTGCTAGCCTGGAGGCCCCTCATGGATGGTAACAGGCACAAAGGAGCTTTACCCACAGGGACTCTGAGCAAGGTGTCCAGGACAGTGTGGCAGGTCTCACGTGGACACAAGCAGAGCCTTCCTCACTGATCAGGAAGGAGCCTGCTGGGATGTGTAGAGAGGCCAGCCAAGCACATCTGGGACTTGAGGTTTGATGGCCTTGGTGTCCTCTGGGCTCTTCAGTGTGCCACTGGGAGGGAACCACACAGTGTCTGCACACCCCCTTGCTGCAGCATGCCTGTGAACCTGATGCCCCACTCCCTCGGCCAGGGGACCAGCAAAGAAGGCAGTCTCAGAAAGTGCCACAGCTGCTCCTGGCCAGCACAGCATGGCCCAGCCACAGCAGTGAGGAATGGCCCCTCCTTGGCCCTGCTCAGGCAGCCTACCTGACGGACCTGAGCTGCCACCTTCCCTGGTTCTGCCAAAGTGGAGGTCTCCCCTGCAGAAGAAGGCAGAGGGAATGTCCTGCTCTGGACAGGGGCTGTTGCTGCACTTGGGAGAGGCTGGCACAGCCCACAGTGAGTGCCCAGGCAGCAGCCCATCAGTCTTCTGGGCGTGCCATAGGTTCTAGAATGACTTCTCCTTTTCTTGCTTAGGGAATTCCAGTTGTGCTTTAAGGCTCAGAACACAAAGCTGGCTGAGCCACTCCTCTGCCCACCTTGCCTTGGGTGCTGGTGCTGGTGCTGATGGTGCCTGAGCTCCCCAGGTGTCTCCAGCGCTGTTGTGCTGCCACTGCTACAGGCAAAAGGCCTGCAGGCCTCAGCTCTGCCCACCTGGAGGCAGCATCTCCAGCTGGATCTCCTGTGGCCTGTTGGGGAAGGCTGTGGTCGGGTGGAGCCCTGTGGGAGGTGGGGGTGAAAGAGAGGACAGAAGGGTGCTCCTGGGGCCTTGCCCTTGGTGGATGACCCTAGCCAAGGAAAGAGGATGGGCAGAAAGAAGGAAAGGGCGCACACAAGGGGGCTGCAGTCCTGGCTTGAGAGCCAGCTGCTGCAGGCTCTGAGCCATGAGACATCCCCAGGCTTGCCTCAGCGCCTTGCTGAGTAGTGGGTGATGGGCCCCACTAAGGCTGACCTTCAGGCACCTCCTGAGAAGGAGAGAGACTGCTGGCTGCCGTGTTTCCCGCAGTCCTGGGCCTGTGGGCCTGTTGGGTCTGCTGTGATTCATTCTGTTTCAGTGCATTAAGAAGCAGTAGGACGTGGCCTCATTGATACTGGAGCAAGAGGCCTGCGGGGAGAGTGCAGAGCCCAGCCAGGTGAGAGGCTG
This sequence comes from Xerus rutilus, assembly GCA_028644305.1. NCBI lineage: Eukaryota > Metazoa > Chordata > Mammalia > Rodentia > Sciuridae > Xerus > Xerus rutilus. The sequence goes on along the minus strand of CM053399.1, from coordinate 513,849 downwards.
CAGCAGGGGTGGCAGAGGCAGGAAGAACCCACCTAGCCCCGTGTGCCCAGGGAATGGTGGGCAGCGGTCAGCAGGGCATGGCAGGGCCATGGTGTGGGCAGTGGCCAGGCTCGTGAGCAGCAAAGACCAGCTGGCCCAGCCATCCTGTTGGGCACTGAGCTTGCTGGGAGCTGCCTCCCAGCACACCCTGACTGAGCTATGACAGGAGTATTTAAGGAGGCTGCTACATGGGTCTCTTCCAACCCACCCACCACCCTCAACATCGGGTCTGGATTTGATGGGTCAGGTTGGCCTGGAAGACCATGGTTGGCAGACTTGGGCAGGCATGTGGCACTTGCTTTTGGCCCAGTGTGCAGGTGCATGGTATGGGCTGGTATGCTGATGGGGTCTAGTGTTTGTGACACATGGGTTTGAGGAGCCAGCCCCTTGACAGCCCTCCCAGGTGACAGAGAGGTTATCTGGGAGCCATCTGAAACAGCTCTGAGAGCTCCTCTTCAGAGCCCCACCTGGCTAGAGTGGGTATCCCTGGGCAGACCCTGCCAGGCATGGCAGGAAGAGCTGTGCGGGCGGCTCTGCCAGGGCTCCCAGGCCTTTCTCCTCATGAAACCTCAGGCAGTGGGAACTGCTGGAGCAGGTGGTGCTGTGGGCTGCAGCCTGTGACCCTAGTCTGTCCTGGCCAGAGGCCTCAACTTGGTTCGTAACACTACGCTCCTGGTCTTGTGCCAGCAGACACTAATGGGCCTGTGGTAATCCCTCTCCAAGGTCTGGAAAGCTTGGTGACAGGTGGTGTGCTGGCCTTTGGAGGTGGCAGACTTGGGGATGTCAGCCCTGTAGCTAATGCCACAGCCTGCCCCTGGGAGAGGCCAGTTCCTCAGTGAGGTGGAGATGGGACTTCCAGCCAGGTACCTGTTTGCCTTGCTGGCCCCGCTTGGACCTGCTTCCAGCGTGCCAGAACCGAGTCTGGGTTCTATCATGTGTGCTGGTCGCTAGGCACAGGCTCAGAGCCAGCTAGCCTGCAGGGTCTGTTGGTAAAGCCCTCAGCAGAGATGCTGCTGCTGCTGGTCCCACTGAAGCTCTGGGCCAGCCCCTTAGCAGTCCCCATGCCCAGGGTGGCTGCAGTGTGGGCCCCTGGGAGCTACCAGTGCTGGCACATAGGGAGGGGCTCACACCTATCCCACAAAGTCAGCTTCAGACTGTGTCCCTGTGGGTGTGTGTCCAGGCTCCTCGGGCCCCTGACAGAGTGGCCTTGGCCACCTTTTTGGCCCTCGAGTCTGACTTGTCCTGGGGATGTTGCAGACAGCACGGAGCCCACAGCCTTGGGGCAGTCACAAGGTCCTCCCCAGGCAGGGTTGGTTTCCTGAGCTCCTGGGCCTCCTCCTCGTGCATGACCTCTAAGTGGTACATGGGTGACCGCCATTGGTGCGCCATACGAGCTCTGGATGCAGAAGTGGGTGGGTTGTCCCGTGGTTCCATCCCTCCCCAGTCTGTGCTGTGTTGCCACCTGCAGAGCCAGTGCTGGGCCAAGACAGGAAGGCCGGCTGGCCTCAGCCTCCTTGTGGCCAGAGTCCTCACACTGCACCACTGGCGCTCAGTGTGGAAGCCAGACGCTGAGATGAACCCAGGCTTGCTCTACCACTGACCACTCATCTACATCCCACAGCCAGACGCTGAGAAGACCCGGCCTGCCCACACTCCTCAGAGACAGACTTGAGCAGGCCGTGGCCAGTGGAAGCCTTGGCCTTGTGCTCGGTGCCCATGAGGGTGGGACTTGGCAGTCTGCTGTCCATACACGGCTGCTCCTAAGGGACTTGCAGCAGAAGAGCGAGGGCCTTGTGTCCAGGGACCGTGGGTCCAGAGTGGACACTTCAGTGTGGAGCAGCAGCATTAGGCCAGCTCCTATGAGCAGAGACTCCACCCCAGCTAGTGCTGGGTACCCTGTGGACTGTCCACCCACTGCCCCTGTGGGCCAGGGGGTGCAGGGTAGGCTCAAAGGCCCTGATAGGTCCTCCCAGCTTATGTGGGGAGAGAAGCCAATAGTTGTCCTTGGGCACACCACCCCACTTGCCCCTCTGGTCCCTCATCTGGTGGCCTGGCATGCCTGATGACTAGCCCAGATGCCTGCCCCATTCTGAAGCCCCACTTGTGTGGCCCTCAGACTGTCCTGTGAGGTCTCAGCCTGAGGCCAACAGCGTCACTCTGCTGGCCCACTTCTGGCTCTGGAGCATAATGTGGACCTGTGAGCTCTGTGAGCTCTGTCTCGTCTGGGCCCCTCTGAGCACCCACTGGGCACTGTACAAACCCCAGCCAGAAGGGCCCTAGGTGTGAGGAAGGGCAGGGGCTCTGTTGGGTTCTGGATAAGGGCAGGCTGAGTGAGGTTCCTTCTCCCCCAGCCTCTCTCAGATCCACATGTGTGGCTGCCTGTGTGGTGCTGTGCTCAGGGTGGGTGGCGAGGCCCAGTGGAGGCCTCAGGCTGGGGCCACTGGGGCCTGCAGTGCTGACCCGCCTGCCTCTTGTTCTTCCAGGGGCCTCATCCACATGCTCACCCACCTGGCTGAGGCCTTGCGCCAGGCCCGGCTGCTGACCATCCTGGTCATTCCACCTGCCATCACCCCCGGGTAAGTGCAGCTCTCCTGAGGGGCTGGGGTGGCGAGTGTGGGCATCAGTCAAGGCCCAGGCCTCCAGTCAGCAGGAGGCAGGCCTGCCCCTTCCGTGTGGGTCCCGGGCACGGCAGGGCGGGAAGGAGGGCTCTTCTCAGCTTAGGCAAGTGCTGTACCTCAGAATATGCCCTTGGCCCTCTTGTGGGGATGGAACCCAGGCTTGCTCTACCACTGACCACTCATCTACATCCCCAGGCTTTGTTTTTTGTTGTTATTTTTCCCTTTTTTATTCCCCTTAGTTGTGGATGGACATAATGCCTTCATTTTATTTATTTTTATGTGGTGCTGAGAATTGAACCCACAGCCTCATACATACTGGGCAAGTGCTCCACCCCTGAGCCACAATCCAAGCCCCCAGACTTTGTTTTTTACTTTGATAGAGTCTCACCAAGTTGCTGAGGCTGGCCTTGAACCTGTGATGCTCTTGCCCCAGCTTTCTGAGTCCCTGGGACTTCAAGTGTGCACCACTGTGCTCAGCTGAGAACTAATGTCTTTTAAACTTATTTCCTTCATTCTCAAAGAGGCCCGAGGCCCCAGGCGCTGGGTGCTTTAAGAAAATCTGTGTGAGCTGTGTTCCATGAGAAGTTAGGCCAAGTGGACAGGGCTGTGCAGTTTTGTCTACACCAGGGGGCCACTGGCTGGGGCTGGCCCTCTCCCAAGCCCCATGAGGCAGGGAGTTGTAGGGAGTGACCCTGACAGTACTGCAGGAGCCAGGGAAGTTGGACTCTCAGGTCCACTCACAGGAATCTGGTGCTTAGTGTGGAAAGTGAGCACATGGGGCAGAGAAGGCTGGGGCACACTGTGGGACAGACCCGGGCTCCGCGTAGGCAGGAGGGGTGGCAGCGAGGTGCCTCAGAGCCATGGGGTGGAATCCTGGGGGTCTGCCCAGGACCCTGGCATTCTCCAGGGACAGCCCCGTGCACTTGGCCTTCAGATGAGTGCCGACCCCCAGCTATTGCTTTGGGCAGCAGCAGCAGCAGCCAGCTCACATCTCTACAGCCTTCTGCTCTCTGAGGTGGCAGCCGCCCATCAATGGGATGTACCTGAACACGCCTTGAGGGCCTGAGGTGATGCTGGCAGGCGGTGGAGTCACACAAGAGCTGACTTGTACTCATGCAGAGCCTTCAGAGCGCTCCAGCCGCTGCAGCAAGCGTGGGCCAGGGTTCCTGCCCAGCCGAGGGCGCTTTGCCTGGCCTGAGTGTTAGCCTCTCTCTTGACTTTTTTCCTCAAATTTCCTGGCCCTCAGTCTGAGCATCAGTGCAGGCTTCAGCTGGGTACAGCTGCAGGCTTTGTAGTCGGGTCTCAGACCTGTGTCCTAGAGTCTCACTCAGTGCCCAGTGGACCCCAGCTGCCCCAGGTGGGCAGTCCTGCGGGGTGGAGGGCCTGAGAGTCACCCGTATCTCTGCCCGTGTCGCACGCCGGTGTAGTGGGCTCTTGTGTTCCTTTTGGCCTTGGCTGTTTGCTCAGTGCCATGAGGAGATACAACTCCCTATGCTTGCTGCTGAGCAATGGAGGTTCTGCCCCAGACTGAGCCCTGAGTCCTTCCCCTCTGGTGCCTGTGGCGCCCTGAGACCTCTGACTGTCTCCCACCACACGGTGCCAGCTGAGCTAACCCACGGGACACTGGACAGGAAGGTTGTGGGCTTTGCCTCAGTGGTTACCAGGCTGGGCCTGTATTGCAGCCCAGCGACTCCACCCATGCCAGTGAGGGGCCCGTGTCTGGGGCTTGGGATCTTGCTCCCCAAGCTGAGTCTGTGTCTTTGAAGGGACGCACCTCGAAGGTGTGACCCACGATCCCAGGTTTCCCTAGGGGGCAAGAGTGAGGCTGCGAGGACACATTTGGCAGACCTCGGGGTATAAGAGGAGGCCTGGGGCGCAGACACTCCCAGGGGTTTGCTCAGAGTCTCCTGGTGATGGGTGGCTGGGTGTGGCTGGGGCGCCACAGCCAGGTGGAGACCAGGTTGCCTTTGGTGGCTAGAGGGTCACCCATGAGAAGACACAAGAACAACCCTTGGTGGGGACACTACTCTTTAGAATTGAGGTGGAAATGGCTTCCCAGGGGCACCTTCTCTGCCCAAGCATCACCCACGGTCCCAGCCTTGGGCAGAGAGTGGAAAGTGGGAGCTCAGCCTCAATGACCAAGGCACACAGCTCCTTTCATGTGGCTGCATGGGGAGGGGTCTTATACCCAGGGAGAGAGGATCCTGGGCAGTGGCTGGGAGTGGGGCCAAATCTGTGGGTAGGGCTGGGGTTGTGGCTCAGTGGTAGAGCGCCTGCCTTGCACGCGTGAGGCACTGGGTTCGATCCTCAGCACCACATACAAAATACATAAATAAATAAAATAAAGGTTTGGGAAAAAATATTAAAAAAAAAATCTGTGGGTAGGTGGCTCAGGAGAAGTGGGACCCCAATCCTGGCAGAGGCCTTGGAGCTGCTACTATGGACCTTGCCCAGGCACATGTAGGGCTGTGAGGCTTGGTGCAGAGACCTGTGGCTTCCTTGCAAAGCTGGCTGGGGCGATCCCCGGGGGAGTTTGTGTATTGCCTGTTTGTCCTCCCCTCACCATTGCCAAAGAGCTGTCACTGCAGAGGCACCTAGTCCGTGCCTTTGCCTTGTGTCTTTCTGCAGAGGGACATCAGCTCCTCGTTCACCTCATAGGCTGTGCTGGGCAGGGTGCAGCTCTAGGAGGGAGGTCTGATGAAGCTGTGGAGAGAGGCGGCTTCCTTTCACCAAATACTGAAAAGGCCGGCTGGACTCAGAGCCCTACTGGGCCTGCCACAGCATTGCAGACCTGCAGGGTTCAGCTGTGGACCTGGGCAGCTGCTGGTAAAGGTGCTGGGCTAACCTTGAGCCCTGCCACCAAGGCAATGTGGTCAGCCTCAACAGATGACCTGATTTAACTAGATCTCCCCCATCTGCAGAGCCAGGAGGATACTGTCCCCACAGTGTCTGAGTTAGTCTCCAGCTAGCTCTAAATGTTTTAGGGCTCTTAGCTACTGTGACACCTCAGCTCAGCAGGCTGATCACAGACCAGAGGGTTGGTTTCCTTCCCCACATTGTTGGTGTGCCCGTTCAGGAAGGTGTGCCCTCCTGTAGGCTGTGACCTCCCTGAAGTGGAGGATGCTCCCAGCTGGATCCTCTACCCTGCCCCTTTCTCTCCCATCCCCCGCCGTGGTTCAGTGCTGGTCTAGTGGTGGAGGGTAGGTGATGGGTGGAATAGGGTCCTTCACCTGGGATGCTGTTGCTGGACCCGTAAGCTGCCTGGTGCAGAAACCCCTGCTTACATCACCTGCTGTTTCCTGTGGCTTGGGAAGCAGGGCAGGCAGTGGGCAATGATGTGTGTTGAGGCCTCTGTGAGGGCTGGTAGGCACCAGATAGCGTCCTGGGCCAAGCTCCGGGCTAAGGTCAGGCCCCAAAGGGCTGAGGGGTTCTATGGCCAGCATAGGCCACAGGCTGGGCCTGTAGGCTGACAACCAGATGGGAGCCTGAGGCAGCAGGTAGGTGGGCTCTCCTCCCTGGGACCCTGTGCCATCATGGAGCAGTCATCATGGGAGGGGGACTCAAGGGCTGAGCATGCAAGGGATGGCAGCCTTGGATGGGTCTGGGCGACAGGAGTCCCTTGTTTCTAGAAGTGGAGCAGTTCCGGAACTCTCTGGCAGGCTGTCAGGGAGATGGGGAGGAGTTTTGGGATGCTTCTAGACCTCAGAGCCAGCCCAGGGAGGGCACCTCTCCCCAAGGCCAGCGTAGGAAGAACAGGTGTGGTCACTAGCACTAGCCTCTGGGGACAGGTGCCCTTAGAGTGGACACATGGTAGGGATGGGGCTGACACCATCATCTCCATCACAGTGGGCACCAGGGTCCCCATGGAGCCATTGTGGGACCTGGCTGTGCAGCAGCATCCATGGACCAGAGAAGCCTGGTAGCACTGCCAGCAGAGAGTGGCAGGTGGGAGCTGAGCTTGTATCACTCCTGCAGACTGGGTCTCAAGGAGTCTGGCTGGCAGAGATAGACTTGGCTCACTGCTCAGAGACACGGGAGTCAGGGAGGTGGAGGCTAAGGCCATAGGGAGCCGGGGTGGAGATCTGGGGCAGAAGCTGAGGGAGCAGCTTTGGGAGGGGCTGGCCTTGCGCCTGTGGCCCTCCTTTCTGCCTGGCTTGCCTGTCCAACACCATGCACCCACTGCCCAGATGTCACTTTTGAGGCAGTGGAAGAGGGAGGCAGTGGAAGAGTGTACCCACAAGGGTACAGAGGGTTGGTAGCTTGGTATCTTGGGGAAGTCTGGGTAGAGAACAGGAGAAGGTGCTACCCTGGGGGCTCCAGGGTTGGCCGGGGTCAATAGCCCCCTGCTGTCTACCTGGGGGTGCAGGTGGGGTGAGGCTACAGCTGCTTGGTGCACCCTCAGCACCACCTGGGCACCTTGCCCAGCTTTGGGGTCAAAGGATCACATGGCTGGAGGGACTGGTCAGGCCGGGGGTGTCACTGCATCCCTACTCTGGGAAGGAGGGGTGCCCACAGTTGGAAAGGGGAGAGGTAGTGAGGTGACTGGAGCCTCTGGCAGCACCGAGGCCAGGGGCCATCCACCCTCAGGCACTTGGGGTACACAGCACCCCATCTTAGCACCATGTGGGTACAGGCCAGAGTATGGAGCATCCAGCTGTCTGCACTGGACGCTCAGCACCCAGATGTAGAGCTGTGTGCTGGTTGAAAGCGGGAGGCTTTTGCCCTCCTTGCTGCTGCCTGTGTGGGGCCTGCCACTGGTGTTCTGACCTCCCTTCTCCCTCGGTTTTCTTCCCCTGGAACGTGAGGTTTTGGCATGGGCAGTAATTTTTTTTCATTGAAAGTCATGCTGCATCTGTGCTTCTGTCCCTCGACATTGGAGAATCCCTCTTGTGTCCAATGCTGTGGGTGAAATAGCACAGTGGCCAGGCAGGGTGTGAGGGGAGGGCACAGCCTCTGCACAGCCCCTGGAAGGCCGAAGGAAGATGCCACATTGCTAGAGACCCCCAGGGTCAGAGCCGTGGGAGCATGCCAGGGAGGACCTCCCCGACATTGGCGGCCACCATGCTTGGGGCTGCTCCTATCTCTGGATGGTCTTGACTACCCTCCTGTTTGTTAGGACTGACGTGGGCTGTGAGCTGTTTGGTGTCCCTGGACTGAGGAACACAGCCTTGAGGCCTTGAGTGACCACTAGGTGGCCTTTGGGAATGCCAAACCATGGCAGATGCTTTTCCATGCCAACATCCTGCGCACCAGCAGGAACATCCCTTTATGCCTGGGGACCTTTGTGAAGAATGTCCTTGGTGGAGACGTGGCAGACATTTCCTAGTTGTGTTTTTTTTTTTGTGGTGCTGAGGATTGAACCCAGGGCTTTCTGCGTGCGAGGCAAGCGCTCTACCAACTGAGCCATGTCCTCGGCCCCATTTCTTGGTTTTTGTGCTGTGCTGTGTGTGTTAGGAGCCCAACCCTGGGCGTGTGGCCTCACCTGCCAGAGCCTCGGGTCGAATCCAGCACTGCCAGAGTGCCTGCAGTGGTGGGAAGCCTGTTGGGCTGAGCTGTGCACCACCAGGGAGCAGCCATGGCCATGCTGTGGCGTGGCAGGAGCCTGCGTGTGCGGGGGCAGCATGGCAAGTGATGGGCCCACAACTGCTGGTGGCCTGGGTAAGGTGTGGTGTGGATGGGGAAGGGGTCACACTGCAGGACCTGAGTCCCCAGAGGGGCACGTGCCAGAAATCGGGCTGGCTACAGTGAAGACCCAAGCAAGAAAGCAGGACCTGCTGTGTTGGAGGGCAGAGCGGCTCTGGCCAGTCGTCATGCCAGATTCCATAGGCAGCCGAAGCCTGCAGCCTACAGCAGCCATGGGGTGACACCTGCATAAGAGCAAGGTGGTAGCCGGGCGCGGTGGCTCACGCCTGTAATCCCAACACTTAGGGAGGCTGAGACAGGGGAATCGCGAGTTCAAAGCCAGCCTCAGCAAGAGCGAGGCGCTAAGCAACTCAGTGAGACCCTGTCTCTATATAAAACACAAAATACGGGTGAGGATGTGGCTCAGTGGTTGAGTGCCCCTGAGTTCAGTCCCTGGTACCAAAAAAAAAAAAGTGAGGTGATGACGGTGTGTGCCAACAGTGGTGAGAAAGCAAGGAGGACCCAGGGACTCTCGGGCTATGTGGACACATGCAGGGAACCGTGGGCAGGTGGAGATGCTCACCCTGAATCAAGCCCTGGGGAGATAGCAGCTCATACATAGCCAGGAACCATGCGCCTTGGGCACGTGGCGAGGGCTGGGCAGGCCCCGGGGTTTGCACCCACGGTGGGGCAGAGCAGCGCACGTGGAGGTGGTCCTCAGCCACTCGCCATCTGGTGGCCCTGCTGCAGCACATACACAGATGCACCGAGCCCTGTGGCTGTGCCACTCTCTTCAGGAAGGAGACCTGTCATGTTGGGCCATGGCAGGTTCCCAGGGACCTGTGCAGCCAAAGTCCTCTGACAGCCACCTGACACTGGTCTCTGCTAGGCTGCACAGCAGAGCACCACGGACAGGGCTTGTTAGACCAGACACTCTTTTCTCAATTCCAGAGATTGGAAGTCAGATCAGGTGCCAGCGGGGCTGTGCTCTGGGAGGGCCCCTCCCTGTGTGCAGATGGCACCTTCTCCAGTCTGTTCTGATGGCACCCTTCACCAGTGCCACCATCATCACTACCCTGAGGCCCCATCTCCAAATGCTGTCCCGTTGGGGGTCAGGTCACATGAGGATAAGGGGACACAGACGCCCTGCCAGTGGTGATTCTGTCTGCTCGCACTGGAGAAAGGCCTCTGCATGCAGGAGGGGAGTCCCTCTGGCTGGGAGGAGGTCCGGCAGTGGCTGCCCCGGTTCTCCACGGTGCAGTCCTGCCCACAGCTCCAGGTCTGCACCCGCATACCTGGCAGGACAGAAGGGCTACAGGAGACGCTTTGTGACCTGGGCTGTCTGCCTGTGGCTTCTTAGTCCCTGCAGCCGTCAGTGGTGGTGGTGAGAAGTGGGCTTCAGCCCCTCATGAGCCTCCCAGAGGGAGGGATCCTGGCTTCTGCCAGCTGGACCTTCCCCCGCAGCATTGAGCTGCGAGCTGCTGCTCCCAGGAGCGGAGCTGGACTCAGCATAGGATGTGGCTACCTGGGGGTGGGGGCCACATGCTGCCCAGAGGGCAGACCATCGTGGCCACTGAAGGCACAGGACAGGGATGTCTTCCCTACTTGAAGGCACCTCCCATCTTTGGTCCTGGTTTGAGTGTCCCGGAAAGGGCAGCTGTCCCGAAGACACATGTCCCCCGCTTGCCAGCTGGGCTTGCTTCCCCTGGGGCAGAGCCTCGACTGGCTCTCCATTCTCAGGTCTCAGGGCTCCTAACACCTCTGTCCTCAGCTCCCCCCGCCCTGCCATGTTCTGGTGACCTAGTGAGGGCAGCTGCTGTGGCAGCCTTGCCCTGGAGGTGTGAACTGTAAGGTCGGCTGGCAGTGGACACAAGATGCTGGAGCTGGCTGGCCTCAGGCAGGAACACACAGTCTTTGGACCTTTCAGGGCAAGCTTGGCCTGCTACTGCAAGTGGGCATGTGAGTGGAAAGCTTTGTTGATGGCAGACCCCACCAGGGGCTTCTGGAGGCCAGACAAGGGGCGGGCCAGAGTTTGCCTAGGGGCAGCAGTGCCTGGCCTAGCTGCACTAGCTGCTCTGTCCTCCTCTGCAGCCTTCAGAGGGGGCTTCTAGCTTGGGGCACAGGCTGCCTATAGCCTGACCATACCAAGGCAGGGTTCATCTGTGACCCTCCAGGCAGGATCTATGCCACATCCCAGGTTAGGTGTGAATGTCCCGCAGCTTTGTCCTCCCACCTGACAGGGATGGCTGTCTCCACTGTGGGACACTTGGAGTGTGGGTAGCACTGCCGTAAGGCTGCAGAGACCCAGCATTGGAGGGGTTGCCCCAGGTTCCTGCGTGGGGCTGTGTGGGGTGCAGCTCCTCCACTCAGCCTTGCAGTGCCTGGTGCCCAGCCTGCCCGCAGGGCTCCCACTGCCTCCCTGAGCCCCAGGGTTCCTACAGTCTCAGGGACTGCTCCACCTCAGTGCCCCAAGGGCCTGGGCAGGTTTCAGGTCTAGGTTCCAAGCAACCAGCCAGGCCACAGGTGTGTTGGCCTTGGGCACTCACTGAGGGCCTGCAGGGGACCCCCAGGATCCCCCGGTTAGAGGATGCCTCTCTTTCTGTCAGAGAAGAGGACAGATAATTAAAACACTAAACCAAACACCCCGTCTCTGTCTTCCCCAGCACCAACACATGGCACTGTCATGCTGGTTTAAGATCTGTCTTCTCCCAAAAGATGAAGTTTTAAAGGGAAGCTTAAGCTGTCCCTCCCTCGTGCCCTGCGCTGTGCTGCCGTGGGACCCTGTACTATCGCTTCTCCCCGGCTCACACGCCTCGGTGTGGCGTGGCCGCGGGCTCTGGCTTGCCCCACTGGGTTGTCATGGGGCCAAGCAGGCAAGGCGGCCCCGGGAGACACAGGAAGGTGCCAGTGCCCGAGGGAGGTGCTGCTGTGCAGAGATGAGAGAGGGCCAGACGGGCAGAACAGACGTCTGGATGCGTAGTCTGGCAGCGCCCTCGCGAGGCAAAGATGCCATCCATCGGCACTCAGGCCACTCCCTCTGCCATGGCCACACATGCAGGCCCAGTGGGCCACCTGCCCTGGCACCCGCTCCGGAGCTAGGCCGGACGCATTCCCACAGGGCCCTGCCCTCTCCCTCAGGCCAGGCATCTGTGCTTCCTGTTTCCCTGCTGAGGTACAGTAAGGGCCTTGGCAGCTAGGCAGCTCCAGGTGGGCTTGGTGCAGAGCTGAGGGTGGCCGCACTCCTGTGGCCCTGTCTTGGGTGGCCCCGGCCCTCTGGAGGGCTGCCCAGCTGAATCTGCCCTCCACGAGGTCTTTGCCCCAGGCTGCCTGCTGTTCCTGCTCCGTGTCCATTGTTCCCAGCTTGTCGTGGCCTCTGGCATCTGGGTTGCCCTCATCCATTGTCTTCTGCTGCCGTCTGTATGTCTGTCTCATGAGTCGCAGCATCCCCTGTGAGGCAGGCCATGTCCCAGAGGAGGGACATGGCCACTGCTGCCCTTCCTCTGTCCCTCCACCTGAGCTCTGGCCTTCTCAGAAGCAATGTGAAGGGCAGGAGGGATCTCCCAAGATGCTGTCCCCCACCCCTCAGGCATATTAGAGTGTCCCTTCCAAGGAATAACCAGACAGTAAAAATAAGCTCTTGTGTACCTGAGCAGGTGCAGAAATGCCCCGTGTGAGGTGAGCAGGGCCCTCGGAGGCAGCCAGGCCTCCCTCCCTGTAGCTGTCTCCTCCCTCCCTTCCTGGCCCTGCCCAGCTGAGCAGGGGAAGGGTCAGAGATAAACTGCCCCAGATGTTTCAGTGACATGAGATGGGACTAAGGGGACATGCCTTCCTTCATAAGCAGGGCTAGGAACTGGTGGTTGCTTGTGGGTTCCTGAGTGAGCATCCCACCTGGGGATAGATAAGCCTGCACAACGTGGAAGCTTTTCCTGGAGCCGAAAAGCTGTTTCTATGGCTCCTCAAAGGCTGCAGCCTGGAGTGCTCGAGGAAACATTTGAGCTGCTGTCCCTTCTGCTTGGGCTGCACCAGGGAGAAGGCCACTCTGAGCCCATCCTGCCACTCAGGTGGCCATGTCTAAGGTCCCCACCATACCTGGGCACTGCCAGCTGGGTTTTGGATTATGCAGGAACATTGAGCAGCCCAGCATTCTTCACAGAGTAGAGGGATCCTCTTGTCCACTCATGTGGTAAGGGCGACCAGAGAGCCTGGGATGTGCCTGAGTTTAGGAACAGATGGACTACTCTGGACTCTGGGGATTGGGAGCAGGATCAGGAGCCAACAGCTGTAATGCATAGCAGATTGTGGTTACAGGGACCTAGACCCCATGAAGAAGGGTGGGCATCCCTCACTGGTTGGTCCCTATGGGCAGCAGAGGCCTCCGTGAGGCTGGCCTGACCCACACATGCCCACCAATGGAATTGTCCTGGAACTGGCCAGCCCCTTCCCTACTACTTCTGAGCCCTCCAGGGGTAAGAAGAGCTAGACATCTCCTGTTTCTAAAGTGTGACCCTGGTCATGCAGCAGGCCATCCCTGTCTTCAAAGGAAACTGACCCTCATATGGCAGGGATGGAGGGGTGTAGGCTGGGAGCCCCTATATCCAGCTTGCTCTGACCCTGACTGGGCCCGGGGAGGGGCTGGTGGGCTGTACGTGGTAGCAAAGCTGGGCGTGCTCTCTCATTCTAGGACCGACCAGCTGGGCATGTTCACCCACAAGGAGTTTGAGCAGCTGGCCCCCGTGCTGGATGGCTTCAGCCTCATGACCTACGACTACTCCACGTCACAGCAGTGAGTGTGGTCTCGGGCCACAGGGTGCAGTCAGATCCCTTAAGCTGCAGGCCCACACCTGGCCTCCCAGGCAGGCACCTTCCTGCTGCTTAGCATGTCCATATCCAGGAGAGGTGACCTGTGAGGGACCCTGTCTGGGGTGGAACTGTGTCACCAGAGGCCACAGACATGGCCTTGCTCTTGCTTCTGTCCTCAGGCCTTCGCTCGAGCCCCCTGGCTCTTGGAGGACCATGTGAGGCCGCAGGAGCAGCTCCTGAGAGGCTGTGTCTGCCAAGCCCTCCCTGCCCTGTCTAGGACTGCTGCCTGCCAAGCTGGGCACTGGGAGGCTGCCTTGGGCAGGACACCCATGGGTCCTAGTGGAGAGATCCAGAGCCACTTTGCTGTGGCCCTCTTCAGCAGGATCCGTCGTTCCTGATTCTTACCAGTTGGTTTTTGTTTGTTTTGGTACTAGGGATTGAACCCAGGGGTGCTCTACCACTGAGCTCTCAACCCTTTTCTTATTTTTTGTTGTGAAACGGATTTGCACTAAATTGCCCAGGCTGGCCTTGTGCTTGTGATCCTCCTGCCTGAGCCTCCTGAGTGGCTGGGACCCTGGGTGTGTGCCACTGAACCCAGCTTCTTCCCGACTCTCGAGGGGCATGGGCTACAGTAAAGAGAGGGTGCTTTCCAAGAGGGTGGCACTGGGTCAGGAGCAGGGCTTCTTGCCTGCACTGGAACCCTTTCTGTCGCCCTGCAGGCCTGGCCCTAACGCCCCACTGTCCTGGGTTCGAGCCTGTGTCCAGGCCTTGGACCCCAAGTCCAAGTGGCGGAGCAAGATCCTCCTGGGGCTGAACTTCTATGGCATGGACTACGCAGCCTCCAAGGATGCCCGCGAGCCTGTCATTGGGGCCAGGTAAGCTCAGGCCCCTCCTCATCACATCCAGGACGTCACCAGTCGCCAGTTGCCAATGGACTGGGCTGGAGAGGGTAGGGGTCTGGCCCCTGGGGCTCAAGGGCTCTGGGGCTGGTGATGTGGGATCAGTGTCCACACACCTCAGCTCCCACTGGGGGTGGCCACCACCCATGGCTGGTGTGTGTGTGAAGGGCTGTCAGCTGGCTTCCACCATGTGGACCAGGGGGACCTGCTCCTTTTCTGCCGCTATCTCTCCCAAGGGTCTCAGCGTCTCTGCTGTGTGGTTCTGGTGTGGAGCCCAGTCTGTCGGCTCTGGCCTCTGCCGGCTCTGCCTCTCGCCGTGTCTCCTGTGCTGTGGCCGCTCACCACCCAGGTTCAGCATCTACACTGGGTCTGGAGCCCTGTGCCCCACACGTCCTGGTGCTCCGTGAACTTGGTACCCACTGACCTCCTTGGGCTGTGCACACTTGCTTTTTTTTCTTTGTGGTGCTGGGAATTGAACCCAGGGCCCTGTGCATGCGAGGGAAGCACTCTACCAGCTGAGCCCTGTCCCCAGCCCCACACATGCTTTTATCATGTGGAAGGTCTCGTGATTTCTTGAGCTCCCTGGACCTGCCCACTGCTGCCTCAGGCACCACCAGTAGATGCTTGTGTCAGGGCCGTCTGTCCACTGCAGCTCCCGAGCCTCATTTCACTCCTGGGGTTCTTGTTTAGTCTCGCTTGCTCTTCGTTGCTGTGTCTGCACTGGTGCACAAATGTGCTGGTGGCTTCTTCTGCCAGGCCGCCCTGCTGTCAGTCCCATCCAGTGCTCTCGTCTTGCAGGCCCTAGTTCCCACGTGTCGGGTCTCATTTTATGCCCTCTGTGCCTCAGCTAAACTTGTGCACATGTAGGGTTCCACTGTGATGACAGCTGGTGTCCACCTCTGCTGATCCTGACGTCAGGTCAGTCTGATCAGTCTTCACGTGACCTCCTTGGTCAGGGACCTGTGCTGCAGGGCTGCGGACCTGGTGTTGGGTGGATGCCGATGTCGCAGGTGTTGCTCTGGGGTGTTTGAGTGTTCCCAGAGTCTTCGTGTGTGTGCTGGGAGCAGTTTGGCTGTGTGGAACTCATTCAGGCCACCCACATTCCTAGTGCCTTTTCCCTGAGGACGGTCAGTTTCCAGAGACAGATCTGGTGCCACTGCTTGCTGAGCTCAGCAACCGTTTTTCTGGGAATCTGTGAGGATAAGGCATGTGTTACCCAGGGCAGGTGAGCAGAGGCCAGGCCATCGCCCTGCCCTGGATGCTGAGGTCCTGGGTGGGCCCTCGCTATGGTGTTTTGCTCCAGCTGGGCCCAGGGGTCAGCTGCTGGTGGGACTCGCGGGTTCTAGGGGTGGCAGCCCCCGCTCCTGCTCTGAGGAGGAGTCCTTGTTAGGGCCAGGACCACCCTCACTCACCCTCCGCGGTGGTCCCTCTGCTGAGCTGTCAGGGTAGCTTGTGCTCCATGGCAGCAGAGGGCAGAGGTGGCCCGCTGGAGGCTTTCTCCCCGTCACACCCACACTGCTGTGTCCACAGATGGGTCCTGGGGTCGGGGTCCAGCACAGACCTGAGCTGATCGCCGTTTTCCTGACCCCTGCGGTATACTCTGTGTCACTGAACCTGGCCAGACTCTGTAGACGGCCAAGTGGGAGCACTGGCTGAGAAGGGCCTGGTGGATGGCACTGGTGACTGGAGATGGGGCAGCAGCCTGAGGCCTAGTGGCCTCGCACCTGCATTTCCCAGCAGGATGGGGAGAGGTCAGCCTCCTAGCTGTGTCCTGTGCTGGAAGACGCAGGTCTGCTGCACTGCTCCCCCTGCTCCCCCGGGATGCCCCGGAGCAGGCTGGTGCTGAGGTAGACACCGTCCCCCTGCTCTCTGCCTTCTGATCAGTGCTGCTCTGTGTGCAGGGGCCAGGCCTGGCATCTTCAGGAAGCCCAGCCACAACACTTGCTGTGAGTGCTTCCTCCTGCTGCGGAGGGAGCAGCAGCCAGCCCACGTCCTCAGGGGGCCAGCCTCCAGCCGCCTCCTGGCCTGCCGGGCTTCTCCTTGGGGCGCTTTGGAAGGAGGCGAGGTGTTGGTCTCCAGCTGCCCTCTGCATGTGTCCACCTGGCTGCTGCCACTCGTTCCACTGAAGTTGGCGTTGTCACCCTCTGGGGGCTGGGGTGCAGCTGCCGTGGGCTGGCTCCTCCCAAGGCCTCTCTCCTGGCTGGCAGGCAGCGTCTCCCTGTGCCCTCACGTGGACCTCTGCAAGTCTGTCCTGATGGCCGCTCCTTTTCCATTCTGATGGTACTGGGGGTTAAACCCAGGCCGTGCTCCCGCTGGGCTCATGCCACTGAGCTCTATGTACCCAGCCTGATTTCTTCTTGGTAGGACAGCCCCATTGGATCAGGATCCATCGTAATGGCCTCCTTTTAACTTAGTCTCTTGAAAGGTTAATGGCCTCCTCTTAATCTCTTAACCTCTTTAAAGGTTGTCATTCCAACTACAGATAAATCCTTAGAATTTCTTTCTTTTTTCTTTTTTGGTACTGGGGATTGAACCCAGGGGCACTCGACCAATGAGCCACATCCCAGCTCTGTTTTGTGTTTTATGTTGAGACAGGGTCTCACTGAGTTGCTTAGCGCCTCACCGTTGCTGAGGCTGGCTTTGAACTTGAGATCCTCCTGCCTTAGCCTCCCTAAGTGCTGGGATTACAGGCGTGCACCACCGCGCCGGCTCCAACTATGGATAAATCCTGAGGTGGGAGTAACCTCACAGACTCTAGCGTATGATCTTGAAGATACACACTCGACCCAAAATGCCACCTGAGGGTGAAGAAGTGATCTGGGGAGCATGGCCCGGCAGGAGCGGCTGGAGGGGGTGTTACGGCCATCCTATCCCAGCTGAAGGGACAGACAGGGCACCCAGGCTGCTCAGATCACAGAAGGCATCAGTGGCCTCCTCTGGATAGTGCCTGCCCTTGACCCTTCTGGGAAGGGCTGGGGGTTGTATGAGGGCACCTGTTTGTGCACACACACGAGGACTGCCCTCGGCCTCCTGGCTTTGTGGGGGTTGGGAGGGAGGGTGCTGCCTCCCAGTCCCAACCTAAAGTGCCCCTTACTAATGACCTCTGGGCTTAGGTGGTGCAGAGGGGTGCTCTGGTCATTGGGCAGGTGCTGGCCTGGACTTGGGCCCACTCAAGGGGAGCAGGTGGGCTGGGAGACTGGAAGGATGCTGCCTGCCCACCCTCTCCTTGGTTGGAGCTGAGGTGGACACCGTCCACTTATGCCAGCTGGGCAAAGTGGCTCCCTGCAAGTCTGGGATAACTGACCAGCCCAGGAGCCTTGTCCGTGGGTCCTCCTTGTGACTGCACTGCCAGGCAGAGTGCTGAGACTGCCCAGCTGTGATGCCCCTGAAGGGCACGTTGGAGAGGGTGTGCCCCCCTTCAGTCCTGGCCTGTGCATCGGTCCTGCAGCGAGGGGCTTCAGGGGACACAGGCGAGTGTGCCAAGCACTGCTGCCTGAGGCGTTGGGAAGCTGACCACCGCCAGAGCCCTTTCTAGGAGTTTCCTGGCTCACGCTGGAGTCTCTTCTAAGTGGACGCCCACGTCCTCAGGATGTTCTTCCTGGCCCCAGCAGGACCTGTCACGACCTTCCCACACCTTCTCCCTTCTGTCCTTCAGGCCTCCATGGTCTTGTTCCAGCCTGGTGGCATCATCCCTCGGCAGCTCCGCCCAAGGACATTCTGGCCCTCCTGTCCTGGATGTCCTATGGGGTCCCCTCTTCCGCCCCCAAGCTGGGCTTGCTCAGGCCCCTGTGCTTACGGAGCAGTGGCGTGTCCTGGCAGTTCTGCCCGCTCATGCCTGGCACTGGTGACTGAAGTGGCTCAGAGCTTCCCCTCCTGCTCTGTCCTCTCCTGCTGCTGGTACCAAGACCCTGTTCCTCAGTGAAGTGCCCCTTGTCCACTGCAGCTGTCCCTGGAGCCCAGGCGGAGCAGGGAGACATCGTCTTTAGCCCATCCTGCTCCCTACGCTGCCAAGTACCGCCTAGCACCACAGCTCGCCAGGCCCCCACCCAGGCTGTGACTTTGCCAGAGTGGAGAGCCTGTCATCCCACCTGTCACCTCCCTTCAGGATGTCTGCGAGCCAGGCATGGTGGCACACGCCTGTAATCTCAGCAGCTCGGGAGGCTGAGGCAGGAGGATGGCAAGTTCAAAGCCAGCCTCAGCAACTTAGTGAGGCTCTAAGCAACTTAATGAGACCCTGTCTCTAGATAAAATATAAAAGGGACTGGGGATGTGGCTAAGTGCCCCTGGGCTCAGTCCCTGTCTGGGGAAAACAAATGCCTGCGAGGCAGATAGCAAGACAAGGCAAATCCAGTGCATGTGACCCTGCCCCAAGCACAGTGCCTCAGGATCTGGTGTTTGCTCTTCTGTTCTTGCTGGTCTCTTACTCTGAGAGCACTCGACCGTAAACGTCTAGGACACGTGGCAGACTCCCCACTGCCTCCCCAGAACTCACCCACTTTGTCCTGTGGTGCTGAGGGATCTCAGCCTGCCTCGTTCCTGGGAATCTGCACATCCTACTTACCATGTCCTCCCAGAGCCAGTGCTGGGGATGAGATGCCCTCCACCTCCGTCCTGTCAGTGTCTGCAGCACACAAGAGGGCGCACACAAGAGGGCGTTCTGGGCTCAGTTGGCCACCTCTCACCAGTCAGAGGCCTGGGGCATGTCCTCCTCTGCCAGACAGGTGGTGGGTAAGTCAGCGTGCATCTGTGGGTGTCCCCTGGGCCATCCCATGTCCAGAGTAGGACAGTGAGCCTTGAGGTCTCCACTTGGGACATTGCTGGACCCCACGCTCATACGTGAACAGCCCACACGGAAGGACTTGGCTTCTGCTGAGAAGGGCTGTCAGGCCTGAGGGTTTAAACCTGTGAAACCAACGGCCTCTGGCCCAAGGTTTTGCTGTCTACAAGGTGAGCTTGGGGACGTGGCTATTGTTGGCCCCCGCCCCCTGGGAGAGAGCCTGGGCCTGCGAGTGGGGAGGGTCTCAGCAGTGCCCACCAGCAGCCCTGGGCTGGCTGCTGAGTCCTGTGCTCACTCCTAAGCCTAGACAGGCCATGGGTGAGGGTGGACGGTGAGGCCCTTACACAAGGCGTCCTTAGGCCCAGCCCTGCGGGTTCAAGTAGTGGTCCCCCACTGCAGTCATTGTGCCCACAGGCCTATGTGCAGCCTGGCTCTTGTTGACAGGCTTCACAAGTGACCCCAGTGCCGGCCTCAGCTGTGGGTGGACAGTTAATCAGAGTTGGTGACCCATCAGGCTGCTCTGTGCACTGATCTCCAGCTCTGATTGGCCACAGCAGTGCCATGCATGCCTGTGCACCCTCGGCAGCCATACCTGCCCTGCCTGCCCCTCCCGTCATGGTGAGCGTCCAGGGTGCGAGCGGCCCTCATTTACTGCCCACCTGCAGTGGAAACCCCTAGACGTGCGTGGGTGGGGGGCCCTTTGCAGGCAGGCCCCTGCTGGCATCGAGGACTTCCATGGACCTTTTTGCCTCAAGCCTGATTTCCTCCAGGCAAGGAGCCGGGGACCTGGGGTCATAGGTCACAGCCTGCCACAGTGGGCAGCAGCCCTCCCCCTCGGGCCACATCCTTTTGGTGGAGGCTGATCCTGAGGGGAGATGTCAATAGAGACAGGCAGAGATGGTTTCTGCTTTAAGGACCCAGCTGCACGTGCCCTCCCCCCAGGCCAGGAACAGCGTCAAGGGGAGGGACATGTCTGCTCAAGGAACAGTCCCCCTACCCAAACAGCTCACCAGGAGCAGCCCGCAGCCCCTCCATGCAGGAAGCAGCCAGACAGGGGGCATGGGCCAGCCTTGTCCACAGGGGTCCCAGCGCTTGTGGAATGAAGCTGGCCTCTTGGTACCAGTCCAGGCAGCCTCTCAAGATGATCTGCCATCCCTGTCTTAGCCTCCAGCTTTACTCCAGGCCCCTCCCAGGGTGTCAGGGTCAGCTGTCTGGCCATCTGCTTGGCTATAGAGCCAGGATCCGTGGTGGGGGCAATTGGCCAGCTCCCTCAGGCCAGCAGCCATGACTGTGGTCAGAGCTCCTGGGGGAGCCCTGGCCATTCCCTATCTTCAAAGTGATCTGGGCTCCCTCCACGGAGAATCCATGACCTCTAGGAGTGGGTCTGGTGCCAGTTTGTATCTCTCTTGCTGCCAAGCACCCCACGCTGCCCTGGTGGGTGGGCTGAGATGCCTCCCATTGTCCAGAGGCTCTGCCTGGCTTTAGCCAGGCCCAGGTGCAGAGCAGGGTAGCTGACGGAGCCAGGGGCCATGTGTTCTGAGCTGGGAATGTTCCTGTGGGGCCACTCCCTTGGGGTTACTGTCCCTCAGAAGGAGAAATGGGCTCGGGTGTCCCTGCCTATCCCTATGCTTGGCTGATCCAGCATAAACAGACTGGTGACATCACCACTGCCATAGGCTCTCATGCCCTTCCTGGATGGCTGTCTACCACCCTGACCCAAGGAAGGTGACCTAGGTGGGGCATCACTCTCCCTCTGGGACGTGGAGCTGGTTCCCAGGGTGAGCCAGCTGACTTGGTGGTGTGACAGGTCAGCAGTGTGCCAGCTGGCTAGGAGTGCGTCCTCCAGGCGGCGCTGCCGGTGCCCAGGCAGCAGTCGAGCAGGGCAGCCCTGTGGGCCCTAGGGACCCCCCGGCCCGCCTCTGGGCACCGTGTCCCCGCAAGTTCCATTGTAGGTATCTGGTAACCAGCTCCATCCCTGGGTGGGAAGTTCCTAGCCATTGGTTTGGGTGCTGCTCTTGGGTGCAGGTGAGGTGGGAGCATGTGGCTCTCACTCTGCCCCCTCCCACCTGGCCCAGGGGAGCCTAAACCATGGCCTGCTGAGATCTTGGTGCCACCTCGAACCCTTCCGTTCTCCACCTGAGCCAGCTCTGCATGTGGGGTCAAGATGCCCCACCACATTCTGCTCAGCCATCTTGCTCAGCCTTGAGCTTGTTGCCCTTGAAGCCTTGTTGGCTTCTGCTCTTCCTCCTGAGCAGATCAAAGAGAAAACCACCTGCTGCGTACCAGCTCCATGTGGACAACCCATGGCACTGGTCTCATCACCAAGAAGGGATGCCTGTCTTGGGTGACCAGGGCTCCCACTAGACCAAGGCCATGGAGTTGGCCCAGCCAGTTCAGGGCATTGGAGATGCCTGGCCTCCTGCCCTGCTGGGGCACTCCCAGCCTTGTTCCATTGGTACCATCCTGGTGGCATGTCAAGCAGCAGGTCAGCCCTCGGTGGACCCTCTTCACTTCAGCGGGGTAGAGATTGCTCAGACCTTGCTTGACGAGGAAGGGTCAGGGCCGCCACTTGAGCTGGCCTGTGGAGTTGCAGCCCAGAGCCATGATCCTGCTGCAGGCCCCAGCACGGGAGGCCTAGGGCTCTGCGGTGGCTCTGGGCCTGGACTGGGAGTCCCTCTGCCCTGGGCCGGTTTCTTTGTCTTCTGTCCACCTGCAGACCATGGAGGACTTCCCAAGCTCTGGGCTGCGCCCTCTGTCCTGCCTTGCCTTCCTGCAGAACTTCTCCAGTAGGTTAATAAGCTGGTCGCCACGGAGGCCCAAGAATGTCTTTCTCCCTAGACATGTAGGACATCCTCTTTGTTGCTGATCACTGAGTGCTGCTGGCCTGTCTAGATGGGTTTTTAGGTACAGGATCTGTTTGACACTCCTGACCCTTTCTTTTTTTTTTTTTTTTTTTTTTTTGGTACTAGGGATTGAACTCAGGGGCACTAGACCACTGAGCCACATCCCCAGCCCTATTTTGTGTTTTATGTAGAGACAGGGTCTCACTGAGTTGCTTAGTGCCTCGCTGTTGCTGAGGCTGGCTTTGAACTCGCGATCCTCCTGTCTCAGCCTCCCTAAGTGCTGGGATTACAGGCTTGAGCCACCGCGCCCGGCTTCCTGACCCTTTCTTTGAATGTGAAGTCTAACTCAGGGAGGGCATAATCCAAGGTTATGACTTGTTTCTGAGAGTGCGGTTCTGGGGCGCTTAGTACATGGCAGAGCTGTGACTCTAACTGCCGTCCAGTGCCTGAGGGCTTCCTCACCCAGCCTTGCCACTCTAGCCTGCATGCTGTCCCCATGGACTTGCCTGTTCTGGACATCGCCTGTGAGTGGACTCACTCAGCATGTGGCTGAGGCCTTTGGCTATAGTTCAGGGAAATGCTCAGTCCTCACTTCTGTTTGAGTTGGGGCCAGCTGTGTTGCCCAGGCTGGACTCCTGGGCTCAAGTGATCCTCCCGCTTGCGCCTCTCGAATGCTGGGCCCCACTGCACCCAGCGTGCTTCTTAGGTGTGCACCGTCCCTTCGCTCTCCCCTTCCTGGCCTCCCGTGGTCCTGCCACAGCTCTTCCCCTGCCCCCTGCCATTGTTCTCTGCCTCTGCCTTCTCTATATCCCGGGCAGGCCTTTTGCCCAGAGTGCGTGTTTTCCCCCACTCACCACAATGTGACCAGGCCAGCACCTGCTGCCCCAAAGGGGTGTGACCCTTGCTGTTCCTCTGGGAGCCTGGCCCATCAGGCGGGGTTCGTCTGTCTTCCACACTGACCATGCTCCTCAAGCAAGACTCCAAGCCCAGGCCTTGCTTCTGCAGTGTTGGGGTGGAGGTGCCCGGTTCAAGAGCCCCAAGTCTGGTAGCCCTTGCTGCAGGCATCCGCTCGTGTTTCTGCAGCCCTCTTGGACTGTCTTTCTGCTGTGGCCTCCTGAAGGGGAGGAGCCCTGGAGTCCTAGCTGCCCACCTCACCTCCTCCAGGGGCAGCAGATCTTGAGAGGAGGGCCACCTGTCCTTCAGCAACCCCACACATCCCGGATTCCTCCCTCCAAGCTGGTTGGCAGGTGTGGGTTAAAAGGCTCCCTGGTGCATCAGCGCCTTCGTGGATCGTGACTTGAGGCAGGCAGAGCTGTGCACTGGGCCCAGGCACCCATGTTTCCTCAATGACTGCTGGCCATCGTCAGGGCCTGGACTAGAGGGGCTCCCAGAAGGGGCCAGTGAGGAGCAGAAAGCTGTAGTACTGCACAAACAGTAGAAAGTGCCCACAGACCCTCAGGTGCAGTGGCACGAGCCTGTCATCCTTGCTACTCAGGAGGCTGAGGCAGGAGGATCACAAATTCGAGTGCATCCTGGGCAACTTAGTGAGACTCTGTTTCAAAATGTAAAAGGGCTCAGGTAGCCGGGCGCGGTGGTGCAAGCCTGTAATCCCAGCACTTAGGGAGGCTGAGACAGGAGAATCGCAAGTTCAAAGCCAGCCTCAGCAATGGCGAGGCTGCTAAGCAACTCAGTGAGACCCTGTCTCTACATAAAACACAAAATAGGGCTGGGGATGTGGCTCAGTGGTCGAGTGCCCCAGAGTTCAATCTCCAGCACCAAAAAAAAAAAAAAGGGGGCTGCAGGTGTAGCTCAGCGTAAAGCACTCCTGCGCTCAGTCCTCAGACCACACGTAAACAGCAGTGAGTGCCCACAGAGCTGCTGCGGGGCTGCTTGTGCCACTGGGCCGCATGACCTCCGGGGGAGGTGGGCTGTGGCCACAGGCACTTGGAGGAGGTTCAGTTTGGGTCTGGGAGGCTGCGGTACCTCAGTGGTTTAGTTAGGACTGTTCCCACCTGCACGCTGCACCCACCCTTCCCAGGGTTTGTCCCTTGTCTTGCTGGGGTCTGGGAGTCCTGACCCCAGAGTGGCTCCTAACCCACACCCCGCCAGGTTCCAGCCTTCTCCAGAGCACTGCTGGACAAGGTGATAGCTCCTGCAGTCTGGAAGAGCCCCTAAGGACTAGCGAGCCTCTGTCCTGCTTAGGACTACGGCCTCCTGTCAGAGCCTCAGGTCACAGGCAGCCCCTCTGCTTCTCAGCCCCCAGGTCCTAAAGGCGGCCATGCCACGTAGACCAGGGCATGGGCTCCTCCCTCAGCTGCAGCCCAGGTGCCTGTGTGCACTGTCCTCACAGCGGGTGCAGGCCTTGCCACCTGGACCAGAGAGGGGCCCTCCTCCTGCACAGACTACCAACTTCAGAGAGTCGAGAAGCTTCCAGAGCCATCTGTTCCTGGTGCTGGCGGCCACAGCCTTGTGGGGCCGCCTGCCTGTTCTGAAGGTGCAGCATGGGCTGCCTGTGCCCTCCTGGGAGCCGTCGCCTTGGCCCACACCTCGGGAGCAGCCTGCAGTGGGGCAGTGGTGTCAGTCTTCAAGCCACGTGCCCACGTGCTCTCAGAAGGCCTGCTTTGGCTCTGGACACGGGAGCACTGTCCACCGTGCAGGCAGGCAGTAGAGGGAGGCCATCTCTGGAAGGCCTGAAACCACTGCCCACTCCCTCAGCCCTGGGCCTGCTGCTGAGTGGGGCTGCCTGAGGCCCGTCTGGCTGGATGTCACTCTAGAGCACGGTGTTGGAGTGCTCAGGAGGTGACTTCTCTGAGGTGGCTATGGAGCCTCTGGTGTTTCTTGAAATGCCAGACTATTTGCAGCAGGCCTGGGGCTCTGGCCGAAGGTTGGCCTCCCACAGAGCATTCTGGACCTTTGGGGCAGTGCCCCCTGGGAGTGTGGATGAGGGCTGGGCTCTGTGGGCATGGCCAGCTC
The DNA here is from genome assembly GCA_028644305.1 of Xerus rutilus. Lineage (NCBI taxonomy): Eukaryota > Metazoa > Chordata > Mammalia > Rodentia > Sciuridae > Xerus > Xerus rutilus. The sequence goes on along the minus strand of CM053399.1, from coordinate 489,278 downwards.
CCACACCCACACTCTGTCCTCTCCAGGTACATCCAGACACTAAAGGACCACAGGCCACGCATGGTGTGGGACAGCCAGGCTGCAGAGCACTTCTTCGAGTACAAGAAGTGAGTGGGGCATGTACTGCCAGCCCGGCTGTGCACAGGAGGCCCTGGGGAGGGCAGAGGTGAGGGAGCAGTGGGGGCCAGGGTCAGACCACAAGTGACCACCGCCATGTATCTGTCCCTGTCCTGATGGGTGGAAGAAATGGAGCCCCACAGCCTTGGCTAGAGCCAGGGAGGTAGACAGTCCCTCTTGTCCTGCAGGAACCGTGGCGGAAGGCACGTCGTCTTCTACCCGACTTTAAAGGTAGGTGCCAGGTGTGCCGGCTGCTGCCCAGGGTGGGGAGGGTACGGGCTTTGGTCAGACGTGCAGCATGCAGCGGCACCAGCCCTTCCCACACGAGGGCCAGCCTGCAGTGCCAGCCCGCCCTGCAGCCCAGGCCACACTCCCCCGGGCATGTTGGTGCAGAGCTAGGCAAAGCCCACACCTCTGTCTGTACTCACAGTCCCTGCAGGTACGGCTGGAGCTGGCCAGGGAGCTGGGTGTCGGGGTCTCCATCTGGGAGCTGGGCCAGGGCCTGGACTACTTCTACGACCTGCTCTAGACTGGGCAGTGGCCCCGAGCCAACGTGGACTTTTTAAGCCACAGAGTGACTGGTTGGGTGAAATACAGGCCTCTACTGTTTGCTGTGAGCGTCTGCTGTGGTCCCTGTCCTGGCAGGAGCTCTGGGACAAGAATTTGTCCCCTCCCAACTGGGCCCTTCCACTGCCTGCTGCGGGCTCCTGGCTTGGGCCTCTGCAGGACTTCACAGGGCTCCGGTTGGATTTGGGCTGGAAGCTCTGAACAGTCCCCGACTTGCCCACAGCTGGACTTGAGGCCTCTGTGGGGAGGGCTCCCACGGGCAGCACTGAGGGCCTGCGCCTCCCCCAGTCACCTGGCCAGGTGCCTGCAGCAGTGTCCCCCACCCCCCGCGAGCCCTGCCCCCTGCAGCCCTGGCCCCGGTGCTGTGTAACAGTGAGGGCAGCAGGGCTTGGGCCGAGTCTGGATGGGCTCCACCACCCTGTGCACAGCAGCAGCCGCTGGGAGCAGCAGAGGGAGTGCGGGGTGGTGCGGGGACAGGGCAGGTCCTGGCCACTGAGCATGGGTGGGTAAAGACTGCACCAGGCCTGGGCTCTGGTTCCTCCTTTTCTGTGCAGGGGATGTAGCCAGAGGTGGGGTGAGGTGGACGCTGCCTCAGCAATGGGACAGTGGGCGAGAGGGAAGCGAGGAGTGGGAGCCCACACGGAGCCTGTGTTCACCAGGACGGGGGGCTGGTGGGTCTAGAGCCAGGCAGTGACCAAGGACTGTCAGGTGGGGGTGAGCACAGTGGGCAGTGGCCATGGCTGAGGCCTCAGGAGAAGGGAGGGTCCCACACCCTGGGCTGTGCTCAGAACAGTTCTTACTTCCTCCCCAGGTGTGTGCCTCCTGTGAGTGACAGGTGGCTTTGGTGGTCAGCTATGTCCAGATCTCCTAACTCCATGTTGGTTAGATTCCCTGGGGTCCTGTGGCTTCCACTGGAGGGAGGACAGTGGGACATGAGCAGTCACATTGAGCTGGGACACTGGGTGAGGGGGATTGGTGTTAGCACTGCAGGTGGCCTGGATTGTGTTTTCTTCTGGGGCCGTGGCCAGTGCAGTGGGTGGGTGACAGGATGGGGGGGTGATGGGCTCCCAGAGGGCAGTGCCAAGGGGCTGGGAGTTGTGGGAGTGGCTTTGGGGGACAGGATGCTCTGCAGCAACTGAAGCTCCCTGGAGGAGCTCAGCTGCACCCTGAACTCCAGGCCATGGTCCCTGTGGCCAGGGCCCCTCCTCCCGTTGGAGGGACGCGTGGCCTGACACTCTGACTGTCGTTCTGACCCCGTGGCTCTGCTTCTCTCGTGCTCAGAGTCAGAGTTCCCAAGACAAAACCGAGAGCACAGGCTCGCAGGTGGGGATGCCCCGCCTCTGCCATGTCCTGGGCTAACGCTGCGTGTCCTTGGTGTTGGAGGCCTGTGGCTGCCCGGCCTGCAGACATCCAGTGAGATGCGGCTCTGCTCACACTCTTTATTAGGATGCACCTGGAGCCGCAGCTCCTCAGGAATGTGGATGATGGGGGCCCAGCCCGTCTGGAGCACCAGGACCAGTGCAGGGCCTCCAGGAGGCCAGACCTATTCCCAGTGTCCCCAGGAGAACGGGGACCACAGCCCAGCACCCCACCCTATGTGAGCACTGCTCTGGAAGATAGGTAGATATAAAAAGTGTCAAAGCCCCTCCCATATGAGCTGGAGACCCCACAGCTGCCCATGCTGAGGCATTTCAGGGACGGGGTCCTGGGGTTCGGGCCAGCAGCCTCTCCCCTGAGCCCAGCAGAGCACCGAGTCCTGCAGTGTACAAGGCAGGTTTGGATACAGCCCTGTCCCTGATGGGTGGTGTCCTTTGGCAGAGAAGCAGGATGGCCCGTGGCCTAAGCGCAGTAGGTGTCCGCCTTTACCACTTGGCAGTACATGGTCATGGCGAAGGTCAGGCCCAAAATCTAGGACAAGAAGGAGACAGGCAGGGCTGCTGAAGGGAGCCACAGGCCTCTGCCTACAAGTGAGAGTGGCCTTGCCCTGCCCGCCATGATGCAGACCCACTGCAGCAGAGGAAGCACACCTTTCTTGTAGAGTTTCAGCCACCAGGGCCCCTGTGAGCACTCGAGGCCTGTGTTCTGCACCTTGGATCACATGACCGTCCCCACCTGGCCCAAGGCCCCTGCCGCTTGCTAACTGTGCCTGCTCAGCCTGAGTGTGTCGCCCAGGTTGGGCTGCCCTGCCGGCAGGCCTGACCTCATCCTTGAGCACCCCTGGTGCTAATGCTCGGGGCTTGCTTGGGCTGGGAGCTGGGGCCATGGGCACCAGGATGCACCCTGTACTGGGGCATTCCTGTGGCCACCAGCCTGCTCTGAAATGCCAGAGGGCACCCCCCACATGGCCACCCTGACCACGCTCCGTAAGCCCACCTCTGCCACGACACTGGCCCTTGCAGCCTGCACTTGAAACCCGGGCCACCCTAAGCACAGGTGCCCTGGGGGCAAGGCCTTTGCTGCTGTCCCTGGCTCAGAACCCCTGGGCCTCCCCTGCGTACCTGCACCAGTGCCGTGCAAAGCCCAAAGACGCCCACAGCCAGCAGGTTCTCCTGGAGCCAGGCCTTCACTGTCTCGTAGCAGGGCTGTGGGAGAGTGGGGTCAGCCAGGCCTCGCCTGCCCACACCCACACCCCAGAGGGGGGCTGCACTTACCGCTTTCCACCAGGTACCAGGCGCATGCAGCCCACAGCTGTCACTGAACTCCAGGCAGCAGGAGTCAGGCACGCGGGTGGCATTGTAGACTTCAAACCAGTCCGTGTAGTTGGAGACACCACAGCAGCGGAACTGGGGGAGCAGTGTGTTGGCGCTGGCCAGAGAGGCAAGGGCGGGCAGTGGGCCACCACCCCAGCCCTATGCCCCCCACGCTCCCCAGCCATGCCTCACATCAGTCTGAATGATGCTCCAGGCGTTGGTGAGGCCCACGTTGCCCTGTGTGCCATACAGATGCAGGCCCTTCTTTAGATCTTGCTGGGCGTACCTGTCAATCTGGGGGTGCAGCGGGGTCAACAGCACTCTCGTGGGTGCCTTCCAGCTCCAGAGACTACCACTGCTTCCCTCAGCCAGGCCCTGTCCCACCCTCGTCCCACTCCCACTTCCTGGAGTCCACCTCTCCATGCCCAATGACCCAGCTCCCAGCCCTGTGTCCTCCCAGAATCCCTCAAGGGCCCCCAGGGCCGCCTCCGCGGGCTGGCAGGGCCCTGTAGGGCCATGGATACAGAGCACAGGCTGAGCAGAGACACGCACATCCACTTGGTACAGACAGGTTTGTCTGTGCTTTGCACTGACAGCCTAGACACCACACCCAGTCTTGACCTCTAAGACCATCCTCCAGGGCTGGAGCAGGTGCAGTAGGCCCTGAGCGTCCTGCAGTGCCAGAGTCGGGAAGGGCTCCACAGACAAGCCTGTGCTGGTGTGTCAAGAGGGGTGTGGAAGCTAGGATCGCAGCCCTGGGTGTCAGCCCAGGTGTCAAATTCGAGTCGGTGAGCCCCTCCTCATAGAAATAAGTGAGTGGCCACACTTGTAATCCCAGCCCTATGCCCCCCATGTTCCCCATGTAATCCCAGTGACCCAGGAGGCTGGGGCAGGAGGATTACAAGTTCAAAGCCAGCCTCAGCAGCTTGTTGAGACTGTGTCAATAAAGAAAGGGCTGGGGGTGCAGCTCAGTGGTAAAGCACCCCTGGGTTCAATCCCCAGTGCCAAAACAAATAAGCAGCAAGTGGGGAGGAGACAGACAACCCACAGCTGGGGACAGTGGCTACACCACCATGTGACCCAGCACTAGAAACAGACACTCCCCAGAGGTGGTCCAGCAGCCTGGCCCAGGAGCAGGCAGTGCTGCCCTGCCACCTGAACGACCACGGCCATGGCCCCCCAGCAGGGCCACTATGCGTCAGCAGAGTCCCACCACTGGTCTGCATGCCTGCCTGGGCTGCGGTGTCATACCTTGTCAGTGTAGGCAAAGAAGAGCACAGCAATGGTGGCCTCCAGCAGGAACACCAGCAGCAGCAGCAGGAAGAACTGCAGAGGGAGAGCAGGGCCTCAGCCTCGCCCTGCCAGGCAGTGCCACCCACCTCCTCTGCAGCCCTGGAGCCCGGCCCCTCGCCTCCATGGGAGAAGCCTTGTTCCCCTGGCTGGGATGTCTTCCTGGGACAGGAAATAGGTCCCAAACCCACTGGCACTCCTCTGGGACCCATGAGTGTTCCCGTCCCCCCAGGGGCGTGGAGGGAGTGAGTCAAAGACCTGAGCAAGCCCCACCCAGGAGGCCTTGCGGGCCAGGCCAGAAGGGCGGCAGGTGTGCACACGTGCAGAGGGCGTACCCAAGGCCTCCAGCCCTCCCATGAGCACCCACACCCACCACCCTCGGCTGACCCGGAGCTGGAGGCCTCCCAGCAGCCCCAGGACCAGGCGCACTCACGGTGAGCAGCAGGCACTTGTTCTCCTTGAGGGCCCCAAGGCAGCCCACAAAGCCGATGGCCATGACGAAGGTGCCCGTGACGATGAGCAGGTTGGCCGCTGACAGCGACGGGAAGGAGGACGACAGGGTGGCGAAGTTCCCCTGTGTGGCGGCCAGCCAGATGCCAACACCCAGGACACCACAGCCTCCCAGCTGGGGTCGCAGCACCGAGGGAGACACATGGTGAGGCCCACCATGCTGAGACCACTGGGGCAAGGCCCAGCCCTGAGTGGAGGTGGCTCTGCCCCTCAGCCTGCGGAACCCACAGTCCACCTCACCCCCGAGGCAGCCCCATGTCCACCCCACTGGCCTCCAGGGCCAGACAGCATCCCGGCACCCCACTCCTGCTCCCTGAAGGAAGCGTCCGGCCAGCACCCTCTGCTGTCCTCCAGGCCCAGCCCTCTGGACTGCCTCATGTGGTCAGGCTTTTCACTGGGTGGTCTTAGGATTCCAGAGACCAGGTCCCGTGTGGCCGCCTTCCCTGGATCTCAGGTGTCTAGCTGTCCCATCACCCCAAGGAGGGGAAACCTGACTCTTGGAGCATCTGCTCCTAATGAAGTCACGGTCCACCGCAGCCTGTGGCGCTGCTGGAGGCAGGAGGGCCTCGCCCCTCCCAGAGCCCCAGGATGGGGACTGAGTTCTCTCATTGCTCATCCTCACAAGTGTCAATAAAGTAAGAGCAAGCATGGTGGCCTGCTGTGGTGACAGGACCTGGAGAGCAGGGCCGGGGGTTGGGAGCCACACTCTTCCCTTGTCCCCACTCTACAGCCTTGGCTTCTGGGTTGTGTGGGATAAAGGCAGAGGAGGTGAGCGAGGTGGTGCATGGGCAGGAAGGCACCGATGGCTATAAGGCTCTGGGGAGAGGACAGGACATGGCACTGGACTGCCAGAGCCACCCTGGAGTGGGGCTCCTGGGGACCCAGCGTACGCCAGGGCAGACTCTAACCAGACCTGCAAGGCTCCATGGAGACACAGCATCCACCCAGGGCCACAGGGAGCTCGCCACCCCACAAAAGGCTCCTGAGCCCTGAGGGCCAAAGAGACATAGGCTGGGGGATGAGCTGAGGGGCCTGTGCCCCCACCTGCCATGGCAGCCCTGCCAGAGTCCAGGCCTGGGTGCAGGGACATGCCACTCATCCCCACTTGTACACTGGACCCCCTGACTCGGGCTTCAGCCCAGGTGGAGGGTGGAGGGCAGAGATGGCAGCCGCTGCCTGTCGGTGCTAGCTGGCCAGGGCCCATGGTGTGCTTCTCATGTTGAGCCCAGCTGGCAGGAGCCTGCAACACAGTAGGGGCCTCACTGGGATCTCAGGCCCCTCTGGGCCAAACCCGGGGGGACAGCAAAGTCCCCTGCTGAGCACCCATGACCTCACCCGTTCAGTCCACCCTGGGTGGATGTAGCCATTTTCTCTGTCCCAGGCTTCCTGCTAAAAGCCAGCACCTGCGCTTGGTGTTCAGAAAGAACATTTTCTGGATGCTGTGGGCTCGGCCTGCCCTGGAAGCTGCTGAGCCCCGAGACTGGTCATTGTGCTTGTTGGGACTCTCCCAGGCCAGCACAGGTCAGGTCCAGGAAAAGCATGGGTCCCTGTGTTCTGGACCCAGGGATGGGCTGCTGTGGAGCTGGCAGGAGGCCTTGCCACACCCCCTCAGATGGCCCCTGAGCAAACCTGGCCAGAGACCAGGAGAATGGACAGGGGTGCCACAGAGGAGACCCTGGAGAACGGAGAAGGGTCATGTGCCTGAGGTGGCACAGATGCCCCCTTGCTGTGGGACCAAGTTCTGCCATGGGATGGGGGAAAGTGCCCCACCCCATGCAGCAGCAGCTGGGGCAGGCGCTGTCCATGGTGCTGATCAAGCAAGGCAGGGGTGGGCCTGGAGGCGTGCAAGTGGGTCGGGCCTGTTTTAAGGGGTGGGGGAGGCCCGGCCAGGCACCTGCTCACCTTGTCTTCCTCCTGACCATGGCCACCACATCATGCCCCAGACAAAGCTTCCAAGAGCCAGGGCAGATGGGGCCCCTGGTGCAGTCCCCAGGCCTGGTGGGGTCTTCCAGGACCCACTGTGGTGACGTGTGGAAAGCGGGCTCAAAGGTACCCGAGCTGCTGTGCAGGAGCATGAGGTGGACATGCACATGCCTTGCCCAGCACTGCCCTAGCAGGGCCAGAGGATCAGGGCCAGGGAGGTCAGAGGGCAGGGCTCCCCAAGGCCTGCTGGGCCTGCATGAAGGAGGCTGGACACCACAGGGAAGTAAGAGGCCCAGAAGATGCCCACCCACAGGGCCGGCCCCAGGCCTGACACCTCGCTCAGCGCAGCCCCGGTTGTGGCCAGTCGTGCCCGGGAGGGCCACACCTTGGAGCGAAGCACCCAGGCCAAGGATGGCAGATCCCTGAGCAGAGGTGAGGGTGTCAGCACAATGGGGAAATGTCATTTAAAACCCCATCACCTGCACCCTCCACCTCTGCCTGCCCAGGGTGGCAGACAGCTCGTGTCAGCAGGAGAGCACGCTGCTGGGGCAGCCCTGGCCCACAGGACCCAGAGGGTGTGGGCAGAACACTGCTGAGGAAGGGCTGGCCCCAGCGAGAGTGCCCAGGACAGGCTGAGCAGCACGGGACCCGCACCTCGGCCAGGGTGGAAACTGAGCACCGCACGGACACTCTGCCCACCACCCACTGCCCACACCCCCAGACGCGCCTCATCACCACACGGCGTGTCACACGCATGGTCACATGATACCACACCCTGCAGCCCGCTGTCCCCTGGGCCTGCCCCTTTCACAGCCACCACAAACTCGGAGCATGAGATGGGAGCATGGGCGAAACCCTGCACAGGCAAGGGAAGTCACCGTGCCTGTCGTTTGGAAAGGGCTTCTGCACATGCAGCTTTCAAAACATTTTGGCAGGAAAACTACAGCCCCGTAGTACAGGAGAAACAGGCCCATTAGCCCGAGACAGACGCGAAGGACAGGGCTCAAGGCTGGGAGGCTGGAGCGGCCCTCTCCTGGGTCAGACGTGGGGGACCAGGACCTCATGCTCCAGCACTCCTGCCCCGGCCCAAGCCCCAGAGACAGGCTGCCTTCCACTGCAGGCGCCCTTCCCTGAGGCTGCAGCCCCAGCTGGGAAGCAAATGCCCTAGACAGCCCGGGAGAGGGGCCAGGCATCTTGGAGGACGGCAGCTGAGGGGCACAAAGGAGAGGGGCTTCCTGCCATCCACATCCCCATGCCAGTCTGCACCACAACCGACTTTTGGGTGCTATCTGTGCAGCTCACCTGGCGCCCTGGCTTCGTGGGTACATCAGCCCCTGCTGTTCTCTGGGTTTGGCAGTGCCTGGCATGCATCAAATGTGCCCCTGCAGATCCACAGGGGCTGGTGCCAGTCGGCCCTCCACCCACCACCTCTCTGGCCACAAAGCACAGTGTAGCAGATGGCGAAGTAGCTGGCCATGTCCTTGGGACAGGGTGGAGGGCCAGGTCCCTGCAGAAGCCCCTCTCTTGCCAGGCTGGCAGAAACATTCCTGGTCTTGGCTGGGAGGCTGGTCACCAGGGGGAGTGAATCTGCTTACTTAAACCTGGATGTAATTCGTCCACTCCTGAGGTCTGCCCACCCAGGACAGCACCAGCCTACAACCCACAGCTGGGCAGGCGACCCCTGCCCTGCCCTGGCAGCCCGTCGCAGAGCCGCCTACTCTGCAGGGCAGCCAGGACTGTGGTCTCCCCCGGGGGCACGCTTTGCTGCCATCCCTGCAGACACTGGCAGCAGCACCGGTTCCCTGGTTCCCTTGGTGTCTGGCTCTGCCCTTTGCCATCCTCAGGACCCCCCACCATCACCAGGACACCCTACCCAAGGGCCAGCAACAGGTCCACTGTCAGGCACCATCTAAGTTCACCAAGGGTGAAAGAAAACCAAGGGCTAGGCAAGGCCTCTGCCCAGTGACTGGCAGGACCTTCCTTTGAATTCCAAGGCTACCATGGTGGACAGCCCAGGCAGGACAGAGCCAGAGAGGCACCTGTCCCCTCCCAGCTGAGATGGCAGGTGGGCATACCCTGCACCTCCTCCAACCTGGGGCCTCTGCCCACCTGGGGTCAGCACAGGCCAGGGGCAGATGAGGGTCTCGTCACATCTCTGCTCTGGGGTCCTGATCCCAACTCCTGCGCAGCCCCATGTGGTGCAGGAGGGACTGGAGCCCCCAGCAGGGCAGGACTTGCTGAGGTCCTGGTGTCTGGGCAGTGGAGACAGTCTAGCAGGCAGGGCTCTCACCCCACTGGCCACCCAGACAGTCCCTGAACGCAGCATGCAGAGAGCAGCTGGAGCTTCTGCTGAGAAAGGTTGGGGAGGACATGGGGAGAGGCCTCCTGAGCAGAGTTGGGAGGGGCCACTGTCTGGCAGGAGGCTGACGGCTGAGGTCCAGGCCAGCACCTGGCCATGGTGGAGCTGAGAAAGTGTCCCACCCTGCTGGTAAGCTCAGCCCCCCTCAAACTGGCCACTGGACTGCACCAACTACCCATGGCAGTGTCCTGAACTCAGCGGAGGGGTGGGGAAGGGCAGGAAGAGCTTGCTCTGCTGCTGCTCCACCCTGGGGACCTGGACTTCCATTATAGAAAGAGCTTTGCTGGCAGAGGCCCAGCTGATGAGCCGCAGGCCTGAACACAGGGGTCCCGGGGCCATGCCGTCCCGCCCCCCACCACTACTGGACAGAGTCTGGCACCACCACAGCCCACCCGACCTCGTTCATGGGCCCTGTACTCACTCTCTCACAAGGACGGCCTGTCAGGGAACACCCCGGGCCATCAAGGGACCCAGGTCTTAACCTACCACTCCACTGTGCACACCTCAGAGGAAGGCTGGGCAGAGCGACCACCACCCAAAAGGGCCAGTCAGCTGGAGGAGGCAGCCACCCAGGGCGTCCCAACAGGGGTCTCGGGTGGGTGCCCTCTGAACTCTGGTTGCAGGATTAGCTCCAGCTGGGAGACCAAGGCAGCCACACAGAAAGGGGAGTCCTGTCAGCTGATCCCCCAATGTGAGTGGGCACTAGAATGGGGACAAAGCCCCTCCTATAGGACATCAATGGACACAGGATTGCAGGTCAGGGGTGAACTAGCCCCACCCTCCCACCCACACCCTGTCATTGTTGAGAGGGCACAGGGAAAAGACAGGGTGGACGTCACACCTGCCAGGACCAAGGCAGGAAGCTCCCCAAGCCCAGCAGCTCTCCTGCACAGCTCTGCCTGTTCACAGCCCCATCTGCGCCCCGTGTGGCCTCCAACCCCCAGCTGCAGGCAGGACCCAGCCCCTGCTCTGGCCCCGGGCTCAGACCTACTGGGCACCCTTTGGGGAGGGGGGTGGCAGGCAGGTGTGTGAGCCCAGCTGCAAGGGACTCAGGTCTGAGGCTGGGGGTATAATTGGATAATAAAAGGAAATCAAATTTTCCAGCCCAGGAGGGTCCCCAGGGACTGCTGATTTCTTCCTTCCCAGGTGGAGGGCCTCATCCAGGGTCATCTAGGGAGCAGCAGAACGTGCCTGCTCCGCAGCTGTAGGGAGGCCTGTGGGGTACAAGGTCCCACATGGGGCCCCAGGTGGAATGGCTGCTCTGAGTACAGACCCCCTGGAGGCCCCCTTCATCTGTTCCCTGCAGGCACGTGTCCAGGTCAGGGAGGAGAGGGTGAGCAGGTCCCCAACTCCTGCCCCTGTCCTGCCTGCCACTAGGCTGCCCATCACTTCACAGTACCACCCACTCCCTCTCCCACTGCTAGGGGCCTGCTGACCTTGCACTGACCACACTGGTGCCACTGAAGCTGCCCAGTCCCGACATTCCCACACACCCACCCTGCGTGCCTCCTGGCCTGCAGAGCACTGCTCCACTGGCCTGGGCCTTGCCCCTCCTAGAACCCTCGTACAGAGAACAAACCCTTGGGGTGACCCCTTCTGGAGCCACTCCCCACAGACAGCCCAGGCTGGCTGCCCTTCCCTGTGACCCCCAGCCCGTGCCCCAAGCCAGGCGAGGCAGGAAGGTGGACCTAGGTTACAGCACATGCCTGAACTGGACCGCACGGATACAGCATTCTGGCTGAAGCTGAGCTCAGCTGCATCTCCTTGCTCCCTGACTCAGTGGGCAAAGGAGAGTCTGCACAGGAATTAAGGACAGAGCCTGGAATGACCTTGGGCATCAACTCTCCACCAAGCCTTCCCCAGCCCAGCCAGTGAAGCCCCAGGCCCAGCACGGGTAATGGGCGCCCCAGCTCCAGCCTCCTGGGGTCTAGCAAGGCTTGCTCCAGAGCAGCCAGGTGTGGAACCTGCCCGGCCCCTCTCCTCTCTCGTGTTCTGGGGTTAAGGCTGCTTTCCATCTGGGCTGGAGGGGGTCGCCCTCTGCTCCACCAGCAGGCAATCCCAACTCCGCTGCCTCTGCTGCTGGTCAGCACTTGCCAGCGCACCTCCCCTCCGCAAGTAAGGGAGGCGGGAAGCCGGCTGTCTCCCCAGCGCGCCCAGGAGTCCCTTAATGTCCCTCCCCTCAGGCTGTGCACTCTCTCTCCTGTTTCCTGGGGCCGTCTGAGGGACTGGGGTCCACCTAGGCTTGGCAAAGGTTCCTCAGGGCAGTCCTGGGGAAGGAGTCCTAGGGCAGGCGGCACCGCGGAAGGAGGCGAGGAGGCAGAGGGGAGGTGCGCCCAGTGCTGGCCCTGACCAGGACTCGAACCCCCACCCCAGCAGAGGCGCAGTGCCCGCCCGCCCGCCGCGTCCGGTGCGCACGTGCGCGACACATCCTGGCTCAGCAGGAGGGGCGGGCGCCCGCGGCCCGGGAGAGCTAGGGTGCGGCGACACCCCGCGGCAGCCGCGGGTGCTCCGCAGGCCCCGGCCCGCCCGCCAGCCCGCGCACTCACCCAGAAGAGCAGGTTGAAGGCGAACATGAGGTACTTGACGCCCTGGAGGCAGCCGCGCGCCATGCTGCAGCGCTTCAGCTCTAGGAGGAAGATGAAGGACAGGTCCAGGTAGAAGACCACGTACTTGTTGCCCTTGGGCGACGTGTAGCGGGCCTGGGCCGCCTTGGGGCCGGGGTTCGCGTGCAGGCCGACGAAGGGGCCGCCGCCCGCGTCCCCGGCGCCCGCGCGCCCGCACAGGCTGCTGCAGCGCCGGAAGGGGCCGCCGCGCGCGAAGCCCGGCTCCTTGCCCTCCGGCGACGGGCTGCGCCGGTACGTGGACTCGTCCGAGCTCGAGCGGCGCATCGCGCGGGGTGGCCGGGCCGCCCGCTCTGGCCGCGGTCAGCGCCCCGCGCCCGCCGCCCCGGGCCGCCCCATCCCGCCCCGGCCGACCCCGCGGCTCCGCCGCCCGCCACCTGCCCGCCGCCCCGCCCCGGCCGGCGCCGCCCGCCAATCCGGCGCCGCGCCGCCCCGCCCCGCCGGCCAATCGCCCGGCCCCGCGCCCACGGCCGCGCGGGGGCAGCAGCAGGCCGCCCAGGCCGAGCGGCGGAGCCCCCGGCCCGCCTCACCCCGACCCGCCCGCCGCCCGCCGCTGGCAGAGCCGACCTGGCCCGTGCGAAGGTCGTGCAAAGCTCTGCAAATACAGGGCTGACCCCGTCGCTCTTGGTGGCGTCGTGGCTCTGGCTTTGGGCACCTTGGGGAGCCCTGGGTGCCCGGGAGGGTCTGCCCAAGAGATCTTCTCATTTAAAAGGAGGGTCCTAGCCGGGCGCGGTGGCTCAAGCCTGTAATCCCAGCATTTAGGGAGGCTGAGACAGGAGAATCGCAAGTTCAAAGCCAGCCTCAGCAATGGCGAGGTGCTAAGCAACTCAGTGAGACCCTGTCTCTACATAAAACACAAAATAGGGCTGGGGACCTGGCTCAGGGGTCGAGTGCCCCTGAGTTCAATCCCTGGTACCAAAAAAAAAAAAAAAAGGAGGGTCCAGGGCAGAGGAGCACAGCAATGACCCCAAAGAACCCGACAGTTCTCTGCAGACCCAGGGTGCTCGGCTGGGGGCGCAGGGCCGGCTTCACAGCAGAGATGTTGGTTTTGAGACTCCGCTGACACCCTTCGCGATTCTCTCTAATTTCTTAAGCCCGGAATTTCCGCCTGCAGCCAGAGACCCCACCCCTCCCAGGCACCAGCACCAGGGAAACAGCACGGATGACTATGGACGGGCGAGCACACACAAGTTCCATTAGCCCATCACACACCCGCTGACGGGGACAGGTGTGGCCCATGTACCACTCCATGTCTCTGAAGCTCCAGCCCTACCAAATGTGCAGATGATGATGGCCACATGGTGTGTGTGAGGCCAGCAGTTCAGAGGGCAGGGAGGGCACCAGGCCTGGGGAGGGGGACCGCAGCAGCCACAGATATGCTGTGCACCCTAGGTTCAAGGCTGTAGCCAAGGCTTTCACTGTCACCATGGTGGCCACAACAGTGGTGCCCACTCCATGGACAGTCCTGGAAACTGCAGTCCAAAGAGGGAAGGACTGGCTCAAGGCCCCCAACAGTCCCCAGCAGAGTGGAGGCTAGAAGGAACAGGGAAGGGCCATGCAGAGGGAAAGGAGGGGTGTGCATTGGCAGGACTGACCAAATCTAGAAGCCAAGGCCCTCAAAAAGGGACAGATGGAGTGCTGGAGAAGTGGCCTCTAGGAACCCTTAGGTGCCCAGTGAGGTCCACCCCTCTGCAGGCTGGAGGACCAGGGCTCACTGCACCAGCCCTCTGCTGCCCCCTGAGGGTTCTCTGAGGATCTGCAGCCCCAGCCCCCCAAGGCCTTGGCTGGGAGGCAGGAGGAAGAACCCCAGTGACAGGAAGCCTATCAGGGGGTCCCTGCCCAGCACATGGCCAGCCTGGGGCTTCCCACTGCCTCCCTCATCCCCTGAGGATTCCCTGGCATGTCTGGGCCCACACATCAGGAGCACAGCTGAGAGCCAGGAGCAGAGTCCTCCCCAAGGCCCTATGGAGACCGCTGCCCACAGCTCCGCCCAAGGAGCAGAGCAGACAATAACCCAAGACCCCTGGCAACCCCCTTACCCTTACCCGACAGCCAGCCCCGTACACTCAAGGATGGACACAGATGAGGCAGAAGCTCTGGGAAGGCCCGGGGCTGACCAGAGACGCTGACCTCTGGAACCAAATCACCACCCACATCACATCACACACACTGGCCCCCCACACACACTGGAGTCAGTTGCTAGGCTACCTCTTAAGTGGCCCTGCAGCCCAGGGTTACACAGACTCAACCACAGGACAGTCAAATCCCCAGCATAAATAGACCTGCTGCTATATGGTCAGCTTCACCCTCCATGAGGACCAGCTGAGGTTATGGGGGCCAAGAACAGGAGCTGCCAGCTACGTGGGGAGCCCAGAGCAATTTCCCCACAGCCTGACTCCCAGAGCAAGGCACCCAGAATGGGGCAATCCTGAGCCCCAGCTCTCCTGCACCCCAGGTGGAGGGTGCCCTGAAAGGTGCCAGAGGGTCTCAGGGTAAAGGGAGAACAAAAGGGACCTGGTCTGATCTCCCGACTGAGCCCAGCATCCAGGATGCCGTCCCAGGGTGCCTGCACCTGCACCGCTTCCCCTTCTACAAGACCCTGCATTAACGGATGAGGCCAGTCGTGTGTGTGGTGCTGGGAGTTGAACCCAGGGCCTTCTGCATGCGAGGCAAGCACTCTACCAGCTGAGTGCTGTCCCCAGCCCCAGCTGAGGCCAATCTGACATGAAACCTGAAAACCTGACAGGACCCTAGGGCAGTCCAGCAAGGACTGGGCTCATGTCTGCTGCCAAGTTGGATTCAGACAGTGGCATGTAACCTGTCCACGGCAGGGGCCAGGGTAAGGCCACCGTGCCAACCTACCCAGTCCCTCACCACAGGGGTCCTGTCCTCCACAGTGGGGAGAGGTCTCTCCCCACACCTAAAAGCCAGCAGGCCAGGCATCTGGGCCAGGTGTGGAAGACCAAGAGGCAGGCCCATCGCTGCCTACCATACACTGTGCAGCCATGACCTACCTTGGCTCACCACGGGAAGGAGGCCAGTGGGCTGGTAAACGGTCAGCACAGCCAGGGCAGGGTTGAGCTCTGCAGGAGAGAGGGCAGGATGCAGGCCATGCTCCAGCTGGTTTCCACCCGCAGGTTCCCAGGGCCATGAGGGAGGTGCTGGGGGGCAGCAGGGGTGCGCAGCCGGGTGCCAGGCCCGGCCTCGACCAGCGGGCCAAAGCAGGGCAGCTTCCTGAGAGGGACTGCTGTCCAGCTCACCCACTCGGCCTCTCTGAGCTTGAGCAGGGTCACAAGCTGGCGCACACACAGGCAGGAAGCGTGCTCAGAGACTCAGGGAAACAGAGGCACGCGGCCACGACACGCACACGTGGGGACACGCAGCGGGTCCACCAGAGGGCCGGCGCCGAGAGCCGCCTGCATCATCTACCGCCTACAAGGTGCACACACGCCCAGCCCTCCTCAGCGCCCATCGGACTGGCCCTGGCACGCAGGAAGGGTCTTGGCCAGCCAGAAATGTCCCATGAGGCTCATCCATCTGCCACCAGGGTCCCCAAACAAGAATGCCCTTGGCTATGTGGGGGGTACGGGTGGGAAGCCACAGAAGACCCTGGTACCCACATTGCCGGAACACATCCTATTCAAAGAGGACCTCCCCACACTCCAGAGAGGTTGCCCACAGCAGCCTGGGGCAGGCAGTAGCAGCAGAGGAACCCTCTCTGAACCCCACAGCGGGGTGGCAATGCAGGCTGGGCCTAGGAGCTCAGACCTGGGTCTCCACACACAGCCCAGCTGGCCAGGGTGGAGAGCAAAGCAGCCCCCCCCCAGGCTGAGCCAGCTCTGGGGTGGCTCTAAGGAGGCAGGGAGGGCTGTGCCAACATAAACAGGCTGTGATGTGGCCTTCCTCGGCAGCTGCAGCCACAGCCTTGCTGGGCCCCAGTGCCCGTCCCAGGCAGAGGCACTGCAAACACCCAACCAGGCCGGCTGACGCCCTGCACAGTCAGCAGGAACCAGAGGCTGCACACACAGCCAAGGCAGGACCATCTCCCCCCAGCCTAACCTGAGTTCCCGGAGACTAGACCTCAGGGAGGGACAGAGAACAGGGATAGGGTGTGGAGTACCTCAGTGGTCATCTAAAGGGCCCCAGTCTCTCCTCCTGGACCACCTGAGCTCAGCATCTCCCCCCACTTCCTTCCCTGCACTCTCAGGTGTTTCTCTACTGAGGTCACATGGGAACGGAAGTAGAGGGACAGAATAAGACCTTTGGGGGTGCCCACGTGTGAACAAAGCACACCTAACCCAACAGAATATTCTCTAGCACATCACTCCTGGGCTGCTGAGATGGCAGGCAGGATGTTCCCAAATGCCCCAGCCTAGGTATGTGTCCAAAAGGTCACTGGGTTAAGCCAATGAGCCCCAACCACTTCAGCACACCCCCACCTGCCAGCACCACCATGACTGTGAGGAGGCACTTGGAGAGCAGGCACTGGGACCTCCAGCACACAGCCAGCAGCCAGAGGGCCAGGAGCTGTGCAGGCAGCAAGGCTCCAAGTGTACGGGCCTGTGGCCCGCGTGCTGTGGCCACCCACCAAGCACACCCAGAACACACAGCTGTTCCAGAGGGGCTGAGTCCAAAAGCACAGGTGTGGAGGGTGAGGCTGGGGTTCCTAGGGGAGAGTCACCCCTGCCACACTCGGATGACAGCCTCTGGTCTCATCAGAGCTTTACAGATAGAGAAACTGAGGCTGCGATCCAGGGCCAGGGACATAGCCAGCTCAATTCCACCCCACTGCTCTGCTGCCTGGCCTCCCAACACCCTCCCACCTGTAGAAAGCCTGCTTCCCGGGCAATGCCCAGGGTGGGCAGGGGCTCAGCAACCAGAACTTCAATCACAGGGTTCCCCTTGTCCTCTGCTCTGAAGTGACCCTCCTCTGGCAGGAACCATGCCAAGCAGGATCCAAGCCACACTTCCTGGTGCCCAGAACCCCACACAGGAGCACGACCACCTCCTGCTCCTGGCACCACTGTAGACCCTCCTTGAGGCCTGGGTCCCACCTACTACTGCTCACCAGGGGAGAGGCACTGTGACCTCGCCTGTGTGTGTGCTTCAGCTGGCCCAGGTCCCAGCCTGCTTCTACCCCCAAATGCACACAGAGGGACACACCAGCCAGGGTGGAAGCAGGGAGCAGGGCTGACTTCTGAACTCTCCAGGATCCTCAGGTCTAGCCTAATTCAGAGCTAAGGACAGGCCTGAGCCACAGAGCCAGGGAGGGGCAAGGGCCCAGGGGCAGGCCCAGGGGCTGAAAGCGGGCAGCCTCTGGGTTCTCTGGTCCAGGTCCTCTCCTGAATATTCTCATGGGAGGGAGGAAGTAGGAGAGGGGAGGAGGCCACTGCCCCCAAAAGGGCCCCGGCAAGCATGCACGCACTTGGAATTCCGGGAATGTGAGCTTGGCTCAGGCCTCTCTCCCAAGTCTCCCAGAGTAAACAACTTCTCCCGGCAAGAGCAGGGGTGGGACAGGCCCTGGGTCCCTCCTCCAAGAAGCCTTCGGTCCACACCCATCCCCAGGGTCCCCTTGCTGACATCAGGGCCCCTATTCCCTGCCTCCCTCACCTCCAGTAAACAGCAGCTTCTGCAGTTGAGCACTTGCCAGACCCCGGGCCACTGTGACTCAGGGCCCCTGTGCTGCCCCTCTGGCCAGGGCAGGATGTGCGTCCACTCAGGCTGGAAAGGGGGCAGGGAAGGGAAGTAGCCTCTGCTCGTGGCTCTGCACGTGGCCCAGTGGGGGGCGGGAAAATCAGCTGGGGAGGCTGTCCAGCGTAAGGGCGTTGGCACAAGCCCCAAGGGGCCGCGGCTTTTCCACTCCCAGAAGACCCTTCCCGACCCCTCCTGAAAGAAGCCCAGAGTCAAACATTTGTCCCAGAGGGCAGCTGGCAGATGCCTGGGCCTCCACAGAGCTTCTTCCCAAACTCCGCGGGCAACAAACCTGCCTCCAAATCCCCATCCCCAGATCCTAAAGCCCACCTCCTCCATCAAACCTCCCTGCCTCCTCTACCCGGTCCCTCCCACTTCCCACAGCAAGAAGGTGCTGGAACCAGGCTCGCCCCACCCCATCACTGTCCTCGAAGTCCTTGGTGGCCCGCGGGTCCTGCAGGCATAACCCCGGCTGAACGGCGGAGCTTCAGCTCAGGGCGCGCCCCGTCCACGAGGCCCTCCCGACCGCTCCCTCGCCGCCGCTCAGAGGCGCGCGGGCGTCCCGAGTTGAGCAAGCCCGCTGCCCCGCTGCCCCTGGCCGGGATCGGGGACGCGCAAACTCCGCCGCAGGCGCCTCGGGGCGCCGCGGCGGGACCCAAGTGAGGACGCTGAGTGGCGGGACCGCGGGAAGACCGGCGGGGCCGCGCGCCGTCGAGCAGCCCTAGCCCGGGCCGGCCACTTGTCATGGCCCACGCGCGGGCCTGGGCTCGCACTCCCGGGTGGGCTCGGGCACGCGGGACCCGGCCTGCCGCTGGCGCCGTACCTGCGCGCGCGGTCTCCCGCTCGACGCCGATCCCGCCGAGCAGCTGTCAGTCATGCGGGCACGAGAAACGCGAACGCCGCCGCAGCGGCCTTTAGGCCGCTCTCGGACGCCGTAGCGCCGGGATGTACCACCGTGGCGGGCGGGGGCGCCGCGTGCTGCTGCTCCGGACGCGTGGGCCCCAGACGCCGCCGGTCGCGCGGGGGAAACTCGCCGCCGCGGGGACGGGGACGGAGGCGGACAGCGCCAGGCCGCCGGGGCGGGCGGAGGCTCGGGGCGGGGCGCGCCCCCGCACAGTGGACGCGCCCGGGGCGGGGCCTGCAGCCCGGCCGCGCCGCTCGCCATCCGCCGCCATGATCATCCCGGTGCGCTGCTTCACCTGCGGCAAGATCGTGGGCAACAAGTGGGAGGCCTACCTGGGGCTGCTGCAGGCCGAGTACACCGAGGGGTGAGGCGCCGGCGGGGAGGGCGGCCGCGGGGCTCCTCGTAGGTCGCAGGCACCTTCCCGCCTGCCGCAGAGATCTCTGCCTCCGCCCTACTTCGTGTCCTGCCGGGTCTCGCCGCGCTGCGTGGCGCCTCGCCGTCGCCGAGGCTGGCTGTGAACTCCTGCCTCGGCCTCCCCGAGTGCTGGGCTTACAGGCGTGCTCCACCGCCCTCCCCGTCCCAGACTTCAGGGGCGCACTTTACAGGGGCGTCGGCCTCCTGTAAAGCCGTGGGCGCACTGCCCCCTGTCATAGAAGAGTCAGCGTGCAGGCCGAGAAGCCTGCCAGCGTGACCAGCGCGGAAGTGCCAGGCAGGCGCCCGCTTCCCAAGCTGCCATCTCTGCATGGAAGCCTCAGCTATGACGAGGACCTCGGGAAACAGGCTTCTAACTGGGCTGTGAAGCGGGGGAGGCGGGTTCCTGAGGCGCTGGTTTCTCTCCCTGGGGAGCAGGGCTGGGGAGATTGCACAGCCCGGGATGCTTCCTTGGGCTGGGCTGAGGCCCTGTCCCTGAGCAGGGCTCTTCAGGCCCCGCTGGCCTCTCTCTTCATGGACTGCCCTGTGGGGGCCTGAGCTAGATGAGGGGAGTTGGCACCTTCGTTAGAGCCTTGATCCACAAAGCTCCCCCACCCAACTGGTCAGAAGCCCCAGGAGCTGCCCCAGCCCTGGGTACCAGTCTTAGAAACACACAGAAGGCAGGGGACGAAAGACCAGAAGGTGGGCACACTGGTGGTGGCACAGGTGTGGCCTCTGAGTAGTTGGGACCTGCCCACCTTGCCCAGCAGAAGGGTGAAGTGAGCAGGCACCAGTGCCCAGAGAGGTTGGACATGGCTCCAGACGTGTGGGGACCACAGTCAGTCTCACTGCTCCTCCCCTTGACACAGGGACGCCCTGGATGCCCTGGGCCTGAAGCGGTACTGCTGCCGCCGTATGCTGCTGGCGCATGTGGACCTGATTGAGAAGCTGCTCAACTATGCACCCCTGGAGAAGTAGCCACTGGAGCTGCCTTCCTGCTCTGCTGACCATGGACGGTGTCACACCAAGTTCATCAAGCGGAGGTGTCTGTGGTTAGGACCAATGCCTGGTGCCCCCATGCTGGAAGGAACTGTTCAGTAAAGGTCTTGAGAATTACCCAGGTGTCCTGCTGATTGGCCTGGTTTTGTGGGACCCCCTGCCTGAAGCCACCTAGCCTGGCTCCTCCCCTACCCCCAGGGCTGGCCCTGGCCCATGTGACCACCAGGCCAGTCTGACCCGCTGAGCCCTCTCATCCTCCTGGTGCCTCTCCCCCTGCCTGTTCCAGGGTGGATTGTGTCCTTGATGCCCAGGAAGAGAGCGTGCCTTCCCACAGCCTAACTCCAAGAGCACTTGGGGGACCTGGTGTCCCACACACAGAGACCCCACCACCCCTCTCCTAGAACCTAAAGAACCGAGTTTTCTGCCTGTAGGAGGGGGACCTTTATTGTCAACCCAAGCTGAACAGCATCTGCTGCAGTCATGGCTGCCTGGGCCCTGTGCTGCCCATGCCTGAGGTTCTGCTCCAGAATTTCTCAGTCTTCATCGAAACCCAGGAGATGGCCAGCACCCAGTGTCCACAGCTGGGCGGGGGCCTCTGAGGAGGTTCCCAGCACCCGGATGTTGGCACTTGGTGCTCTAGAGGCTTTCTGGCCATCTGTCCAAGCTGAGGCTTGGGAGGTGGACACCCCAGCCAGTCTGGCCTGAGGGTATGTGATTGCAGAGGCAAGCAAAGCAGCTCTTTTTGGTTTGTTTTTGGTACCGGGGATTGAACTCAGGGGCACTCGACCACTAAGCCACATCCCCAGCCCTATTTTGTGTTTATGTAGAGACAGCGTCTCACTGAGTTGCTTAGCGCTTCGCCATTGCTGAGGCTGGATTTGAATTCGCGATCCTCCTGTCTCAGCCTCCCGAAGTGCTGGGAGTGAAGCAGCTCTTTAGGCATCTCCTTCCAGGCCAGCCATTGCCTGCCCAGATGTCTGACATGAGGTCCCCTGAGGTATAATCCAGTATTAGGTAGCCCCAATAGTGGAGGGGCACCTCCCTACATTCTGCCAGATGTGGGCTTCTCCTGCCCTCTGACCCGAGTAGGATGTGCAGCCCCACCTGGCGTCCTGAAGACAGCCCCAGCCCACTGCTCCTGCCTGGTTGGTCCTCAGCCTCCAGCTCCCAAGTGGCCAGAAGGCAGCTCTCAGGCCACACAAGGTCTGCCTCCACTTCTTTCTGAAGGGGTTCCTACCATTGGGCTTCCCCTTCCAGAACTCCAGGAACCCAACTGGCCACCCTGGACCCTGGGTACAAGTCTCTTGGCTCCTGACATCTAGACAGCAGGCAGGTCTCTCCACCCTGCTGGATGCAAGAGCACCAAAGACAGGACCATCAGTCACTAACAGTAAGCTGACCCAGCTGTTCAACAAACATTTATTGAGCACCTATTATGTGGCAGGAATAGTTGTAGGCATTTGGGATATAGCAGTGGACAAAACCAGTAATGCCACACTCCCATGCAGGGACATTCTAACAGACGTGGCACCCTGGTGTACACGGTGTTCTGGCGGTGTTAAGAGCAGTGGGAAAAGTTAAGCCAGTCTCTGGCTGTCAGGAAAGGCCAGGCCCCTCCCTGACTGGGGCACTACAGCTCTCAGGGCTGGCACGAGGGCTCCTGGTCCTGCCCGGCAACCCCTGTACCTCCTAGGCACTTGGAGCAGGGCCCTACCTCCTGCCTCTGACCACCCATTGTGTAGGGGTGGGCCTGGAGTCTTCCCCGACTTACCCAGGCATCACTCCTAGCAGAACCTAGCTCGTCCTACCAGCCAGGCCGGGCCCCAGCCCCACACAAGCAGACTGGCCACATCTTCCCCGTGCTGGAGGAGGGACCCTGCCCCAGGCCTCAGGAAAAAGGCACTTGAAGCCACCCCCAGGGTGGGGTCCCCAGAGGTCATGGTGGTGGCATGCAGGACATGAGCATGAAGGTGGCCTCTGTCCTGGCAGTCAGCAGTCAGCTCAGTAGTTAGGTGGGATGCAGCAGGAGGCAAGTGGCCAGGCCAAACCCTGGGGTCAGTAGTGCTCCAGCTTGAGGCTCCTGTACAAGCAGCATGTGAAGATCATGCCGAAGACCTGCACACGGGTCCAGGCAGGCGTGAGAGAGCACCTCAGGCCACCAGCCGCCCGGGGCCCCACAGCCCCCCTGTGCCCGCACCTGCACATGGCCAGGCAGGCATGAGGGAGCACCTCAGGCCACCAGCCGCCCCGGGTGCCCACAGCCCCCCTGTGCCCACACCTGCACACAGGCGATGCCAATGCCTACAGCCCCGATGACCCTCAGGTGCTCTTGGATGAAGGTCTCCAGCTTGGTGATGCAGCCACCCTGGTGGGGTGGGGGGCTGGAGTGAGCCCTGCTGGCTCCCCACGGACAAGCCCGGTGTGGCCAGACTGCCCACCACCCTGCACCAGGCCAGCCCCTGCGCGGCAGCCACCCACCTCCACCTTGTAGATGTTGGAGGCGTGGTCCCGCTGCCCACAGCCAGGTACCACCGTCTTACAGCAGCTGTCGGGGACCACACGGCCACCCGCCTCCCCGGAGCGGATCCACTCGCTGTCCCGCCAGTCCTGGGAGGCGTTGCTTCCGCAGCAGTGGAACTATAGCAAGAAGAGCTCAGCCGGGCTGCGGGGCACAGCCAGGGGCAGGCATGCCCTCCAGGGGGACTCACCTCCTGCTGCAGCTTATCCACTGCGCTGGTCACGCCTTCATGGCCTGGCTGGTGGTACTGCTTGGTCATAGTGTCCTTCAGGTTCTCCTTGAGTTCTGTGTTCAGCTGGGGGAGGGAGTGTCAGTCTAAGACCTCCAAGGCAAGAGCAAGGCCCTAGAGTGGACAGGAAGGGCTGGGGCCACAGCAGCTCTGCGAGGGGGTTGGAGGAACTGGGAGGATCACCAGGGTGTCATGGGCAGAAGGGAATCTCAGGACCTGGACACTTGGGGCACTGCAGGCACGTCATCTGCCCCTGTAGCCACCCTTCCCTAAAAACCCTAAACCCCACCTCCAGGACCCAATGGCAAGTTGGTCAGGGCTGGAGCAGCAGGGGTGGAGGGGTCACATGCCCCTCATGGCCTGTCCAAGTTCCTCTCACCTGCTGGTAGTAGACGTAGGCCAGGACACCAGCAATGATCTCCAGTAGAAAGATGAGGAGGAGCAGGATAAAGTACTGGGGGGCAGGGACCCAGTGAAGGGGCTCAGCATCAGGTGCCAACGAGCAGGGTACCCACCAGCTCCAAGCAGGTGTGGGCCAGGCACCAGGCTCCTCAGCATTCCTGATGGAGCTGGCGTCTCAGTCAGTCCAGCTGGGGTTGGGGGCCATGCCCCCAGGCCAGCATAGCAGGGCCACCCCACAGTGACAACCCATCAGGGCCCCCGAGACAGTCCCAGGAGGCTAGAGATGAGCCCCCCACCAGGACCCTGTCCCCACCACACCACCAGAGTGCTGCCATGCCCGCTGACCAGGCGCAGCAGGTTCCGGCGCTCCTTGAAGGTGGCACAGCAGCCCAGGACACCGGTCACCATGACGACGATGCCAGCCACCACCAGGATGTAGGCAGTGGCCAGGTAGGTGCTTGAGGCCAGTAGGCTGATGTAGTCACTCTTGAGGGCCAGCGTCCAGATGCCCACTGCCATGACAGCCAGTCCGGCCAGCTGCAGGCATGTGCACCAGTCACCACACCTGGCCAAGTCTGAGTGCCTCGGCTGAGGCCCCAGGCCAAGGCTTGGGTGGGCAGCATGGCCCCCGACTCACCCAGAAGCAGCAGTTGTAGGTGAACAGCAGGTACTTGAGGCAAACGGTACCGCATGTCGCCTTCTCGTTGAACTCACCCATCTTGGGGCTGGGGAGACGTGGGGGGGTCAAACGGCCTGCAGCACCAGGCCCTTACTAAGAGGGTAGCCAGACCCTAGTGGGGACTGAGGGAGAAGGCACAGAGATGCACAGTCCCAGCTGGGGCTGACCCAGCACCTGTCCTGGGAGGCCTGGGAACCAGTGTGTGAATCACTTCCTGGATCACAGCTCAGGAGCCTTGACCCCCAAGCAGCCAGGCAGACCCCTGCAGGTCACAGAGGAACCCCACCCATCACCCAGTGACTCACCCCAGCTTGCAGCCAAGGGAGGAAGCCCCAGCTGACCCCTCCCCCAGCATTCCCAGGCTCCACGTCACACACTGGCAGGAACCTAACACTTAGAGACAAGTCCCCAGAGCCAGCAGGGGATCAGGGAGCTCAGCCTGTACAGAGGCGTCAGCCTCTGCTTCCCTCCAGGACTGGGAGGAACAGATAAGTGGCCGTGTTCCTCCCCAGAGGCCCCCAGGCACACCCTGCCCTGCTCACACCAGTGTCTGCACAGGAGGGCCTGGGGTGCAGGCAGCAGCGGGGCACCGGGGCCAGTTTCCAGACTCACCGGCTGCAGTGTGCCCCGCCCAGCACTCACCAGGCTGTCTGCGAACAACTCCTGTGTAGGACAGGTGTACGGAAGTTCCCCAGGACGCTGGGCTAGACAGGAGCAGAGAACAAGTCACAGGGCACAGCTCTGCCTGCACTCTTCCTGGTGGCCCAGACAGTGGGTCAGCGCCAAAGGATGCACCCCAGAGGCAGAGGGAAGGGCGGCCAAGCCCAGTATTTTGGTCTGGGAAGGGGCGGGGGCGTGACGCAGAGGACATTTCTGGGCAGTCCGATCCTGGGACTAACTGCAGGTGTCCAGGTGGCCCGCCCTGGGCCTCAGCGCCACACCAGTCACTGCCCCTTCCCCATCAGCGGCCGCCGCAACTGGGAAAGAGCCACCGACCCCACCCCTGGGTTTGGTGGGGCTGTCAACATACCTCCACCTTTGAGCCGTGGGAGGGTGACACGAGCGCCACCGAGCTGGGGCCCAACACGCTCAGCCTCGGGGAGCGACACAGGCAACCCAGGGCACAGCTCTGCCCGCAAGCCCGGGCCAGGCCTGAGGACCTGCTCCTGCGACGGCCGGCTCGGGGCAGAGGGACGGCCCCTGCCCGGGAGTGACGGCGCGGGAGCCCCGAGAGGGCCGGCGCGGGAGCCGGGCAGCCGGAAACCGCTCCCGCGGCTCGCGGCGTCCTGCCCCCGGGGGCACCGGGCCTCAGCCTCGGCCGAGCGGGCGAGGAACCCTCGCGTCACCGCGATCAAGTGTCCGCCGACGCCCAGCCCCGGGCGACCAATGGCCCGCCCACTTGCGCCGGGCGGCGGGAGGGCCGCGGGCAGGGGACCGCTGCCCAGGGACAATGAGCGGGGCGTTCGGCTGCGCGTTTGGTGCCCCTGCACAAAGGGACCGCTCCTGTCCGAGGACCCCGCGGCGCCCTCCCTCCCCAGCGCGCCCGCCGGCGGCCTGCGTGCGGAAAGGGCCTGCGAACCCGCGGCGTCTGTGTCCGGCGGACGCGGCCTCCGGGCACCGGCGGCGGCCTCCGGCACAGAAGCGCGAAGGACCTCGGGCGCCCTGCGCCCCGCTCGGGCGGGCCGGCCCGCCGCACACTCACCGACCACGCGTCGGAGTTCGGGCCCGGGCTGCGGCTCCCAGCGCGGAGTGGCGGCCGCTGGCCGGAGAGGCCCCGCCCCGCCGCGGCCCCGCCCACAGACGGCCCCGCCCACAGCCGGCCGGCGCCGGGCAGGTCCCGGCGCGTTTCAGCGCTCGGGAGGCGGCGGGGACTGGCCGGCGAGCTGCGGCCCAGGGACGTTCAGAGCCTGGGCAAGCCCCCGACCCGGAGGGAAGAGCTGGGCGGGAGGCGGGGCGGCCAGCCAGAAGCCCCGGATCGGCCAGGGCCAGGTCCTTCCTCCCCGGCCCTACCCTCATTTTTCTCCCAGGAACCACTCGGTGCAACAGAGGCCGGTCTGGGGCAGGCACGGCCTAGCGGAGTGCGCCCAAGCCGAAGAGGGGCTGCTCTGGGTGCCGTGTGGAGAACGCCTGGGACCCCGGGAGGCCAAGGGCCCCTGCGGGAGGTTCCCTGAGCGGAGTGCAGGAGGCCTGGGAGGTGCCAGGTGACAGGAAGAAAGGACCGGGCTGACAGTGGGAGTAATGGAATGGGTTCCCCAGCACCAGGACCGTACAATCTCAGCCCCAAGTGAGCTGTGGGTCTGCGCGAGGACTGGCTTAGGAGGGCTGGTGGGAAGCCACTCGCTCCCTGGTGAGAAGCGGGTTGCTGGGCCATCCGTGGGGTGGGGCTTCAGCTCTGGCGGATAGCAGGGGCTCGAAGCATGCCACGGACACATGCAGGCACTCAGAGAGCCACAGCCGCGACCGCCGGGTCGAGTGCCTCGAGGGACCCTCTCCCGCGTCATGGTGTGCATGGACGCCTGCCTCTTTGGCCAGCCACACATGCTGCAGCAGCGTGCAGACACAGAAAACCAGGGACACGCAGTCCAAGGACTTCATAGCAGTGTTTTGGGGGGTTTTGTTTGTTTTTCCTTTGCTGGATAGACAGGGAAACAAGAGGAGTACTGGCAGGGGCACAGGAGAACCTGAGACCCTGACCACCCACAGGTTAGTTCATAGGTGTCTTTGTAGGCTAGAGCCCACACCCTGAATGGCAGCCCTCCTCCCAGGACAAGTGGCCTTCAAAGGGCAGCTCCTCCAGGTAATGCCCAGGAAATCACTTGAAGCTGGTTATCGGGCACTGGGAAGGTGGCCAGACCCACGTCTGGGGGGCCGAGCCCAGCTGCAAGAGCAGCAGCAGGCAGGCCCAGGCAGGCCAGCTGTGGCCAGAGCCTTCCTGTGGCTTCTGCTGAGCAGCCTGGCCTCACAGGCATCTCTCTCATCTCGCAGGTCCCGGAGCCGCGTATTCAGCTCCCTAGAGGAGAAGTGAGGGCTCAGAGCCCACGCAGTCTAAGAGCTTAAGGAGCGAGCAACCCAAGCGGGGGAGGGTGGGTTCTGGCTCCCCTCAGACCAGAAGAGAGGTGCCTGGTGGGAGTTAGGGATCCTGGAGGGAGGGAGAGTAGACATGAGGAGGGACTCCTTCCAGCCGGATG
Organism: Xerus rutilus; assembly: GCA_028644305.1. Lineage (NCBI taxonomy): Eukaryota > Metazoa > Chordata > Mammalia > Rodentia > Sciuridae > Xerus > Xerus rutilus. The sequence continues at coordinate 462,180 of CM053399.1, read as the reverse complement.
AGGAGGCAGCCAAGAATATTTGGGAGCTTGGAGACCCAAAGCGCTATTGAGCCCTTCCTACCACTGGCCTAGGGCGGACCGCACCTGAGCAGCTCTAGTTGCCGTAGGAGGCTGAGTTTCTCCTTCTGCATGTTCCTGGAGACCGCAACCACGTCTCTGTAGGTAGGAGGTGGTGACCCATGCAGGCAAGACCCATGGAGGACCTCCCTCCAGCCCTACTCCTCAGACCCTGGGGGCAGCAATGGGGTTTGGTGTGGAGGTAGAAGTGGCCCACCTGAGCCCCAGCAAGCTGCGTCCCCAACCCGCCTGTACCGTTGGGTCTGCTCCTGGCGGCCCCGAGCGTCGCCCTCCAGTCTGTGCAGCTGCTCCTGCACCCTGGCCAACTGCGCGTGCAGTGCCTCATGAGCCTGACGCAGCTGGGTATGCTGGGCCTGCGCCTCCCGCCACTCCGCAGCCTGGGCCTGCAGCTGCCGTTCCAGCTGGGAAATGGTGCGGCTGGTGAAGACCCCCAGGTGCCTCATTTGCCCCTCACCCCCAGCATCTCCAAGGTTGGCAACACTGAGGCACAAGAGCATCCTCAAGGAAACTGGGACTGCAGGGAGACAGCGGGGTGGGGGCTGGATTTGGGGTCCAGCTACTTACCTCCAGCTGCCGAAGGCGGGCTTGCTCCAGCTCCTGCTCGCGGCTCTGCAGCTCCAGCTCCAGACGGCCCCTTCGTTCCTCCTGGGGGAGGTTCTGGGACACACGGGGCATCTAGGCCTCCTCTGGCCCAGAAGGGGCACGTAGAGGGACGGGACTGGGGCCAGGGTGGGGCATGGAAGGGTAAAGGCTGGTGGGGGCACTGGGAGAGGCGGAGCAGGGCGCCCTGAGCTGGGGCAGCCTGGACCTGTGGTTAGGGAACCCTCAGGGAGGAACCACTTTGAGGATGGTGGAGCCGGAAGGCTAGGAGGCTGAGAGGGCGCCACACCTGGCTCTGTCGGCGTTGCCGCTGCTCTCGGAGCTGCTGCTCCAGCTCCTCGTAGAGGCTGCGCACTTCCCTCTCGTGTTCGCTTTCCCGCCTTGGGAGACCAGGATGGGACAGCCATGAGAACATACCAGCCCTGCCTCCGCCCCGCCCCTGGGGCCAGGCCCACTCTCACCGCCGCAGCGCCTGCTGCAGGCCCTCACGCTCCCTAGCTGCCTCTTCCAGGCAGGCCGACGCACGCATCAGAACTTCCTCGAAAGAACCCAGCAGCTCAGGTCGCTCGCGCTGCAGCCGGGCCCAGAGCGCCCTCACAGCCCACTGCCTGGATGGGGAAATCGGAGACTGAGGCCGGGGCGGGTGGGCGAGGGCAAGGGTAGCTCCCTTCTGCCTACCAGGAGATGCCTGGAGACCTCTGCAACCCACACCAGCCAGGCGAGTTTGACCCGCACAGTGCATTCCTCGGGCATGGGTGCTCTCATCCTGCCCGGGTTCTGTGCGTGTGCGCGGCTTGGGGGACCACAAAGTGTCGATGTACGTGGACAGCCCAGCGTGTGTGTAGCCACGTGCCCAGCGCCTCCCCTCCCCACAGCTGAGGCTTCATCCTCCTGGAATGCAAATTCTGCGGGAAATCACACCCGGCTGTCACAGCTGATAGACAGCTGGGCCTGGTTGGGCGCAGGGACTCCGTGGGGACAGACAAGTGGTCAGTGTGGACAGAGCATGCAGACGGAGGGAACAGAAGCAGGGACTGGAAACAAGGCCGGCACCCACTCACTCGCCCAAGACCCGGGCCACTCCCAGCTGCTCCAGCGCAATGCAGAACCGCTCCTGCTGCTCCTGCTCCTCCTGCTCCTCCTCCAGAGAACCCTTGGTGCCCTGCACATCTGACCAGCCCGACTCAAAGGTTTCCTCAGTGGTCCGGGAGGGTTGCATGCCCTGAGCCAACTCCACCCCCACAAACTTCCCTGCAGACATGGGAGGGAGAAGTTACCGGGCTGTGGGTCACCGCCCGGCCCTCCCCTGCTCACCCCCCACACATATCCTGCCCTCTCTCAGGGCCCAGCTTCCTGTTTTCCTTCCTCATTCTGGTCCTGTGGGCCTGGGAATGGGAGGTGACAGCCAGGCTCCCAGCCCCACCTGGGTTTGGCAGGGGACAGGGAGGGGTTGTGAGCAGAAAGGTCTGGGGCTGGGGTCTGGGCACCTGTGTGTAGGTACAGTGAGTGCCCCGGAAATGAGTGAAAGGAACGGGCAGCCCAAGTCCCACAGGAGCCAGACCAGGACCTCTGGGTGCTGCGAGATGGTAAGGCCCAGCTCACCTAAGCCCAAGCAAAACTCCCGGGCAGTGAGGAAGCCAGTGTGGGCCTGGTCCAGACTTTCAAACACAGCCTCCAGCTGCTCAGGTGTGAGGAGCAGGTCACTCTGCAGACCCTGGCCAAGAAAGGGCAGGGTGAGTGACCAAGGGCAGCTCTGGGCTCAGAGGCCTCTTGTGACTGGCGCTCACCTGCAGGTCCTGCCGGGTGATGAAGCCTTTGGCTTCCTTGTCACATAACAAGAAGAGCTCCTGGGCCTGCCGCAGCACTGCAGCCCGCTGTCCAGGGGAGGCCCCCTCTTCCTCCTCCTCCTCCTGGGTCTCCCCAGCCCCTGGCTTCGCAGGGCTAGCCATGAGAACAGGACTCTTGCCTCTGCTGGGAGCTGTAAAACCAAGAGGGAGTCAGAAGAAATGTGGGGGGCACAGAATGGGGCACAAATGTGCTGAGGGTTGGGGGTTCAGCCAGAGTGAGCTCGGGGCACCAGGTGGGAAGGCTGGCGTTTATAAGGGTTGTTGCAAGCCTGAGGTGCCACTGGGGTAGGGTGATGCAGACTTGGGGACTGAGGGGGCTGCACAGGACCAAGCACTCAAAAGTTGGAGCAAAAGGAGAGGCTGTGTCCAGAAGGGAGCTGATCGGGAGGAAAGAGGGCAGTCTCAGGGGCTAGCTATAGGAGACCTTGTGGAGAAGCAGGTGAACTCCTGACAGCTGGAGGAGACAGGGCCAGTGGAGGAGAGCCCACCACATTCTGGAGTTGGAGGACAGGGCCGATCCCTTAGCCCCAGACCCGGGCCTGTGATTCCCTGGCCTCCTGACAGCTGGTAGGCCAGGTAACTCCTCCCTCCCTGCGCACTGGTCCTGCATCGAATGACCAGTCCCCACGGAGCACAATGGCGAGGTCCCAGCCTTGGGCACCCGTGCCTCCACAGCCCTGGTCCAGAACACCTCAATTCTGGCTAACCACCCCCTCCTACAGCCGGAACACCCTTCCCTCCCCCTGACTGGCCCCCTCCAAGTCCCGGAACCTTTTGGGGCCTCCCTCTCACCTCCCAGAGAGCTCCACCCCCTAATCGGAGCCACCTGTCCTTCCCACAGCCTTCCAGACCCGGATTTCTCAAAGCTGCACCCCAGCCAGAGACACTGGCCAGACCTGGGCCTCTGGCTGCGGGGCCCCTGTCTCCTGGGACCTTGCCTGTCACCCTCCCCCACCCGCGCCAGTGCTCCTGGGAAGAGGGGCGATCTCCAAAGACAGCAGGTCGGAGGAAGCCAGGCAGGGGAGGGGACCGGCGGGATCCGGCTCATGTCCCCACGCGGCGCCAACGCCTCACTCGGGCCGGTGGCCACCCCACCGGCGGCTCCCGGGCTCCACTGACCCGAGGTCCATGCCAGCCGGAAGCGGTGCTGTGGCCGGGCCGGAGGGAACCAGGAGGTAGGGCCAGCGGGTGGGGCGGGAGAGCCGCCCGCACTCCCGCTCCCCTGGGGGCCGAGCCGGCCGTGTCCCTGCGCCGCGCGGGGAGGGCCACGGGCGTCCCCCGACTGGGAGCGCGCGTCGGCGACCCCCACAGCGGTCGGGAATTGCGACCCAGGACAGAGTCGCGAGGGCGCGGCGGTGGGACCCGGGTCCCGGGACCGCGAGCGCCTACCTGGGAGCTGCGCCGCCGCACCTGCCGCGCGCGGGCCGCTCCTCCCGGAAACGCGCGGCACGCCCCGCCCTGCTGGGACCCCGGCCGCGCCGGGCCTGAGACCTGAGACCCCGGCTGGGCCGGCTGCGGTCGCCGTGTCCCCGCCTCGCCGCTGCCCTGGCAGCCTGCGCGGCTGTCAGAACCCGGGAGCAGCGACGTCCCGCTGGGGACCCTTGGGGAGCAGGGTAAGGCGTCGGAGCGACACCAGCCCTTCCATCCCCAGGATCCAGGCTTAAGGCGCCAAAAAGTGTAGGAAAAAGCCGGCAGGAAGTGGACCCAGTTCTTTCAGAGGCTGTTTCCCAGGCTGCAGACTTGACTTTCCTCTCTATGCCATCCCAGTTGGGGTTTTCAAGTTGTGAAACAATGAACGTCTAATACTAGAAAATGACATTTAAACACACACTAAGCACCCTGTGAGGGGAGTGGATGTGGGGCCGAGAGGGGTCAGGTCAGCAGCCACCCACCCCCAGCACTCCTTTCGGGGCACAGCCCCGACCAGGGTTCCCCTGGGTAAGGGCTGGGTACAGCCCTCCTTCCTGGAAAAAATTCCATGCACTTCCTAAGGAAGGGTCCTCCCTAACCCCAGCCTGGCCCCTGCACCCACCTGGAGGGCTGGCCTGATCTCCACACAATGCTGGGGGCCGTGGCCTCTGCTTCTCAAGTGAACCACAACAGGCTGGGCCTATAGGACACTACCTGGAGACCAAGAGGGGGGTGGCCCCTGGCACACAGACCGGGGACCTGCCTGGCCGGCTCACCCAGTCCTGCTGCCCTGGGTCCCACCACCGTTATTGTTGGCTGGGGGCTGCCACCACAAGTGCCCCACGCCTACTGGGAGGGGCAGGTGGGGGCTGAGCCTGGTAGAAAGAGGCTCGTCAGCCAAGGCAGGTCTTCACAGCAACATCCCTCTCCTCAGGGGCTGCTGTTCCCTAAACCTGCTCCCTCTGGACAAGGATCATCTCAGGAAACTGCCGTGGCGAGCAAGGCACTTCCAGCTAGGACCTTACCCTGCCTGGGTATTCTAGACCCCTCCTGGGTACTGGCAGGGAACAGTACCAGAGGGACGAAGACAGGGGACGTGCACCTGGCCAGCAAAGCTTGTGACGCCTGTTGGCCAGATGCCCAAGGTGGAGCAAGGGACAACATTCCCAGGTCCCCAGCCCTCGGCTTCAGCAGCTTTACTCTCCGCAACAGGCCGCTGTCACTCTGCAGCTGAAGTGCAGGCGACTCCTTTGGTAAACACGTTTCCTCCAGTGCTGGGGAAGGAATCCAGCTTTGGTGCAGGCCTGTGCACACAGGGCGAGTGCTCTGCCATCAGGCCGTCCAACTCCACATCTTAATTTAGCACCGACCTGGAACCCTTGGAAAGCTGTGCCCGAGTCAGCCAGGAGGTCTCAGAGCAAAGTGGGGGGCATATATATGGGTCCTCACCAGAGCGGTGGCCCTAAGAGAGGGCCCCAGGCCCAGCTGGTAGGCCCCAAATGCCAGGTCCAAGAGTGTGAGCCTGGAAGGCCAGACCTCCTGTGTAGACACACTGGTCAACCAGGCAGAAGCAGGCTCTGTCTACCATGCCCCCAAGCAAAACTGGGCAGGGCAGTCACATAGCAGTGAAGAAGGTAGATGCTGAGCTCTGGCATTTATTACTTCTACTTTGGCAAAAATAAATAATTCTTCACACATATTCATGAGCAAAACACGGGAAATTGGGCAGGAGGAGCAGGTGTGGGGCTCTGGGGAAAGTCCAGCACTGAGAAGGGGCGGGCAAGGGAAGGGGGATTAAGGCACAGGTGGGGGCCTCTGTGGCCCAAAGGGAGGGGCACTCTGCACCCCTCCCAACTCAGTGCAGTGAGTGGCTGGTGGAGGGGGGTTCACAGCAAAGGCCCCTCTCTGCAGCTGTGAGGGGTTCTGGCTGCTTGCTCCACAGTAGACCATCGAGAGGCAAGGAAAGGGGACTCAGCCAGTCCCAGAACCCCAGCCCCACCGGCTAGGGAAGGCTGGGCACTCAGCAAGGAGGCAGGCCCGGCGGGTGCTGTGGAGGCATGGGGTCTGTGGGAGCGGGACCGGCAGGGGTGCGCATGCGCAAGGCATCCGGTGGGAAGGCCACGTTGGTGCAGAAGAGACCGAGCAGCAGCTGACGCTGGCACTCCTCCCACCTGGCCAGCGCATCCCCAAGTGAGAGGTTGTTGCGCACCCAGCTGGGCAGTGCCTCGCTGTAGGTGGCACAGGACAGTGGCACGGAGGGCAGCGACTGGGCACGGCGCAGCTCCACCTGCTCCGAGAGCCTGCAATGAAAGCACCACGGGCGGGCAGGCCTTAGTAGGGGTCCCCCAACCCAAAGGCTAGGGGCCTGGGGACATGAGGGTGGCTCACCTGGAGGGCAGGTGGCTGCCCAGCTTCCTCTTGGCACGCATCACCAGGTACTGACAGATGCTGCCCGTCTGCTCCTTCATCCATCGGATGTCCTCAGGAACGTCAGGCAGCCACTCCAGCAAGCTGGAGGGTTGGGGGAGGCACGGCTTCAGCATGTGTCCAGGTCCTCCCCAGCTTCCCCAGCCTAACTATCACTCGTGGGCAATCCCAGACTTCTGTCCCCAGCTCCCCTCTCCCAACCCTGGTCCCCTGCCCGCACCGGATGGTGAAGGACACAGCACTCTCCAGTGGCAGTGTGTAGGGCACCATCATGGCTGTGGCCAGACGCACTGGCAGCATGTTGGACAGCGTGGTCATCAGGTCCCTGGGCTCCACGCAGGCTTCCAGCAGGGCTGTGCAGGGGAGGAGGGCAGCCAGTCAGGGAAGCAGACCCAGCCGGCGTGCTGCTCGGGCTTCCAGACCGCCGGCCTCCTCCTTCCTCGTGTCCAGTGCGTACCCTCATTGAGACGAGCAGGCAGGTGTTCTAGGATGTGATCTTCGCTGGGCGGCTGCAAGCGGTCCTCTGCTCCAGTCTTCTCTGTGACCCCAGCAGCCTCCTCTGTGTCTTCCTCCTCTGGGCCACAGGGGCGGGTGGGAGGCAGTGCCAGCAAGGGGTTGGGCCGGTTCAGGAGGCCTGGGGTGGGGTTAGGGGTGCCACAGAAAAACGATCAGCAGTCATGGTCACTGCTGGCCTGCAGTGCCCAGCAGAGCTGGCTCCACCCACCCTACAGCTGCCCACGCACCGTTCCTCCGCAGGAAGCGCAGGCCATCCCTGTAGCCCTGCTTGCACATCTCCCGAAGCACCTGTGAGAGGGATGTGCATAAACTGGAGCAGATGGAACCACGTGTGCCCTGTTCTGTCCTCTACAGAGTCCCTACGTCCCTGCAACAGCCACCTCTGTTCCAACCCCAGAGCCACCCTATCTCGGATCCAGCACAAGATCCAGGCTGGACAGAGGCTGGACAGGCTATCTCTCATGGAGAAAATGCAGGCTACAACCCCACAGAGCAGGCTCACCATGGGCTCTGGTGGGAAGAGAGCCTTGGAGAGGCGGTAGAGGTTGCGCAGGTTGAACTGGATGCTGGTGTTGGTGACTCGGAGCTCATGGATGTTGGTGGAACTGTCCTGTGGGCAGATGTCACTCTCTCCCGAGAAGGGGGACACTGTGATGGTGTTCTTCAGCTCATAGAGTGGCAGGTTGTCTGAAATGCCGCCATCCACGTAGCGCTTCACAGTGATACAGACACAGGTCACAAAGTGAGGGGCTTCCCAGGTGTGCTGGCTGCCCCACCCAATGGCAGTTTCTTTTGGGCTTTTCATACTGGGCACTGGCCACAAGCTGGCTTAGGCACTGAGTAGATGGCCAGACAGTTAGGTGGCAGCCAGAGGCAGCATGTGTCCCCCAGGGCTGGTCAGCTTCTTAAGTAACAGGGGAAATGAGGTAACAGGCAGAGGCACTGAGGTGCTCGAGGGCGGGGCTCCACAGTCCTTCCTGCACCTCCGTCCCAAAGCTCAGACAGCACCAAGCTCTCCACAGCCCCAAAGGGCACCCAGGGCAGGGTCAAGTGGGCATACTCACCACCCCTTGGAGGGAGGGTGGGATGAGGCCACAGTACACGGGGATGAATGTGCTGCAGACATTGGCCTGCAGGGTAGAACAGGAGGGGTGAGCAGCAGCCTTGGGTCCACACCGTCCCCCAACGCGGCCCCAGCAGGACCTACCTGGATGAGCTCCTCCTTGGAGTCGAAGTGGGTTATAATGACGTTCTCTCCATCTGAGACACGGGTCAGAGAGATGCCCAGGCGCCCACTGGCGCGCTCATGGCTATCAGGAGGCAGAGTCTTCAGCAGACAGCTGCGGATGGTCTTCACCAGGTTGAAGGAGGGGTGCAGGGGACCCAGGAACCTCTTCCGGGCCTCCTTGGACACCTCAATGATGTTGGCACCTGCCTCACCTGGGGCAGCAGGGCCCACGTCAGGGTCAGCCCTCCTCCACTGAGCAACACCCCCACGGCTCCACGCTCAGGGTTCCCCAGTGCACACATTCGCAACCTCACCATTGACCCTAAAGGATCCCCAGTGCCCACGGCATGGCTTGGCCCACAGTTGAGGCTTTATTTTTTTTGGTCCTAGGGATTCAACTCAGGGGCACTTGACCATTGAGCCACATCTCCAGCCCTATTTTGTGTTTTATTTGGAGACAGGGTCTCACTGAGTTGCTTAGCACATCACCATTGCTGAGGCTGGCTTTGAACTTGCAATCCTCCTGTCTCAGGCTCCCACAGTGCTGGGATTACAAGCATGCACCACCGTGCCCAGCTCAGTTGAGGCTTTTTAAAAAAATTATTTATTTTTCACAGTACTGGGGATTAGACAAGTCATGCACATGCTGAGCAGGTGCTCTACCACTGAGCTACACCCCAGCCCTTTTAGCTTTTTATTTTGGTATAGGGTCTCACTGAATGGCTAAGGCTGGCCTTGAACTTGCAATCCTCTTACCTCAGCTTCCCACGTTCCCAGCCACAGTGTTTGGCCACAATTGGGACTTTGGCTATCTGTCCCTGGGTAGAGGCAGGCAGGCCAACACCCCAGAGATAGTGGACAGCAGGAGGTAGCCAGTTGGGGCTGGGACCTGCCCTCTGCCTGGTATTTCCCAACTGCCTGTCCCATGAGTCACTGGCCTGGCATGGCCTGGCCTGGCAGGCAACCAGGAAAGGGCAGAAGGCAGAGGCTCCACTCTGACCGGCCTCAGCCTTCACCTACTTGGCCAGACCCACGGCTCGGCCCAGCCAGGGGTCACAGGCCGCAGGGCACTGAGCCCATCTGGGAGGACAAGATGTGTCCCACTGCAGCCACAAGCAAGTGTCCAAACACTTTCCTTGTGAGCTGACCCAAGAAAACGCTGGAGCAGCTGGGGGAGAAGCCGAGGACTAGCCTCTCCTCCAGGACGCCCTTCTGGACAAGAGTGGGCCCTGTGTGCCAGGTGCTCTCAACAGGTGCCTGCCACGCTGTGGGGCTCTGGCTGCCCACGAGCATTTGTGAGGCTTGTTGGCAGTGGGGCAGAGGAGGCTGCGTGGGAGTGGTGGCAAACAGGGCACAGGCCTGGGGCCAGCAAGCAGGCTGTCCCAAGGGAGAGGACAAGTTCACAGATGCGCATCCCCAGGCCTCTCTTCTACCTTTCTCCTTAGGGCAAAGGTCACAGGGAGGGGACAGTGGAGACCCTAGATCAGCTCCTCTGGGGCATGGCGTCCCTGTCACCTTGGCTGCCCTAGTGGTCTGGGGGCTGGGCAGCAGTTCCCAGGATTCCTGAGAACGCCGTGTGCTGTAAACACTCCCACGTGGCAGCCGGAAGTGAGAGAGAGGCCGAGCGCGGGGCACACAGACTCCTGCACTCCCGACCTAGGGCTCCGGAGACCGGAAGCACACCCACCTGTGAGGTGGGCAAAACAAGGCAGCCTGAAACTACGAAGACCCAGGACACGGTGACCGCTGGCACCGGGTAACCAGGGAGACCTCGGCCCCTCCTCCGACTCAGGTCCCGCCCACGACTTACTTTCCGGGTCCAATAGACAGCCCTGCTGCACCTGCCCGCCCCCGCCTCCACTCGCAGGAGGCGGGCCCCACCCAGGGCCTGGGCACCCTCGGAGCAAAACAAACCAGGCCCTGCGCCCGGGCAGCGCCCCGCGCCGGACCCTTGCGTGGTCCCAGGGCGCAGGCAGAACCCCCCTCCACCGGACCCACGGCCCTGCCGCGGGGCCAGCTCCCCTGCGCGCACGCAGAGCGCCCCGCACAGCCTCCTCCTCCCCGCCGCCCCTCCGGCCCCGCGCGGCCCCGCTCACCCAGGCAGGCCCCGGTGACCAGCGCCGTGGCCGTGAGCGCCCCGGCCGAAGCGCCATAGATGTGCGTGGCGTTGGCCACCAGGAAGGGCGCGTGCTCGCGGAGGCAGGAGGCCACGCCGATGTGGTAGACGCCGAGGAAGCCGCAGCCCGCGAACGAGATGTTCCACTTGGTCTCCCTGGGGAACATCGCGGCTCCGGGAGCCGCGGCGGCCGCTCCGCGGTCGCTGACGCCGGGGGGCCGGGGGGCCGGGTGGCCGCGGCGGAGGCGGGGACGCTGCGCAGGGCGGCGGAGGCGGCGTTGGAGGGCGCCCGGGGCGGGGCCGAGCGCAGGCCAACCGGAGCGCGCGGGGAACGGCCGCGCCCGAGGCCCCGCCCGCCGCCGGCACCTGCGCCGCGACGCCGTCGGGGCCGCACGGGCGGCGGCCGGGCACACGCAGCCTGGGCGCGCGGGGAGAGCCGGCCCGGCCCGGGTCCCGCGGGAGGAGCCCTGCTTTCTGGGCCGCCGCCCCCGCCCCCGGGGTCCACGCGCCCTCCCGGACAGAGGAGCTGGGCAGGTTCGCACCGGCACGGCCACCGGGGCCGGCCACCCTCGGCCTCGCAGGCCGCGGGCCCCGCCGTCCTGACCACGAACACCCGAGGCCGGACGCCACGCTCCTCGGCCTCGCCCGTCCCCGCCCCTCTATCCTGGCCACTCACCTGGCTCGGTGCGTGGGTCTGACCCCGGTCCTCCCGCGGCGGGGACCTCACGGGTCTGGCCAGAGGCCGCCCCGCCCGCGCCCAGTACCCCGGGAGGCGGAGCAGCCCGGGTGACGTCACCTTCCCGCCCCTGTCCGCCTCTCCCCTCGCCTGTGGGGCCCCCGGGCGGGCTCGGACCCGGCGCGGCCCTCACCTCGCCTCACCCCGACACAAGGGCTGCCTGGGTCGGGGTGGCGGCCGGCAGGGTGCGGGGCTTCCCGGGAGCGCTCACTCCCCAGGGAGCTCAGCTCTGGGCACAGCTGGAGCCGGAGCTGCGCGGGGTCGGGGCTTGGGCCCTCAGCCCCCGTCAGGCTCGCTGCGTCGCCTGCTCTGCAGCCCGCGCAGGGAGAGGGTAGAGCGCTGGGGTCCATCCGCTCCGCCTCACTGCGAGGCTCAAAACGAGGCGATGCGGCAATGCCTGGGCTTCGCTAGGAGGCGCCGCTGAGCTCTGTAGGGTAAATAAGCAGTTGACCACGTCATGGCACCGGGAGGCCCAGGCAGCAAACTGCACAGATGGGGATGAGGGGAGCAGGGGCTTCCTGATCAGTGACTGAATTTGACTTAAAATGACCCCTCCTCTCTCCGGATGGGACACTCCCCAAATGTTGTGGTTATCTGTGCAGTGCAGCAAAACTGGGTGGGGATGGTCATGACCTGGCAGAAGACCCCCAGTGCCTGGACCCCTTGATCCTGCTGAGGGCAGCAGGACTCCAAGGATGTGGTATGAAGAGCTCCCTGGGCTCTTCAGGGTGGCCAGTGAGGGGGAAGCAGGAGAAAAGCCCTTCCCACAGCCTGTCCTTGGGGATGGTACTGCCCAGTACAAGGAGACCTCTGCCCCCATTTCCACAGAGGATCAGACTGTTTTGGGTACATTTCCCTCCAGGCCTCTGGGAGGCTTAGAAGCCAGGAACACGCAGGCCCTTCCTGGGATTTTGGCAAGGGCTGTGGCCCATTCCCCAGGCCAAACTCCAAGGGATGGCCTGATGACAGCCCCCGGGGGCAGTGTCAGCCCGCTCCCATTGTGCACTTCAAGGTTCAGGCAGGAATTGCACTGCACCCTGAACCATGGCCCACTCAAGAGTCTTCAAGACAGGGTTTAAGTTGCTTGGGACAGCCTGGAACGTGCGACCCTCCTGCCTCAATCACCCAAGTGTGTTGCCATAGTGCCCAGCAAAAAGTAAATACTAGCTGGGCACGGTGGCCACGCCTGTAATCAAATCCCAGCTACTGGGGAGGCTGAGGCAGAATGGCCAGTTCAATCAGCTTCAGCAATGGCCGCGAGGCGCTAAGCAACTCAGTGAGACCCTGTCTCTACATAAAACACAAAACAGAGCTCAGGATGTGGCTCAGTGGTCGAGAGCACGAGTTCAATCCCTAGTATCAAAAAAAAAAAAAAAAGGTAAATACTGGGGCTGCAGTTGTGGCTCAGTGGTAGAGCACTTGCCCAGCATGTGTGAGGCCCTGGGTTTGATTCTCAGCACTGCACTGCATATAAATAAAATAAAGGTCCACTGACAACTAAAAAATATTTGTTGTTTTTTTTTAACTGTGAATTTAATCCAGGGATACTTTACCACTGAGCCACATCCCCAGCCCTTTTTACTGTGACAGAACCCTGTTAAATTGCTTAGGGCCTCCCTAAATTGCTAAGGCTAGCCTCAGACTTGTAATTCTCCTGCCTCAGCCTCCAGAGCCCTTGGGATTACAGGGAAGCACCACCACATCCAGCAAGAGCTTTGAAAACAGAACTGGAGGTGTAAGTTCAGTGGTGGTTACCTACCATGCACAAAGAGCTGTTTGATCCCTAGCATCATTTAAAAAAAAAAAAAGTTTAGGCTGGGTGCAGTAGTACTGTCATACCAGCAACTTGGGAGATTGAAGCAGGATCAGTTTGTCATCAGCTTGAACAAACTGTGGAAAGTTCGGGCTCAACCCCCAACACTACACACAAAAAAAGCCTCTCCCCATCTCAGGACCTCCTGTGACCCTTGCCTCCCCCGTGCCCCATATGTACCTGCTCTGGGGCTTTCTCTCCAAGGTAGGGTTCCCAGCTCGTCTGGGCTGCTCTCACCTCATTAGGTACTCAGGGATACTCGACCACTGAGCCACATCCCCAATCCTATTTTATTTAGAGACAGGGTCTCATTGAGTTGCTTAGTGCCTCACCGCTGTTGCTGAGGCTAACTTTTAATTCACAATCCTCCTGTGTCAGCCTCCCAAAGTGCTGGGATTACAAGCATGCGCCATCGCGCCGAGCCTCACTTTTCTTCACAAAACAAAGCAGGTGCTGGGTGCCATGGCCCACAACTGTGATCCCAGCAGCTTGGATCAAGTTCACACTAAGCAACTCAGGGAGACCCTGTCTCTAAATAAAATACAAAACCGGGCTGGGGATGTGGCTCAGTGGTTGAGTACTCGAATTCAATACACAGTAACAAAAAACAAAACACAACATACTTTCACACCGCAGTGTCCCAGCTCCAAGATGGCCTGGCATATGGTAGGTGTGACATGTTAGTGCATGTACTACTGTGGCTGGAGAGGGAGGGGCAGCACATCTGAGCCATGTCACTGGTGGGCAAAGGCTCAAGGCCCAGTAGACTGCACAGGAGCTGGGAGTGGGAGGGACTAATAAGGCAGGGCTCCTACCACACAGCAGGGAAAACACACCCTAAGGAGTTCGGCAGCTGTCGAAGCTGTACAGGGAGCAGCGGCCTGTGAAACCCAGGGGACACGTGACCCGCTACCCAGCACCTTACAGCAGTGCACAAGAAACCACCCCAACACCCTATTTCACTTACTTCTCTGATATTCACATTTCTGAGGAAATTTTCCTGGGTGTTACCTGAAAGCGGCAAGGCTTTCCCTCACTGGGCCCGACAGTCCTCTGACGCAGGGTGCACCGACTCCTTCAGCCCTTACTCCACAGACAGCCCCTCCCAGTCCCACCTGCCCCACACTCTTTTTTTTTTTGGTACCCGGGATTGAACTCAGGGGCACTCGACCACTGAGCCACATCCCCAGCCCTATTCTGTGTTTTATGTAGAGACAGGGTCTCACTGAGTTGTTTATTGCCTCGCCATTGCTGAGGCTGGCTTTGAACTTGCGATTCTCCAGTCTCAGCCTCCCTAAATGCTGGGATTACAAGCATGAGCCACCGCGCCCGGCTCTGCCCCACACTCTTGACACTGTGCTTACAGGCCACTCAAGATAATAAAAAGGTTTTATTTGCAAGGGAACATGAACTTAATCAAACAGCCCAAATCCCATATCATCATCAGACTCCTCAGACTCTTCTTTCTTCTCGTCTTTCTTCTCCTCTGCTGTGGAAAGAAGGGCGACCATGGTGAGCATGCCTGCATGACCAGATTGCCAGAGAGACCCCACCAAGTCCTAGCCTTAGCCCCTGCCCACCCTTAAGGCTTCCACTTACCTGCAGCAGGGGCAGAACCGGCAGCAGGAGCTGCAGAGCCAGGGGCAGCAGAAACAGCCACAGCCCCTCCAGCCGGCACACTGGCAAGTTTGCCAATACCTGCAAAAACAGACAGGTGAGATCAGAGCAGGTTCCCAGGCAGGAAGGTGATTCCGCAGAGGTGAAGTGACTTGGGGAGGCTCATTTCATCAGACACAGGTGAGTGTGCCCAAACTAACAGGCTTCCCTGTTCTCCAGAACTTGAGGTTGTGGCCTCACCCAAGAACTCAGGGATTCTGCTTCCACTATCCTGACCCCTCTGAGGGAGGTTTTCTACCCAAGAACTTTATATTTCTCTTTTTTTCTGGTACTGGGGATTGAACTCAGGGGCACGTGACCATGTCCCCAGCCCTATTTTGTGTTTTATGTAGAGACAGGGTCTCACCGAGTTGCTTAGCACACCACCGTTGCCGAGGCTGAATTGAAGTTGTGATTCTCCTGTCTCAGCCTCCCAAAGTGCTGGGATTACAGGCATGTGCCACCGCGCCCGGCTCTAAGAACTTTATTTCTTGTAATTAGGCCATGGACTTAAGTTGGACAAACATGTTTACAACTGCTCAGGGAGTCTACTGTCCCAGTGTCCATATCTTGGCCACAGCAATGAACTTACGGACCAGACTGCTGAGCTGGCTTTGCCTGTCACGTGCACAGGGAAAGAACACTGGTGCAACAGCTCAGCTTCCAAACAAGCCCCATCAGCGCCACTGTGATGTCACCAGAAAACCATCTGCCCAGCCAAGGGGACGAAACCCTGTGGTCATCAGTTCCTGCTAGCCCAACCCCTCAGGAAAAGCAAGAGCTGTGTACAAGAGCTCCAGAGCTTTGGAGGAATCCTGGGGAAAGGGTTCAGAAGGCGGGGAAGCCAGGCCAGGGCAAGGGTTGAGAGGTTCTATTTGAGTAGAGGGCAACCCTTGCCCCCACTCCTCAGTGTCTAGAAGCACCCCTGGCATGAGCCCATGAAGGCCTTGCTCACCCACTCAGGTAAGGCTTCTAGAGTGCTCTAGTCCACAAGCGAAACCTGGCAGGCCACAGGCTGACCGGCAGGGATTAGGATGGACGTGAAAATGAACGCCCTCACACAGACTCACCCTGGGCGATGACGTCCTCGATGCTTTTCCCGTGCAGTTCACTGATGACCTAAACAAAACAACCACAGCTGCAGTCAGTCATCAGTCAAGGTGCTGCATCCTGTCCCGAGGGCAGAGATGGTAGACACTACACAAAGAAGAAAACTGCAGCTTCCAGACCCACAGTGACCAGCATGGCAGTCATCTGAACTGAAATGCTGTGAGCTCAAACTAAGCGCTAGACTTCTCAAGTTTGCACTGAAAAAATAGCACAATGTCACAATGCTTAAACTAAGTACTTACATAACATTTTACATGAGCAGGGTGAAGCCGGGCGCGGTGGCCATGCCTGTAATCCCAGCACTTTGGGAGGCTGAGACAAGAAAATCCCGAGTTCAAAGCCAGCCTCAGCAACAGCGAGGGGCTAAGCAACTCAGTGAGACCCTGTCTCTACATAAAACACAAAATAGGGCTGGGGATGTGGCTCAGTGGTCGAGTGCCCCTGAGTTCAATCCCCGGTACCAAAAATAGAAACAAACAAAAAGAGATGGGAGTGTAGCTCAAGCGGAGGACCCAGTCCCTAGCATCGAGAAAAAAAATTAATTGCTTTAGACTGGGGATGTGACTCCACGACAGAGCACCTACTTAATGGCAAAAACACCTGTTAAAGCTACTGCATCTACGGGAGAAAAAACAAAAAGGAGGGACAAAATTGTTCTTTTTTGGGCTTTTAAATCACACACCCGGATTGCAGTAACTAACCACGCTGGCCAGGAACTTGCCTCGCTTCTTTTCCTGGGCTGTTTCAAGGATCTCAAAAAGCTAACCCAAAGACAACCATCCGACCTGGCAAGGCCTCCCTCCACCTCTCCCACCGGTCATCGCGCTTGCCCCGAAGGTAACGCCGACTCGGGTGGGGCGCTCGGGCCGCAGGGGCCGTACCTTGTTGAGCCGGTCGTCGTCCGCCTCGATGCCCACGCTGTCCAGGATCTTCTTGATGTCCTTGGCGCTGGGGGAGGAGTTGCCCCCGAGGGCGGCCAGCAGGTAGGAGGCGACGTAGCGCATGCTGCGGCGGGCGGACAGGGCGCGGCGGCGCCGTTACCCCGGCGGCCTCCGGCCCCCACCCGCGCCGCCCGAGGAGGCCGCGCGCGGCCCGGTCCCGAGGCTCCGCCCGACGGGGCCGCGCGGCCCGTGCCCCCCACCCGCCCCGCAGCCCCGTCCCCCGCGCGCGGCCCGGGCCCGACGGCCCACTCACTCGGCGGCGGCGGACGGGCCTCACGCGTGCGACCTCGGCGGCGGCGGGGAGCGAAAGGAAGGCGCCGGCGCAGGGGGCGGGGGTAAACCGCTACCCAGAAGCCTCCGGGCCCGGGCGCCCCCGAGTGACGTAGCGAGCTCGCGGCCAATGACGACGAGGGCGGGGAGGGCCTCGTCCGCGCTCGGGAGTCGCCGCGGCCGAGTCAAGAGCGGTTGCGAGGCCGGCGGCTCGCAGGGCATGGGCGCGGGTCCCCGAGACCCGCGCGGCGGCGGGCGGGACGGCCCGAAGGGAGCTGCGTGTCCGGCGGCGCCCGGCGCTCCCGGCACGCCACGCGGCGTCTCGGCTCCCATCGTGCCGCGCGGCCGCCTAGCGGGCGAACTGCAGGTCCCGTGGTGCGCAGCTGCGGGGAGCGCGCCCGCACGTGGGCCCGGGCGCAGGCCGGAGGCCCTGGGGACAGGCGCCCCACCTGGAGGCATCCCCTGGCTCGCCGCGCCCTGTGGGTCAGCCGGCCCGGCCAGGAGAGCCCCAGCCCACCAGGCGGGGACACTCTTGAGGTCCTGTCACCCACTTACTCTGGGAGCGGAGAGACCAGGGTGACCGGTCCACTGTCCGCCCAGAACTGACTACGATGTCCACGTGGACGTCAGCCTTGCCAACTCCCTCGCCCCTTTGGAATTCTGCTGCACTGGGGTCCTGAGAGGGAACAGGCTGGGCCCGGTCTCCTGGCAACTAAAGCTCTTGTTTGAGGACGAAAGAGGCCATCCCAGCTAGAGGGTCATAGGGGGTCTGGGCAGTCTGGGAGAGCTTTCCTGAGAGCCTGCTGAAAGCTGAGAAAGGGCTGACCGAGCCGTCTGGGGCGAGGACCCAGCGGAGGGATAGAAGCCAAGGCTAGAAGGTGGCAGGGCCCGCCTGGGGGGGGACCCCAACTACGGTGCAAGCCCTGATGTGTGTATAGTGCCTCACTGGCTGGTGTGTGAACCCGCACTTAAGTCCCCCCGGTATTTACCTACATTTCAGAGAAGGAAGGTTGGACACAATGGTTTTCTTGCTCTAGATCGCTTAACTGAGCTTAGGTAAGGAAACCATTTTGGCAGTGAGGAGCCTTGGCAATCCCAAAGGGAAGGCGTTCATGTGGAAAGGTGGCAGGTTGTGATTTTTTTAAAACTTTTTTTAAAAAAATTATTTATTCTAATTAGGTATACACGACAGCAGAATGCATTTTGATTCATTGTACACAAATGCAGCACAACTTTTCCTTTCTGTGGTTGCACCGCGAACCTAGGGTAATGATGACCATCTCATTCCACCATCTTTCTTGCCCCCATACCCTCTCCCTCCCCTTTGCCCAAAGTTCCTCCATTTCTCCTCTCACCCCCCTTATGGATCAGCATCCACTTATCTGAGAAAACATTTGGCCTTTGGGTTTTTGGGGATTGGTTTACTTTACTTAGCATAATATGATTTTTTAAAAAATATTTTTTTAGTTGTAGATGGACACAATGTCTTTATTTTATTGCTTTGTACATGGTGCTGAGGATCGAACCCAGCGCCTCACGCATGCAAGGCAAGCGCTCTACCGCTGAGCTACAATCCCAGCCCCTATTTTTTTTAATAGTAAAATAATACATAACAAATTGGGCATGGTGGTGCACGCCCGTAATCCAAGCGACTGGGGAGACTGAGGCAGGAGAATGGCGAGTTCAAAGCCAGCCTCAGCAAAAGTGAGGAACTAAGCAACGCTAAATAAAACATAAAATAGGAGCCGGGCGCGGTGGCTCAAGCCTGTAATCCCAGCACTTAGGGAGGCTGAGACAGGAGAATCGTGAGTTCAAAGCCAGCCTCAGCAATGGTGAGGCACTAAGCAACTCAGTGAGACCTTGTCTCTACATAAAACACAAAATAGGGCTGGGGATGTGGCTCGGTGGTCGAGTGCCCTGAGTTCAATCCCCAGTACCAAAAAAAACCCAAAAAACATAAAATAGGGCTGGGGATGTGGCTCAGTGGTCGAGTGCCCCTGAGTTCAATGCCTGGTACCAAATAAATAAATAAATAAAGCTATTGTGTCCATCTACAACTAAAAAAATATTTTTTAAAAAAGGCACTAAGCAACTCAGTGAGACCTTGTCTCTAAATAAAATACAAAATAGGGCTGAGGATGTGGCTCAGTGGGTCAAGTGCCCCTGAGTTCAATGCTTGATACAAAAAATAATAATACATAACATAATAATACATAACTTTTTTTTTTTTTTTTTTTTTTTGTGCCGAGGATTGAACTCAGGGGCACTTGACCCCTGAGCCACATCCCCAGCCCTATTTTGTGTTTTATGTAGAGACAGAGTCTAGTCACTGAGTTGCTCAGTGCCTCGCCATTGCTGAGGCTGGCTTTGAACTCGGGATTCTCCTGTCTCAGCCTCCCTAAGTGCTGGGATTACAAGCGTGAGCCACCGGGCCCGGCTCATAACTTTTTTTAAAGTATACTGGGAATTCTGGGAATTGAATTTAGGGCCTCGCACATGCTAAGCAAAGACTGTACCACTGAGCCACATCTCCAGCCCACCACTTTAACTTTTATTTATTTTTATTTTTGGTACTGGGGATTAAACCCAGGGCACTTTAGCACTGAAGCACATCCCCAGCCCTGTCTTATTTTTTTGAGACAGGGTTTTGCTAAGTTATCAAAGGTCTCACTAAATTGCTCTGGCTGGCTTCCAACTTGGGATCCTACTGCGTCAGCCTCCCAAGTCACGGGGATTATAGCCATGGGCTGTGGGCCACCAAACCTAGCCATTTTGTCTTTTTTTTGGAACTGGGGGTAAAACCCAGGACTTGCAAATACAAGGCAGACACTTTGCCACTGAGCTACATCCCAGCCCTCACCTAGCCATTTTAACCATTTTTTAAGTGTACAATTTAGTATCATTCACATTGTAGCCGGGCGTGGTGACACAAGCCTGTAATCCCAGCATTTAGGGAGGCTGAGACAGGAGGATCGCGAGTTCAAAGTCAGCCTCAGCAATAGTGAGGCGCTAAGCAACTCAGTGAGACCCTGTCTCTACATAAAACACAAAATAGGGCTGGGGATGTGGCTCAGTGGTCAAGTGCCCCTGAGTTCAATCTCCAGTAGCCCCCTAAAAAATGCATTCACATTGTTACACAACCATCACTATAATCCATCTCTGAACGTTCTTCATCATCCCAAACTAAGCTATACCTACTGAACTCGCCAGCCCCACACCCACCATTCAACTGTTTCTATGATTTTGACTAAGCATGTCATAAAAGTGGAAACATGCAGGATTTGTTTATTTTTTTCTTTTATTCCACAGCTTTCATAAGGTTTATCTGTTCTGTAGCATGTATCAGAATTTGATTTTTTTTTTTTTTTTTTGGTACTGGGGATTGAACTCAGGGGCACTCGACCACTGAGCCACATCCCCAGCCCTATTTTGTGTTTTATGTAGAGACAGGGTCTCACTGAGTTGCTTAGCGCCTCATTGTTGCTGAGGCTGGCTTTGAACTTGTGATCCTCCTGCCTCAGCCTCCCACAGTGTTGGGATGACAGGCCTGCGCCACCGCGCCGGGCTTTATTTATTTATTTATTTATTTATTTATTTATTTATTTATTTGGTACTGGGGATTGAACTCAGGGGTACTCGACCACTGAGCCACATTCCCAGCCCTATTTTGTGTTTTATGTAGAGACAGGGTCTCACTGAGTTGCTTAGCGCCTCGCCCTTGCTGAGGCTGGCTTTGAACTCGGGATTCTCCTGTCTCAGCCTCCCAAAGTGCTGGGATTACAAGCGTGAGCCACCACGCCCGGCTTCCGCGCCGGGCTTTAGAATTTGATTTCTTAAGGCTGAACAACATTGCTGTGACTGGGTTTTGAAAACATCCCTCTGACAGCTTTGTGAAAAACTGAATGTGAGGCAGGGGCTGGGAAGATTGGAAGTGGGGAGTCCTTGTCGGAGCCTGTCCATCCCCATGGGTGGGATGGTGGTGGCTCAGGAGGTGCAGGGAAGAGGGTGCGCATAAGGTGGCTAATGGGTGAAAGAAGCACAGACCCATCCTCTGGACAAAACCTCACGTCTAGGAGCCTGCTCTTTCTCTCTAGTGATATTCACAGGATTCAGGGAGGCAAAGCCAGGCAGCCCGGTGCCTGGGCACCTGGCCCAGAGTGATGCCCATAAATTCAGGAGGGTCATCTGAGCAGAGGCCGAGTTAGATCTCTGCAGGGCCTGAGAGGAGATCCTGGAAACGTCGCGGAGAAGAAGGGCCTTGGGACTGCATGGAGACAGGCATGCCAGGGTTTCAGTGTCCAGCAAGCGACACTGGATGTGGTGTGGGGCGCAGCTGCGACCGGCCCCCAAAAGTTCCCCCAAGAAACCCTGACCTGACACGAACCGGGGCGGGACAGCGCAGCCCGCAGCGGCCGGCGCAGGTCTCCTTGCGGACGCCGGCCTTCCCCGAGGCGCAGGTTCCAGGGGGCGGGGAGGCGGGGCGGGGCCGGCGGGGGCGGGGCCGACGTCTCTCCCGCCCGGAAGCGCGCGGGCGGGAACCCGGGCGCGGAGCGGTGCCCCCGGGGACGCGCAGCCTGAGCGGAGGTACCGGCGGCCGAGGCGGCGGGAAGTTTGGTGGGAGGAGGGAAGGGCTGCGGCGCCCTAAGTGTACCCTGCACCGCCGCCTCTCGCGGCCGGCGGGTGAACTGGAAGCGGCGGTGGGAGAGCTCCTCCCGGGCTGCGAAGTGGAGTCCCCTCCCCGGGCTCATCGGTCCCTCCCTCGCCGCTGCGACGTTGGAGGGTCTCGGGCGCCCCCACAGCTGATGGGTGTGAAGGTTGAAGGTGGGCTCTCAGGGTGGCGCAGCCTGCCATCCCTAGCTACTCGGGAGGCTGGGGCAAAAGGATCCCAAGTTGGAGGCCAGCGTGGGCAACTTAAAAAATTTAACTAAATAAAAAGGAGTTAGGTGGTAGCTCAGTGGTAGAGCACCCCTGGGCTCAATCCATGGTATCCCAAGTGAATGAATAAAGGAAGGTGGGCTCTTGTTACCAGAGCAGGGGACAGCCAGGGTGACCTGTCAGGCCTAGCGGTCACTTGGCCAGATTTCAGAATTAGGCTGTCATGCCTCAGTGGGCTCAGAATTAGGGTGTGATGCCTCACTCTGCAGGGAGGGTCACTCTGTCCAGCTCAAGGGCTCCCCATCCCTAGCCACGTCCCTGTTCCCCTGATGGAGAAGAGGGGCCCAGCCCCCGTTCCTGCCCACTCTTCCCTCTGCCTCTGCAGCCTCCTTGGACCCTGTCTGAGCAGGCCTGCCTGGCAAGTTGGGACATGTCTGGCCCCCAAGGACCGTCCCTGAGTGATGGCTGCAGTGGTGGAGGGGCTGGAGTCCAGAGACACTGCAGCTGCCTCAGAAGATGCTGCAAGACCTGCTGTGGAGGCTGTGGATGCAGGGCCTGGGGCACCTCCCCTGGCTGGGAATCGGTTGAATTTGGACCTGTACCCCAAGGGCTGCCACCGGCTGCTGCACCTGTGTGCCCAGCACCGCCAGCAGCTGCTGCAGGTGGAGTTCTTGCGGCTGAGTACCCACGAGGACTCTCAACTTCTGGAGGCCACCCTGGCCCAGGTGCCGTCAAGCCTGCCACACCTCCGCTCCTTGGTTCTCAAAGGTGAGCCCCCGGGGCTGGGATTATGGCGCAGTGGTAGCGTGCTCGCCTAGCACGCGGGAGGCACTGGGTTCGATCCTCAGCACCACATAAAAATAAAAATAAAGATATTGTGTCCACCTACAACTAAAAAATAAATATTTAAAAAAAAAAAAAAAAAAAGGTGAGCCCCCTTTTCTTTGTCCTGTCCCATCTCTAGCTCTATCCTGCCTGTGCTTCTGGTTCTCAGAGGCAACCCTGGTCCCAGCTGCAGTTCGAGGCCTCTCACCCTGCTGCCCTCAGCCCCATCACCTTCCTCCTAGGTTAAGGTGGGCTGGGCCCTGGCTCCCAGTTCCAGGGCCTGATGTTGCCCATGAGCCCCTCCACAGACCCCAGGTGTTCCTGGGTAGGTGGGCCATCCTGTTGGTTGACATCACTGGTGGTCCCATCCCTTCTTCCCATCTACCTCTCAGTGTCTCTGGGCTTAGCAGGCAGGTCTGTGCCTTTCAGCAAGCAGCTCTCTGTGCCTTGCAGGGCTGATTGGGGATCCTGGTTCTGAGGGCCACATCTACTTTCCTCCAATTTCCAGGAGGGCAAACTCGAGGTGCCCTGGGTGCCTGCCTTCAGGGTGCCCTGACCACGCTTCCCACTGGCCTGAGTGGCCTGGCCCACCTGGTCCACCTAGACCTGAGCTTCAATAGCCTGGAGACACTGCCAGCCTGCGTCCCCCAGCTGTGCAGCCTGGACGCGCTCCTTCTCTCTCACAACCGCCTGTCAGCGCTCCCTGAGACCCTGGGGGCCCTCCATGCCCTCACCTTCCTCACTGCGACACACAACCGCCTGCAAAAGCTGCCTACGGCGCTGGGGGCCCTGTCTGCCCTGCAGCAGCTTGATCTCTCTGAGAACCTTCTGGACACGCTACCTCCTGAGATTGGAGGCCTGAGCAGCCTCACTGAACTCAACCTGGCCTCCAACAGGCTGCAGAGCCTCCCAGTCTCCCTTGGTGAGTAGCAGCAGCACCCTGGCTTGACTTACTAGCCCCAGGGGGAGCACCCCTACCCATTTCCTCCCCGTAGGCTTGGGCTGTGGCTTCTCTCATCTTCCACAGGAGCCCTTGCACCACGGGCTTGGCTGCCTTTGAGCGTTCAGTCCCTACAGGCTGACCTGGGCAGCTTTGTCCACCCAAGGGGTGGTCTGTAACACCTGTCCCAGGCTGTGGCATGAGTGTCCTGTTGTGGAGCCCCAGGGCCCGAGATGGCCCTGAATGGTCCTCTGCCCAACCTAAGTCAGCACGTGCTGCAGTGGGGCTGCGGTCCCTGCGGTTCCTTGTCCTACACAGCAACCTCCTGACCTCAGTGCCTGCTGGCCTGGCCCATCTCCCACTGCTCACTCGGCTGGACCTGAGGGACAACCAGCTCCGGCACCTGCCTCCTGAGCTGCTAGACGCACCCTTTGTGCGCCTGCAGGGGAACCCCCTGGGTGAGACCACACCACACTCTCTGAGTCCTCCAGGTAGGCCTGGTGTTGGGGCACACCGGGCATGGAGAGGACACAGGCCCCACTGCTGTCCCTGACTCGTCTGTCCTTGACACAGGCACACCCCAAGTTCTGAAAATGCCCGAACTGTTCCTGACCTCAGATTTGGACAGGTATGGAGTGGGAAAGAAAGGGGCTAGAGGAGCTCTGTCCACCTTGTCACCCAGGCGACTCTGGACACTTGGTCCTCAGCAGTCCTGGGGGCCAGCTCTGACACAGGTCTTGTGTCTGACCCCACCCCTTCTCCTCACTCCTCACTCAGCTTCCCTGTGACCCCCCAAGGCTGCTCGGTGACCCTGGCCTGTGGCGTGCGCCTGCAGTTCCCAGAGGGGGCCACCTCCACCCCCATCACCGTCCACTACCGCCTGTGGCTGCCGGAACCAGGCCTTGTCTCCTTGGGCCCTCACGACTCCCTGCTCAGCGGTGTTCTGGAGCTGTGGCCCCATGGGGTGGCTTTTCAGCAGGCATGGCCAGGGCAGGGTGGGGCAGGATTGGAGACCACAGGCCTGGCCCCAGCCCTCACGCCACCGTTGCCTGGCAGGATGTGAGCCTGTGGCTGCTCTTTGTTCCCCCGCGGGCGCGTCGTTGCCATGAGGTGGTCGTCAGAACCCGTAGGGACAACAGCTGGAGTGACCTGGAGACCCACCTGGAGGAAGAGGCGCCCAGGGTGAGGCTGCCCAGGCCCTTGGGTGAGGGCAGGCAGGGAGTGGTCTCGCTTTGACTTGTTCCCTGACCTCGTCTCCCTCGTGTGTCCCAGCGGCTCTGGGCTCGCTGCCAGGTGCCGCACTTCTCATGGTTCCTTGTGGTTTTGCGCCCTGTATCCAATACCTGCCTGGTGCCTCCAGAGGGGACACTGCTGTGCTCTTCAGGTCATCCTGGGGTCAAGGTCACCTTCCCCCCTGGGGCCACCGAGGAGCCTCGTCATGTCTCCATGCAGGTACAGCCAGCTGCAGCATCAAGGGTGGCAGGCGGCAGCCTGGCGCTCAGGTGGGTGCTCAGGTGGCTGTCTGCACAGGTGGTGCACATGGCCAGCCGAGAGCTGCGGGCCCTCCTAGGGGAGCCGGAGGCCGCGGTGAGCCCCCTGCTGTGCCTCTCACAGAGCGGTCCCCCCAGCTTCCTCCAGCCAGTTACAGTGCAGCTACCCCTGCCTCCTGGTGTCACAGGTGAGAGGTCACCATGCTGTAGGGTGGCTGGGACAGTGCTTGGAAGGGTCAGCCGGGGGCCTCAGCCTGCTGCCCTTCCCTGTCCAGGCTTCAGTCTGGACCGCTCCCGCCTGCACCTGCTGTACTGGGCCCCTCCTGCAGCCAGCTGGGATGACGTCACGGCTCAGGTGGTGCTGGAGCTCAGCCATCTGTACGCACGCTTCCAGGTCACGCACTTCTCCTGGTCAGTGCCCCACCCCCGCCCTGCCCCGGGCTGCTCCGTGCAGTGCCCCTCACCGCCGACCCTCCCAGGTACTGGCTCTGGTACACCACCAAGACCTGTGTGGGGGGCCTGGCGCGGAAGGCCTGGGAGCGGCTGCGACTGCACCGAGTCAACCTCATCGCCCTGCAGAGGCGCCGGGACCCCGAGCAGGTCCTGCTGCAGTGCCTGCCCCGAAACAAGGTGGGGAGGGCGAGAGGGCAGCGGGGCGACTGGAGACGGGGAGCACGGGGCATGGGGCCCTAAGCCACTGCGGCCTGCAGGTGGATGCTGCTCTGCGGCGGCTGCTGGAGCGCTACCGGGGGCCCGAGCCCTCCGACACTGTGGACATGTTCGAGGGCGAGAAGTTTTTTGCTGCCTTCGAGCGGGGCATCGAAGTAGATGCTGGTAGGTCTCCCCGCTCAGGAGGGCCTGGGGTTGCCCTCCGCCTGCCCGCTGAGCCTGTCCCGTGCCCCCAGACCGCCCAGATTGTGTGGAGGGCAGGGTCTGCTTTGTCTTCTACTCTCACCTGAAGAACGTGAAGGAGGTTTACATCACCACAGCCCTGGATCGGGAGGCTCAGGCGGTGCGAGGCCAGGTGGGCCAACAGGGCAGGGGAAGCAGGTGGCCTGGGCAGAGGCCAGAGCTCCAGCCTCATCTGATCTCTCCTCAGGTGTCCTTCTATCGGGGCTCAGTGCCCGTGGAGGTGCCGCAGGAGGCTGAGGCTGCCCGGCAGAGGAAGGGTGCAGATGCCCTCTGGATGGCCACTCTGCCTATCAAGCTGCCGGTGTGGCTGGGGAGCAGTGGGAGTGGGGCAGAGGCCGAGTCCTGGGGGTGACCGGGGATGTGAGGGTGGGGCAGGGGCTCACTGCTCTGCCCTTCCTGACAGAGACTTCAGGGAGTCAAGGGTCACAGGAAGGGGGCCAGCCTGTCCCTGGCACCCCTGAACCTGGGTGACGCTGAGACCGGCTTTCTGACGCAGAGCAACCTGCTGAGTGTGGCTGGGCGCCTGGGTCCCGACTGGCCAGCCGTGGCCCTGCACCTGGGCATGTCCTACCAAGAGCTGCAGCGCATCCGGCATGAGTTCCGGTGAGCCTCCCACTGAAGCCCGTGCGGCCTCAAGGCCAGGCCCTGACCACTCCGTGGGTCCTGCCTGTTTCTGGCAGAAGTTTCAAGGAGGCCAGGACAGACTCCAGGCTAGAAAGGGAGGGTCTGGCCACACTGGCCCATAGAGCAGAGAACCTTTTATGATGGTCTGTGACCCGCTTGGTCTACCCCTCTTCTCCAAGGGACGACCTGGATGGGCAGATCCGCCACATGCTCTTCTCCTGGGCAGAGCGCCAGGCTGGGCAGCCAGGGGCTGTGGAGCTCTTGGTGCAGGCCCTGGAGCAGAGTGACCGTCAGGATGTGGCTGAAGAGGTGCGGGCCATCTTGGAGCTTGGCCGCCACAAGTACCAGGACAGCATCCACCGCACAGGCCTGGCCGTTGAGGACTCTGCTCTGCCAGGCACTTCAGCCTCACAGTCCACAGAGCCTGCCCAGGCCTAGGCCCAGCTGGCTGTGGACATGGGCCTGGCCCTGGCGGAGCTCGGTCTCTCCCCTGTCTGGGGCAGCATGAACCTGTAGTGCCCATTCTGCCATCTCAGGGCTTGGGTTGTTTATCAAGTGGAGAGGCTGTTGGAGGGAAGGGATGGCTGGGCTGCCTGAGGTCTAGCTTCTACTGGAGTGGGTTCTGCACGCCTGTCTTCGAATGGCCTTTGCTCCTGCCCCTCTCTCAGAAGCTGCCTGTTGCCTCCTGTGGGTCCTGATCTTCCCAGGAGCGGAGAGGAGCTGACTCTACAAAGTAACGATTCTATCAGAGATGGATACAAAGTCATCTGTGTGGTTTTTTTGGGGGTGGGGGAGGAGGATTGAATTCAGGGGCAATCAACTACTGAGCCACATCCCCAGCCCTATTTTGTATATTTAGAGACAGGGTCTCACTGAGTTGCTTAGCGCCTCCCTGTTGCTGAGGCTGGCTTTGAACTCGCCATCCTCCTGTCTCAGCCTCCCAAGCTGCCAGGATTACAGGCGTGCAGGCCGGCCTGTGTGGTTTTGTGATTGTACATCCAAGCCTAACAGCCTTGGCCAGCTCAGTCCCCGCTGAGCTGGGGACCTCCTCCTCCCCCAGGACGCCCTCATCCACCTGCTCCCTGCCGCCTACTCAGGCATGGGTTCATGCCCTTAAAGGGACCTGAGGCTGGGAGACGGAGGAAAGGCCCTGGGGACGTGCAGAATCCGGGCTTTGCCTCTCTACGGGCAGGGTGGGCTGGGGCCGGGGCCTGGCTGGGCGCAGTGGCCGTGGCGGCCGGGAGGGGGAGCCGAAGCCCGAGAGCCAGCCCAGCACTGGGGGCGGAGCGCACGGCGCAGAGCGGACGGCCTCCCCGCCTAGGTGCAGGCCGGCGCGCGGCACAGCGGGGAGGCGAGCGCGGCGAGGGCGGTGAGTGCCCGGAGGGCGTCTCCTGCGGTCGCCCACCTGAGCGTGACCGGGCTGCGCGGACGGGGGGTGTCGCGGTGGCTGGGTGAGGTGACAGCTGCCCGGCCAAGGCGGCCCCTTCGGGTCCTGGACCGGCGGATGCTCGGATCCACTGTCGCTGGGGTGTGGGAGGCCGTGCTCGGCCCCGGCTGTTCCGGGCGCGCTCCCTGCGCACACGTGTCCCCGCGGGGTGAGAGCCTGAGCTGGAACCCGGAAAGGAGAATCCAGGCTGTGGGGGGCGCACACACGGGACCTCACGGCTTGCTTGCGTGGGCATGTCCATGACCAGAATCCGGGTCGTCGAGGCCAGCCGAGCCCCAGCTGCAGAGCAGGGCCTGAGCTCGCCGGGATCTCCGCATGCAGCCTCCAACCCGGTCCTCCATTGTCCTGGGTTGGAGTACTTTGCAATCAGAGACCCATTCAGGGACCCTCCGCAAGAGGAAGGAACTGGGGGAGGGGGGTCGAACCGGTTGTGACTCTTGAACCTTGGCCCCGTAGCCTTTCTTGGGGGTAGGAGGAGCTGGGCGGCTTCACTGGGGAGATTCCACCCCTGTGGGTTCCGCAGGGTGTGGGGGCGGCTCCTGCATGCTCCCCTGCTGTCGGGCTGCCTGTAGCCTCAGTTTACCTGACTGGGAAGCTGGGACAGCCAGACTTGGCTCTGGTGCCTCAGCCTTTGGCTGGGCTGCCAGGTTTCTCTGGCAACAAGGAAGGTGCTGGGGTGGGGGTGGGGCTTGACTGACAGCTATCAGGCAGGGTGGAACCCAGAGCGAAGACAGAGAGGGTGCTCAGGCCAGAGCCCCCTCCCATTGCCAGCTGTTGTCAGGCAGAGCCCCTGACTGCCCTCAGCCCAGCAGCTCCTCCCTGATGATCTGGCCTGCTCTGTGTGGCGCGGGGCACAGGGCTGACTCAGCCCCTGGGATCTGGGGGCCTGCCTCACTCAGCACCCCATACCCCGGGGTCCCTTGCGAGGTAGGATCTGGGGAGGAAAGAGGTTGCTCAGGGAGGCAAGGGGGCTCACTTCGCCCTGGAGGAAGAGCAGGGGCTCCTGGGGAGAGGTGAGGCAAGCAACAGGGAGAGCTGGCTGTGCCAGTCTACACCTGGAGGGCCATGGGTGGGGGCACACAGGAATGGGCTGAAGTTCAGAGGTCAGGCCCTTCATCAGGGCTGGGCTGAGAGGTAGTTCTCCACTGAGGCTCTGGGTGTGCCAGTGGTGGCCAGGGCAGTGCTGGGCGTGTTAGCTCCCTTGCCCTCTGGACCTGCCAGGTAAGCAGGGCCCCTGGAGGGCATCAGTGCCCTCAGTGACTTCTGAGACCTAGGCACCCTTGCCCCCCCTTGCCGTGGACAGGCATGCCTTCCTGAACCCCACTGTGAAGTCTAGTGACGTGCACCTGCCTCGACAGACACCTCACAGCGAGCGAGGACTGACACGTCTCCACAGGGTGCCAGGGCACACAGCACCCCAGCCCTTGGGGTTCCAAGGCCCTGGACAGATCCCGGGTCAGCCCACAGGAAGCCGCCTAGCCAGCCTGGCCAGACCCCCTTGTCGCCCAGTCCAAGGCTGGCCCTGCTCCTGAAGCAGTCTCACCCTTCTCTTCCCTTCTCCTGAAGCTGCAGGGATCCCCAGCTTGTCCAAAGTGAAAGAGAAAGTCCCCCACCCGCCAGGCCCCGCCCCAGCCTGTGGCCAATCCCTGGGTCCCTTCCCTCCTCCCTTGGCTGGCAGCTCCTCCTCTCCTGGGAGAGGCAGCTGGAGTGCTGGAGCAGCGGCTGTGCACCTCTGGGGTGAGCAGGACCCAGCAGGTGGTGGGAGTGGTGGAGCCCGGGAGGCAGTGGACAGCCCAGCAAGGTGAAGGTCACGAGTCCTTAGAGGGCCCGAGGGTGTGGGCCAGCAGTATGACCCTGGGCAGCTATGCTGGGGTATAAGCCAGCTGACCTCTGAGGAGACCTGGGGGGAAACACAGAAGAGGACCCAGGACTCCAGGAGGCCCCCATAGTTCAGTTTCTATGGCCATGTCTCCCATGATGCCCCTGAAGCTGACGCTTGGCTTCCCAGTCCTGCTCCTAGTGGGAGAGGCCCCTTCTTTCCTCATGCCTAGAGGAGATGGGGGTCCTAAAGAGTGTCCCAGGGGGTAGCCATTTCCCTGGCCTGCTCATGCCATTCTTTCCTGAGGCTCTCTGAGGTGTTGGTCACAGAATTCCCATGTCTGGGATGAAACTCCTGGAGGTTGTTGGAGAGGAGGGTGGGAGTTGGGCTGGGTGTGGGAGGGTACTGTGCTTCCCTGGGGAAGGGGCTTTGCAGTCCAAAGTGGGACTGCCATGGGGTTTGGGTGCTGTCCCTGGGGTGGCCAAGCCCATCTGGGCAGCCATGAACTTCACCCAGGTGGCGGAACCTGGAGTGCCAGGGAGAAGACCCCAGCCCCATCCTGAAGAGGGTAGGGGACAGCTGCTTCTGCTCAAAGCTGGGGAAGTGGTCACCACAGTCCAGTCCAGGCTCAAGGTGCCACTGCCCCTCAGAAGTGCCTGGCCCTTTAAAAGCTGGAGCTTGCCCTGTGTGCACGTGAGCATGAGTGTGTGCATTTGTGAGCTTGTGCCAGCCGGAGACGCTGTGAGGAGGGCGCTGAGGGGACACCAGGTGGCCTGGGTGGGGCCAGGGAGTGCCACCTCCTCTCCCTCTCCTGTGCATCCCCAGGACTCCTTAAGGCCCCATTCTGGGGGGGTGAGGGGCTTGATGTGGAGCCTGAGATGGAGGGTGCGGGAGGCTGTTTCCCATGGTGGCCCCCTCCCCTGATTCCTGTCCCCTCTTCCTTCCAAGGCAGAACTGGTGGCCATTTCCTTGAAGCCCCCTGAACTGGAGGATCACCGCCGTGCTTGGGCCTACCCTTCATCGCAGCTGCTGCCCCCCTTCTCCCGACACCACCTCCATCTCCTCTGGCGTCCACCTCTCCTGCTCCTGCCGGGCTGTGCTTGAGTTAAATGGCTGATAAACAGATCAGGTCAGACTGGACCCCTCCCCGGGCTTCGGCCTTGGCCTCCCCCCACCACAGGTGGAGGGAGTGGGTGCTGACCTGGGCCCTGCTCACACAGCCTGCCAGCAAAGCTCCTCAATGGCGGCATCGCTGGGCTGATTGGGGTCACCTGTGTGTTTCCCATCGACCTGGCCAAGACCAGGCTGCAGAACCAGCAGAATGGCCAGCGCATGTATGCAAGCATGTGAGTGCACCCGGCGGGCAGCACGTGGGGCGTGCGGGGAGGCCAGCCCTGAGCCCTTCCCAGGGCAGGCCAGCCTGGGGAGACCCCTCCAGGCCAGGAGTCTTGTGGAGGTTTTGAATGGCCTCTCTTTTAGCCCTGAACACTCAGGCTGGGCAGGAAAGGAGCTGGCTGGCATCTGCACTGGAGAGCAGGGGCTGGCCAGCTGGCCCCCGCTTACCCCTACCCCCTTTGGCTGCAGGTCCGACTGCCTTATCAAGACCATCCGCTCTGAGGGCTACTTCGGCATGTACCGGGGTGAGGCTTGGGATGGGGTGGGCCTCAGTGGCACCTCCCATGGCCTGGGCAGGGGGCAGGGGCTCAGCAATGTGGCTGGGCCTGGGGTGTGCGTGTGGGGATGTCTGGGTGCTGCTGCTCCCGTGTGGAGGCCATCAGCCCAGCCCTGGGTGATGGGGGAGCCGGATGACCAAGAGCTGGATCTCTGGTAAGTGGCAGTTCTCAGCCTCTTGCCTGAGCGTCACCCCCAGCCCCTCTGCTAGGATACTGAAGATGATCTGCCTCTCATGGTGGCTGCAGCTGGAGACTGGGGGCATTATGTAAAGCCGCTCAGGAAGCAATCCCAGCAGAGCTGGATTTGCCCAGATGCTGTGCAGCCCTGAGCCCTGCACTGAGATGGGCTGTCCACCCCCTAGCTTTAACCAATCCAGGCCACACACACCTGCAGGCTGCCAGGGGGTCTGGGTCCTCGGGTCTCATCCCCTGCACCTGCAGGAGAGGGAGGCCAGTTCTTGCCAGAATCAGACAGATGGAGTTGGAAGGGGAGGGAGAGGGGCTAGGAGGAGGCTGCACAGCCCAGCCCACTTGGTTCCTGCTGCCTGGCACACACCAGCCTCAATGTGGGTGAGAGGGCAGAAGGCGGTGCCAGGAGTGCCTGGGGTGGGGCTTGGCTGACCAGGAGGCAAGTGCTGCCCAGGGCCTCACCAACCCAGGCCACTGAGCCTGTCCACCCCCACCAGGCCTGCTTGCGTCTCCCCCGCCCTGCCTCATCCCCCAAATGTTCCTCAGGAGCTGCCGTGAACCTGACACTGGTCACCCCTGAGAAGGCCATCAAGCTGGCAGCCAATGACTTCTTCCGACACCAGCTCTCTAAGGATGGGTGAGAACCTTGGCCTGTGCGCTGGCTCTCGGGGGGCTGAGGTCTGGGGCATGGGGGCTGTGATGAAAGTCAGCCCCACCAGCCAGCCCCCTTCTCTGACTTCCGTGACCTTGTGGGGTGGCCTGTCTAGCTTGTATGGGGATGCTCAAAGTGGACGCTGAGTCAGTGGCTGTTGGACCCCCTCCACTGATGGCTGCCAGAACTTGGGGGCATCCACCAGCTCCCCCATCACTGAAGTGTAGGGCTGCAAAGGTGGCCCCCTTTCAGAACACTCAGAACCATAGTTCTCAGGCTGCCGTTGTGGCTCAGCAGTTGAGCGCTTGCCTAGCATGTGTGAGGCACTGGGTTTGATCCTCAGCACCACATAAAATAAATAAAGGTTGTGTTCATCTACAACTAAAAAAAAAAAAAAATTAAAAAAAAACAACCATAATTCTCATTTCTCTCTGTGAGAGGATGACTCACTACCTTCCCCAGCCCCTGCCCTAGGGCCCATCTGTCCTTTTGGTTGGTGTCTGTTGTTGGAGGCCTACGGCTGGGGACTGTACCCTCAAGGAGCCACATCTGCCTCCACCACCCACATCCCCCTTCCCACCAGCCTCAGCAGGCAGTCCCTGTGGCAGGCAGTTCTGCTCATCTCCTTATAGCAGGTGGCCTCCCCACTACAGGCAGAAGCTGACCCTGCCTAAGGAGATGCTGGCCGGCTGTGGGGCAGGCACCTGCCAGGTGATTGTGACCACTCCCATGGAGATGCTGAAGATCCAGCTGCAGGATGCAGGCCGCATTGGTGAGGAGCAGGGGACAGGGGCAGCAGCGGGGCCAGCTCCCTGCCTCACCATACCAGGAGGAAGAAAGCATAACCCCCCTTTTTCACCAGCTGCCCAGAAGAAGATGCTGGCTGCCCAGGCCCAGCTCTCCGCCCAGGGGGCCACCCAGCCTTCAGTGGAGGCTCCCGCTGCTCCCCGGCCCACAGCCACCCAGTTAACCCGTGACCTGCTGCGGACCCATGGCATTGCTGGCCTCTACAAGGGACTGGGGGCCACCTTGCTCAGGTGGGAGGGCTGGCGGGCAGGCTGGAGGAGGTGGACTACCTGCCCAGCCCCTCCTGTCTGCAGGAACTCCCCCTCTCCACCCCTCCACCCAAGGCCACCCCTCCTCTGCAGGAACTCCTCCTCTCCACCCCTCCACCCCAAGGCCGCCCCTCCTCTGCAGGAACTCCTCCGTCCACCTGCCCCTGCCCCAAGGCTGCCCCTCCTCTACAGGAACTCCCCCTGTCCACCTGCCCCTGCCCCAAGGCCGCCCCTCCTCTCCGCAGGGACGTACCCTTCTCCATCGTGTACTTCCCTCTCTTTGCCAACCTGAACCAGTTGGGCCGCCCCACCTCGGAGGAGAAGGCACCCTTCTATGTGTCGTTCCTGGCTGGCTGTGTGGCTGGCAGTGCTGCTGCTGTGGCGGTCAACCCCTGTGATGGTCAGAGCTCTCCTGGGCCCAGGTGGGGGAGTGGGGCCAAGGGGGCGGGCCACCGGCTGACCCACACTCCTCTTGCAGTGGTGAAGACTCGGCTACAGTCTCTCCAGCGAGGCGTCAATGAGGACACCTACTCTGGGTTTCTGGACTGTGCCAGGTGGGCCAGGCCCAAGGGGTGGGGGCTGGGGTGGGGGCTGGGCACCAGGTCTGACCCACCCCTCCCCCACAGGAAGATCTGGCAACACGAGGGCCCTTCTGCTTTCCTGAAGGGTGCCTACTGTCGCGCCCTGGTCATCGCCCCACTGTTTGGCATTGCTCAGGTGGTCTACTTCCTGGGAATCGCGGAGTCCCTGCTGGGGCTGCTGCAGAACCCGCAGGCCTGAGCCCAGCAGCTGCCCTTCTCCAGCCAGTTGGCTGGGGCCTGGGTTGGGCACCAGCCCAGGACTGAGCAAGGGAGTCTCCCCAGCCCTGCCTGGCCAGCAGGGGAGGCTGGGTAAGGGGAGCAGGGTCCACGTGGGTGGTGCACACACAGATCCCCTTGGGGGTCCTGCAGCCACAAGTATTGGGATCAATGTCTTATTTATGTAGAAAATGCAGAAATCTGTACATTCCTCGAGCCAGTCCCTGACCTAGCCTTGCCCTGGCCTGAGCACCCCAGGGACAGAGCTGGTCTCTGGGCTGGGGACCCTCAGGCCTGGGCTGGGCAGGCTGGACCCTTCCCCAGGGCCCTGGCTCCTCTCCGAGGCTCTCCTGGTCTACAAGGGGACCTGCACAAACCTATTTATTGAAACCGCTGCGCCTTCGTGGCCCTGCCTGTCCTTCCGTCCATGGTCCATCCCCTCCTGCTGCTCTGCTCTTGGCCAGGGCTCCGTCCTGCCTCTTCCCCACCTAGCACTGGAGTCCCCGGTGGGGAGCCACAGTGAGTTCTGATTCCAGGACAAGCCCCTGTCCCCCTCCCATGTGGGACCCTCTGGTGAGCCCCTCAGTCGCACCCCAGGCCAGGCCCAAGGTCTCTGTGCTTGTGGGGTGGGGAGCAGCTTTGCCTGCCAGCCTTTTCCTGGCCTGTGGGTGTGTTGCTGCCCCTCCCCACGCGGCCCGGCACTGTGCACCAGGCCCTCTGCTGACCCCATACAGAATTTATCCATCCTGTCCTCTCTTCTGAGACCCCAGCCCTGGACTGAGATTTGTCAGGGGGAGGGCAGACAGTGAGCACCAGCAGAAAGCCTGGGGCACCTGGTCTGCTCATGGGAGAGAGGTGGAAGCTGCCACCCCAGTCCTCCCAGGGCCTACCCTAATCCTTGGGCCTCTGCTTAAGGCCTCTGATCACACTTGGAAAGTCCCTTCCTCTCAGCCCTGGAACCCTCTGTGTTGTGAACTGAGGCAGGCTCCCTGTCCTGCCCCAGCCATGTGATTGTGTTGGTGACTGATCCTGATGTGCTGGTGCTGTGTCCCCAGAAACCTAGCTCCCTCTGTGGAGGCCCCTTCCCAGTGACACTACCTGGGCTCAGGTCTGGGCCCCCAGTTCACGGTTGCTCCTGAGAGCTCCCTCCTATCATGTCTGTACCTTGGAAGCTGCTGCTGCTGCTTACAGAATTATATTTTTTTTCTTTTGAAGAGTTTTAAGAAGTTGTAATTTTTTGTGTCTTGTCATGTAAAAGGATAAATAAATATTCTAAGTAGAACCTTCCTTTCTGGAAGTCTTTTTGGTGATGGGGCGACAAGGGCACCCCCTCCCCATGCAGACCTAGGTCTGCCTATCCACCTGCCTTGGGGCATGAAGTGGGGCGTGCCAGGGATGGCCTCCCCGCTGCCCCGTGGTGTGGATGGGGTGTAGGAGATCAGCCTGGGCACCTCTCCTCGCTGACCCTGAGCTCCTGATCGAGAGCAGAGCTGGGTTTAGGGACTGCAGAGTTCCCAATGCGCGTGCTGAGCGCTGGGCGGAGCCCCGTTGACGTGGCTGCCGTCGCTGCTGCCCGCCCCGCCCTGCGCTGGTCCTCGCGTACTGAGCCCAGAGCAGTGCATTGTGGGAAACTCCCGAGCTCTCCGACGCGTCTGCAGCCGCCGCCCGCTGTCGTCCCGCGGAGGGAGCGCTCAGGGCCAAGCCCGGAACCTGACCGACTGCGTAAGGCTGCAGGCTCTGCCTTGGGTGGGTGGGATGGGGACTCTGGGTCTGGTGGCCAAGCAAGGGTGCCCTAGCCTTGAAGGTCACTGGGATTGTGCGCAAGCCCCTTGCTCTCCCAGGATCAGCAGCTCCGGGGAGGCGGTCGAGGGAACATAAGTGCGAGCCAAAAATAATGAGAGGAGTCAACCTCTTGCCCTTTACAAAGGATGCCCAGCAGCTAGGCCCCCTCCAGCAGCTGGACGCCCTCCAGACCTGCAAATGTGGGAGAGGCAAGGGTTTCTTAAAAGTGGGACGGCTGCTGGGCCTCTCACCGGGACGTCCCATCGCGCTTGACATTCAGGTGCCCTTCAGTGTGGTCACTGGGCCTGGTGGGGGTGGGGAACTTGCACTGAGCTTCCCAAACTGACTCTCCCTGTAGGCGGGGCACTTACCCTTTGGGGTGAGGCAGGCAGGTGGCTCTGGGTCTTGGGGCCCGGGAGTTCTCTCCCCAGCCAGACACTGAGAAACCGGGCAAGGCCTTTCCTACAGCCCACGCCCCCAGGGGCCTCTTTGCCTCAGAGGCAAGCACCGCTTTAGGCTCAGCAAGGACTTCCTACCCTTGAGCTGAGCCCCGAATAAGGCGAGGACACCAGAAGCCACAAGGGCAGGTGGCCACCAGGAGGCACAAGCCTGTGCTTGCCTGTGCAGCGTCTCTGCCTCTGGAAGAGAGACCTTGGGTCTGTCACATTGGGTCCTTGTAGTCCTGAAGGCCTTGGGCCAGTTGCCCCCCTGACAGCTGCTTGAGAGCCCAGACTACCTCCATGAGGACCCTGGCCAGGTGCCTCAGCATCCCTTTAGGAAACAGCAGTGCCTGCTGAGAGGTGATGTTGGGACTCAGTGCTGTCTGTGCCCCGGGACTCAGCTCTGCCCCTCCTTCCTGTCCTCAGGGCTGGATTCTCCCTTCCCCCTCAGGGCCTTTCTACCCCTGACCAGTGGGATGGACACAGCATGTCCCTGGCAAGACCTGTTTACCAGGGGATTTCCTCATCTGGCTCCTCCTTTGCTCACTTGGACTCAGTCCGCAACCCCTGCCTCAGTGACTGGAGGGGCTTCTCTGGGAGTGGCTGGGGGCAGACAGAGGCCAGGCCTTGGAAGGAGGGGTGACCTCCACAGGAGGCTCTTAGGCTGAGGCTTCTGGGGAGTCCAGGGACCTGAGATGTCCCCAGGGGTGGTGAGGGCTGCATGGGAGGGGACCTCATCTGTTCCTTGCCACAGCCTGGCTTGTGTCTCCCTCCAGGCCCATATAATGCCCAGGGGCAGGCTGTCCTGAGACACAGTGGTCTGGACACCTGCCTGTCCCACTCGCCCCCACCCAGCTACAAGCACCACCTGTCATGGAGTCCAGGGGAAAATCGGCCAGCAGCCCCAAGCCAGACACCAAGGTGCCTCAGGCCACTGCTGAGGCCAAAGCCACCCCGGCAGCGGACGGGAAAGCCCCTTTGACCAAGCCTGTGAAGAAGGAGGCCCAAGCAGAGAAGCAGGAGCAGCCGGCAGCCCCTGTTCCGGCCCCTGCCAAGAAGACCTCAGCCAAGGCAGACCCCGCCCTCCTCAACAACCACAGCAACCTGAAGCCGGCCCCCACAGCACCCATGGCCCCCAGCAGTCCTGACGCAGCCCCAGAGCTCAAGGGTCCTGGGGATGGAGCAGAGGAGGAGTCTGCAGCTGGGGGTCCAAGGGGCCGAGGCCTCTGGCCCTGTGAGAACTTGACCCCCCTGCTGGTGGCTGGGGGTGTAGCTGTGGCAGCTGTGGCCCTGATTCTTGGTGTGGCCTTCCTGGCCCGCAAAAAATGATGCTTGATGTCCAGGTGGGGGCACAGAGCCACATCCTGTGCGGCCCTGGGGGTCCACTGCATGCAAGTCCACACAGACCCATCTATACACATCACACAGACCTATCTAGATGCACATATACCCCACACATAGACACAGCAGGAGAGATGGACAGCCCACCTTCAGAGAACAGCGAGCCACCCCTGACCCCAGCACATGCCTTTCAGGCTCCAGGCAGGAGCAGCCTGGGCTCTGGTGTTTACAGGCAGAGCAGGTGGAACTCCAACATTGGGCAGAGGATTTGGCCTGGGCCAGGCAGCTGGGGGCAGTGAGGAAGGACAGGTGGTGGAGTCGGCTGGACTTTGTGGGGACATCAAAGGACATGGCTATTTCACTCTCCCCACTTCTGCTCTGTGTACTGCTGAGGGGTCTGCCTGGGCCTGAGGTAGGGTACTGGTGTGAAGTGGGTGGTCACATCTGCAGAGCCACCTCTACTCACTGCCTCATGGCCTGGCTGGGGGGAAGACAGGGTTGATCTTGGGAAGGGCTCCCCAAAGCTTGTTTCTTCCAGCTTGTGCCCCAGGGGAGCCCAAGGCTGGGACCACCATACTTCCTGTCCATTTCTTGCCCAGTAGGGCAGTTATTCAGGGCAGTGGCTGACAGCCTGGCAGAGAGCTGGGGGGACACTGAGAACCCCATTCCACAGCTGTGTTGTGCCCAACACCCCAGTAGACTGCCCCTCCCACCTGCACCCAGCGTCCCAAGTCTGAAGCGTATACATGCAATAAGAGTAGAGCCACTTGAGGTGGCATCCCCGACTCACTGCCCTCCTTACCACTTCTGGTCCCAGCCTGTCCCCATGCAGTGACAGCTGGCAGACTTCCAGAAGGTAGTGATGGGCACTGTGGGTACACTGCCCTCACCTGGACAGCAGCTGCAGGAACCCTGCGCCTGAGTGGAGGCTGAGTCTGAAATAAACTCTGTTGTCTAAGGGCTGGGTTGGCATCCTCACCTGTGTGCGCCTGGGAGGGGCAGAGGCTTCCCATGGGGGATGGCAGACTGCAGACCCATACCCTGGGCTTTCCAGATCAGGTAGGAAGTCCCTGGTCCCTTGGTGTCTGCTATCTTCCTACCTTTGGTCCTGGTGGGCTCTACCCACAGTCCTACCCAGACCCTGCCCCATTCTGGATACCCTGACTCCAGATGGACAGCAAAGTGTGTGGGCTGCTGGCCACAGCTCTCTCTGCAGGCAGCCCCCAAATCCCTGGAGGAGTGCAGAAGAGGCCTCGGGGAGGCTTACTCTCCCGCTTTGGCCACCTCTCGTCCACAGCCCTGAGCCCACTCTGACCTGGTGTACACTGGCAGGGGCTGCCCATGGCCCAGCGCAGGTGATGCTGTTGGAGAAAGAAGGGACTGGGGACACTGGGCCCCAAGTGCTCTTTTGGCTCCATCAACCTGGGCCCTCTGGCCCCACCTCAGAGGCAGCTCCAGCAGGCCTTTGAGCTGGTTTCGGGGACACGGCTGTCTCTCCCTCCTGGCCCTGCAGGTACCCATCCTTTCCACAGCAGCAGACCCACTTGTGCGGCCACATCCCAGGCAACTCTGGACAGCGTCATGGGTAGAAACACCTCAGGGACCTGCCACCCTGGCCCAGAGTCACCCCTGAACCACAGCCCTGAACCACAGCCCCAGGTCCAGCCCCCTCCTCTCAGGCTACCATGCCTGTTACTCACTGTTTTGTTAAGACATTTAGGTCACAAAGCCTTGTAGAGCCTGGGTCTGGAATGTCCCCCAAAGACCCCTGTGTTAAAGGACTGATCCCCCTAGTGGCACTATTGAGAGGCAGGCCTGGTGGGAGCCCTGCAGGTTAGGAGGGGGCAGTGCAATCAGTGGCTCCCTACTCGCTGTGGCCAGTGGTTTTTTTTTTTGGTACTGGGGATTGAACTCAGGGGCACTCGACCACTGAGCCACATCCTCAGCCCTATTTTGTGTTTTATGTAGAGACAGGGTCTCACTGAGTTGCTTAGCGCCTCGACATTGCTGAGGCTGGCTTTGAACTCGCGATTCTCCTGTCTCAGCCTCCCTGAGTG
This sequence comes from Xerus rutilus, assembly GCA_028644305.1. NCBI lineage: Eukaryota > Metazoa > Chordata > Mammalia > Rodentia > Sciuridae > Xerus > Xerus rutilus. The sequence goes on along the minus strand of CM053399.1, from coordinate 422,514 downwards.
CTGGGATTACAAGTGTGAGCCACCACGCCCGGCTGTGGCCAGTGTTTTTGCTCTGATTTGTGTGCCCACAGCGATGTGCTGTCCTGACTCAGGCCCACAAGCAACAGGGTAGCTGACCATGAACTGAAACCTCTGAAACTATGGGCCAAATACACATTTATTTTGGGGGGAACTGAAGATGGAACCCAGGGAGCCTTTACAAGCACCGAGCCATATCCAGCCCTTTTTCATTTTCTGAGACAGCATCTTGCCAAGTTGCTTAGGGCCTCACTAAACTGCCCAGGCTGGCCCACAACTTGCGATCCTCCTGCCTCAGAGGCCTCCCGAGTTGCTGGGATTAAGGGTGTTTATTTGGCACCTGGCCAATTTAACCTTTTCTCTTTACAAGGTGATGTCATGTCTATCAGTGATGGAAAGCTGACCAGGAGCCTGTCCTGCGTCACCTGGGTCTCAGCAGGAGTGCTCCTTCCCATGTACCACCATTCCTCTGTGGGCAGAACGCCTTCTCCTTTAAGTGGGCAACTGTGCAGCGCTAGCTGGCAGACGCCTTCCCCGGAGCGTGCTCCGTGCTCTCTGGAGCAGAGGCTCTGACTGGAGTTCCTCGCCTTGTGGAGGACACGTGGCCCAGCTCCAGCCAACACCCTCGGCCTGCGCTCGCAGGGTGGACACACGGGTCCTGTATGCAGCAAGCCAGGGCTTCTTTCTTTCCCCACAGTAGTCAAGGCCCCTGCCACCCGCCATGGTGATGCCATAGGCCTCATGCTTCCCAGCAGCTTGGTAAACATCTTGTTTCCTCCTTTTTTTTTTTTTTTTGGTACCGGGGATTGAACTCAGGGGCACTCAACCATGGGTCTTACTGAGTTGCTTAGCCTCCTTTCTTTCTGATTCCCCACTTGTGCTAGTTCCTGGCATCCCCTCCAGGGCACGTCAGAACTGGGCAGTGAGGTTCCTGGGGCCTGAGGACATTCCAATGCACAGCTTTGCTTCACCTACACCTGAGTGACACTGGGGCCCTCCTCAAAGGAAAAGGATTCTCAGGGACACCCAGGGCTGGTTTAAATTATTTTTATTACAGAATGACTTAAGGTCTAAACAAATACCAGATGTAAAAAAGCACACACACATACAGTCAAATCAAACAAAGAAATCCAGAAAACAGGAACACAGGTGGGGGGCATTATCTTCAGGGACAAAGGTGTCCATTGGTTGGACGCAATCAGAGGCCCCAAGCTACACCCTACCAGGTTCCATGTGATCCAGTCCCCCACCTAGTGTGACGAGCCCATGACAGGTATGTGGGCCCACTTTCTTTTCCTCTCTAGCATCCCAGTGACCTGTCCCTGAACACCAGGACAGTTCTGCCTGGTGTCTTGGCCCAGGCAGAGGAGGGCTGCTGAGCTAAGCAGGGTCATGCCGTCCAGGTCAAGGCACCTGTCTGAGGCTCCCTAATAGGAGCACTTTCCCAATCTCCCTGGACTCCACCCCAGATGTGTGGGGCTGGGGCAGGGGCAGGAGGTAGGTCAGAGGTTGAGCCCCACCACCCTGCAGCCCCATGGCACCCTGAGGTCTGAGGCATGTTTTCTGTCCTCCTGATGTCCTGGGCACTGGGGCCTGCCTCCTGGTCTATCACCCCATCATGGGCCACAAACACCACCCACGACAGTCACCTTCTGGCCAGGCCTGCCAGCAGGGCAGACAGTGGACTTGGCTGTCTTGTGTGGTACTGCAGATGCCACTGCAGTGCCAACAGCCTCATGCCCTACCCTGTGTTGGGGGCTGCCACTCACTGCCTGGTCGGAGTCTGCTCCACCCACAGGTGCTGGGGTTTACACCTCCACACTCCAGCCAGCCCCGCCCAGCCACGATCAGACCACAGCCCAAGCTTGCCCCTGCTGGGAGAGAGCTGTGTGGGTGCTGGGCTACCCCAAGGGCTTCTTCTGGCCCTGAGGCAGCCTCCTTCCCAGACAATCTCCCAAAGTTCAGCCTTGACATCTGCGGTCCACATGGCTGTCACCTGGTCATTAAAGAGGGGAACTTGGGGCACCACTGTGTGTGGGGATGTTCTCAGGCTTGTAGCACAGGCCACTTGGGAGGCTGAGACAGAAGAATCACAAGTTCGAGGCAAGCCTGGTCAACTCTGTGAGACTCCGTCTCAAAATAAAAACTAAAATGAGCCAGGTGCGGTGGCACATGCCTGTAATCCCAGCACTTACGGAGGCTGAGACAGGAGGTTGGAGAGTTCAAAGCCAGCCTTAGCAACAGCAAGGCACTAAGCAACTCAGTGAGACCCTGTATCTAAATAAAATACAAAATAGGGCTGGGGATGTGGCTCAGTGGTTGACTACACCTGAGTTTAATCTCTGGTATCCCCCTACCCCCCCCAAAAAATGAAAAAGGGCTGGGGGTCAATCCAGGAGTGCCACAAACCTGTCATCCCAGCCACCTGAAGAGCTGAGGCAGGAAGATCTCAAGTTTGAGGCCAGCTTGGCCAACTCAGAGAGACCCTGTTTCAAAATGAAAAATAAAAAAGGAGCCAGGCAGCCAGGCATGGTGGTGCAAACCTGTAATCCCAGCACTTAGGGAGGCTGAGACAGGAGAATCGCGAGTTCAAAGCCAGCCTCAGCAATGGCGAGGCACTAAGCAACTCAGTGAGACCCTGTCTCTACATAAAACACAAAATAGGGCTGGGGATGTGGCTCAGGGGTTGAGTGCCCCTGAGTTCAATCCCCAGTACCAAAAAAAAAAAAAAAAAAAAAACGGAGCCAGGCACAGTGGTGCATGATTGTAAGCCTAGTGACTCAGGAGGCTGAGGCAGGAGGATCACAAGTTTGAGGCCAGCTTCAGCAACTCAGTGAGATCCTATCTCAAAATAAGAAATAAAAAGGAACTGGGCGCTATGGTGCATGCCTTTAATTCTAGAACTTGGGAGGCTGAGGCAGGAGGATCATAACTTCAAAGCCAGCCTCAGCAACTTAGTGAGACCCTGTCTCAAAATAAGAAATAAAAAAAAAATGGGCTAAGGATGTGGCTCAATGGTTCAGTCCCACTAGGTTTAATCTCTAGTACCAAAAATAAATAAATAAAATGAACATAAAAAATAAAAATATATACTTGGCTAGTATACACAAGGCCCTGGGTTCCACTCTTAGCACTGGAGGGAGAAAACAAAAAACAGACAGACAAAAACAAAGTACTGGGCAGACAGTGCTGGCAGTGACATGGGATCTGAGGGATGGTTAGGAGTCTGGCAGAGAGGAATGCCAGCATGGCAGGCATAGGGAGGAGTGGCCAGAGTGAAGGCACCCAGGACATCCTGCAGGGCAAAAGTGTCCCTGGAAAGGCCCTGGCCCTCCCCTTGGACCCCAGCAGGAACCAGAACAGGAACCATGAACCTCTCTAAAGCCTCTCCTTTGGGGTATGGTGTACCCACAGTCCCTGCATTCCTGTGGCTTGGGATCTCAGAGGCAGAGCCCCAGCCTGGAGGGCACTGACACCTCCTCCAGCAGACCTCAACTCCCCAGCTCAACTCCCCCTTCACTTCCCCTCCCTGGCTCACCACTGGGTGGATTTGGGTCCTTGAATGGCAGCAGCATGATGCCCCAGAAAGCCACACCCACAATATAAGTGCATGAGCCTCACAATCAGAACCTCAGATCTGACATTGGGCAAGTGCCTTCAGAGGATGCAAAGCAGAGCAGGATGGGGAGGAGGCCACATCCAAATGTAGTCCCAGACATCCCTCAGGCTGGGGCCATGGACCCATAATCCCTGAGACTCCTTGCCCCAGTTTGAGACCCTTCCCAGGAGACACCATCCAGACCTGGGCTGCTGGCCACAGACTTGTCTGGTTTCCAGAGACCCTCTGTGTTCTGCCCTGAGAAGAACTATGTGCCCACTAGTCCTCTAAAACAGCCTTATCATGCCTATCCCAGATGGCAGCCCTAGGGGCTGCTACTCAGGGAGGTGTGGGAGTACAAAGAATCAGGAATGCTGATCAGCAACAGACTGCCTGGCAGGCACCCCACTCAGGGCTTGACCTTAGGGAATGTGATAGGGCCTCAGGGGGTCGTTTTGGCATTTCTTTACTACTGACCCAGATGAGAAGCTGGTCTTAGAATGCTGGATGCAGCCTGTGACCAGCTGCCACCCTCAGAGCCTGGCTGGCACTGCCGTCCCCCACACCTGCACCTGTGCAGACCTGGAGAGTGGGCACTGCACCAACTCTGAGCACCACACAGGCTAGCCCTGCTGGGAGCACAAGATGCTTACTGAGACATGTCACTGGACAGAAGTAATGGACCCAGGCCTGTGTCAGTCTCTCTGGGGGGCCACGGCTCAGCTGTGTGGGTTGCCTGGCAGGCATCCTGCCCCGAGCCTACTCTCAGTGCACACTACACCTGTGGGCACAGTGTTTCCTGTACGTGCACATGGCAGCCTTGCTGCAGGTCAGGGCTGGGCCTTGGCTTCCTCCTCTACTCTCTTCCTTAGAGCCAGACAACGAGGAGAACAAGGCTTAGAGTCCCAGCGTGTGTGGCGGTGCACAGAAGCCACCCTCAGGAGGGCACATGGAGCCTTAGCTCTTCTAGACGACATCCTGTGTCCTGCACCAGTGGCAAGCTCAGCCAGCTCTGGTGTGCTAAGAATGCCTGTGTGGCAGTAAAGAAGGGTGGGTGGGCAGGGAGACCCTGTAGCTTCCAAGTGCCACCAACGAGCACTTGTAGGGCATGGCCTTTCCACAGGCACAGAAGCTTTCCAGTGGCTGAGCCCAGCCTAGGGTCTGACCCCAGGCCTGTGGATCTCCAGCACAGGACACTAGGCCGTAGGCTCTGGTCTTCTCCTCTTCACAGCCCCACCCTCGGCTCTGCCTGTGCCAGAAGCCCCCAGCTTCCCCTTGGCCTGCAGAGCGGGAGGCCCTGCAGTGAATGAGACCAGGGACTCCTGGCCCTCTGGGGGATGGTCAGGAACTCCTCCTTCGGGCTGGGCAGGAGGCAGAGGCTAGTATTTAGGGAGATGGTGCGTGCCCAGGGTGGCTCCTGGCCTGGACTCAGCCGCTCTAGTTGGAGGAGAGCTTGGAGAAACAGTGGTACTGGCGGGGCCACCCCTTACCAGCCAACCAGCTGGGTCAGGAGCTCCTCCAGCCTCCCGCACTCCCCAGCCCAGGCCTGGAACACCACCTACCGGCCGACCGCCCCGCGTGGACACCCGCGCAGCTCGGCCCTAACCCCGACGCTCCGCCCGCTCCCAGCACCTGACGGCCCTCCTCGGAGAGGGGCACCCCAGTCTCCCCGGAGCGCACGCCAGATCCGAGCGGCCGCGACCTCGCCAACTGCGCCGAGGTGCCAGGCCTGCCCCTGGGGTGGCGGCCCCGCCGCCGCACCGACTCCACGGCCCTCACCTCCGGACGCGGGCTCTGCCGCAGGGTCCTGGCCCCGGGTCCACGCTGGGGCCGAGTGAAGGGGCCGGGGCCGGCTACGTCTACTCGGGTCCGCGGGCTCGGACGCACGGGTCCGGGGCCCTTCGAGCCGGCTGCGCCCCGGAGGCGCTGCGCCGGGGGCCACGAGCCCGCGCGCGGAGGACGGGTGCGCATGCGCCATGCCGCCCCCGCGCACGCACGCACGCACGCACGCACGCACGCAGGCGGGCGTCGTCCTGTGGCCATGGCGTCCGAGCGGCTGCCCAGCCGGCCCGCCTGCCTCCTGGTGGCCAGCGGCGCCGCGGAAGGTGAGTGGCGCGGCCGTCGGCGGCTCCTGGGCCGCAGCGCGCGTCCCCGCGGGCCCGGGGCGTCTGCGGCGCCGGCCCTCGCGTGCCCCTGGTCCGGGCTCGGCCTCGCGCTCGCGCAGAGGCTGCTCGGCCACCGGGTCCCGGCAGGTACCCAAGTGCTGGGCGGGGGAGGGCTGAGCGGGCGACTCCTCGTGGGTCCTCCGGTAAGTGGTCAGCCCAAGGTCACGTTGCGCGGGCTAGGGGACGGTGACCGGGGCACGACCGTGGCCTGCTGAACGCCGGAGCCCGAGTGAGGCGCCCCGACGGAGGCTGGAGGAGCCCTGAGGGGGCTTGGCCCTGGAAGTTGTCGGTTGAGGATCTCCAGAGACTGGTCTGAGCGCCAGGCCGGCTGTGCCCCAGAAAAGGCGTTGAGGACGTGGGCTGGGTGGGCGGTGGACGGAGGGGTAGGGAGTGAGAGTTGGAAGACCTGCGTGGTCAGAAGCCGGGGGTAGTTTTGGGAGGCTGGCTGGCGCTGGACGTTTTGCGGTGAATGTGTGTTAACTAACGAGAGCACAAGGATGAAAACGAGCTTCAGGGACTGGGTCCGGGGATTGAACGAATGTACAAGTCACAGCGCTTTAGCTGGGCCAGGACAGGTCTTTAATCCCAGCGACTCAGGACCCTGAGGCAGGAAGATTGCAAGTTCACAGCCTGCCTGGGCAACTTAAGCCTCTCAAAATAAAAAATAAAAAGGGCTGGGAATGTAGCTCAGTGGCAAGACGCCCTGGATTCACTCCCTGGTAGTGCAAGAAGGAAGGGAGGGAGAAGGAGGCATTAGCACCTTAGAAGGTGATGTGGGTCTGCACTCCCTGGTAGTGGAAGACTTCTTCCGGGTGGGCCTGGAGGCTTCTCTACTGGGTGGGACTTGTTCCTTTTTTTTTTTTTTTTTGCTGGGGATGTAATGCACGGCCTCGTGCAGCCCAGGCAAGCCTCTACCAGTGAGCTATTTCCCCAGCCCAGCTTTGTTCCTTTTGGAAAGGTCCTTTGGCAGGCAGAAGCGAGCTGGGAACAGCTTGGTGGGAGTGGCAGAAGCCCAGAGGTCCATGGAGGAAGGGACCCTGGACCCCAAGTGTCCTTCCTCAGGCCAGGACACCAGTGCTGTCCCATTGCCTCTTGCTACAGCCACACCTTTGTGGGAGCAGGCTTTGCTCACTGCCTCCCTTTCCTAGCCAGGACCTGGTGGTTCTTGAGTGAAAGAGCTGAGTGAAAGGGAACCCCGTACGTGGGTTTCCCTTGAAAAGGCCTGTAGTGGCTGTGTGAGAGGAGGGTGTGGGCAGTTGAGGTGGGCTTTTTCCTGCCTCCATTTAGTTGGGGTCTGAGGGTTGAGGTTGAGGTGGCCAGCTGCAGGGAGAGCTAGCCCAGGGCAATGCTGAGTTGCTGGTTAGCTGGTGGCCTCTGGCGCCGGAAGCCAGGGCTGGCAGGGTACAGACTGTACGCCTCCAACCGCATCGTCTCAGCTTCAGCTTCTGGGACTTGAAGGGTTGCTCTCCTGTCCAAGGGCTGTAAGAGGTGGGCCCTGGAGAGAGAGAGAAGCGCTGCTCCTAAGGGTGGTTCTGGGACCAAGAGAGGGACACCTGGCAGCCTCCGGGTGGGGTACCTGTCAGAGCCCTTCTCTCGCAGGCGTGTCAGCGCAGTCCTTCCTCCACTGCTTCACACTGGCCAGCACTGCCTTCAACCTGCAGGTGGCCACTCCCGGGGTAAGTCCAGCCATCCCTCTCCAGCGGACACTTGGGGTCCCCACCTCTCTGGGAGTGAGACCACAAAGTGCCATTGCTCTTTAGGAGTGGTGAGCCCTCTGCAGTTGTATGACCCTGAGGGAGCTGGCTTGGGGCAAGGGGTCTGCAACAAAACCTGGTGGCCTCCTCCAAGTCCTGGTCCCCATTTCCTGGGCTCTGATCCCATCGTGGTGAGGGAGACTTTTCCCTTGTGGTCTGTTTTTACACATCTTCAAGTGAGAGAGGTTTGGTCCTGGTGTGGGGACACAGAGAGGAGGGTTGGCCCTAGTGCAGGGACATGCACAGATGTCTCCTCCAGGAGGAATTTTGACCTTCTGGTGGTATGGGCCCAGGAGGGAGCAGGGTGTGGTGGGGTTGCAGTAGAGACCTCCAGGGGCACCAGCTCAGGTGTGGGACTGCTCTGGCTGCCACATACTGGGTCTGGCTCTCTGTGGTCTTTCCTCAGCTGTTTTTCTTGCACCTGACCCATCTGTGTGGCCGCTGGTGGGACAGGGTCATCCATGGGAGACCCCTGCCCAGGGCAGCCAGTGAAGGTGACTACATTATTAGGTGCCTCTGTGCCCTGTCCTGAGTGAGGGTCTGCAGTGAGTCAGTGTTCCAGACCGCCTGCCATCACTGGGGATGGCTTCCAGTGCTGACCTCCAGCCTCTGGGTTCTGTCTCTCCAGGGGAAGGCTATGGACTTCGTGGATGTGACTGAGAGCAATGCACGCTGGGTGCAGGACTTCCGCCTCAAGGCCTACGCCAGCCCTGCCAAGCTCGAGTCCATTGACGGTGGGCCAGGGCCACTCCCTGCTGGGCAGCCGTGCTCCTGCTGCCCCGGGTGGTGTGTCTGAGAACTTGGAGGGTGAGGGGTTCAGGTGGTTTGGGGTCTCAGTGCATTCCCCTGCTCTGCCTGAACCCACCCTGGGGCTTTCCCTGAAGTGCTGTGATCGTCCAGGGGAACTTTCAGTCCAAATCAGGGCTTCAGGGTTCCCAAGTTCCTCTCGGGAGGGGGTGTCATGTGGAGATGCAAAAGTCAGCTTGGCCTTGGGAGTCTGTGTGGGGCTCCAGCCTGTAGCCCGTGTAGGGGAGTCATAAGTGATGCCATCTGGCCTACAGGGCAGAGAGGAGCCTAGTGGGTCCCTGCGGAGGGTCTGCCCCGGCCACACCCTTGCGACTGATACCTGGTCTCCTGGCGGGTATCTCTCCCCAGGTGCCCGGTACCATGCCCTCCTTATCCCCAGCTGTCCTGGGGCCCTGGCTGACCTGGCTAGCAGTGGGTCTCTGGCCCGAATCCTGCAGCATTTTCACTCTGAGAGCAGTAAGTGACAAGAAACTGGAGGATGGGTGGGCAGATGCTGGGTGGGGTGTGGGACACCAGGGCATTTAACCAGCTAGTCAGGCAGGTGTGGAAAGCCAGGTGATTCTGACCGGCCAGAGGACGTGTGCTCTGCTCTCCACATTGAGGGAGCAATCCCCAAACACTATGCTCTTTTGTCCCTGCCCTGTGGGCTCCCAAGGGGGCTGGTGAGGGCGGGTGGCATTATGAAGGGCATGTCAGTGGCTGGAGCAAGATGTCCCTTAGGGACCAGCATGCAGACAGGCCAGGGTTCTACCCAGTATCCTGGGCCTGAATAGGCTATGGTCATTTCTACCTTGGGAACACACTAGTGCAAGGAGCCCTTGGTGGGGAGCCAGGTGGCACCCCCTGGGAGCGTCTTCCCCACCTGCACAGGGACTCCTCTGCAGGCAGGGCCATGGACCTGGACCTCCTGGGGACCCTGCCTGTGCAGGGACCTCAGCCCCTATGCCTGAGGCCAAGCCTAGTCCTGAAGCACACTCTGGGAGGTGGCCAGGTAGCCAGTGCACATGGGGAGCTCCTGGGAGGGGACCGAAGCCCAGGCCACACCCAGGGCCATGGGCGGCCTTGCTGTCTGCAGAGCCCATCTGTGCCATTGGTCATGGCGTTGCTGCCCTGTGCTGTGCCACCAGCGAGGACAGGTCCTGGGTGTTCCACGGCTACAGCCTGACAGGGGTGAGTGCCTCAGGGACAGCCAATGTCCTCAGTCAGATGCACCAGGGGCAGATTCCTGTGGGCACTGACTGCTGTCCTCACATCTTTCCTGAACCGAGCATGTGGATATGAAGGTGGGGGTGGCCTAGAGCCTTTTGGGGGCAGACTCTCACCTGTGGGGATTGTGGAGCCCAGTAAAGGGCTCACCCCAGGGCTGCCAGCTCATCATTCTGGCTACCCAGGTGCCCTCTGCTGGGGAAACCAAGCCTTCTAGCTATAGTGGGTTTGTCTCCCAGGGACATCCATGTTGAGGGTGGCTGGGTTTCCCCTGGTCCCTGGCCACCTGCCTCAGCAGCAGCCCCTACTCCATCCCCCCTTCCTTACCACCCTCTGATGCACTGTGGTTTGACCTGCCTGATTCTTAGGGTCAACCTTGGGAACAGGGGTGGGCACCTAACAGGAAGAGTGGCTGGGGGCTGTGGGTGTAACTCAGCCCCCTGCCCCTGCAGCCCTCTGTGTATGAGCTTGTGAGGGCTCCTGGCTTCGCCCGCTTGCCACTGGTGGTGGAGGACTTCGTGAAGGACTCAGGTGCTGGCTTCAGTGGTGAGCCTGGTGGGCACCCACGTTTACAGGAGATGGGAGGGGGTGACCTGCTGCATCCTAGGGAGCAGCCAGCCAGGCCAGCCCCCAGGTTGTGTGCCTGTGGACTCCTGTGGCTGGTGGCTCAGCTCCAGGCAGGCTGACCTGCAGCTGACTGGTGCTCACCACCCACATGAGGGTGCTGGCTGCAAGAAACCTGGAGTCTGTCTGGTGCTCAGAGCCCCTCAGTGGCCAGAGCACGTCTGGGGTATGAAGCGCCTAAGGCCTGTACCCTTGGCCCTCTTAGCCAGTGAGCCTGACGCTGTGCATGTTGTGCTGGACCGCCACCTGGTCACTGGACAGAATGCCAACTCCACTGTCCCTGCTGTCCAGAACCTGCTCTTCCTCTGCAGCAGCCGGTGAGTATCTGGGAAGGGGCTTTGTGTGGGTTCCTGCCTTGTGAGTGGTCCCTCCACCAGGCCGTGTTGTGGCATGCACTATAGTTACCTGAGACTTGACCACATGTCCATCCCACAGGAAATAAGCTCGCAGGTGGACACTGCCCTTTTGCATTCATCTGGACGTCCCCAGCTGGACCTGCTCTCGTGTCCTCTGCTGGCCTCTGAGGACCCTGCTGCTCCCGGGACTGTTAGGCCTGCAGGAATCAGCCCCGAGGGTGTCAGTTCTTGTGAGAATGGTGCCCTTGGGTGCCACGGGTGCTGTGTTGGCTGCTGGGTGGTCCTCAAGAACTCCAGGTCAGGCATCCAGAGTGGACTGGTTAGAGTGCAGGTTGCTCACCACCCACAGGAGGGCGCTGGCTGCAAGAGACCCGGGGCAGGGGCCTGCTGTGGGACTCGGGCCGGCAGGCCAGAGCATCCTCTCCTAGCTTCTGACCCTGCCAACACGGACAGTTTTCTGGGAGCTCCTGTGCCCCACTGGCTGAAGTGGACAGCAGTCATGTTGAAGAACTCGGCCACCTTTTAATCCTTGCTAGTACGGGTTTCTCTGTCTAGTGGTATTGGTGATTTGGGGTATAGGTCAGTGGTAGAGCACCACTGGGTTCAATCTCCAGCACCTGGGCGGGGGGGAGCAAGTGCTGTTTCCCTAAGGCTGCCCTCTGGTCTCTGGCCTCTGGCAGCTGAACCCAGTTTCAGAGGCGCCTCAGCCCCCACCTGTTGCACATGCTCCACCTGGGAGAAGTGGCCATGGTTGAGCCCTGTGGAGGGGGATGGCGTGAGTCCCCACCTCCCAAAGCCTGGACAGGCCTTTGCTGGGAACCCCAGGTCAGTATGTGACCCTTCTGGACACAGCTTGTTTGCTGTCTGTCCTCTTGGCATCTGGCCTGTGTTCCTCTGGCGAGCAGCCCACTGACCCTAACGTGGGTGCTCCTGAATAGCTCAGTTCCTCTTGCCTCTACACCTCGATCCCTGCTTGAGCCTCCCCTTCCTCCTGCCCCCATCCCTCATCTGCCACACAGTCACCAGTGCCAGGGACCTGTGGGAAGCCCCTTGTCTAAGTGCAAGAAGGAAGCAGGGCTGGCCAGGAGTCCCCAGACCACCTTGGGAAGCTGTTCAGGGTCCCTGCTGCAGGCCATGTGCTGTCCCAGTCTGCCTGGTCTGTTCGGGCTGCTAACAGAAAATAGAACCAGTGATCTCTAAAGGGCAAAGATGTATCTCATGGTTCTGGAGGCTGGAAGTCCAGAGTCCAAGTATGGCCCACCTGTGTCTGGCCTCTTGGCTTCCAGAGGACCTCTGGCTGCCCCTCATGTGGCAGGAGGGACGGGAACTTGCTGGGACTCCTTTTGCAAGGCATTGGTTCCATTCATGGGCACGCTACCCTCAAACTAATCCCCTCCCACAGGCCCCACCTCTGAACACCGTCGCCTTGGGGGCCAAGTTTCTGTGAGTTTTAGGGAGAGAGCAGTGCTGATACTTGTTCAGAGCTGCTGCTTGGTCAGCTCCGCCTGGGTCAATGTGCAGATCCAGGTGTATGGATTTGAAGATGCAAGGTGGGCTGTGACTGGGCCCAGGCTCTGGGGGCCAGGGTGGAGTGTCGAGGCTGAGAAGAGAGCAGAGGAGTAGACAAAGTGGCCACTGAGTGGGCGAGGCTTTCCCCACATGCCCAGTGTTTGCAAGGCGTGCTTACATCTACCCAAGAGAAACAGCCCACATAAAAATGGTACTGGGTGTGCATGGCAGTGTTAAGTCACTGAGAATGGACAGGACTGGGGTGTGGCTCAGTGATGAGCACTTGCCTGGCATACCTAAGGCCCTGAGCACCACAGAAATAAAGGACTAATTATGGTTTGTCACAGTGGAATGTCATCAGTGTCTAATACTGTTAGTGTCCATTAATAATGGCATCCAGGGGCTGGGATTGTGGCTCAGCGGTAGAGCGCTTGCCTCGCATGCGTGGGGCCCTGGGTTCGATCCTCAGCACCACATACAAAGCAATAAAATAAAGACATTGTGTCCATCTACAACTAAGAAAAAAATTAAAAAAAAAAAAAAATAATGGCATCCATACAGTGAGCTGTTTGGCCATAAAAAAAGGAGGAGCCGGGCGTGGTGGGGCACACCTGTAATCCCAGCACTTTGGGAGGCTGAGACGGGAGAATCGCGAGTTCAAAGCCAGCCTCAGCAATGGCGAGGCACTAAGCAACTCAGTGAGACCCTGTCTCTACATAAAACACAAAATAGGGCTGGTGATGTGGCTCAGTGGTCGAGTGCCCCTGAGTTCAATACCCAGTACCACAAAAAAAAAAAAAAGGGGGCTAATACATAACAAGGCTGGCCTGATCCACACTGAGGAAGTGCTCAGTCACAAAGCTTTCAAGGGTTTACATGAAACATCTGAGTCAAGTGAGCCGGTGCCACTCTGATCAGTGTTGAGGGGCACATGGGTGGTAGGCATTGTCTGCAGGTAACATATCACAAAGCTCATGCACGGCCTGGAGTCCCATGAAGGCCCCACCACTGTCCACACTGCCCAGTCCAGAGGGCTGGGGGTCCTGGAGGCTTTGGCCCTTGCCTGCATGTTGTGTTGCTGGAGAGTGGGAGGGACCTGCTGGAGGCGGGTATCTGCAGGCACAAGGCCATGCCACCCCTGCTTGCCCAAACATCCCTGGAGGCAGGCTCAGGCTTGGGGGGTGGGGGGATAGTGGCTGACTTGGAGTGGTGGGGACTTATGTGGGCTCAGGCACTCCTTGGTTACTGGCCAGCCCAGCCTCTGTCTAACACTGGGGCCCTGGCAACTGCTCCCCCAGTCTCTGACCCTAGTGTTTCTAGATCTGTGGGCCACCTATAGCCGCCCACAAGTTGGTACAGATGTTCTGCTTTGCTGCGTTTCCCACATGCAGGTGACACTGTACTGGTGAATGTTGTTATTCCAAGGTGATACCACCAGTCTCACCAGAACCTGCTCAGGACAGGGCACCCTGGGCCCAGAGCAGGAAGCACATCAACACCCTGGGACCTGATGCTGCCTTTAGGTTTGGCTGTGACCCCCCGAGGGCAGGGCCCACCTTCCAAGCCAAAGGCCTGTAGCCATTTAGCTGAGTAAGAGAGTTACCCCAGCTGTATTCCTCAGGGATCTCGACCCTAGCCCCATCTCCCAGGTCACAGCCAACAGCAGGGTAGTTGGTACTGCAGGAACGAGGGGGACACAGCACAGGAAAAGCAACTGCTTTAATGCATTAGGCAAATTTTACAAAAAATCAGAAACCTATGATCTGTCCCTGTTTTGATTGCTAAAAATGCAAGATTCATCACAAGCCATGTGCAGTCAGCCCCAGGTCTGGGGTACAGCCTCAGACGCTACTACTTGCCGTTTTCTGTGCTGAACATTCGTTCCTAGAAAGGAGCACAGAGTGAGTTGTACAGTAAAGCCGTGGCACCCCCACCAAAGCTACTGTACACGGGTTGAGCCAGAGAGTCCCTGGAACCGCCCAGGCCCCAGGACGGTCTGGGTAGGTCACTTGTTACAGGGCAGGCGAGTAGGATCCAGGACCCCCGGTGCCAACTCTGCCCTGACTCCAGGGACACCCAGGCCTGGTCTCTGATGGGGTCAAGCCGAGGAGGCTGCTCTGCCCACATGGAACTCACTGTCAGCATCCGCTCCAGCTTCACAGCGTCAGCAGCAAACTTCCGGATCCCATCAGAGAGCTTCTCCACAGCCATCTGGTCTTCATTGTGCAGCCAGCGAAAGGTCTTCTCGTCCAGGTGTATCTTCTCCAAGTCACTGGCCTGGGCTGGGGAGACACCACAGCCCTCCATGCCTGACCTGGTCCCTAAGGCTCTAGGCCTGGTATATCCCTTCAGGAACAGCCCTGGGTTCTCTGCGAGGGACAGCCTACACTGTTCCAGCCAACAACTTGAGCCACATTAGGGTAACAGCCCCCTGCCGAGCCTTGCCCCCCCCACCCCCCGCCGCCTCCTGGCGGTACATGGTACTTGGATAGGGGTCCACAGAATTACCAGGGCAGAGATGGGGCTGTGCGGCCTGTGGCCTCTTTTGGGAACAGGGCCTTACCTGCCTTGGCTGAGAGCACAGGTGCCACCTTGGTGCTGTCCTTAAGCAGCTCCCCTAGGAGCTTGGGTGAGATGGTGAGGAAGTCACAGCCTGCCAGTGCTTTGATCTCGCCCGTGTTGCGGAAGGAGGCACCCATGACAATGGTCTTGTAGCCAAACTTCTTGTAGTAGTTGTATATTTTGGTGACGCTCTTTACCCCTGGAGGAGACCTAGCCATGTTCCAGGATGGCCTCAGCAGCATTGACCCCCCACCCGACACTGCCCTGACAGCGCCTCTGGCCTTGCTCTGGGGCACACGAACGCCTCACTGCTCACTGACATGCAGCCCCAACATGCTATGGCCTCAAAAGGTAGCTCACCAGGGTCCTCCAGGGGCTCATAGGACTTCTTGTCTGTGTTTGCCACGTGCCAATCAAGGATGCGCCCCACGAAGGGTGAGATGAGCGTCACACCCGCCTCAGCACAGGCCACAGCCTGGGCGAAGGAGAAGAGCAGCGTCATGTTGCAGTGGATGCCGTGCTGCTCCTCCAGCTCCCTGCAGGGCGGGTGGGTGAGGCTGAGTGTCTTTCCACATCGGAAGCAGGAACAGCACGTCCACACTTAGGCACAAACCTGGGCCTCAGTGGGGTCTAGCTGGATAGAGGCAAGGGAGGTCCGAGTGCCATGCCTGCCTTACTGGGACCCAGCTCTCACCTATTAGCTTGCAGGCTGGGGGGACTGCATCACCTCTGACCACAGCTGAGACCCACTCCTCCCTGGAGCCTGCAGCAAGCCCACAGCCCTGGCCTCTCCCGGAAGTCCCTTGAACGCCAGGCCCCTCACCCCACACCCGCCCGCCTACAGTGGATATCCTGGGGCCCTTCTGCCTCGTGCCCGGGGCATGGGCTGGGACAGTCAAGCCTCAGTTGAGGGCCTTCCAGCCTAACTTCCCTCCCAGGGACCAGCTTCAGAGGCACGGGTGACCAAGTCTGGCTGCAGAACTTAACACCATGCTGGGACAGCTCTTCTACTGACCACGTGGCCCAGTGACGCCACTCCTCAACATCTGCCCATAAGAAACAACAATACATCCACTAAGACACGCACACCCACATCGACACACTGCTCACAAGTCCAGAGTAAACAGCCTGAGTGTCCACTAGAAGGTGGTGGCCCACCCTACAGGGAGCACCACGCCGCTGGAAGACAGATGAAGCACTGACACCTGCCACAGGTGCAGCAGCCTGGACAGCACGTCGCCATCAGCCAGACACCAAAGGCCAAGCATTCCCTGGTCTACTTAAGAGGGCAGTTCAGTGGTGCATGGGGGGTGGGGTGGTAGATGGAGCAAACGCAGCAGCAGAAGGCAGACCATGGCCTCCCAGGACCGGCTGACTATGTGACCAATGTGGCTCCCTCTAGCTGAGACAGGGCAGTTGCACTCTGGTTTTTACACTTCTTGTCTCTTCCACTCTGAGGATATCATATGTGTAACAACTGTTCACTTTTTCAAAACGAAGTCAGTTTAGGATAGCCTTGACCGGGGAGACGCACAGATGGTACCTGCCAGCTGGTGTGAAAGGGCGCTTCTGGGCTGGCCTGGAGCAGAGGGCAGGCCTGCACAGCTCCCTCCTGGCAGGGGACACTTACCTTCCAGCCTGAATTCCCTCCCAGGTTGACGACAGCTTGATGAGAACCCTGTCCTTGCTGACTCCAGCTTCCTCGTAGAGCTCCACGAGGCGCCTGGCCCGGGCCACCATTGCACCCTTATCGAAGGAGAGCCTGTGAGGGCAGGGGGACCGCATGCCCCTCAGATCACACAGAGCACCCACCAGGAACATCAGGTTGGCAGCAGGGTGTCCTGAGTCAGCAACGAGTGCACAGCGAGGCTCAGGGAGCAGCACAACCCTGTCTCAGGCCACGGGCTACTCTGTTCACGAGAGGCCGCCAATACCCGTTCGGTGGGCAGCGCCAGGCCATCAGTGACCGCAGAGGAACAAGCCTCCTACCCAGAGCTCCTGCCACCAGAGGCCACAAACAGGAGCAGCCGCTCGGCCACCTCCCCAAGCATTCCCACCTGGCGTCTACTTCCGTCGACACACGGCCTGGAATCTTCTTCAGTATTTCTGCTCCGAACAGCACGAAAAGTTTATCCATAGAATTTTTAATCTGGTCTTCTTGTGGCCTAAAATTCAGGGGGAAAGAGCTGAGTTAGAAGCTGTGAGGCACTGGCACCCGCACAACAGATGTGCGAGTCCCAGGCTGGTTTCCTCCCTTCGTCTGGTTGGTTGGTTGGATTTTGGTACTGGGGATGGAACCTGGGGGTGCTCTACCACCAAGCCATACCCCCAGCCCTTTTTTATTCTAAGACAGGGCCGCACTAAGTTGCTGAGGCTAGCCTCGAACTTGCAATCCTCCTGCCCTGCCTAGTTGCCGGGATGACAGGCATGGCCACCATACCCAGCTCCTTCCATCTTTTTTTCCCTCTAAAAACATTATTATTTTTTTTTTTAATATTTTTTTAGTTGTTGATGGATCTTTATTTTGTTCATTTATTATTTATATGTGGTGGCCGAGGATCGAACCCAGTGCCTCACACATGCTAGGCAAGTGCTCTACCACTGAGCTACAGCCTCAGCCCCTAAATACATTATTAAAATAATGTAAACTGGGCTGGGGTTATGGCGCAGTGGTAGCGTGCTCGCCTAGCACGCGGGAGGCACTGGGTTCGATCCTCAGCACCACATAAAAATAAAATAAAGATATTGTGTCCACCTACAACTAAAAAATAAAAAATATTTAAAAAAAAATAATAATGTAAACTGTGGTAAAGTACCTATACCATAAATTTTGCCATTTTAACCATTTAACCACACAGCTTGGTGACACTAAGTACACTCGCCCTGCTGTGCAGCCATCCCCACATCCATCTCCAGAGCGCACTCATCTCCTCCAACTGAATCCTTCTATCTTCTGTCACTTGTAAAAACTCACCTTTTCACCCAAAGAAATGATTTTTTGGGGGGGGGATACCAGGGATTGAACTCAGGAGCACTCGACCACTGAGCCACATCCCCAGCCCTATTCTGTGTTTTATGTAGAGACAGGGTCTCACTGAGTTGCTTAGTGCCTCACCGTTGCTGAGGCTGGCTTTGAACTCGCGATTCTCCTGCCTCAGCCTCCCTAAGTGCTGGGATTACAAGCGTGAGCCACTGCGCCCGGCTGAAATGATAATGTTTAAGGAGATGGAAAACTGATCACCCCGACTTGACCATACACATTGTATACATAAATTATCACCCTGTATCGCATAGATAGACATAATTATTCTATGTCAAAAAGAACATCAGGGGCTGGGGTTGTAGCTCGGTGACAGCACTTGTCTAGCACATTTGAGGCACTGGGTTTGAACTTTACCATATAAAAATAAATAAAAAGGAGCTGGAAGAGGCAAAACTACAGGGACAAGAAAGGGACAGGAGAGGGAGACCTGGGAAGGGAACAACCAGCAGCAGGCCACCTGCACCGTGGCTGTGACTGTCACAAGACAGTGTCCTGTTTCACCCACCTCTGACGTGTGCTCAGGGTGAACCGCCATGTAACAACTTCAGTAAGACCTGACTTTGAAAAGTTATCTTTTTACCATCACCCAAGCAGCCTGAGCAGACAACAGGTAGAGGCAAATACTGCTCCAAGGTGACCACAAGGTGATGGTCCTTGCCAGCCTACCACACACACAGGTCTTAAGCTAGTGATACAGAAGAGCTCATGGGCCACCTGGACTTGGGAGCAGAACCCAGCTGGCCACCACACTGCAAGAGCACCGTGAGAGGAAACGGGAGCAGCTGCAGGGGGCGGGCGGGCTAGTGCAGAGCACTGTCACACGAGGTCTGGGGGCACCTGCAGGCCACTGTGCCCAGCCAGAGCTGGCCTCAGAAGAGTCATACCTGTCAGATGTCTAGAAAATGCAACCTGTGGACATCAAGGGTGGGTCTGTGGTTGCCTAGTGAGGGTACTCTCAACACCAGGGTGGTGACAGACACCAATACACAAAGTTACCAAAATTCACTGGACTGTGTGGTTACAAATGGTAAAATGAGCCGGGCGCGGTGGCTCACGCTTGTAATCCCAGCACTTAGGGAGGCTGAGACAGGAGAATCGCGAGTTCAAAGCCAGCCTCAGCAATGGCGAGGTGCTAAGCAACTCAGTGAGACCCTGTCTCTACATAAAACACAAAATAGGGCTGAGGATGTGGCTCAGTGGTCAAGTGCCCCTGAGTTCAATCCCCAGTACC
>CM053399.1:321335-403541 GCA_028644305.1 Xerus rutilus | reverse complement strand
CAAATGGTAAAATGATGGCCAGAAGGCAGACCAGCGGTTGCCAGAGCTCCAGTCTAGCCACAGAGGCAGAGGAGGGACCTGGGGGAGTCCACAACAGCACCACTCCCAGCTGCACATTCACAGTAGTGTAGTTCATACCATGCCATAAGGAGTACATTCCAGTAAACAGAAGGAGAGCATAGGAGGGACACCAGGCCATGGAGAACACTGGGACCCACTGGACCCCAGCACTTACCCGCCCAACTTCTTGCCATAGGCAATGGCCTCCTCCACCAGCTCTTGGTATGCAGGCATCTGTGCTGCAGCCAGGATCAGGGACGGGTTGGTAGTGGCATCCTGGGGCTTGTACTCATCAATGGCTAAAGAAATAATTTTCCAAAGCAGCAAAGTTAGCAGAGCTAAAACCTCAGTGGGGGCCCCCAGGGTGGTCTGGGTCCCAGGAAAGACGTGGGGACAATGCCCTCACAGCTTCTCGCCTCAGAGACTCGCCAGGAGCCAATAAGAGCTGGCTTCAGCACCCAGGGGAAAGTGTGCGTCCTGCTGCCCAATGGCCACTGGAAGGCGCTGGTCCAAACTTGTGACAACAGATACTGGGTCAGATCTCTTTTAACACAATTAGTTCTCAGGAATTCAGAGAAGCCACTAGGGCTTAAGCTGGGGTCCTGCAGACCCACTGTCTGAATGGAACGGGCATACAAACAGCACACGGCCAACTGTGCCAGGAGACATGATGGTTCAGCATGTGTATTTGACACACAAGTATTTTTAAAGTGTCCTTTGATGACAAAGCTGTAGAGAGAGAGAACAGATTAAGAACTGCCAGGGGATCCCTGAGAACAGGACAGTCCTGTCCTGACTACTATGGTGGCTACACAAACCTACATGTTATGAAACCATGGCAGACACCTCCAGTGCAGACTGTGAACTGGGAGCACTAAGCCAGACCTGCAGGTGGCACAATTCACACCAGGGACTGGTTCCTGGTCTGGACACCACCAGGGGAACACAGGGAAGGGTTCCTGGGCTCTCTGGGCTGATCTTTTTTTTTTTCAATTTTTTTTAGTTGTCAATGGATCTTTTATTTAATTTATTTATTTATTTGCAGTGCTGAGGCTCAGTGCCCAGGGCCTCACACATGCCAGGCAAGCACTCTACCACTGAAACACAACTTCAGCCCTCTCTGGGTGGATCTTGAAACCTTGTTGAGTCTTTATTTTCAAAATAAAGAGTTAGGAAAGTGTGCTCTGGCATGGTGGGGGCTCAGGTGTGCCAGGACTCACTCAGCAATGCTCCTAAAGTGGAGCACTCACTGTAGAAAGTCACCGCTTGACTTTGACACAGTCAACTTTCAGCAAACAGCTTTTACCTGATTGGAAACAAAACCAAGGCCAGGCGAGAGGGCGAGCACTTGTGATCCCAGCCACACAGGAAGATCGCAAGTTCAAAGCCAGCCTCAGCATCTTAGTGAAGACCTAAGCAACTTAGAATCTGTCTCAAAATAAAAAATAAAAAGAGCTGGGGACGTGGATCAGTGGTTAAGCACCCCTGGGTTGAATCCTTGGGGCCCAAAACAAAATAAAACCAAATAAAAAAACCCATGGGGGCTGGGGTTATGGCGCAGTGGTAGCGTGCTTGCCTGGCACGCGGGAGGTGCTGGGTTCAATCCTCAGCACCACATAAAAATAAAACAAAGGTATTGTGTCCACCTACAACTAAAAAATAAATATTTAAAAAAAAAAAAAAAAACCCATGGATAGCCAGGTGTGGTGGCTGTAATCCCAGTGGCTCAGAAGCTAAGAGAGGAGGATTGTGGGTTCAAAGCCAGCCTCAGCAAAAGCGAGGTGCTAAGCAACTCAGTGATACCTTGTCTCTAAATAAAATACAAAATAGGGCTGAGGATGTGGCTCAGTGGCCAAGTGCCCCTGAGTAGTTCAATCCCTGGTACCAAAAAAAAAAAAAATTCCATGGATAGAGCTCAATGGCAGAATGCACGCTTAGTATGTGTGGTACCCTGGCTTGATTCCAGAGTTTCCAAACAAACCAAGACTCATAGAGGTCAACAGATGAATTTTAGGACCCAGGGACCCTCAGGCTGGACATAAATTGTTCTGGAAAGGGCAGCAGCTTTCACTGCATTCAGAAGCCTGTGCCCAGAGGAGCCAAGACCTTCACTCATAAAGTATAGATCTCAAACGTGACACTCTATTCACAATCACACACTTGTGAATCTATACTATCAATGAATGAATGTTTAAATAAAATTGCTAATATTTACTCATTTTAAAAAGACAGCACTTGGTTTAGAGATCCCCAGGTCTTAGGGAAACCCCTGCTCTACCTGGAAGGAGAGCAAAAGTGCGGTGGACAAAGGCTCTGTCCACTTAGCAAACGTTGCAAATTGTTTCTCAATGCTAAGAAGGAAATAAGCAGAGGAGCAGAAACAGATGCAGCCACTTTGAAGGCACTCTCTCAAGAGACCTGGGCTACACAGGCAGACAAGGAGCTCACAGCTCCAGCTGGATCTCCTGAAATCCTCTAGCAGAGCATGGAACTTCTGTCAGACTAATCTGGTATACGCTGCTAGACCCCAAGCTAGTCACTAAGTACATGCTTTATATTTAAGCAGCCAAATATGCCTAATCACTCTCCAAGGCTCGGCTAGATAAACAATGTGCTTACTCAGTTAACAAGAGGAATTAAAGCCTGTTTCTCAAGTCACCATGAGAAAGCAGAAAAGAGGAAGGCGCTTTGGTATTGGGTGCTCACATCAGTGGAGCATTTCATAATTGTCTTCAGAGTCTTACTTTTCACAGTGACCATGAAGCAAGGCTCACCTGCACTGCCCTGAAGGACTCAGAGCTAAGATGACTGTCCAACCCTCCCAAATTCTTTCCAAGCCTAGAAAATCTCAATTCTAACAACAGGACAATCCTTTGCTTTGGTTGGTGCATGGGTCTGATCCACCCAGCTCAGCTGGGGAGGATATCCATCCAGGCTCAGCACCTGCCACAGGTCACCAGCTACACACAGGAAGGCGAGTGGAACAGGCTGAAGGCAGGTGTCCAGCCAGTGGTCCTGGACTTGCCCACAGCACCAGGCCAAAGAGCTATGCCCGGTAGCTATACTATCAAAGTCTGAACACCTGGGATCAATGCTGGAAAAACTCCCCCCCACTGACACTTCACAAGGGGCTCTTGGTGTCCCGGTAGCTCCCAGACTGGTGTGGGGTCCTGCAGACTCTGCCGCACTCTTGCTCTCCTTCCAGGTAGAGCAAGGGTTTCCCTAAGACCTGGGGAATGTTGTTATTTTTAGAAATCTCTAAACCATCTGGAGGCTGGGGAGGACCAGTCCTTGGACCCAGAGTTCACGCAGGATCTTCCCTGACACCCAGCCTGCTCTTCCTTGACAAACCCCACTCCTGACCCCCATACCACTCTTCGCGGACCCCAGCCCTGCGCCCGACCCTCACCCTTGCCTAGGCACCTCTTGCGGGACTCCCAGGCCCCGCTCTTCCCTAACCCCAGACCCTCTTCCCTGACCCCCAGCTCCGCTCTTCAGCGACCCCACACCCCGCCCCTGTCCACCCACCCTGATTTCCAGTTCCCTCTTGACCACCCTCGGCCTCGCTCTTCCGGGACCCTTGATCCCTAGCTCTCTCTTTTCCTTTTTTTGGTATTAGGGATTGAACTCAGGGGCACTCGACCACTGAGCCACGTCCCCAGCCCTATTTTGTGTTTTATGTAGAGACAGGGTCTCACTGAGTTGCTCAGCGCCTCGCCGTTGCTGAGGCTGGCTTTGCACTCGCGATCCTCCTGTCTCAGCCTCCCACAGTGCTGGGTTGCAGGCGTGGCCACCGCGCCCGGCCCTAGCCCTCTCTTGCCCGACCCCTGACCTCCGGCCCTGATCCTCAGCCCCCCGCTGCCTGGCCCCTGACCCCTGACCCCCAGCCCCCGGCGTCCGCCAGGCCCCGCCGGGGAACTACCGTCCGGGTGCGCGTCCCGGAACTGGGGACGTCGCGGCCGGCAAAGGGCGCGTGCACCGCGCGGCCCGCCTCGTGCGCCTCACCGTGGAAGTCGCCCGTGTCGGCCACCACGGTGGTGACCTGCTTCAGCTGGTCCAGCGCGGACTCCATCCTCTGGCGCTTTACTGGGGACCCCGACATGGCGAGGCGCGGGGGCGACGGCGACGCGGGGAGCGCGGCGGCCCACAATGCTCCGCGAGCCCCGGCCAATCGGAGACGGCGCCCCGCCCCGGAGGGACAAGCCCCGCCCCGGGGGCAAGCCCCGCCCCGAGCCGGCGGGTCCTGAGCGGCGCCGCGACCCTGGTCTTCCCGGGCGGTGGGTCCGAGTCCGTCGGTCTGTGGGGCCACGTACGACCGCCGCCCCCTTCCTCGGCTTCGCTGTGCTGCCCAAGCTGGCCTAGAACTGCTGGGCTCCAGCGACCCTCCTGCCTCAGCCTCCCGCGTGCTGGATCCCGGGGCTCCTCTGACCCAGCTCCGCCCCTAAAAGCACCGCGCACATCCGAGGGCGAGCGACCCCAGACCTGCCACGTCGAGCCCCGCCCAGGGATGCAGCCCCTGCACGCAGCAGTGCGACCCGACAGGTACGCCCCTCCCCCGGCGAGGACCCCGGGAGGCTCCTGTTTCCTGTGGGGCGCACTGAATCCACCTTCCATGGAAAAAAAGCAGAAGCCGCCAGGCTCACAGCACCACAGACATCAGAGGAGCAGCATAAACTGGATGCAGGTCGGAGGGGGACCGCGGGACATCTGCCAGTGTGAACAGGTTTCCCTTGTGAAGGGCATTAGGCCTCTGGGGAGTGAAAGAAGAACCTGCCATTGCTGCCTTGCTGACCCACACCAGCTCCAGTTCAGCGGCCCTGGAGCCCCTGTTTAGCTGGGGTCCTCAAAACAAAGGACCCTGAAAAAACTTCCCCGGGGTGAGGAAATGTTCTCCATCCCGACCAGCAACATGACCCCACAACCCCACATAGAACTTGTTAAGTGTCCCTTCCAGGATCTCCCCCAGGCCCACTGAGGTGCAGACTGGATGGGCCCAGACAACCTGGAGTTCTATGCTGTCTCGCTGGGTAGGGGCCACTAGGGGGAGAGTTGTCAACACTCTTCCAAGTGTGCATTTTATCATGTACATTTTGTCTGAAAAACTCTACGCTCAAAAACAACCTGCTTGGCATCCATCATTGTCCTGGTGCCCTTGGGTGGAAGATGGTGGAGACACAAGAAAGTGGCTCTACCAGTCAGGCCCAGTGGCACCTGTCATCCCAGCTACTCAAGAGGTTGAGGCAGGAACATCACAAGTTGGAGGCCAGCTTGGACAACTTAGCAAGACCCTAACTTAAATTAATAAAAAATAAAGGGCTGGAGGTGCAGCTCAGTAGTAGAGCACTTGCCTAGCATATGCAAAGCCCTGGGTTCCATTCTCCCAAAGAACACCCCCAGGATAGGGTCAAGTTTGTACCAACAGGCACAGCGTGCCAGGCCAGGAGAGGGTGGCTGCTCACCCTCTCTCTCTGCATTCTCCATTATGCCCACATTGTGTCCTAGAAGTAGAATGAGAAACCCCTGAGGAGGGCAGAAGCACTGGTCAGCCCCCTGTCTGTGGCAGATACTATCTGCCCACTTGGGATTCTCTCCCCCTTCTCTTCATATCCCCAGCCAGCAGGGTCCAGCACACTTTCCGTCTGTGTGGGGTGAGCAGAGCTGGCAGGTGGGTGTGTCCAGCACAGTTCCATTTTGCAGAGCGAGAAGGAGCCACTGGATCAGGAAGGGAGGAGGGATCCTGCTGGGCCAGGCTTCAGGAGCCAGGTCCTCTGTGGCTTGGAAACTTGCTTGACTGGGCTGGGCTGAAGAGGGAGATGTCCACGGACTTTGCACCTGAACTTCATGCTGACTCAGGGAACTGCCCGAGTTGTTTCTTTCTTCTAGCCTTGCATGAAGGGCCCATGTTGCTCCCCAGGCCTCTGGAGACCAAGCCAGTCACCCCTTTGCTGCTGGTGCACTTGACACCTGAGTCAAATAAGGTGGGTGTGTCTAGAACAGTGAAAACAGAGCTTCCCTGTCCTTGCTTGGCAAAGGCAGGTCCTGTCACCCAACCAGACCTGTTCTCCCCGCTGAGAGTGTGCCTGTCACTGAGAACACAATTGTTCACCCAGCAGCCAGGTGGAGACCTGAGAGCGGGCTTCAAATCCACCTGCTCAAGGATAGGCCCTTGGGGCATGTATGGGATAGAAGCAGCATGGTCTAGGGCACAGGGAAGGGTGGTGGATGGTAAGGGAAGGTGGCCATTGGTGGTCTGCATGTGCATAATCAGACTCTGTGGCTCTCACAGGACACACATTCAGAACATGTACGTGGCTGCTCCAAGGGTGGAGTTTGGGCCTCCTGAGGTCAGAAGGCCATTAAGGCCCCCATGAAGTATCAGTGGTTTCAACAGGTTTGGGATGGACAAAAGTGGCCCCTAAGTTCCTGAGAAACCACTTTGGGCAGCATTGCCCCTGGGGCCCACCAGTCAGAGAGGTGTCTGCATAGCTAGTGGAGTGTGCTGCTTGGAAACGTGACCTCTGAGATCCGCAGTAGACGCAGCCGAGCTGCCAGTCTGTCTGGGTTTTCCCTCGTTTCAAGCCCAGGCTGGCAAAGCTGTTCACGGAATGGGAACCCAGGGATAGGGCAGGCTTCAAGGTAGAGGTGCTGGAGTGCTGGTGGACAGGGTCCCCACAGTTGCAGGCCTCAGGAGAACCCCAGAGCAGCTGACAACTGGTGGCTGTCGATGCCCAAGGGCCACTCCAGTGCCAGGATGAGAATTAGGTCTTGGAGGTGTCAGAGGGCAAACTGACAAGAAATTAATTTTATTTATTAGCACCCCTGATTGAACCCAGGGGTGCTTTAACTACCGAACCACAGTCCTAGTCCTCTTTAAGTTTTTAATTTTGAGACAAGGTTCCACTAGGTTGTTTAGGGTTTTGCTAAGTTGCCCAGGCTGGTTGCAAACTTGCAATCCTGCCTCAGCCTCCCAAGTCACTGGGATTATAGGCAAGCGCCACTGTAGCTGTCAAGAATTTAGTTTTACAGATTTTTTTTTTTTTGGTACTGAAGATTGAACTCAGGGGCACTCGACCACTGAGCCACATCCCCAGCCCTATTTTGTGTTTTATGTAGAGACAGGGTCTCACTGAGCTGCTTGCTTAGAGCCTCGCCATTGCTGAGGCTGGCTTTGAACTCGGGATTCTCCTGTCTCAGCCTCCCTAAGTGCTGGGATTACAGGCTTGCACCATCGCACCCGGCTTACAGATCTTAATTGGCTTTATTTTCAGTATTAGAACTGGGCAATGCTTCATTCTGTAATCCAAAATTCATGTGCTGAGAGGCTGAGCAGGAGAGGTTGGCTTCATGGGGAAGGGCTGAGGGGAGCAGAAAGCAGATGGGTCATTGTGAGGTCATTGTCCTTGCAAGGCTGCGTGGGAAACAGCAACGGGGAAAGGCCTGCTGGGTTAGCATGGGTTCTGTGTTTGTGGAGGGTGAGCTTTGTCATGCCGTCGGAGCTGGCCTGCTTGGGAATATGGCGGAATCTCTCTGATCCTGATTCTGGGAAGGTCAGATGACAGCTGGGTCTTAGCCTGGTGATGTGGAACTCTCACCGAGTGGCCTCTTTTGGGTGTTCAGACTGGTTTCTTGGAGCCCAGTACAGTAGCTTCGTCCTAAACAGTGGCCTCCTATAACTTGTATTCTGGGCTTTTTTATGGCGCTGGGGATGGAACTAGGTCCCTGTGCATGCTAGGCAGGCCTCTCCTGCTGAGCTACACCCCAGCTCTGTAACCAGGAGCAGGAGACAGGCAAGCCTCTGTGCAGGAGCCAGTGGAGCAGTAGGAGAACGCAGGGGCCATGGAAGGCAGCAGCCAAGAAGCCTGCTGCCCAGGATCTGCAAGTGGACCTGGTGCTCCAGAGTTGCTGTGCTCAGCACGGGCCAGTTGGACCATCCTGTTCAGTGTCCACATGGATGGCTCCTCCCAGAATGCCTTAAATATCCAGACCCTGGTGTCCCAAGCAGAACAGGTCATGGGCAGCATGAACCACTCTCTCTAGGAGGCCCAGCCAGGAGCCCCCATCCCATTGGGCATGGGTTAGGCAGGGTTTGTGGGAGGGCCACCTGGGGAAGCCGCCTAGAGAAGGCCCTGGGGCAGTGTCCATCTATTGGGCATGCAAGGGGAGGGCCTGGGACTCTTGTGCCAGGCAGACCATGACTATCACAAAGCCCTGGCAGGCTAGTTCAGGGAATCAGAGAGGGGGACAGAAAATGGGACAAATAGCTGAAGGGATGGCAATTCCAGGATTACCACCACGT
The DNA here is from genome assembly GCA_028644305.1 of Xerus rutilus. Classification (NCBI taxonomy): domain Eukaryota; kingdom Metazoa; phylum Chordata; class Mammalia; order Rodentia; family Sciuridae; genus Xerus; species Xerus rutilus. The sequence continues at coordinate 395,185 of CM053399.1, read as the reverse complement.
CCACCTCTTTGCTCAGCAAATGGCCAGGTGCTGTGCTAAGGCTAATGGTGGAAGAGGCCAGTGTGTCAGTTACCTGTGGCTGCTTAAAAATGATCCCAAGACAGGCTGCAAACAGCAGCAAGCATTTCTTTCCTCCCTGCCCCCTTTTTTTTTTTGGTGGTACTTGGGGTTGAACCCAGGAGTGCTCTACCCCTGAGCTATACCCCTAGTCCTTATTTATTCATCCATTCATTCATTCATCACAGTCAGGGTTTCACTAAGTTGCAGAGGCTGGCCTGGAACTTGCAATCCTGCCTCAGTCTCCCAGGTAGCTAGGATTACAGGTGTGCACTACCACACCTGGAAGTTACAAGCATTTCTTACCTCTCAGTTTCAGCAGGTCAATAACCTAGGAGCAATCAGGACACTGTGGTGCACACCTGTAATCCCAAAGACCCAGGAAGCTGAGGCAGGAGGATCGCAAGTTCAAGGCCAGCCTGGGCAACTGAAAGAGACCTTGTCTCAAAAAAAGAAAAAAGAGAAGTAGGGGAGACCATGGATGTAGATCAGTGGTAGAGTGCCCCTGGGTTCAATCCCAGTACCAAAAAAAAAGGAAGGAAATCGTGGGTGACACAGATACTAACAGAGTACCTTGAGGATACTGTGCTGAGTGAAGAAAGCCGGCATGGAGGGACAAACACCGTGTGGCTCTGCGTGCTTGGGGCCCCCAGAGCAAGCAGTCAGAGCAGGCTGTAGCGCACAGGAGCCAGCATTGGCTGTGGACAGGGTTGGTTTGGGGAGATGCAAACCTGTGGACAGTGGTGACAGCTGCTCAGCAGGGTGAATTTGCTTAGTGCCCCAGACTGTGTACCTGAAAATGGCTGAGAGTGCGAATTCACTTACGTGTGTTTTACCACAGTACCTAAAGTGAGCAGCCAGACCCCAAAACCTCATTCTCTGTTGTTTTTGGCAGTGGTGTGGATTGAACCCAGGTTCTCCTGGAGCTCTGGGAGCCACACCCCTGCCCCTCCCTGTGGTTGCGAGGAAGGCAAAGATCTGTGCTGCTGGTCAGGCCGCCCGCCATGGTGCTGTCCACAGCCAGCCCTGAGGAGAGGAGTGCCCCACTCCTTTCTGTGTGCACTTCCTCCTTCCTCACGGACGCCCTCCACACATCCCCCCGGGGCCTCGTACCCTGGCCATGCACGTCGCACCAGGACTTCTGGGCTCGCTCGCTGCGGGGGGCCAGTGTGGAACCTTTGCTTCTGCACATAGAGCCTTCCCCAGCAGCCCCTCCCTGGAGGAGCCCCTCCTCATGCCGGCATCGTCCCCAGGTAACAGGTGCCCCACGCTGGGCCTCTCAGCACTCGTGCTGCTCCCCTAACTTCTGCTGTGACTATTCTGCAGTGCATTTTCAAAGGATGGGAAAGGCCTCTGGGAAGTGTGGGAAGCATCTTGGGTGGCCTGAGTGGCATAGTGGCTGAGGCCCGCTGTGGGTGGGGGACAGACAGCAGTAGCCACAAAGACACGCTTGTCCGCAGACAGAGACAGGCCTTGTTTGTGGAGCTGTCTGCTGGTGGCACCACTGGGGCACAGAGTGATGGCCCCTGGCAGTCCCATCCACAAGAGGGTCGCTGGGCATGTGACTGGAGCCCCCCACCCTGAGGTCTGGGATTGGGGTCTTGCCCAGTGTGGATGGTCCCTCCCCAGCTCCCATGGTCATACCCTCTGCCTGGACCCCACTGAGGCTGGTCCTGCCAGGCCCTCCCTCCTTCCTGCTGACCTGCAGGGTAGGGAAGTGGGGTGCATAGTTAGGCATAAGGTTGTTGGAATTAGGGAGACTGTGTTTGAATCCTTGTCAGGTGACCTGGTCCCTCTGTCTGCTGCTTGGTCCAGGCTGGCATCTCAGGCTGCTTCTAAGTCCACCTGAATGGCATATAGGCCAGTGTGCAGTGTGTAGTCATAAATGGTCACCCTCTAATCTGCAGAGCCTGGACAGGGATAGTCGCACATTTAGGGTCAGCAGCCAAGGAAGGATGTAGAGCCAATCTGCCCTAACACGGTGTGACCTCTGACCCACTGCTGGGCAGATGGGGTCAGTGGCTCTGTCCTGTTCTTGAAGGGGTCATGTAAGGTGGTGGGAAGTCCCTTGGAAAAAAACAGGGACAAATCCTGGGAGCCCAGAGGCCTAACCATACAGGTAAAGCCAGGGTACCTCCAAACCAGCAGCTCCTGAGAGGGAGCCAGCTTAGGCCTAGTGGTCTGCGGCTTGGGGCCTCCTCGGCTGTCCAGGAAGCAGCGTAGGGACAGAGCAGGTGGTGGCCTGAGGATGGGGATGGGGAGGGAGCCAGCTGGGAAAGGAGGTGTCAGTTCTGGGGGTGCTGTGACCCAGCCTGGAGCCAGCAGCCAGAACTCCTACCAGGCTGGTGAAGATCTAGCCTTGCTGGTGAGGGTGGACAGGAGATCCTGGGGAGTGGCTGTGAAGGGCGGTGGTCTCTGTCCAACCCCCAAGGTCAGGCATCCCTAGTGCAGCAGAGGCCTCTTTGGAGCAGGTGGAGTCCAGGGGCCCAATCCTGCCGTAAAGGAGCAGGTCTGCCAAGCAGGAAACCCGTCCCTAACCCATTGCCCTATTCAGCCCAGCTCCCTGTCTTTGGGGTCCTAGCCAAGCCAGAAGCAGCCTCTGCTGGCCTGGGAGGGAGGTGACTGCCACATCCAGTTCATAGCTCAAAGGACACAGGACACCCCCAGTTCCCTTTGGCTGTGTTCTACAGGAAACACTGGGCTCGGGGTGCCTGGCTGGGAAGTGAGGCAGAGCTTCAGAACCCAAAGGCCAGGCCTGGCCACATACTAGACCAGCAGAGAGACAGCCTCTGCAGCTCAGACCTACTAGGTGCACCCGCTCCCTGTAGTCAGCCCCACTCATTGCACAGGGACCCTGGACTGGGTCTAAGGCCACTCCACCACAGGATTGGGTCCCCCAGCAGCTTTGGGACACAGGGTCACTTTCCTTCAACCAACCAAGACTGGTGCTGGGGCACCCCCTGACAGCCACCCAGTGCAGCACACAGAGCCACCAGCAGAGGGCGCCAAAGGCCTTCTCCAAGGTGGGGCTCAGGTGAGCTCAGGTGGATATTGGCTAGGCAGGCAGTACCCACTGCAGAGAGGGTGCAGGAGAAGCCACTGATGCCACCAGCAGATGGTCAGCTGGGACTCATAAGTCCTATACTCTCTTTTTGGTGCCTTGCTCAGCTTGGGTGGAAGTTTTCCAAATCCAGTTTCAGCCTCACCTGTGACACACCTCTCCTGGGCAGACCTGGCAGACCTGGCCACACTCCTACCTGGCATGTGCCCCATGAAAGCCAGTCTGGGTGACGGGCTTTGGGCCTTTTGGACATCTGGCCTGGAATGACTGCTGTGAGCAAAGTGGGCAGGTATTGAAGGGGACAGTTTCCTGGGCCCCTCACCTCTCAGAAATGTCTCCCCAGAACCAAATGCAGTGGCGCACGCCTGTATCCCAGCACTTAGGGAGGCTGAGGCAGGAGGATCGCGAGTTCAAAGCCAGCCTCAGCAACGGCGAGGTGCTAAGCAATCAGTGGGACCTGTCTCTACATAAAACACAAAACAGGGCTGGGGGGGCTGGGATTATGGTGCAGTGGTAGCGTGCTCGCCTAGCATGCGTGAGGCACTGGGTTCGATCCTCAGCACCACATAAAAATAAAATAAAGATATTCTGTCCACCCACAACTAAAAAAATAAATAAAATTTAAAAAAAACCAAACAGGGCTGGGGATGTGGCTCAGCACTCAGGTTGAGTGCCCCTGAGTTCAATCCCCAGTACCAAAAAGAAAAAGAAAAAAAAAAAGGAAATGTTTCCGAGGGGCCCTCTTGAATGGGTATAAAGGCAAGGGCCTTCCTTGGCATGTCCCCCCCACACCTGGCCACGGCCAGCCCTCTGTCTGACAGCTGGTAAAGAGGCGCGGCTTCAGGAGGTTTCAGGAGACAGACAGGTGGCTTCCAGGATAAATTGGTTTAATGAAGTGGCCTTGGAGCCCCCACCCCTCATTTCTGGCCTCATTTCCGGGTGTGATGCTCTGTCCAGGGCTCTGAGACCACCAGTCACCAGCATGCAGGGCTCAGTTGGCCTGAGATGTGATCAGAGAATGCTCCTGTCCTGGGCTCTGCTGGGTGGGAGTGGGTGTCTGTAGCCAGCCATCCTTGGACCATGAAAGGGTTACAGCACAGCATACCCCAAACCAGTGGGGCACCTGAGGCTTCCTGTCCCGGAGCCCCTGCAGGCCATACTTGGGGTGCAGTATCCTGCAGGGGACAAACCTGGAGTCCAGGCCACCAGCCTGACCAGCCTGGCCAGCCCAGAGCTCTGGCCCACCTGGAGTGTGGGGATGGCTGGGGCAGGTGCACACAGAGGCAGGCAGCAGGTAGTGAGTGTCATCCTCCAGAGGCCAGGAGCCCGCATATGCACAGGGAGGCCAGAGAGGCTGCTGCCCACCTGGGGAGTCCTGTGGCCTAGGCTGGTAGATGAGGGCTGTCAGTGCCAGGTGGCAGGTTTGGCTGAGATCCGCCTTGATTTGGGTGGGTGAATAGGTTGTAGCTGAGAGGCCAGCCATGGGCATGGCCAGCCTGAAGACAGGCCCACTGCCTAGAGGCAGGTGAGCACCCCACCCAGCCCATCTGAGTCCTTGGTATAAAATAATACTCCGTGCATTAGGAGTGGGCCCACCACCGATGCTGCCTCCCCTCTGCAGCAAGGGACCCAACGGTCCAGCCAGGTCTAGCTGTCCTCCATCCTCCTCTGGTTCTTGGAATGAAACTTGTTCATGAGTTCCTCCAGCTCCGACCCACTGTGCTGCTTCTAGAGAGAAGGGATGGGGAGCTCAGCCTAGAGGCTGCAGGCCAGGGCCCCACTTCTTCCCAGCACCCCAGGAGCAGGTCGGTGGGTGTACTGGGAAAGGAGGCACAGGAGCAGGCGGGGAGGCCGCTCACCTCCAGCATCGCCTTCTGCACTGTGAGCTGGCTGTACACGCGGATGCCCTCCTCCCCGCACACCCTCTTCAGCTCGTCCTTGTTGAGGGAGAAGAGCTGGGGCCCGGTCAGGATACCCAAGTTCTCCACGATCCTGGGGGTGGGCTGGCGTGAGCGCAGCGGTGGGCGCCGGCGCACCCACCGAGGTTGCGCACACCCGCAGCCCGCCCGCGCCCACCGCCGCGCACCGGCCGCTGAAGGCCTTGGCTTCCAGCCAGGCACGGACTTCCTGGGGGCCCGACTCGAAGGTGAGCGGCAGGTGCACCGGCTGGCTGCGCTCGACGCGGAAGTGCCGCTGCGGCTGCGCCCGGATGTGGCTGATTTTCTTCATGAGCTCGTCGTTGACCTCATCCATGTGGTGGATCAGCTCTGCGGGAGCACGTGCTCAGCCGGGACGCGCCCGGCTCCCCCTGCCCCCGCGCCGGCCCCCGCGCCGGCCCCGCACCACTTTGCCCCCTCTCCGCACAAGCGCCCTCTCACCGTCTTTGTTCCCTGCGAAGATAGGGGGCAGTTTGTGCACCGGGCTGGCGGGACCCCAGTATTTCTGGCTGGCCTGTGGGGCAGATGGTGAGGTGGGTGCTCTCAGGACCTGCCCAGGCCCCTACCTGGCTTGTGGGCCGGCCCTTCCTTCCCTTGGCCAAGACCGAGGTGCTCCTGCACAGGCTCTGGGCCCCGCCGGGGAGCAGCGGTATTCCCACGCTGAGACTCAGCTGTCACCCCCACCCAGGGCAAGCGGCTGTGTTGGGGAGGCGGCCACCTGCTCTAGCGGGGCACCAGCATCCTCTGGCCGAGCCTCATCCAGGATGTTGCAGGGCACATAGCCAGCCTGGCCACTGCGGCTGCGAAGCTTCCACCACTGCCGGCCGTCCTCCAGCACCTGTGGCAGTCCCCAGTCAGGTCTATGACATTCCTGCTTAGACCCCCACCCTCCCCAGGCCGCCGGCACATGAACCCCACTTTGCAGAGAGGCAGAGCGTGCCTGTGTCTCCCTGGAGCCCAGCCCTCAGTCCTCTGTGCACCCCTGGTTCTGTGCACCTCAGTTCTGGTTTGGGGGCTGCCCTGCCTGAGCTTGGCAGGGTGCTGCAGGGAAGGTGCCTCCCAGCCTCGCCGTGGGTGCAAGCCACCCCTGCCCTAGCCTGCTCCACTTCTTGTCCCTCAGTGAGTGGCCTGGATTCTTTGGCACAGTGGCAACAGTGGAGAGCTCCTGGGTGGGCATGAGTGACAAGCCCCTTCTCCGTTCACTCCATCACTTGGCAAAGTGACTGCCCAGTGTACAGGGGTCCTGCACACCCTCAGGAATCCCCCAGACATGGAGGGCCCTCAGCCAGGCTGTGTTGGGGGTAGAGGAGACCCAGCCCATGGGCCCAGTTGGAACCTAGAGCTAGGGACCCTAGGGAAACAGGCCAGTGGCTGTGCCTGTCCTGGTGTTCCACAGTCTGGCCCCCTCCGCTGGTCAGCCAGACCCCTCACCTCTAGGACCTCGTCCTTGAGCACTGACAGCTCGTTGGCATTGCGGGCTGTGAAGTCGTAGAGAATCTTCACATACTTGGCCATGCCTGGTGTTGGCTGGTGGCCCCTACGAGGACCCAGAGGGACTGGGGCAGCAGTTTCCCAGGCAGCGGCTGCCTGGCTTCTGCTGCCCAGGTTGCAGCGGAGGAGAGGCTACTGCTCACAGCCCAGAATGGAAACTGTGACAGCCCTGGAGGGGGCGGGGACAGGGGCGGGAGGCAGGGCCTGGCCCCACCAGAGCTGCCTCAGGGGTCTCCGGGCCTGCCCCCAGGAGAGTCGGCCAGCTGTGTGCCTGGGGAGTGACAGGGCCATGCTGTCCTCAGCTGACCACGGGCCAGGCCATTTTCAGAGCCACAGCCCTAGCTGCACAGGACAGGGCATGCATGCTCTCTGGAGGTCTGGACCTGCAGCCCCGGGGAGGAGGGCAGAGCTGCTGGGGGTGCAGGTCAAGCAGGGAACAGGACTGCTGCCTGTCCCACTGCACTGGGGAGGAGCAGGGGTAGGGGCCATCAGGGCTGGAAACACTCTGTGGTCCTACCTGGGACCACAGGCTGGCCACGTGGGCCAAGAGGAGGGGCTTGTTTGAAATGTGAGTTTGCAGCCCCTTCCCTCCTGAAACCAGGTTCTGGGGTCTGGCAGGTTACAAGTGCCCCAGGCAAACAGAAGTGGGGAGACAGGGGCTTCGTCCCTGGGTCTGTTCCTTTTTTATGATGCTAGGGATGGAAGCGGGGGTGGTGGGGGGGTGCTATCTCCCTAAGTTGCACAGGCTGCATTTGAGTGGGAACCAGCGGCTTCGAACCTGGAAGAGGCATTCTAGGCCCCTGTAGGGAGGCCAAGCGTCTGCCACCACTCAGTGGCAGCTACTCTCAGCAGCATGCTATGAAGGGTCACACCCTTCACCGTAGGGGGCTTACCTGTGAGAGTGTGGGGAGCTGACTGGTGGTAGGACATCCCCCTGGGGTGTGGATTCAGAGGAGAGGCTGTGTTTCGGGGAGTTTCTTAAGGATAGTCGGCTCAGAGGGGCAGGCTGTGGGGAAAGCAGGGCTTGACGTAGGGTGGAAGCCAGCAGGGTCCCAGGTCAAGGGGGCACAGGACAGAGACTGGGTGAATGTTCTGTGACCTGACAGGCAGGGGTTGGGAGACAAACTCTGGCAAGATAGGGTCGGGGATTGGGGGTTCTGACCTGGTCATCGGGGGCAGACGCCAGTCCCTCCACCTCCCAGGGAGCCTCCTGCAGTACATCCAGAGGCGGCTCCCAGCCACTGTGGAACTTGGGCACGTAGGGGGGCACCTGTGGTTCCCGTGGCCACTCGGAGCTGGGGTGGGCAGTGCTGGGGTCAGCCAAGCCCCCTGCTGGAGCTGGCCCACCCAGGACCCTATCCTGGTCCATGTCCTGCCCCTCACCCTGTCCATACCGGGGCCGTGTCCAGGTCTCCCCCAGGGACTCCCACAGTGACATCTCCTTGGGGACCAGGTGGCCGCGCAGGAAGGCCACAGCCTCTTGGGAGAGCAGTGGGCTGGAGACGGAGCGGGCAATGTCTGGGCCTCCACAGGTGTTGACAATCTGGGGGACAGTACAGTTCAGAGGGGCGCCTCAGCATGCAGCTGCACAGGCTGACCCTTGGGAAGGGGCCACAGTCCTGCGGCCTGGACATAGGGCCCTTACTCCTGCCTGAGCCCAGCTGGCCACCCTGGGTCCCCGCCCACACCCTGCCCCAGCCCCAGGCACCAGGTCCAGAGGCCCGAAGAGGAAGTGCACCAGCTCAGCTGCACTGGGGTTCTGGATGTGCTTCTGCAGCTTGGCCTGGGGGAGCAAGCAGGTGACAGATGGCGGGGGAGAGCTAGCAGGTGACAGATGGTGGGGAGGTGACCTCCACCCTCACCACCACACAGGGCAGGCTTGGACTCACCAGCAGGTTGATGGCCAGCTTGGTTTTCTGGAAACAGTCAACAAACTCACCCTCGGAGGGGGGCCGGGCCCGCAGTGTGAGGACGCCCTCTGGCACAGGGTGGAGGCCGTGAGCCTGGCCAGCGGCCACCCAGCCCTTTGCCCGGCCCTGCCTGCTGTCCGATGCACGCCCACGCCAGGCCCAGCCCCCGGGCTCGGGGCGCCCGCCCCGCCCCACACACCTGCCGGCGCCTTCTTGCCCTTCTTCTTCCCTTTCTTCCTCTGGTTCAGCTGCTTGAACGCCTCCGCCGCCTTCTGCAGCCGGGCCACGAACCACTCGATGTCGTCCAGGGCGCAGTTGAGGATTTGCTGGGGTCAGAGGGGCAGGGGTCAGCTGCAGCCTCTGCCCACTTTGGGGCTGCTCTACAGGCAACAAGCCACTGGGGCCCAGTGTAGGGAAGGGCACAAGGCCCAGGGGACACCCACCGTCTCCTTCTCTATCCTCTGAGCCAGCACCGCCCGAGGCTCCTCATCCTGCGATTCCCTGCGGCGGTGGCCTGGTGAGGACAGAGCAGCTGCCAAAGGGTCCCACACACTGGACGGAGAGCCCCCACCCAGCCCCTTGGCCCACCTGGCTCCATGACCGGTGCCGGCAGGCCCACACGGTTCTTGGCCTGAGGGGAGTCCCCAGCCTGGCGCTGAAAGGGGATGGGAGCTGGGTTCTGGGGAGCGGGCAGGATAGATTGCCTCTGCCGGATCTTCTCCTGGTGCCCCCTGGAGGGGAGAGGAAGGCCTGCTCAGCTGGCCACCATCCCACTCCTGGACACCGCCGCCCTAGTGGCCCGAGAGCTCCAGCTCCCCATGATCCCCATGGCCCTACTTCAGGGTCTGTGGCCGCAGCTTCTTCCCCAGCCGGCAGTCAGCCAGCGCACTCTCGATGTCTTCCTGCACCAGCTCGGCCTGGGGGCACAGGGGCGTCAGGCTGGCTCAGCGGGCACCATGCCCACCCTGCCAGCGGCCTCACCTCCACCTCGTCGCAGTGGAAGAAGTGCACGTCAGGCCTGCTCTGGTCGCTGTCCTGGCACACCAGCAGCAGCACCGACGGGTAGCGCAGCTGGTTCAGCACCGTCCGGCTGTGCAGCACAGTGGGCAGCGGGAAGTTCTCCAGCTCCTCCTGGGGGCAGTGGGCAGGCAGTTATGTGGCCTCAGCTGGCCCTGGACACGGATGTGGGCTGTGGCCACAGGCATGGAATGGACCACAGATGTGGCCAAGAAAGGGACCAGGGCCACACCCAGAGTGTGACTCGGGCAGCATGTGCTCTTGGGACACAGGCGTGTCAGGACCTTGCAGGGGCAGGACAGACAAGGTCCGGGGACATGCGCTGGCCACAGCTGCAGATACATCCTGAGCCCAGACTGTGGACCCAGCCAGGCCTGCTGACGACAGCCCATGAGCCTCTTGTGACAGGATGCAACCTGGCCCCGCTGCAGGCTGCTGACCAAGCTGCCCAGGCTCTGGCTGGGTTGGTCCTGCTGGCCCTCGGCCCTGTCCTCTTCCACAGGCTCACCTTGGAGACCCAGCACCCATGTGAGCCCAGCAGATAGCAGCCTGCTCCACCAGCCTTACCTGGTTTTCGACGTCCAGTAGCCGCAGGGCCTTGTCGTCCACCTGAAGCAGCACCTCCTGTGCCCAGACCTTCTCCTTGGCACTGAGCTGCACCAGCTTCCGGATGGCGTCATCCACAGAGGTGATGGCCTCGCTCTTGTCCATGATGAATGTGGCGAGGTGCTGAGGGGCAGCAGTCACCACTGGGCATAGCCGTGCTTATGCCAAGGCCCAGGCCCAGGGCTGGGGGCCCCAGCCAACCCAGGGGGGGCCCATGGGGCCACAGCTTCACCTCAGGTGGAGGAGCCCCTATTCTGCCCTGCTGGACATCTTTGGAGATCACGGTTGTGCACTGATAAAACCTGAAAGCATTCCTGACTGCCCAGCAGCCCTGGGCACCCTGCCCTCCCTACCTCCTGCTGCTGGGCCCTTCTCTCTCAGGACCTCACCCTGCATCTGCATGCTGGGCCTGTGGCAGGTTCTGCCCTCACGATGCCCCTGCCCAGTGCAGTGCCCCCAGGGGATGTGTGTGCACAGATCACATTGGGGTCTGCAGCAGCCTGGCCCTGGCTGCCCCCATGAGCTGCCCTCCACCTCATAGTAAAACCCTCCACAGAGCTTCAGGATTCAGTGAACAATGCTGGGACAGCTGGGTAAACTAGCTAAGCCGGGACTGAGGCCTAACCAAGAAACAAAGCCACAAAAGCACTAGAAGAAAATGTAGGACGATTTTTCATTAACTAAAAGGAAATTTTCTCCGTGGTGTACTTTCCCCAGCAAGGAAGAGAATTCATGTGCTCAGAAGAAAGAACCAAGAAATCTGACAATGAAAAAAACGTTCTGACTGGCGTCTCGCTCGGCAGCAGGGCGCCTGCCCACTGCACAGGCCCTGGGTCAATCCCAGCACCAAAAACAAAACATGGCCAGGTGCAGTGCAGGGCCAGCCTCAGTAACTTTATAAGACTTTTTCTAAACAAACAAACAAACAAAAAGAAATAAAAAGGGCTGGGGATGTAGCTTAGTGGTAGAGTTCTCCTGGATTCAGCCCAGTACCCCCCAACACACACAAACGAAGGATATTGACAATAAGTCAGTAAACAAATGGATGCTTAAGTGAGCACAAGAGAACATTGCAACAGAAGAACCGCCAAGTGATACGAGCACAAAGAAACCGAATATAGATAACCTTTTAGTTGTAGATGGACACAATACTTTTATTTTTTTTTTAATTTATTTTTATGTGGTGCTGAGGATGGAATGCAGTGCCTCACAGGCGAGGCAATTGCTCTCCCACTGAGCCCCAGCCCCAGCCCATAAGTAACCTTTTAAAACTTGTATGCAAATCTCATTGAACAAAAGAACCACATGTTGATACTCTAAGCCTTTGTTATTTTAGGAATGAATCACTGTCGTTTTCACCTGTTCTACTGACCAACACTAGAAGTCACTGGGGTTACACCATGGTTCACATGTGGAGACGGGCACTGTCACCCAGCACCTGCCAGCCTCCCTGTGCCAAGGTTGGTGCCTCGCAGCTCTCTGCAGGCACAGGGCCAAGGCTGCCCCCTGCAGAGCCACTTACAGGAACAAAGACTGGGCCCGACCCACACACCATCAAGGGTGAAGGGGGAGCTGGTGGACACACACTGCAGGACATGAGGCCGCTTTCCGGTTGTGTGGGGGAGAGGAAACTGAAATGCACCCTGTCAGCAGAACACAGAACAACCCGCCAAACGAAATCAAGCTGCTAGGCCACAGGCAAGCTTAGTAAATTTCCCATGACTGACACCACACAAGAGATGCTCTTGGACCATAATGAAATTAAAATACAGATGAAAACAAAAAGTTAGCTAGAAAACCCTCAGATGTTTGGAAATAAGCCACGTGTTTCTGAATAATCCATGGGTCAACACTAAAGCCACGGGCTGGGATTGTGGCTTAGTGGTAGAGTGCTCGCCTCGCATGTGTGAAGCACTAGGTTCGATCCTCAGCACCACATAAAAATAAATAAATAAATAAATAAAATAAAGATATTAAAAAAAAAAACAAAAAAACAAACTAAAGCCACAAGGGAAAGTGAAAAATCTAATCTGGGGCTGGGTGTATAGAGCACTTGAACTCAGGGGCACTCGACCACTGAGCCACATCCCCAGACCTATTTTGTATTTTATTTAGAGACAGGGTCTCACTGAGTTGCTTTGTGCCTCACCATTGCTGAGGCTGGCTTTGAACTTGCGATCCTCCTGTCTCAGCCTCCCGAGCCATTGGGATTACAAGCATGTGCCACAGTGCCGGGCTGAATTCAGGATCTATTTTTTTTTTTTTTTTTGGTACTGGAGATTGAACTCAGGGGCACTCAACCACTGAGCCTCATCCCAGCCCTATTTTGTGTTTTATGTAGAGACAGGGTCTCACTGAGTTGCTTAGCACCTCGCCGTCGCTGAGGCTGGCTCTGAACTTGCGATTCTCCTGTCTCAGCCTCCCTAAGTGCTGGGATTACAGACTTGGGCCACCGCGTCCAGCTAGGATCTATTTTTTTTTTATTTTATTTATGTTTTTAGTTGTTGATGGACCTTTATATTTTTTCATTTATTTATATGCTGTGCTGAGAATTGAACCCAGTGCCTCACACATGCTAGACAAGCACTCTACCACTGAGCCACAATCTCAGCCCCTGAATTCAGGATCTTGATAAATTGCCTGGACTTGGTCTTGAACTTGTGATCCTCCGGCCTCAGCCTGCTGAATAGCTGGGATTACAGGTGTATGCACCACACCCAGCTAAGGAAGTGCATTGAGAGGAATTTATAGCTTCCAATGAATATATTAGGCAAATGTAAGATTTAAGACCTATGCTTTCAGCTTAAGAAGCTAGTAAAACATGCTGGGTGTGACAGTGGTGAGCACTTGCCCGCCCAGGCCCTGGGTTCAACCCCCAGTACCACAGGGGAAAAAGCAATAAAAACACAATAAAATAGACCCCAAAGAGAGTGGAAAGAAGTAAATTAAAAGCAAAAATCCACACACTAGTAAACCGAAAATCAATAGAGAAAAATCCAACAAAGTCAGTTTTGAAAGGAATGTTAAAATTGATAAACCCCCAGCAAGAGTGATCAAGAAAAATGCTAGAGAAACCCTCTCAAAATCCAAGAGGACAGAGGGGATATCTCCACAACACACACAGGCACCCGCAACTTGGCAATCCCACAACAAAGGCCCACACTCAGCCTCCCTGAACACTGAGTATTCAGATCACAAGTACTGAATGCAGAATCAACAAGCTTCACAAACCTGAAAACTGAGATGGGAGTTCTTCCCTCCTGCCCTGTAAGGTCAGCACCACCCAGACCCCCAAACCTGCCAATGGTACCATATGAGAAAGTTGCAGATCAATATCTCTGGCAGACATTGACACAAAAATTCCTCAACAAGCCGGGCACCTGTAATCCCAGCACTTAGGGAGGCTGAGACAGGAGGATCATGAGTTCAAAGCCAGCCTCAGCAATGGCGAGGCGCTAAGCAACTCAGTGAGACCCTGTCTCTACATAAAACACAAAATAGGGCTGGGGATGTGGCTCAGTGGTCGAGTGCCCCTGAGTTCAATCCCTGGTACCAGGGGGGGAAAAAAAGCGCTCAGGAGACCACAGCCTCGTGGGCAGGCTCTGTCTCAGCATAAAAAAAGAGCTGAGGATGCAGCTCAGTGGTAGAGGGTTCCTAAGTTTAATTCCTAATATTGGGGTGGGGGAGCTAGTATACCTTCAAGAAAATGAAGTCATCCCAGAAATGCAAGGTTGATTCAACATACAAAAAAGTCAACCAGGAATCCAGGTGCAGTGGCTCACACCTGTAATCCTAGTTACTCAGAAGGCTGAGGCAGGAGGATCGCAAGTTAGAGGATAGCCTGGGAAACTGAGCAAGATCCTGTTCCTAAATAAAAATAAAAAGAACTTCGGGTGCAGCTCAGTGGTAGAGCACTTGCCTAGCACGGAAGGGGCCCTGGACTCAATCCTAACACCACCACGAAGAAAAAAAAAGGCCGTCAATGTAGTTCACTACACCAGCAGTACTGAATAAACCTCAGTAGACTCAGGAAAAGTATTTAACAAAATCCAACACCCATCATAATTAAAAACTCGGCAAAGGAAATTGGAATTTCTGCACACTAACAACAGGTATCTACAAAACAGGTAGCAGATAGGATACTGAATGCTTTCTCCAAGACTGGACCTAGGGCAGACACGTCCATGCTCTTATCTCTATCCAGTATTGTACCTTAGTCCTAAACAGGGAGATGGGGCAAGAAAATAAATGAAAGATATAAGACAGGAAATGAAGAATGATCTTTATTTTCTTTTTTTTTTTTTGGTACTGAAGATTGAACTCAGGGGCACTCGACCACTGAGCCACATCCCCAGCCCTATTTTGTGTTTTGTGTAGAGACAGGGTCTCAGTGAGTTACTTAGCGCCTCGCCATTGCTGAGGCTGGCTTTGAACTCGCGATTCTCCTGTCTCAGCCTCCCTAAGTGCTGGGATTACAAGCGTGATATTTTCTTTTCTTAAAGCATTTTTTAGTTGTAGATGGACACAATACCTTTATTTTATTTATTTATTTTTATGTGGTGCTGAGGATCGAACCCAGTGCCTCACACATGCTAGGCAAGCGCTCCACCACTGAGCCACAGCCCCAGCCCTGATCTTTATTTTCAAGCAATCTGATGTTTATGTAAAAAATTCAAGCATTTCACAAGTAAATCGCAAGTAATTTGCAAATTACTCCATTCACCAAGGTCTCAGGAACTTGATCATCATACCAAAGTTCAATTGTTTTTCTTTTTTTCCTTTTTTTTTCTTAACTTTATTTTTATCTATTAATTTGTATGTGGTGCTGAGAATCGAACCCAGTGCCTCACCCACGGTAGGCAAGTGCTCTACCACTGAGCCACAACCCCAGCCTCTCTTTTTTTCCTTTTTAATTTTTTTTTAGTTATACATGGACACAGTGTCTTTATTTTGTTTACTTATTTTTATGTGGTGCTGAGGATCGAACCCAGTGCCTCACATATGTGAGGCAAGCACTCTGCCACTGAGCCACAACCTCAGCCCCCTTTTAAAATTTTTTTTAGTTGTAGGTGGACACAATATCTTTATTTTATTTATTTTTATATGGTGCTGAGGATTTAAACCAGTGCCTCACACATGCGAGGCAAGCGCTCTACCACTGAGCTACAATCCTAGCCCCCAATTGTTTTTCTATATGCTAGCAGTAGACAACTGTTAAAAAAATACCATTTTTTAAATTACTGGGCATTGAATCCAGGGATGCTTTTTACTACTGAGCTACATCCTCCTTTTTTATTTTTTATTTTTTGGTACCAGGGATTGAACTCAGGGGCACTCGACCACTGAGCCACCTCCCCAGCCCTATTTTGTGTTTTATTTAGAGACAGGGTCTCACTGAGTTGCTTAGCACCTCACTGTTGCTGAGGTTGGCTTTGAACTCGCGATCCTCCTGTCTCAGCCTCCCAAAATGCTGGGATTATAGGCGTGTGCCACCGCACCCAGCTTACATCCTCCTTTTTTAACTTTAGTTTTGAGACAGCGTCTTGCTAAATTACTAAGGCTGGCCTTGAACTCACAATCCTGCTACCTCAGCCTTCAAAATAATTGGGATCATATCTTTGGAGCAAATGGGATTATAGGCATGCACCACGACACCCACCTAAACAATACCATTTGTAACAGCATATAAAAACCAAACACCTAAGCAATAATTTAACAAAAGATATGCAAACCTCCTACAATAAAGACCACAAAACACTGATGAGAAATTACAGAATACCTAATTAATAGAAGGACTTCCCATGTTCATGGATGGAAAGGCACAATATCGTTAAGGTGTCAACTCTTTCTAAACTGATCCATAGGTTTGACTCAATGCCAATCAAAAGTCTAGCAGCCTTTTTTTAGGAGGAGAAATAGACAAGCTGATTCTAAAACTCCTATGCAAGTTTGAGGAACCTAGAACACTCAAGCAAATCTTAGTTGGGCTTGGTGGTGCACATCAGTAGCCCCAGTTACTTAGGAGGTGGGGGCAGGAGGATTGTTTAAGTTTAGGAGCTCGAGACCAGCCTGGCAACATAGCAAGACTCCGTTTCTAAAGCAGGGGTGAAGGGAAAGGCATGGGATATTTTGAAGATAAAGAACAAAGCTGTGGGCTCCCGTGGCCTGATCTCAAGACTGATAAAGCCACGGTGAGTTGAAGCTTGTCCACAGCATCACAGGTTTAGTGAAATGAAGATTCCAGAAACAGACCTGTGCTCATTGGGCCAATCAGTGTTCACAGAGGCAGCAGAGCAATTCCATGGGGGAAGGAAAGCCTTTCACCATAGCTGGACATGCACACAGGAGAAAACAAGCTCGACCCCTGCCTCACACCATGCACAAACAAGCATGTGGGGTGGACGTGGACCTGGGTGCAAAGGCCAGCACTAGGAAGCGTCCAAAGGAAACAGGCAACAACCCCTCAGGAGGAACCCAACCACAGAAGAAAAAAAGGTGGTGTGATCAGACATCACCAAAAATTCAACATTTCTGTCCCTCGAGAGACAGTGATGCTTATGAGTGGACAAGCCACAGACAGGGAGAGGCAGCTCTAACCCTCACACCTGCCTGCAACGTGAAGAGTGCCACATGGATCAGAAGCACCTCCACAAACGTGGGCAGGAGCAGCACCAGAGGGAGAGGCCCAGGGCCAGTGGCTGGCAGAGATGCCCTCGCAGCCCAGGGCTGGCCAAGGGTTGTCCTCTTCAGAGGTTTCTTAAATGAGTTCATGAAGCAGACGAACAAAGCTGTAAGCCATAGACCTCGTCGCAGACACAGGGTGGGGTGGGTGGCTGCAAAGGGTCTTGCAGGAGCTTGGGGGTGATGGCGCCAAGCCGGGTCCCACCCATGCGGTAACAGAACCGCCTGCCCCACCAATGTCCTGCACGGTAAGTTGGAAGGAGCAAAAACACAGGCTTTGGGGCCCTGCCTCCTGCCCCCACATTGCAGAGGTAGGTCTCTGACCCTTGCTCTGGGCCTCAGTTTCCTCATCTGGGAGGAGTAGCAAAACCCCATCTAGTCCCCTACCCTTGCTGGCCCCTGGGCAGGCAGGAGAGGGTCCTGTAACAGCTGGGATGAGCCAGGCTACGTGGACCAAAGTCCAGGAGCCAGGCTGGGAGACTGCAGGCGGGTGCTCGCGGGGAGAGCAAAGTCCCATCCCTGAGAAAGGTGGCAGAGCTGCTGGGGAGGAGGGTCTTGGCCGGCCCGCCCACACTGACACGCTCTGTCCTGGGAAACTGCCCCGCAGTGGTTACCACACAGCGGCCCAGCGTGTGTGGTAACCAGCTTGAGAACATTGGTCACCCCAACACAGTGGACTCCAGAACCTTGGGTTCTTTGCATCCATTGTGTAGGTGAGAAAACAGGCTCAGAAAGGAGCTTGCCCCAGCCCTGGGTGCATGTGAGGTCCACGGCGGGTGGGAAGACGGAAGAGAGCCGGCACAGTGGTCCGCAGCCAGAGCGGCCATGCAGGGGCTCTGCTCTCCTCCTTAGCGGCCTCGCCCTTGTTCCTCACCCATAGTCCCCCAATCTTGGACTGTGGCCAGCAGCCTGGCCAGCTCCCAGGCATGCAAAGCCCATCTACAAAGCATGTCTCCCAAGTTCTAGGTGTAGGACAAAGCCCTCCCAAGCTGGCGGCTGGTCCAAAGGGCGCAGGGCGCGGGGCAGCTCCACCGCAGCCCGGCCACCCCCAGCTCCCCGCAGTGCTCAATAGTGTCTTTGTTTCAGCTTCTCCCGCTAATCCAGTTCCTCGTTTTGGGGCCAGATGACAACTTCCTTCCCACAGCTTTCTGCACAGCCCCAGGGTGCCTCCCATCACACCCCAGGAGGTGTCCACCTCAGCACCAGCTCCCCAGGGCTGGGGACAGTGTGGGCAGCCCCTGGCTCTGGGCCTCCGTTTCCCCACCTGCTCAGTCACCCCGAAGCACAGGGGGCAGGAGTGCTCCCCAGGAGCTGGGTCTCACCTGGACATGGTACTGGGAGGTCTCGTGCATGATGACGTTGGAGTTGGAGTACTTCTTCCTCTGCTCTGCACAGGGAGATGGTGGTCACTCAGCCCAGACATCAGGACCGCCAGCCCCTAGTCCAGGTGGGACTGGACCCCAGGGAGGCTCAGGGGAGGGTGGCGTCAAGGTGGGGTGCTTCCTTGGGCCTCTCCTCAGACAAGGAGGACTCTCGGGAAGCCCTCTGCTCCACCAGCACAGGCCCAGGCCCACCCCAGGGAAAGCACCGAGACTGGTGGGGTGAGGAGGGCAGCCAGCAACCGTGGGGCCTGTCCTGGGCACAGGAGGCTCAGCCTCACAGCATGGAGGCTGGCTGAGCCCTGTGCCCACCTTCCCAGGGGAGAGGTCTGGGCTAGGGCTTGCCCACCCTCAGAGCTGCCACCAAAATCTCCCCCCTTTTTAGGGGCTTCTTGCTTTCCAGACGGTGAAGCATCCAAAGGCACAAATGAGGGCTATGGCAGGGCTGGGGAGGGGCAGCCCAGCCCCTCCTGGAGCAGACACCTGGCAACCGGGCCGCCTGCCCCCTCATCGAGTTGCAGAGGCGAGCAGGGGAACCAACACGGATTCCTCTGAATTATTTGTAGAGGGCTCTCCCCTTACTGCTGGGGGAGGGGTGCTCTGTGCAGGAACCCTGGGCACAGGCCTCACAAGCTGTCCGTGGATTTGGGTCCAGAGGCCTCCTCCAGGGACCCAGGGCTGACCAGGCCCCAGTTCCTCTGGGCCAGGGCCCGACAGTCCCCTATTCCCCGTCTGCCCGGTTCCCAACCTCACTCACCAAACAGATCCTTGGCAGTCATCTTCGCCACACCACCAGACCGGCCCAGGCTGCCACTGCGGGGAGGGCAGGTGAGGGGGCCACGCCCTCCCGGGCCCTCCCAGGGGCCCTCCCTGGGGGCTGCTTTTGGGCAGGCTGGGTGGGGATGGGGCTCACTTGGCAGCGCCAGGGCAGCAGCTCATGGCTCCTGACTGGCTCATGGTGTCCTTGGTGGCCAGCAGCGGGAGGACAGAACTCGCTGGGGCCCGAGTCTGGGGCCCAATGCCTGGCCCACACCTGAGCGGACAAGGGGCTGAGCTGACACCTCCTCTGGTCCTGGCCAGGGGCTTTGCCCCTCTCAGGACAGGGCCTCTTCCCTGCCCCAGGTCCAGGGCTGGAACTCAGTGATTGACCAGACTCCCCGGGGTTCTCAGGCAGTAGAGCTCCCTACCCTGCATCCCAGCTAGTGGCCACTGAGCCTCAGCTTGCCTCAGACCTGCAGACCTCCATAGGGATGCCCCTCAAAGGCTGCCTGGAAGGCCCTGAAGAGGGGTGTGGATGAAAAGCACTTCTCAGCAGAGTTCAAGCATGTTCAAAGGTCCTCAGGGCAGGTGGCCAGCAGGGGAGGACGGCAGGGAAGTGAGGCTGGGGCTGGGGAGGGGCACACAGTGCAGAGGGAGCTCTGGCTCCCACCTTCCGTCCTGCCCCTCCCCAGGCATCTACCCCAGAGGGGCCTCTGCACGCTGTTGTGAACACACAGCCTACACCCGTCTATCCTTGGTTCCCTTTGGGCCCTTGAAGCCTGAGCAGGGAAGCCCTGTGGCAGGGAATCCTGGGGTCCTTGGTACCTAGCAGGTAGTCTGGGTGTGTGGCATCTCCTCATCCTAATGAGAAGGCAAGGTGGGGAAACCAGGGCAGGACCCTTGGCAGCAGGGCCAGCTCAAGAAAGGGCCTGGAGAAGGTGCGTATGGGGTGGGGTGTAGAGGGGTGGGTGCAGTCCCAGCCTCCCCGGTAGCAGAATCCCAGGCCTGACCACTCTCCAGCTGCACTGTGGGGAAACTGAGGACAGGCTGCTGAAGCGAGCAGTGTCTGGTCTGGGCTGGACCCTGACACCCTCCCCGGGAGCTGAGTAAAGCCTAGGGGCCTGGGCTAGCCTGATATTATGTGGGGAGAGCGCCCTGTGGGGACCACCAGTGCCAGACTGCCCCCATGTCCCTGGTGGGGTAAGTGGACAGCATCTCTGACTGTCTTTCTGGAGCTCTGTGACCAGCTCCTCATGGGGTCCTGGGTCCACACCCTTGTCTGCCTCCTGACAATGTCACCAGCAAAGCCATTCCTCCTGACTTCAGTGTTGGGTCTACCAGGGTGGGGCCACCAGCGTGGGGCTGGTATGGAGAGCTGAGGGGCAGGCCAGGGCACCCCAGGACTTTCTGGTTTGACCAGGTCTGGCTGGGAAGCACTTCCAAGAGATGTGGGGGCCTGGGGGCTTTGGTCACTGCCTCAGCCTGGCTACTGCTTTGCCCCTCCCACATGCCACAGGGGGCTTGGCCAGATTGCCCTGTCCACCTATCCGTGGAGAATGTTTGGAATGCTCATGACCTCAGTGGGTGAGTCTGAGTGTTTGCTTAATGGAATTCCTGGCAGGCCGAGCCAAGGGCACTGGGCACGTGGGTCCAGGTACACACACCTGGGCAAGATGAGCCCTCCAGACCCAGGCCTGCGGGCTCGCAGACTCACAGGCTGGGGTGCCCAGCCCTCCCCTCAGGGGAGTCTAGGCTGAGATTTTTCTGCGGCTGGGGAGATGGGAGCCACCTCCAGGCCGGTGTGAAGACTGCCCCCAGTGGGCTTCAGCCTAGGAGGTGGGGAAGCCATGTAACTCAGTGTGGGCGGAGACGGGGTGCCCAGCCCTGGCCTTGGCCCCTGGGCCTCTGGCTGTACCTTAGTTTTATGGAGGCCATTTTCCGGGTATGAAGGGAAGACCCAGCATGCCTGGGGCCTGGAGGGTGGACAGTGGAGGGAGGAGGCCTCAGCAGGGCAGGGAGGTGGAGGAACTGGCTCCAAGTTCAAATTCCAGCTCCACAAGGAGTGACCTTGGGGAGGGGTCGGCTTAGTCACCAGGGCTCCTAGCTGCCCTCATGGGAGTCAAGTGGGGTCCTGGAACAGGACAGTCCCTCAGGCCTGGCTGTGATCTGGTCTGAGGAAAGAGCCCTGTCCAGGTGGGAGTGAGGAAGGGACAACTCAGAAACTTCTGGTGAAGAGGGGTGGGGTGCACTTGAGGAGACTTGGGCGGGCAGAGAGTGCAGAAGCCTGGCTGGATGGGAGCACTAAGCCAACAGAGCCTGGGCACTGGGCAGGTCCAGCAGAGGCCTGGGCATAAGGTAGCACTGCCGATGGGCTGCCCTCAGCAGGGTCCTCCTCCTTGCACAGCGAGGATTGTGCACTGGGATAGAGGCAGAGGTGGTCTGTGGGGTGTGCCTACTTCCTCCCCTGCCACTGGGGACACCCTCACACAAAGGGGCAGTCCCAGACCAGCCTGGCCCAGGGACCAGGAACCTGGAGGGGCCACAGATTGGATTCCCACAGGTCCTGGTAGCCCCCCTCCAGGATGGGCCCAGCAGGGCTCCTGAGACACACCCCCAGCCTTCCTCCCCTCTGAGACTCCACACCTTAACTCTGACCAGCAGACTGACTCCGCCTGATGCCATCCTGGCCTGGATTTCCTCCCCAGCTCAGACGCCCAGGAAGTGCCAGGGCCTGGGTTGTGTGCCCACCTTCAGGGTCCTGCCCTGGAGGAGGCCCCAGCCTCCTCCGCAGGATGGGAGAAGACCCTCGCCCCTCCCTTCTCCGGATGCAGGGACTCCTCCACCAAGCCCCAGGGCTGGGAGGGGGCCGGGACCTGGACGGGTGAGTCACCTGCCACTGGCTTAAAAATGTCCCCTCACCCCCGCCGCGCCCGGGACGCTGGCAGGCCGGGCCGCAGCGGACCAGTTCTGGGCCGAGGGCCCCGCAACCCTGCGCCCCGCCGCGGCCGCCCGCGTCCAGCTATCCCCGGCGCCTCCCGCGCGCGGCCCGCCACAGCCCCAGGTCCCCTCGCCGCCGGGGAAACTGAGGCCCAGGCGGATGAGCTCCCTCGTCGCGCTCACCTGCTACGGCGACCGCGTCCTCGCTGCGACCAGTCCCCCGTCCGTGCGTCCGCCAGTCTGTCCGCGCCTCGGCCGCCGCGCCAGGTCTCCGCGGGCGGGCGGGTCGCTTCGCGGGGCGGGGCGGGGCGGGGCGGGGCGCCGAGAGGACGAACCTGAGCGACAGGTTACCGAGTCACCCGGAGCGGGCGCGCGGGGGAGGCGGGGCGCAGCGGGGTTCCCGGAGGCCCCGGCTCACCTGGCAGCTCACCTGGTGCGGGACGGTAGGGCCGACCTGCCGTGAGCAGCCCTGGGGGCACCTCAACGGGCTCCAGTCCAGGTGTCTGAGTCGCACTGCCAGGTGCCCCTAGGTTCAGGTGGCTCCGGGACTGAGTCCCTCCTCTCAGCCGGCCCCTCTGGTGCTGGGATGCTGGGGCAGTGGCATCAGTTTGAGCGGAGGTGAGAGGTAGGAACCAGCAGGGACCCACGGCCCTACCTCCCAGTCCAGAAGTTCCTTAAGTCCTCTTCCTCTGCACCCCACCTTACCCTGGGCATCCCCGGAGGGTGGGGTGTGTGGCGGGAGGGGACACCTGTGGCCTAGACTGTCCTGTGTGTTTCTGGTCCCGTGCTCATCAGCTGTCTCCCAGACCCGCCCTGCGTAAGCCTGTCGCTCTGCCCAGGACAGGGCAGGTTTGCACAGCGACCCAGCGGCTGAGGTTGGCTGGCAGCTGAGGAAGTGAAGGGACAGACACACCCTGAGCCCATGCAGGGTCCCCAAGGCTCCCGCTCTCATTTCCAGGGCGGGGCAGTGGAAACGAGTGCTGTCAGGAAGGCGGGGCTGCTGGTGTTTCCCCGGGGCTGTCCTGGGGCGCCTCATGGGGAGGTGGGCATTCTGCTCCAGAGGACAGAGCCACTGGCATCTGTCTGGCCTGTTCCTGGCCTGAACTCTGAGCCCACATGTGAACTCTGTATAAGGGTGGCAGGAGTGGCCTTTGTCCTCCAGGCCCAGCACCTGCCTGAGTCCAGACAAAGCCTGGTTCCTGGTCCACAGCCTTTGCAGCTGACCTCAGGAACCTGGCCCAGTCCTGCTCCACACGTGACCCATCCTGAATCAGAGTGCGGGATCAAGCACTCTGCTGTACCTGGGCAGGGGCACGAATACACCTGTGCCCTCGCCCTTCCTGGGCAGGGTGAGGAATGGGCAAAAGCAGGAAATGGGCACTGCAGGGACAGCTGGGGTGGGTCCCAAAGCCACTCTGGGCTGCTGGACCTGTAGTGTTTGTAGGTGGTTTGGCCAGTAAGAGTGGGGTGTCGAGGGCTTCAGGCCAGATCTGCTAACTGTGGAGGCTTCCTGCCTGGTCTGGGCATGAGCCTGCAGCCCTCCTGTGTATCCTGGTGGACAGTGCCAGGCCACAGGGATGCTGAGAGCCAGGCCTTTCCATGCCTGCGTGTGAATCTGCTGCATGGGCACGGTGAGTGGGAAAGCAGGTGTCCAGGCTGCCCGATGTTCACTATGGCTTCTGGGCTCAGACAGGTGCTGGGCCTGGAGGACAAAGGCAGCTGAAGGGCCCTGGAGGAGGCCCAGGACACCTGGCAGCCCTGCCACCCTTTGCAGCATACAGAGGGAACGGTGTTCTGACCAGGTGTCGGGGTGGAGGGCAGTGTGGTTGGAGGTGAGTCTTGGGATGAGGTCCTAAAGGAGCAAGTGGGAGGAGGTAGGGGGCCTTTTCATAGCAAAACATGGGGAGGGTAAACAGCTAGTCAGGAGAAATTCATGGAGATATGAACATTTATTTACTTTAAAACTGTGGTGAAGAGAAAGCCAGACACTGTAACACAACACTATTCCAAACAAAAACAACAGATGAAGGTGAGCTACTAGGAAACTGGCTGAGACCCTGATTTGTTTGTTTGCTGTGATACTGGGAGTGACCCGGAGTACTCACCACTGAGCTACATTCCCAGCCCTTCTATTTCTGGAGACAGGATCTTGTAGGTTGACAAGGCTGGCCTTGAACTTGCAGTCCTCCTAACGCAGTCTGGGTGCTGGGATGACAGGCATGCCTCACAGCATTAGCAACACTTTTTTTCTAAATATGTACGTGTGTGTATACCTTTTTTTTTTTTTTTAAGGTGCTGGGGATGGAACCCAGGGTCCTGCACAGGCTAGGCAAGTGCTCTACCACTGAGCTGCCCCCAGCCCCGCGAATGCACTTCTTAAGGAGCACCTGAGGTAAAACTGCTAATGGGAGAGTCAAGGGCTGGCATGCACTCGTCTCGTCCAAGTGCAATGCTGCTGAAGTCCCCTGGCTCCCCAGAGACCCACGACTGGAACTGCCTTCAGCCTGGCCACTGTCCCCACAGCCTCACTCCCCTGGACCTCAGAGGTGCCCACAGGGAAGGGAGGGTGGCTGAGGTGAGAACCAGCAGCTGATCAGCCCACTTGCTCTGCTCTTGTGGAAACCTGAGCGCATTCTGCCCAGGCCTGGGGGGAGGCAGACGGCCATCACGCACAGAGCCGCCTGCCTGCAGCTCTGGGGAAGTGGTGGCAGAGAACCAGGTACTCGGACACGAACTAGGGCGGGTGTGGGCAGTGTGTGATGCCCAGGCCCGCTGTGTGAGAAGACAGGGATGGCAGGAGGCTGGACGCAGGAGGCTGCTTCTCCAGGGTGTGCTGCAGGGTGGCCCCTCTGGCAGCCTCTTTTCTGCAGGGCTTCTCCCTCCTCTCGCCCTGGCCCACTAACAGGGCCTGGTGGACACCCCTGTGCTTCACACCCCGTGGGGGCTGTTCTCAACACCTGGGCCCCAGGGGTTTGTTCTGCCCTGGTCCTTGCCCGACCCGCAACAAAAATCCTTTGTAAACTACCCAAAACCATCTGTGGCAAATCAGTAGGAGAAACACCACCCTGCTCAGCAGTGGGGGAGACTGCTGGGACCTGGCAGCGGGTGGGTGAGGCGGCTGCAGTGTGGCCGAGCCGGGCGTCTACCTGACGAAAGCCGCGATGGCCACCACCTGCATAGCGGCCTCCAGGCCGTGGAGCACCAGGAGTCCAGCACTGAGGATGGTGTCTGCCCAGAGCACCAGGGTCTGCCAAAGCAGAAAGTGGATGGAGAGAAGGCTGCCACCCACTGTGAGGGCCAGGCTGGCAGCCAGGGGCCCCTCAGCCTCCGTCAGGTTGCCCTGCATGCCTGAAGAGCAAGCAGATGAGAGCAAGGCGTGACACAGGACACCGGCCCTGGGGCAGGACCCGCCACCCACCCCGGGTCCTGTTGAGGACAGCGTGAACCACAGGCCTGGGGAAACAGCTCGCTGTGGCCACCCCCTGGAGCTGGTGCCCTCCTGACCCTCTGGCCAGCTGTGGATGTGCAGCAGACTTTGGTGTCTGAAATTATGGGCATCTGCCACCTTTTCCTAATTCCAAGTGGGATCAAAGGGATTTGTGTTTAAAACTTCCAAAAATATTTTACTAAAGCCAGTTCTGGAAAATGTTGTGAAAACTTATAAAAACAAAACTGTACATTTTTCAAAAAAATGGTCCAGTCATGGAAAATGCCAATCCAAAGTTGCCAACAGCTGACCCCAGCAGCCGAGGTGCCCCAAGGGCCTGCAGGGGACTGCGTGGCCCCTGCAGGCCAGACCCTGGGTCTGCACAAACACAGAGTCCACCCCCTCCAGGCAGCAGGGCTGCCCTCCTGGGAGCTACACTAGTGCCTGCGCTGTCTGTATGAGCAGCTGCGCGACACACTGCCCCTGCCGGCATCCACCCTGAAGGTGAAGAGACTCACCTGGGCCTCCACCCTGTGGGGTCCCAGATCTGACAGCAAGAGAAAGGTTGGGAGCCAGCCTCCTTTCACCGTGGTTTCTGACTATGCCCTGGGCACCATGGGCTGGGGCGTGCACAAGGGCCTGAGGTTGGAGCCTGGCAGGGTATCGTGTCTAGACATGTCCACTTCTATGCCCGCAGCAGGGCAGTGTGCAGAGTACAATCCATCCCCAAACAGACATGCTCAGCATGTCTATGACCAGGCCCACAGGAAGGGCAGGGCAGGGCAGGGCTGGACGCCTGGACCTTGCTGGTCTTGGTGGTGAACTATGAGGAGGCGGAGGTTTTGCGCTTTACCCCTGCGCCCCCTCGAGTCCTGTTCAAGAGCATACCCTTGCAGGGACTGTGCAGTTGAAGAGGGAGTAGCCAAGAGGCCACTGGAGGAGGTGGCACGTGGGCCTGAGCCCTACTGGGGAGGCTGGGCCTCCTTGGAGCTCCCCAGGTGACCAGTGGAAGGAAGGAGGGTGCAGGGAGTATTCTGGAACTCTGGCTCTGACAGGTAGGCTGTTTCTGATCTCATGTGCTTCTAGATGGCAGCATGCACCAGTATCACCTGTCCTTGGGATGGAGCTTCTAAACCAGCAGTTAATGATAGCGTAAGGTGATACTGCACAGCACCTAGGCAACAGTCTGAAGGAAGGCCTCGCCAAGAACGACACCATGGGGTCACATCCAAAGGCACAGCGCTTGAGACAGCACCCATCACAGCCGGTGTGTCCACTGCCAAAACTCACCCAGGCACAGCCGAGCTGCTTCCAGGACCCCCATCAGCAGGAGCAGAGTCAGGTCGAGGACCAGGCAGGGCCAAGGATAGCTGAAGACCTGACCTAGGGCCAGGCAGACTCGGCTCAGCTCACGCAGCAGTGGGCTCCTGGGTGTGTGTGTGTGGTGCTGGGGGTTGAACCCAGGGCCTTCTGCATGCGAGGCAGCACTCTGCCAACTGAGCCCTGTCCCCAGCCCCCCGACTTACTTTTATAGGTGATCATCAGGAGCGTGGCTAGGAAGTACAGGGTGTAGTACAGCCCGCTGAGGTGGAAGAGTGCCTGAAGAGGGACCGAGCACAGCTAGCGAGTGGTCAAGGATCCACAGGCCTGCAGATGGGTGCCCCCACAGGGGTTGGCTCTGTCTTCTGTCCCAAGGCCACACCAGCAGGCCCAGTTTGGCTCCTGCAGATGGGCCCCCACAGGTGGCCATGCAGACACAGCTGTTGGCTCCCTGGCTGTGGGGGCTTCCATTGCTCTGTGGGCCCCCAGTGAGTGTGAGCCCCTCCCATCCCAGCAGAATCCCCAGGCTGAGCACATGCCTGGTAGCCGCAGGGAGGGTGGCGGGAGCCTCCACACACTAGTGCTCTCTGGTGACATCACCATGACCCTAGTTACGAGGGAGACAGAAGGCAGGCTTTTTTCATCTTACGTGGAGAACATCTATTTCTCATTTTGGGGCAGCTAAATATACACTAGCAACTTCTTGATCTCTGAACACCTGACATTTCTTTACACTGAGTCTAGGGTCATTTGGAATGAGGGGTTTCACTCTGTGCCATAGGAGTGTCATTTGGCCCGGGGGAGGTGACCGGCTACGGCTGAGCTGGTGGATAGGTGCAGGGCTCACATGCCCCATTAGAGGAAGTTCATCAGCTCTCTCAATCTGTCAGAGAAGACTGCTCCCCCCTGAGAGCTCCTCATCAGAATTTAAGTAGAGGTAGGGTGGTGTGGGGGAGGGGCAAATGGGCAGAGAGCTGGCTGCAAAGGGTCAGCAGTGCAGCCCTGTGGGGTCCTGCAGGAGCAGCACTGGCCTGGGAGCAGGATACAGCAGCAGCAGGATATCCCCGCGGAGGAGCCTCTGCCTGGAAGAGAAAGGGTGGTCAGTGAGTCCTACCAGAATGTTCCCCAGGATCTCGCTCTGCAACATGGGGTCCCTCACATTTTCCTTTGATCTCATATTCACAAAAGGAAGCAACCATCGACCATCCATTGTAGTGGGCCTGCAGCTAGGTCCTTGCTCCTCATGCTTCGGGGAAGCAAACACCTCCAAACAGAACCAAATGGTAGCTTTCTGTCTTGTGTGGTCTGTGCATTTGCCCTAAGCGCATAATCAGATGGATGCCTTTTCTGACATGAGTTATGAGAGATCCTTTTTCACATTTGATCAAACATTCACCTTTCTCTAGTGTTTTTCATTTCCCAAAATCTCTCCCCAGGAAGGAAAACTTCCTGCACCAGCCCTCTGGTTGTGCAGCCTGTTGGGCCACCCCACTCCCACTGTGCTCTTGGTTTGTCTTTGTTTGACACAAGAGGGGCAGGGAGGCCTTGTTAGTCCTGGACTCTGAGGTGCCGAGTTTGAAGATCCCTCTGCCTTGCCTCTGGATGGAGCGTGACCTGGCCAGACTGCCCATCTGAAGAGGCTCACACCAGTGCTTCCAGGGTACAAGCACAGATGTCTCTATATGTGTGTACACCTATAAAAATTTACAATTTGGACCAACCCTTCTGTAAAGATGCTGTACTGCTGGCAGCACTTGGGCTCAGATGGTCTGTGCTGTTTCTTCTTTAGTCCAAGGGAGGACAAGACAGAAACCCCAGCTTTGGTGAGTTTTGTGAGGGATCTAACTTCTTGGGCAGATTGTGCCAGAGTTGTGGACTCAGAGGGCAACAGTCATACATTGGTCAACACAGGACATTAGTAACAGACTCTGGGCAGGGTAGGGCTCCTAGCAGACACACGTGTGGGAGCAGGAAGCCAAGACGGGGTGACAGGTTGTATTACATTTCAGCATAGCTCTTTAAACCTGATATGTTCTTTTCCAAGCCCCAGCTAAACTAGGCTACCTAGATACCTGTCATTATTTGGGTTGGTTTCACATTAATTGGGGTTCTCTTCCTTCCTGATCCTTCTCTTAAAGGTTAGTGTCACGGGGGCTGGGATTGTAGTTCAGTGGTAGAGCGCTTGCCTTGCATGCGTGAGGCACTGGGTTCGATCCTCAGCACCACAAAAAATTAAATAAAATGAAGATATTATGTCCATGTTTAACCAAAAAAAAAAAAATTTAAAAAAAGGTTAGTGTCACGGGCTGGGATTGCAGCTCAGTGGTAGAGCGCTTGCCTAGCACGTGTGAGGCACTGGGTTCGATCCTCAGCACCACATAAAAAAGTAAATAAATAAAATAAAGATATTGTGTCCATCTACAACTAAAAAAAAAAAAGGTTAGTGTCAGGGCTGGGGGTGTGGCTCACTGGTAGAGCACTTGGCTATTATGAGCAAGGCCCTGAGTTCAATCCCCAGCACTTAAAAAAAATCCATCTGAAACATTTCAGGAATCAAGTGTGTCAGTAGTTGCCTGATGTTAGGTTGAGATGGTAGGACTTAGGGGGAAAATGCTGTGTAAAAGCCCAAGTGACGGCGGGTGCGGTGGCCACGCCTGTAATCCCAGCACTCAGGGAGGCTGAGACAGGAGGATCGCGAGTTCAAAGCCAGCCTCAGCAAGGGCGAGGTGCTGAGCAACTCAGTGAGACCCTGTCTCTACATAAAACACAAAATAGGGCTGGGGAGGTGGCTCAGTGGTCGAGTGCCCCTGATTTCAATCTTCAGTACCAAAAAAAAAAAGCCCAAGTGACGGAGCACAGGCACAACAGGCAGCCAATGTCAGGTATGGCATTGTTTCTGAAGCACAGAAGTTCATCTTGACAGCTTTGGCTTTTGGTTTGGTTGTTTTGTTTTTGTGGTGCTGGGGACTGAACCCAGGGCCTTGTGCATGCAAGGCAAGCTCTCTGCCAACTGAGCTATATCCTCAGCCCAGCTTTGGCTTTTGGGACTCAACATTTTTTTTTTTTAATTTTTTTTTAGTTGTAGATGGACACAACACCCTTATTTTATTTTTATGTGGTGCTGAGGGCGGAACCCAGTGCCTCACACGTGAGAGGCAAGTGCTCCACCACTGAGCACAACCCCAGCCGGGACTCAACACTTCTTGTCAATGATTTACTGTAATCACAACATGGCTACTGACAAGTGTGAGGCAGAAGTTCAAGGTGGAAGTAAAAGAGGACAAATATTTTCCCCTGATGTGACAGATAAGGTTGGGAACATCTGGTATAAACTTGTTTTTATAAAGTTCTTTTGCATTGCTGGAGATGGAACCCAGGGCCTCCTGCATGCTAGGCAAGTGCTCCACCTCTGACCTACACCCCCAACTCAAAACAGAACATTTTAGCAAATGAAAACACAAACATAAAAGGCAGAAGGCTTCCACAGACAAGGTTTGGAACCTGCATATCAGGAGGACTTTGGGTCTGAGCGCCCATGACAGACAGCTGCTCTCGCCAGGTGGCCAACTCTCTGCTGCACTGCTCTCACAGCCCTGAGGGCACCCTGCTCTAAAGCTGTAACACACAGTGATCTCACGGTCCTCAGCACCCCACCCAGGAGTTTCCTTTTTATCACGGAAGTTTGGTTATGTGGGAATCAGTTAGTCCCAGATCCAGTGGCAGGTACCTTCACAGACAGCCACAGGTGTTGCAGGTGCTGGCACACAAGACTGGTGTGCTGCAACCCAGCAACACACCCACAACTTGTTCCATGCAGGGAGAAAGGAAAGATGGACACACAAGCCTGCACCGGCTTGAGAGCCTCTCACCTAGGCTGATGCCAGCTCACATGCCCTCTTGCCTAGGGACCCCCAGGGCCAGGGGTGCATAGGCTTCTGAGCTTCAGGTGCTGCCACAGCAAGGTGGGGTCCACAGCCACCTCCTGCTGCCCTTGGCTCCCAGTGTATGTCACAGATGTGCACGTGGTTGTGCCAGGAGTGAGCTGCGGAGTGCCATGGGGGTGCTGGGATGAGCCACAGGTGTGCCCCAGGGTTCTGGGGTCAGCCACAGGTGAGCTGCAGGGTGCATTGGGGATGCTGGGGTGAACTGCAGGTGTGCCCCGGGGGTACCGGGGTCAGCCACAGCTGTGCTGCAGGGTGCATGGGGTGCCCCAGGGGTACTGGGGTGAGCCGCAGGTGTGTCCGGGGTGCCCAAGCGAGCGGGACCACGCAGTCCCCGCCCCGTCCCGTCCCGTCCCGCCGCCAGGACTCCGCTCGCCGAAGTCGGCATCAGGAATCCGGACCAAGAGGCCCGCAGCCGCCGCGGCCGGGCAGTCAGGTGGCGGGCGGCGGAGGCGCCGGGCCTGCCCGCAGGGCCCCGCGTGGCGGCAGCTCCACGACAGCGACGAGGCGCGGCCGCAGCCCCGCCCGCCTCACCTGGGCGCGCGGCCGCCATCTTGCCGCCGGGTCCGCCGCGATCCCGGCAGCCCCCGGGCCGCGCCCTCCCGCCATCTTCGCTCCTGCCACCGCGCCCGGGAGCGGGCGTCCGACCGCGGAAGAGCCCGAGTCGCCCGTCCGGCGGCGCTCGGGCGCTTTCGGACAGGAGGAGGCGGGCGCAGAGGTTCGGCGGATTCGGGCTCGGGCGCGCTCGGCGGAGCTCGGCTCGGCCTCGGGCCGGCTCGGATTCCGGGGGCGGACGGAGCCGGGGCCGCGAGGCTATCTCCGCGAGGCCGAACTGCAGCGGAGGCCGGCGAGAGCCAGCCCGGAGCCTGCCGAGCCCGCCGGCTGGCCGCGACTGCCGGCTCAGGCCCCGGGGTAGTAAGGAGAGCGCGCTCGGAAACTCTCGTGCGGCCTCGGAGCCCTTCGGGCCGACTCGGCTCCACACTTCGGGCAGCTTCGGCCCTCCTCGGTTCCAGACTCTGGGCGTCGGCTCGGCTCGGCTCGGCTCGGCTCGGCTCGGCTCGGCTCGGCTCGGCTCGGGCTTGGCCGTGGCTGGGCTCCGCTTCGGCCCCGGCTCGGGAGGCGACTTCGGGCGGCCTCGGCCCGGCTCGGGCGGACTCTTCGGCCCCCACTTCGGGCTCCGCTCCCGGCGCTTCGGGCGGCCCCGGTCGGCGCCTTCGGGCGGGCTCGGCGGAGTCCGGATGGAGGACTCGGACTCGGCGGCAAAGCAGCTGGGCCTGGCCGAGGCGGCAGCGGTGGCGGCCGCGGCCGCTGTGGCGGCGGCGGCCGCGGCCGCGGCGGGAGGCGAAGCGGAGGAGCCGGTGCTGAGCAGGGACGAGGACTCGGAGGAGGACGCGGACTCGGAGGCAGAGCGCGAGACGCGGCGGGTCACGGCCGTGGCGGTGATGGCGGCCGAGCCCGGGCACATGGACATGGGCGCTGAGGCCCTGCCCGGCCCCGACGAGGCCGCCGCCGCCGCCGCCTTCGCAGGCAAGTGCGCCCGCGCCCGCTGGC
The DNA here is from genome assembly GCA_028644305.1 of Xerus rutilus. NCBI lineage: Eukaryota > Metazoa > Chordata > Mammalia > Rodentia > Sciuridae > Xerus > Xerus rutilus. Next base: position 363,111 of record CM053399.1, on the reverse strand, counting down.
CTCGCGCCTCGCCAGTTCCCGCGCCTCGCAGGTTCCCTCGCACCTGTCCTGAGCACCTGCCCCGAGCACCTGCCCCAGGCTACAGGCCCAGGAGCACCTGCCTGGTGCACGTGCCCTGTACACCTGCTCTCTGCCACCGACCTGGCCCTGTTTTGCTTGCATGCCTGTTGCCATGTGTGTCACTGGTGTTCTTCATTTTGTGCCCCTTCTGGAACCTTCTCAACACCTGCCTCCTGCCCTTTGTGCCCTCTCTTGGTCCATCCTGGGAGCTGGTGGCATAGGATGATCAGACATGACTCTGCCGTGGAGGAGACCCAGGCGAGTGGGCCTGTCCAGTTGCCTGGAATGCTCCAAGTGCTTAGGACCAGTTCAGGTGTGGTTTGAGCATGGGGGATCGGGAGAGTCCTCACCCAGAGGCAGCAGTGCCTGACTCAGCCTGGCTTTGCAGTGGCCGGGGAGTCCCTGGGGCAGGCGTCTTTTCCCTCCTGCTTTGCCAAGTTCTTGTTGGTGCTGCTCTTAGTTTCTTGACACCACAGCATGCTGCGTCCCAGGTTCTGTAGCACAGGGAGCCTTGAGCTGTGCGGCAAGGTGGTGCAGCCCCAGGATGCCCCCTGCAGTCACCATGTTCCTGCCCCACCCCCGTGGAGCATCAGGTCCCTTCCCAGTGCCCGGTGCTCCCAAGTGCCCCAGGAGGACTTGCAGTTGACACTCCAGCCCCGAGGAGCACTGCTTTGCTGCTCTTGTTGCATCCTGAGGAGCTCCTCAGGTTTGGGACGTGATGCCCGTCCTGCTGTGTAGGTTGCGTGAGAGGGGTGGCCATCGGCTCTGGTTGACGTTCAGCTCCTTTGGTTGGGGAGAGCCTAGCTGTCCAGGTTCCACTGGCCCAGGGCTGCTGGTCTCCAGTGGTTTGTCAGGCTGCCCCAGGAGTGAGGAGACCTCATGGAGTTGTTGGTGCTGTCTGGTGTGGACTCTGGATTGGAATTGGGATTTGGGCCATACAATTTTTGTCCTTTTTTTGCACATATTTTTCTGAATGTAGAAAAGAAATGTGATATTTCTCTGATGCCATTCATCATGACATCAGAGAAATATGTCTATGTTGTATGTTTCTTCTGTCTTGGTGTGTGTGTGTGTGTGTGTGTGTGTGTGTGTGTGTGTGTGTTGCTGGCGATAGAACCTAAGGCCTTATGCATGCCTGGCAAGTGCTCTGCTACTGAGCCCCACCCCAGCTTTTCTGCAGAATTTCATAGTTGTGTTTTGATGTGTCAGAGCATTTCAGTTTTTTTGTTGTTGTTAAGAGATACAAAAATCAGATAATGCTCGGGTTTTAAGTAATGCAGAGAGGTTGCCCATCTAGAGCCATCTTTGGGCACATGCCTGCTTGAGCTGTCTTCAGGCTTGTATCCAGATGTGGGTCCTCAGCTTCAGTGGTCAGCTCAGTTCTGGCTAAGTGGTGAGGATGAGTTAGCTGCCCCAGTGTGGTCTGGTAGTGGAGACTGAAGTAAAGGGGTGTTGTGGTGCAGGTTGGCGGGTGTGGTTAATGGAGGGAGCAGGACTCAGCCAGCATCAGTTGAGCACCTGCCATATGCCAGGGACTGTCCTGGGCATGGAACATTCTAGAGCCCTAGGCAACCGAAGACACCACTTGCCTTTGCAGAGATGGGGAGGGCAGGTATGAAGGGCATTAGCAAGAAGCACAGCCCAGTTTGTGGGTGTGAAACAAATGGTGAGAATTTGAATTGGTCCCTCTTATTATAGTATTGAAATTAAGTCTACTTAATTTATCAAGTCATGTTCATGCCCTGATTTTATATACTTGTATCTATCAATAAACATTGTGATACTTGAAAAAAAAAAAAAAGAAGCACAGCCCAGATGCAGGAGCCATGTGGCCTATCTGGGTGATGGTAGTGGCCGGGGCACAGCAGACCTTTGTAGAGCCTTCTGTGTGTTGGGGCTTCTGGGAGGACCTACCCACACGGAGGGGCTGACTTCCACATCAGAGTGGGTGGGGCATGGCAGGTCAGCTTCTTAGGAGAAAGATTGCTGGGGAAGGCCTGGAGGCCTCAGTAGGGGCAGTGAGCATGAGTTCGCGGTCCCCTGTTGGAGGGTATGGAGCTGAGGCAGCAGAGGGAGCAGGAGGGATGAGGCCAGACTTGAGGCTGCTCTCTGCTGCTGGAGTGGGAGGCATCCTCAGAGACTGAGGCCGAGGAGGTGCAGGCTGGGCCGATCTGTGTCCTCAGCCTCTTTGAGATGGAGACAGCCGTGGTGTGGTAGAGCTGGGGCTGGCTGGGGCAGGAAAGGCCTGCTGGGAGCAGTGGCTCTCCTCCTTCTGGAGCTCAGGTGACTTGGACATAGACTGTGCATGTCCCCTGTGCATTCTGTGAGAGCACCAAGGTCTCAGAGCTGGAGCACACACCACACCAGGCAGGAGTGCTTCATGCTCCCGCGTAAGGACCCTTGCCCTTCCTTGTTTGTGAAGTGAGGTTTTTCCTATTGCAGAAGTGACCACGGTGACAGTGGCCAATGTGGGGGCCTCTGCAGACAATGTCTTCACAACATCCGTAGCAAACGCAGCCTCCATCTCAGGACATGTTCTGGTAAGCTCTCGGGCATGGCGGGTGGCTTGGGCTATGGCTGGCACCCTGGGCTCCATGCAGCCTGGTTGCCAAGTCCTTCCTGGGGCTGGGCTAGAGGAGATCAGAGAGGAGGCCACTGCCCTGGAGACCAGCAGGAGCCCAACCTGAACTGAGGGCCTTGTGCTGACCTTACTTCTCCAAAAAGAAAGTATGCAAGCCCGACTCTAGGAAGCGTGAAGCCCTGAGGCCTTGCAGTCTGTGACGAGTCTGGCCAGCAGCTGGCCACTCGCTCACCTTGTCCACATGGCTCCATAGATGCACAAGAAGCGGTGTGCCTCCCAGCCCTGTCTTCCTAGCTCGCCTGCCTGACAGGCTCACTCTGCAGCTCTTGTTGCCTGTCCTCTTAAGAGTAGCCACGGGAAACCTGTCCTGCTCCAAATGACAAGCATGCCCAAGTTGTCAGTCCTTCTGTCGTTCTGCCTTCTGTTTGAGGCCTTCAGAGAGTGGGATGGTCTGGCTGGACTGGCCTTGGCACAGGTGGCAGATGCTGGGAGGGCAGGGTCTTCAGAATGGGGGCTGCGTTCACAGAGCACTTGGTGCTTAGCAGACAGATCTGTAGACGCTTTGCCGGGGCCACGCAGACTTAGGCTTGGCCTTTCCTTGTTCTTGGCTCTGTCTTTAAGTCTCTTGGGGTCATCTCTAAAGGATCTGGGTGGAGTGTCTGGGTGAGCAGCCCCTTCCTGCTGATAAATGGCAGGAGCCTTCCTGGAGGGCCATGTCCTGGTGGTCAGACAAGAGGCCTCTGACCACTCAGCCGATTCAGCAGGGTGTCCTCTCCTCTAGTCTGGTAGGACAGCCCTTCAGATTGGGGACAGCCTGAACACTGAGAAGGCCACGCTGATCGTTGTCCACACAGATGGAAGCATCGTGGAGACCACCGGGCTGAAGGGTCCAGCTGCTCCTCTCACCCCAGGTACCAGCAGCACCTGCTCCCAGGCCTTCTGGAGTTTTCTTTTGTTTTATATGACAAGTTTGGAATTCCAAATAGTAGAATTAAGTAGAAAAGATGGTGCTTCCCAGGCAGAGAAGGTGCAGTCCCTAGCTGAAGCCAGCACGCACCTGGGAGGCGGAGCCGACCTGGCCGCGCACCCTGGGGCTCTGCTGTGCTGCTCTCACCTTCACAGCCTCTCTCTTCCCAGGTCCTCAGTCTCCTCCAACCCCCCTGGCTCCTGGCCAAGAGAAAGGCGGCACCAAGTACAACTGGGACCCCTCCGTGTATGACAGCGAGCTGCCCGTGCGCTGCCGGAACATCAGCGGCACCCTGTACAAGAGCAGGCTCGGCTCAGGTGAGGCCACGCTGCGACCACTGCAGGGCCAAGGAGGGCTGAGCCCTGAGCCCGTCCTGAGAATGAATCCGGGTCACACTGACCTAGAACCAGAGAGGAAGTGGGAGAAAGGCGAAGATGGAGCATGTTCCCCAGAAGCCGGTCAGCGCAGGACTTGAGGACAAAAGATTCTGGAAGTCGACAGATGCTCATCCTGGGGCACTATGGGTCTTGCAGTGACCACACGGCGGGTGGACAAATCTAACAGGTGGTGGGAGGCACAACAGCAGATGAACTCCGGGTGATTTCCCTGGGCGGCATGTCAGGGCAGCTGCAGGGAGGGTGATCGGTCAGAGGCCAGGCAGGCTGAGAGGCGGCCAGGAGGAGAACACTGGGAGGGGGACCTGGGTTGATGTCAGCAGACTAAGTCAGTGAAGGCGAGGTTGCTTCAAACCCTTTCTCCTCTCAGGCGGCCGCGGGCGATGTATCAAGCAGGGCGAGAACTGGTACAGCCCAACCGAGTTTGAAGCCATGGCAGGAAGGGCCAGCAGCAAAGACTGGAAGAGAAGCATCCGCTACGCGGGCAGACCCCTGCAGTGCCTCATCCAGGTACGCGGGCCTGCTGGCATCTCAACACCAAGCTTCCAGGCAGTAGCACCAGCTAGTCTCAGCAGGTCTGGACCGCAGGGCACCGAGGCCCAGTTCAGTGTGGCCAGGCGGGGTCTGACACCAGCGGCTTGCCATGTCTGGGAAGTCTCTTGCCATCTCCATCTTCCCTGCAGGGTGGTGTTGATGGTGACCTGAAGCATGGTGGGGCATGTAGGAGCTTGTACCTGGCACAGAGCAGGCCTAGGAAGGGATGGCACACACAGGAAGAACAGTGGCTGCCCAGGAGCTAGCTCCCGATGTGTTGCGCCCTGCTGACACTTGGTCCTCCATGAGGGAAGAGGACCTGCCATGCCCGCTCAGGCTGGCACTGAGGCACTGGCACTGAGGGAGCGGCACCTATAGGGTCTTGCTCCTCGAAGGGAGGCAGAGCCTGAGGCCAAAATGCATTGAGACACCAAGGAGTTCCTGGAGATGATTGTCCTCTTCCGTCTCAGATATTCCTCCATGGGAGTGGAGGGTGGGGAGGCCACAATCCTGCAGGGCAGGGCCAGGTGGCCGGCTAACGTTCGGGGCACTTCTGTGTTCCAGGATGGCATCCTGAACCCTCACGCGGCCTCCTGCACCTGCGCGGCCTGCTGCGATGACATGACCCTGGTACGTACCAGCCTGTGCCGACAGCCAGGGCCCATCCCTCACTGTCACCATCCTGCCCTTTAGGCATGTTTGTCCCTGGCCATGTCCCTGGTCCTTGCTTGACTGGGGAGAGTGGTAGCTTTAGGAAGGTTAGAAGCCCTCCATGGAGGAGGCTCTGGTGTCACCTTGTCAACCCTGAAGCCTAGACACCCCTGTTCAATTAGCTGCAGCCTCAGGATGGACTGATGAGCAGATAGGACCATAAACAGTGCCCCGGGGCTCAGGTGTGATCCAGTGAAGCAGGTGGGCATTTGTGCACTGGAAACTGAACGTACAGATAGAAGAATTCAGAGATTTGGATACTCAAGACACATGGCACATTCATGTTGGAAAACACGGGGACGATGCTAGTCTTTCAGATTGATGGGAAGCTTGACAGTGCCCGTCAGAGTTTGGGTACAGACAGGCCGACTCTCATGTTGGAACAGCAACGACGATGAAGTAGTTGACGTGGTTCTGAAAGAGTCTGTGTGGTGAGAACACCGTACAGGTGTAAAGCTCCTGTGTTGTCCATAGGACAGTGGTGTTTTCAGGCGTCCTGGGGTCCGGTGGCCAGACCAGGGTCTTTGCAGGTAGTGGCACTGGGACCGCAGACGTTTGGGCAAGGAAGCAGCTTTGACGGAACTTAACACTCAGAGCAAAAGTGAATTCGAGGGGCGTCTTAGAGCAGGATCAGAAGCTGTGGGCCTAAAGGAGGGTGCTTGGGCATCATCTGATCATCTGTGTGGCCTATGGTGGGTCCTTAAAGCAGTCGGTCAGATAGGCCTCACCTGGTTCCCCCTGGGGAGTGAGTGCCCCATAGGCTGCCCCCCCGGGAGTAGCTATAGCTAGTGAAGATCATGAGTAAGCGAGAAATCAGGCCTGGGCATTGTCCAGGCTGGGCCCAGCGAAGGAGCGTCTACCTGGGAAGGTGGACCAAGTCTCGAGGACGGCAAGTGGGCTGGCGAGCCTGGCCCTCTGCACCCTGCCTGGGGCTCTGTTCTAGGTGGTTCCCCATGCTCCGCTCCCTCAGCTCCCACTGAAGACACAGTGTCTCACCGGCTGGGACAGGGCACTAGCCTTGCTCACCCCTAGCTCCAAGTCACAGTGATTTCTGACCCGTGTGAGGGAGACCTCAGCTGCTGCGGATGGCACCCACCCAGTGTGGTGGCAGGGCATGCTGTCCCCAACCCTCCACCCTTTCTCTAGGCTGGGGTTCCAAGTGTGAGGGTCCTTGCCCCTGCCCTGCTTGAGCAGGACTGTTTCTCTGGCAGAAGTGAGTCCTGGAGTGGGACTCAGATTTGCCTAGGGGCTTGGGGGAACCTGTATGGGGAGCTCCAAAGCATCCCCAGAGGAACTGACCATATGTGAAACAGGTGGATGGGTATCCACACCCAAGGGTGCTGGCAGCTCCATCCAAGCAGAAGCCGCATGGGTCAGCTAGTCTGCCAGAGAAGCCAGGAGAGCCCCGACAAAGAAGAGCCGACCCAGGATAAGACGAGGCCTGAGCTGTGCTGCAGAGCTACCTCTGAAGAGCCCTAGTCGCAGCCCAGAGTCAGCCACCTGTGCCTCAGGGCACCAGCAGTGGGGGAGCCTAGCAAGAGCCTCCGCCAAGAGGTACCAGCTTCATAGAACTCAAGTGACGGAAGAAGTTGGCTGTGGGCACTACTGTCACCCAGAAGTGGCCTGGAGAGGGAGACCAGCAGATGGCAGGGCCCAAAGGCAGCCACAGTGTGTTGCCCGAGTCTGGTTTCTGTGGAAGGTTGTAAGACAGAGAAACAGGACTGTGTGCGCTGCAGGCTGCACCCCTTGGCCCCGCCCAGGCCCCGGGTGCTGCCCTGCAGAGGCTTTGGTTCCAAAGAGCCAGCCTGAAGAATCAGGGCAGGCGTGATAGCAGCCACTGTCCAGGGAGAATCTCAACAAGGAGACAAATCAGAAGAATCCAATGGACAAGATGTCCTCTGGGAGCTTGGCACGCCGGATCTGGCCGGGAAAGTGGCCGAGCTTGCGCCCCTTCCTGCAGTGCCAGCCTTGTGCAGGGAAAGGCTGCCTCTCTGCGGCCCGCGGGGCATGCTGCTTTCTCCCGTGGGTGCTTCTGCTGTTGCTGGTCTGCTGGGGGCTTTCCTTGGGGTGCCATTCCCAGGGCCTGTCCCAGAGCTGACCTTGGTCTCCCCACCACTGGTCCCTCGTGCCCCTCCTGCCGTGGCCCCAGCTCTCCTCTTGGGACTGGGATGCACAGTCCTGGTTACAGACTGCTGGCACCTGTTGCCCCTGAAAGCATGGCTGGGGTCTCCAGGAGGTCGCCCGAGCCTCCCTGCCTCCCTGCCTCCCTGCCTTGCTGCATCACCCCTGGGGTCGCTGGGGGAAGCAGGAAGCCGAGGTGCCTCTGCCCACAGCGTGGCCACTGCCCAGCTGACCCTTTCTCCACAGAGTGGTCCCGTCAGGCTCTTCGTCCCGTACAAAAGGCGCAAGAAGGAGAACGAGCTGCCTGCAGCCCCAGTGAAGAAGGACACCCCCAAGAACATCACGCTGCTTCCCGCCACGGCAGCCGCCACCTGTGAGTCTCAGGGAGGGCCGCTCTGCTCCAGCAGGGAAGCGCTGCTTTCACCTCCAGCTCCACCAAGGTCACTGGGAACCCCTGTGAACAGCGTGGGAGGAGGCTGCGTGGCTGTTTGGCTCTGGGCCCTCAGGCAGGCAGAGCATCGGGCAGGGGACGTGGCTGAGGAGGCTGCACACCTCTAGCAGCCAGAACAGAGGGCGAGAAGGGGCCAGAGGAGCCTGGCCCTCCCAGGCTCAGCTCCTGTGGCCCAGGCCCAGCCCATCAGTGCACAGATCCCCCGAGGGCCAGAGCCCTCTCCACCCCGTGGCTCCCCAAGCCCACCTCTGATGCTGCAGCACTGGGGACACTCCAGTTTCTTAATTCAAGAAAATTACTTAAGAGTATTTAAGATTTGTTTTGCTTTTCGGCCATTACCATGGCTCAGTCAGAACTTCGTGGTGTGGAGTGGGGTGTAAGTGTCCCGTGGCTACCTGGAGTTCTCCCCACAGGCTCTGAGGTCCTTGGCTTCCAAGAGTCCGCCCATATCCCGGATGTCACTGTACTCCCTCTGTCTCGGCTTCTGGGGACTTACTGAAATCTGCCCTCTCGAGGAGTGGTGTGCGCACAGGGCCTGGCCTGGCCATTTGTAACCTGCTTGTCTGTCTCTCCAGTCACTGTGACGCCCTCTGGACAGATCACTACCTCTGGGGCGCTGACGTTTGACCGGGCGTCCACCGTGGAGGCCACTGCTGTGATATCTGAGAGCCCAGCCCAGGGTGATGTCTTTGCAGGAGCCACAGGTGCGCCTTCTCCGCCTGCCCTGTGCTGTCCCCCCAGGGCGCATCTCCCTCCACCTGAGCACCTCTGGGCATCTGTGCAGTCCGGGCTCCTGACTGGGTGAGGTGTGGCTTGGGCTGGCGTGCCCCACCCACAGGGTGGGCAGAGCAGGAGCTGCTTGGCCGGGCTGAACCGCATGTTGTCACAAACGTGCCAGGGTCATGCGGGGGGAGTGGGCAGGTCCCTGTGGTTGCGTTTTACTTCACGAGCACCTCCGAGCCCCTTGGGTCATGGGGCAGGCGTGGCACGCCCCAGCTGTCTGCTGCACCTGTGGCTGGAGCAGCAGCCGTGTGCAGCCCTGGCGAGGTCTGTCCCCCTGCCCCCGCTGGCTGCTGAGTGCCTGTCCTTTCTCACCACAGTGCAAGAGGCCGGCGTGCAGCCCCCGTGCCGGGTCGGCCACCCCGAGCCCCACTACCCCGGCTATCAGGACAGCTGCCAGATAGCACCCTTTCCAGAAGCCGCACTGCCAACCTCTCACCCCAAGATAGGTGAGTGTGCAGGAGTTCACACACGTGCGCTCGCTGCCCGCAGAGGTGCTTCTCGTGAGAACTTTCCAGGGAAACGGGGACAGGGTCAGAGACGGCAAGGTCTGGCCCACGGCCTGTGTGTAGCTGGTGTTGTCAAGCACAGCCACGCCCTTGGGTTATGTGTGCAAGGCTGCATGCTCAGTGGCAGGTGTTCCTGGGAGACCGAAATGCCCACAGCCCAAACTGGCACAGCATGGCCACCTGGGACGAGGGTGTGTTTGCAGACTGTCTTCCAAAGAGGGCACAGAGGCCCGAGGCAAGCCTTGTCTCTTCAGAGCTGTTTGCGTCCTCGTGGCTGAGAGCCCGGGATCTCGTCTCTGCATGTGTGTGTGTGTGCACACGCGCGTGCGATTATTTTTTCGTACTGGGAGTGAACCCGGGGATGCTCTGCACTGAGCTAAATCCTCAGCCCTTTTTACTTTAAATTTTGAGACAAGGCCTCGCCAATTTGCTAAAGGCACTATTGAACTTGCTGTCCTCCTTAGTGAGACCTTGTCTCAAAAAGAAAGAAGGGCTAGGATGAAGCTTAGTGGTAGAGTGGCCTTGGGTTCACTCCCCTACACAAAAACAGGCAACCTGCGATCCTCCTGCCTCAGCCTCCGAGTCAGCCCCACCTGGCTATCTTTTGTCTGTTTTTTTTTGATACTGTGGATTGCACCCAAAGGGGCTTTACTTCTAGGCTACATCCCCAGCCCTTTAAAATTTTTTATTTTGAGACAGTCTCTCTCACTAAGTTGCTCAGGACCTTGCTAAATTGCTGAGGCTGCCATTGAATTTGCAATACTGCTGCCTCAGCCTCCTGAGTCACTGGGACGACAGGCCTGTGCCACCATGAGTGGCCCCACCTGGATGTCTTTCAAAAACTTGGAAATGATCTCAAATGTACAAGACGTCAGACACAACACAAGGACCTTGCTCCTGAGCTGTTGGCGAGCGAGTTGCAGACATCCCGGGGAGGGTTGCTGTTGCCTAGAAGCTCAGGAGAGCCTTGCCTGCAGCGCCCAGACTCCATTCCTGGAGCTTGGGTCGAGCCTGTGGGCGGCCCTCTCCTGGGGGCTGTGTCTGTTGACCTGTGGACATGGGGTCGCTGCTCAAGGCCTCCCTGAGCCCAAGTTCTCCTCGGGTCCCTGACTATGGTGACCCTGACTGTCTGTGGTCAGGAAGGACCTGTGGGAGGCCAGCTGAGGCCACCGGGAGTGTTGACGCAGCGCTTCCTGTTGTGCTCCCTGGGCCACGACCACAGCTGTCACCACTCACCCTGTGGGGTCCCCGAGGAGGTGAGAGGAACCCAAGCTCTGAGCCGCCTCATGCCCTCCGCCTCTTTGGGTTCTGGCCCAGTGTGTGCTGGAGATGTCTCAGGTTGCTGTCCCTCTGGAGCCTCCCCGCTTAGGTCTGAAGCTCATGTGAAGATTGTGTCTCAGCCAGGCACAGTCTGCACACCTGTAATGCCCTCAGCTTGGGAGGCTGAGACAGGAGGATCGCGAGTTCAAAGCCAGCCTCAGCAATTTAGCGAGGCCTTAAGCAACTCAGTGAGAGTTTTTGTATTTCAACTCTCTGAAATACAAAAAATGGCTGGGATGTGGCTCAGTGGCTAAGTGCCCCGAGTTCAATCCCCGTACCAAAGAAAGAGACTGTGTCTTGTCCCAGATCGTCTAGTGACCTCAGAGTGGGAGCTGGAAGGGGTCTTGTGGCACAGTTAACCCCCAGAAGTTGGGTTCCCGAGGGCAGGAGGTTAGCCTGGCACATATTGGTGCCCCGTGCTTGTTGCTATTGGGCTAGGACTGCCCCAGGCCTGCCCAGCGGACGTGCCCATTTCCACACGTGTCCTGTTGGCAGCTGGTGGCTCACAAGGTCTCCAGTGCAGTCCAGGTTCCGGGTTCCTTCAGTCTTCTGTGCATCTGTCGCCAGCTCTTTCGCCAGGCCGTCCTGGTGCACAGCCATGGTGCTGGAGCCCAGTTCTCCTGTCTGTGGCCCTGGCTGAGGCTCCCAGGCCCTACCAGGGTCCTGCCCTCCTGGACAGTCTCCTGCATCTCACCCTGCCTGCCCTGTGGATGTGGGCCTGCAGTTGCCTGCCCCAACCGTGAACGCGGGCTCTGGGCCTCAGCCAGGGCTTCTGGACAGCATTAGGAAGGTGCCCTGAGGAGCTCGGTGGGCGTGTTGGGAAGAGATGGGGTGTCTGTCCTCGAGTGTGGCGGGAGACTGCACCTGCTGACCCGGCCTGCGCTCCAGGGTGCGCGAGGCAGCTGCAAAGCTAGGAGGTCGCTCATTCCCTGTCTCTCGGTTTCCACGCTGCAGTGCTGACGTCCCTGCCTGCCCTGGCCGTCCCGCCCTCCACCCCCACCAAATCCGTCTCCCCCACGGTGGCAAACGGGCTGGAGATGTCGGAGCAGCGCAGCTGGCTGTACCTTGAAGAGATGGTCAACTCTCTGCTCAGTACGGCGCAGCAGCTGAAGACGCTGTTGGAACAGGCCAAGCAGGCCAGCTCCTGCCGAGAGGCTGCAGTGACCCAGGCCAGGATGCAGGCTGACGCAGAGCGGAAAGAGGTAGCGAGCCGCCATCCTCTCGCCAGGCCAGCCGTGTGGTCCAGCCACGTGGCCCTGCTGCGTCCGGGAGCCCTGGGGTGGTGAGGGTGGGCCTCCCTGGGAGCACTGACGGCTGTTATTGCTGAGGCACTTGGGTTTTGTAAATAAAACTGGTTATTTTGGGCTGGGATGCAGCTCAGTGGTAGAGCTATGTGTGAGGCCCTGGGTTCCATCTCTGGCACAGGAAAAAAAAGGTTTGCTTGATACAGAGGGAGAACACACACACCAAGGGGCGTTCTGCCCCAGGTGGCCTCGCTGTCATCTGGGCACTGTGGGGTGCCCACCCCTGCCTGTGGTCAGGATGTGCTGCCTGCTGCAGCAGCGGCTCTCCAGGGCCTGGGAGCTGGGTGCCCAGTACTACCCTGCCCCCTGCCCTTCAGGCCTTGTTTTGTTTTGTCTTGTGCTGGGATGGAACCTGGGGCCTCGAGCACACCAGGCAGGCACTCTGCCCTGAGCCACACACCCTCCTTGGCCCCCTTAGTCCCCAGTCTTGGATGACATAGGGCTGAAGCCTCCAGGGCCATGAGAGCCCGCAGCCTGGGGAGGAGTCTGGCTGGTGAGCTGTCCTCCAGTCTTCTGGTGCGAACAGCACCTGGCTGCTGGGGCCCAGAAGATGGTGGGAGGTGGCCTGTCAGTCAAGGGCCCTAGGGGAGCTGGGGAGGGCAAAGGGTGGAACAGCCGTGGGCTTTGAACATCAGCTTCTTCAGTTACGGAAGGGGAAGGGGTCCTTCTCCAGGCTGTGCAGGGAACCCTCCACCGGTCCTGCCTTCGCAGCCAGAGGGGAGAGGTTCAGGTCCTCCTCTCTGAAGGGCTGGAGGAGGAAGACCTCTTCCACCCCTGGAGGCAGAGAGCATTTAAAATGCTTTAAGAAAGTGCTGGCCTGGACTGATGCAGGCTGTGTCCCGAGACACGTGCAGAGTGAAGCTCATCCTTGTGCCAAAGGTGAGGGCACTCTGTGCCTGGACTGTTTGAAAAAAATTGGGGTGGAGTGGAGTGGGCTTTGCCAGGGCTGCACCCCGCGGCTCCTGGTGCCCTGTCCAGCAGTTCCAGTCCTGGACGCCACTGGCCTGGTTTCTGCCATCAGGTCAGCCCCGCCCTGTGGCACTGTGGCCAGCGGCTCAGGCAGCCTGCGCCTCCAGGACTGCTCCCCCGTGGCCGTGGCTTCCAGGATGCAGGCTCGTCTTCTGTGTGCATGTCGCCCCTCGGCTGCCTGGTGCAGTCGGCGGAGTGCTGCGCTTGGGCTCTCGGAAGTGGTTGCGGACGTTCTGGACTTCCTGCCTCCATGGCAGGTGCAGAGGGGGTGCTGGGTTTCAGTCTTGAAGGTGTGGAGGTTGTGCTGTGTGAAGTGTGAGATCCACCTAGCGACGGCCAGCAGCATGTTCTGGCACGGAGGCCGCCGGCCCTGGGCCTGCCGTCCTCTGCAGAAGGCTCCGTGTTGCTGGAGTCCACTTAGGACCTTGTCAGGTGCGGTGGAATCCTGGTTGTGCTCGCCACTGGCATGTGCAGGGCAGGTGCCTAGCCTCCTGGTCATGTGACTGGCAAGTGGCAGCTCCTCAGGTGGCCCAGCCTGGCTACCTGTGCCTCCCGGGACTCCTGTGCCCGCAGTGTTGAGCTGCTGGCTGAGATGTGTCCTTCACGTGCCCCAGATCCCCAGAGACAGGGCCGGCATGGCACGCGGGCCACCGATGCAGGGAACTGGGCCAGCGTGGCAAGGGAGGGCTTGCGGGGGGCAGACCTGGGGTTGGCCATGAACGATTTCAGGAATCTGGGGCAGGGCTGTGGCTGTGGGCACCTTCTCGGGGTGCTAGGGGCAGGTAGGTGATGGTAGTGGGCGGAGCACACCCTGGAACAGCTGGCTTGCCCTGGAGCATGAGCTGTACTACCATGGGAGTTGGTGGCTGGGCTGGGACGTCCCTCCAGGGTCAGCAGGCTGAGGCCAGAGCTTCAGGACTGGGGCTGGAGGATGTGCAAGGCAGCTCTGCCCGGGTGGCACCCGCGCCGTTCGCTGAGGCTTCCCGTGCCCCTTCCCCACTGCTGCCAGTCACAGGCCCGGAGCGAGAGCAGTGCAGATGGGGTCGTGATTCCCGGTGACCTCCCTGTGCTGCAGAGGCAGCCGGCGGGCCTCTCTCCATGGCCTCCTCTCTGCTGCAGAGGCAGGAGACGGGCCTCTCCATGGCCTCCTCTCTGCTGCGGAGGCAGGAGACCGGCCTCTCCATGGCCTCCTCTCTGCTGCAGAGGCAGGAGACGGGCCTCTCTCCATGGCCTCCTCTCTGCTGCGGAGGCAGGAGACGGGCCTCTCTCCACGGCCCTGTCTCTTTTCTCCAGGTTGGCTGGTCTCACTGCTCAGGCGTGTGCTCACGGGTCCTATTTCTTGCTGTCTGCAGGAACTGGTTGCCCTGTCCAGGGGACTCTGCCCGCCCATTATTGTGCTTGTTGGACGTAGAGCTTGGACTTGGATCCCTCTCTGGCTTGTGTAGTCTGAATCCAGTTAGGAGGTGTGGCAGCGCTGTTCAGGAAGGTCACGTGGAGTCCCCGTGTTGCCCAGGCTGGCCCTGAGCTCCTCTGCCTCCAGCTCCCGTGTGCTGGGACTGTGGGTGTGCCCCTCAGCTTCATATGAGCTCTTCTGGTTCCTGATGAGCATCAGGGGCCATAGGGCCAGGTGTGAGTTTAGGCCTTGTGATCAAGCTCAAACCAGGGCAGGGGCTTAGATGCCCACTGGTGTGTGGCCCTGGCCATGAGGTTGGTGGGGGCGGCTTGAGGCACTTAAGGGGCTTGGATGAAGTTGAGGGCCTCGTCACCAGCTGCTTCTGGGCGACATGTGGCCGTCTAAACCAAATTGGTAGCTTCACTGCTGTGGTGACATGGCCACGAGGCTGGACAGGAGGGCAGGTGCTGAGTCCTGTGAAATGTGGACTGGTTAGGGCTCTGTAGGCCACTCGGGCTGCAGGAGGGGGCTCCTCTCTGTCAGCATTGACATGCTACTTGGAACTCAAAGAGAAACCGAGGTTTAGTCCAGCTGAGCTATTGAGGGGTTTCTGCCCACTTTAAGCATGGGAATGTGCATTTTTGTGTACGTAATTAGCTCTGCAGAGACTCAGCAAGGCCGCAGAGCAGACGCCCTGGGCTCTCCAGGGTACGGTGTCCAGCAGACACCAGCTGAGTGGCTGCGGAGTCTTGGGTCTGAGCCACAGCCCTGGCTCAGCCCAGGTTGGCCAGGTTGCCTGGCCAGTCCCTGTCCCTGCAGCCTACCTCTGCTTCTCTTGCTCTCTCAGCCACTCTGTGGTCCTTATGACTTTCTCTGTAAGAGTTCAACCTGCTTCAGTAAGAAATGCAGGACAGGAAGAGGAGCCTAGGAACACCAGCGTTGTGGCTCCCTGGGGAGTGTAGCCGGAGCCGGGCACGTGGCCTGGTGCCCACCTGCAAAGCAGCTCAGTGTGCAGGCACCAAGAGTGGCCTGCAAGAGGGCCACTGCCTGTGATCACCCTTGGCCTCAGGCAGGACGCACACAGGTCTGTGCCGTCCCTCCCCAGTGAGTCCTACAACAGGTCAGCCACAGTGGGGGTATGGCCCTGTGCTAGTGTCTGTCTAAGGACACTTAGGAGCCAGCTGCTGGCCAGCCTGCTGCCACTGCCCACCCCAAGACCCCAGCCAGCTCCTTGGAGCCCCTGCCTGGCATTGGTGGTGCCACTCAGAAATGCTGTCCCTGGAGCCTCAGGAGAGAGCCGTCACTAGGAGCTGTGTGGTATCTGGGGGATGGGCAGGCAGGGTGCAGGTACAGGGTGGCCAGCCATGGAGGCCCTGCAGGTCCCACCCCAGGCAGACCAGCCTGGCCACAGGCAGAGCCAGCTGTAGCCGTAGGTCTGAAGTGCGGCGAGACTTGATTGTGGAGGTCTCGTGGGCGGGCGGCTCCCGCCCAGCCCTGGAAGAAGCGGTTAGACCAGTCCCTGAGCTGCTCCTGCGCACGCTCCAGCTGTTGGATCACCTGCTGGCGTGCTGGGGTTTCGTCTGTTTCATTAGCTTCCTCTGGTGTTGATGCCAAAGGAAGCAATTGTGCCTAGTTTGTGCTGCCCCTCAGAGAAGCAGTCCTGGGCCAGTGGCCATGAGGAAGACACTCAAGGCTTCCCTGTCCCTGGGAGTGCCACCAACCACATGCCATCTGGGGGTGGCCCCAGGTCTGTCTGTCAGGCCCCGTCTGGCCAGCCTGGTGTGAGTGAGTTGGGTTCCTGTCTCAGCTGGTATGCGGCAGCCGGGCCTCCTGGTTCAGTTCCTGGGTTCCAGGTGCGTGCCTCCCGTGCCCTGGCACGCTCTCCTGAGGTCCTGGCCCTGGCCACTCCCATTTCACTCTTGCCCTCTGTGCAGCCCCATGGACAAGCCTGTGTGGAGGAGGGCTGCTGCCTCTGGTTCAGGCCTCAGCTCTGGAAAAGGAGCCTCTGGGACTGCCCCTGTGGGTCTGAAAGGGTAGGTGGCCCCTGATGCTGTGACCCTGAGTCAGCCTGCCCTGCCTCCATTTGCCCCTGCTGCAGCCATGTGGCCAGGGGCCCTGGAGCCACCCAGGTCCTCTTAGAATGCACCGAGAAATGCGTTCCTTACAGTCCCCAGGGATAGCCTCCAGCAGGGGCTACTCCAGGGGAGCCTGTGGTGCCTGGCCTCTGTCCTGGGGCCTCAGGGTTGCTCAGGGACAGATGAAGGTGGAGATCAGACAAGAACACAGTGTGTGATGGTCGGCAGTGCCGTCATGGCCCTGGATAGCAGTAGCAGTGGCAGCTCTGCAGATGCAGTGTCTGACGGAAGCTCCACCTGGCTGAGTGGACACTGGAGGTTGGGGAGGAGAGCAAGGTCGTCGGGTTGTTTTGGAGATGGGTGTTGAATGGTCACAAGCAGCTCCAGGTTCTGCGGTTTGACTGTTGGTCCTTTGCCAGCGAATAGCATACGCGACCGAACTCAGTCCTTGGGAGCTGGGGTGTCAGTGGGTGAGTTGCAGGTGACTTTCTTCATCTCACGGTTCCCGTGGCTCTCAGGCGTTGCTTCATCACCCCACACGGTCAGCTGCAGGCCAGTCCCCTGGCACAGCGGGTGACGCAGCTACTCTTGCTCCACGCTGCTGCTGCAGCATGATTGACACCCTGGCCACCTGGGTGCTGTGCAGATGGATGGTCCCCTGCAGTGCCTGGGGCAGCAAGCCCTGCACACCCTTCTTGCTGGGCCAGAGGCCAGAGGCTCCCTGCCCATGGCAGACGGCAGTCCTCTTGTTGGCTGCCCGCTGTGCCGGGACTCTGGAGGCAGCGACTTCACTGGAATTACCCACCAGCTTGAGCTGCTTGGTGTGGGAATCCAGGGGCTGCAGCCTCACATGCGGGAGCTCCCACGGGGCCCAGGCACTGTAGGCAGCCCTGGCCTCCTCACTGGTGTCGTTTGAAGCCCATCTGTGGAAAGCCACTCCCAGCAGCCTGTGATTTCCTGCAGGTGTCTGGCGTCTTCTCGTGGGGCTGGTTGACATGGGCAGGCAGCAGGGCATGGTCATCCTCCAGGGCACCTGCACCTCCTCTGCAGTGGAGAAAGCCTATTTTTAAAATTAACTTGCCCTGCGGCCCAGTGTGGTGGCCTCACCTCTACTACCAGCTGCTTGGG
Organism: Xerus rutilus; assembly: GCA_028644305.1. Classification (NCBI taxonomy): domain Eukaryota; kingdom Metazoa; phylum Chordata; class Mammalia; order Rodentia; family Sciuridae; genus Xerus; species Xerus rutilus. The sequence continues at coordinate 345,813 of CM053399.1, read as the reverse complement.
AGGCTAAGACAGGAGGATTGCAAGTTCAAGGCCAGCCTCAGCAACTTAGGGCAACCCTGTGTCAAATAGAAACTTAAAAGGCTTGGGGACGTGGCTCAATGGTAGAGTGCCCCTGGATTCCATCCCTACTGCCACCAAAAAATAATGAGGAAAGAAGCGTGTCTTGGGGTCACTAGGCCACTCGAGTTCCTTGTTTCTCACCCCTGCGGCCTGAGAACCTGGCAGGCTTGCCTGCGGTCCTTTCCCGAGACAGTGGCTCCAGCAGGGGGAGGACCACATCCCACCTCCTTGCATCCCCTCCTGGGTTCCCAGTGTCCACATGGCACTGCGGTCTCCTCGGCCTCGCTCACCTGGGCCAGGGTGTCTCCCCAGTGTCCTCTGTGAAGTGAGTTCCTCTGCGGACCTGGTCTCCCAGTGAGTCCAAGGGGTGGGAGCTCCTCCCAGCAGGAAGAGCTAGGGAGAGTTTTGGAATTCCTCTGGTGGGAGATTTGTACTCCGGTTTGGTCCTGTGTTTCTAGCAAGAGGGGCTCACTGACTTGTATCTCACACCGTGGCTGACGCCCAGGGCTGACCCTGGCTCCCGCATAGCTGCACACCAGCACGGGCTCCTGACTCTGGTGCTACAGGATGCGCAGGGTCTGCTGCATCCCTGCCCCAGCCCTCGAGTCCCCGCTGGCCCAGGGCCTCTGGCTCCTGGGATGGTGACCACAGGGGCTGCCAGCAGCTGCCCCTCAAGTACGGGTGGCGTCCAAAGCCTGGTTCTCCCTGGAGTCTCTCCACATGGTCTCAGGTGTCTGGAGCCTTTTGTCATCAAAGGTGGCGTCAGGGGCATGCAGCTGGGGCCCGGGATTCCCGCTGGGGCTCCTCGTGCTGCAGTGAGTGGGTGCTGGGGGTTTACTGCTTCCCCAGCAGGAGGTGTCGGCCGTGAAGACAGTACTGGGTAGAGAGGCTGGCGTGCAGAAGGCTTGGGCTGGTGTGCAAAGCGGGTGCAGCAGCATCGTCATCTCGGGGTGCCTGCTGCCTTGCGTGGGGCCGCAGCCCCGCTGCCCGCCACCCAGGCGGGTCTGAGATCCTCACTGAGCCCGTCCCTCCAGGCAGAGCGTCCCAGCACGCAGCACCTGTAGATTAAGAAGAAAAGCTCCAGTCACACAGCTTGAGTAGAAAGCCCACAGCCCACCTTCCACTGCAGTGACCCTCTGGAGCCAGCCCATCGGCCATGCTGGGGAGCCTGGCAGCCAAGGGGAAAACAGGACACCCACACCAGGGCCAGCATGTCCTGGGCTTGGCTCTGGGCGGCTTGGCCACCCGGTGCTGGCCGGTGTGGACCGAACAGGCCTCGAGGAAGTGGCTGGGCTCTGGAGGACTGTTTTCCCTGGTCACTTGCCTGGAGCGGGATTCCTTGGAGCTTGGAAGTGGACTTCCTGGGCAGGTGCCTGGGGGAAGGCACCGCTCAGCCTGGGGGCTGCTTGCGAGGGCCACGGCTTCTGTGCACTGACGCATCTTGTCCTCTTGCAGCAGTCCTGCGTCAACTGTGGCCGGGAGGCCCTGAGCGAGTGCACCGGCTGCCACAAGGTCAACTACTGCTCCACCTTCTGCCAGCGCAAGGTAGCATCCCTGAGGACCCAGCCCTCTCCGCTGTAGAGCTGTGTGGACTCCTGGTGGCCTTCCCTGTGGCCTGTGCCTCAGGGTCACGATCACACCATGGCTGTCCAGAGCCCTCTGCTGCCCGCAGCCTCTGCTCCACTCTGCAGAAGGCCAGGGCCTCCCCAACCCCCTGCCTCCCTAGGCCCCAGAGTCCGGCTCTGCCCGTGACGCATGAGGCAGCCACGGCCGGTCTGCTCCTGTGTGAGGCCACGGTCGCAGCTCGTCCCGAGGACGTGTCACTGCGTCCTGTGGCAGTGCCTGTGCCTGCAGGCCCGGAGCCTGCAAAAGGGGTGCCGGTCCTGAGGTGGAGGAGGCCCCGAGCAGCAGTGCCCCAGCCTCCCCAGACAGCCTCTCTGCCCTCACTTGGAGCGCTCGAGGGCAGGTGGGGAAGACTTCTCTGAAGTCCAGGCCCCATGCCTGAGGTGGCCATGGGCCACAGACATTGTGTCTGGCAGGGGTGACCCCACTTCTGGCTGGGCACTGCTTTCGGCAGGTGCAGTTAGGTTGAGGGCTGTGAGGGAGCGAGGCCTGCCTTTTCCCTCCTGGGCCAGCGCTGGGAGGGAGGGCTAAATGGCGCTTCTCCCCAGACAGTGCTAGGGGTACCGCTGTGATGGACTGGCTCAGCCCAGTAACAGGTGCCCCGAGGTCACGGGCAGGAGTGACTTGTTGACAGAAGGGAGCACCTCAGGCTGACCTCCCCCAACACAGTCCACAAAGACAAATGTGGTTCTCTTGAGTTGGTAGAAAGGGTCTCAGGGTGACCATCAGGCAGGACCAGGAGACCAAGCCCTGCTGCCCCTCCTCACCAGCCACGCTTCCCAGCCTCACCGCCCTGGGGCTCTCCTTGCACCCACTTCTCAGCCGAGACCCTGCAGGAGCTGTGTGTGATCTACATACCATAATGTCCACCCAGTCCAGCCCCCCTGGTGGTGTGTCCAGGCCTCCGGCTGTGTGTCCAGGCCTCCACTGTGGGTCCTGGCTTCCTGGACTTTGTGTAGCTCAAGGTAGGAAAACTCCCTGTGCTGCCCTGAGGTGTTCGTGGTCTTAGCTGTGCAGATGGGGGTCCGTTCTGAGTGGTCTCCCTTGGTGCGTGGGGTCAGGTGAGCCCCTTCTGCGTGCCGTGTCCAGCTCACCCTCAGCTGCTGGGTGCAGAGGTGATTCTTCATCGACGCCTCTGCTGGAAGTCTACTGAGCACGTCACAGGGCTGGTCTCTGAACCCAGCCCTGCTGCCGGATCCCCGGACTCCCCAGCAGTCGCTTTGAGGGTCCTCTAACTGCTCGTCTCAGTCAGAGCTGTGGCTGCTTCCGGTCCTCCGCAGCCCTGGGACTTCTGAGGTCAGCTCTGACCTCTGGGAAGCAAGTGTGCTGGACAGAGCCTGCCACTCAGTGGTGGTGACCCTGGTGGCGGTGAGTGCCGAGAGGCGTCACCCTGGGCGTCTGTTGGAACACGGTGGTTTCCAGCCAGTACGCTTCACACTCTTCTTGACTTCATTCCAAAGCGGTTTGTTTTGTTACCGGGGACTGAACCCCGGGCACTTAAACGCTGACCACATCTCCAGCCCTTTCTGTTTTTTTATGTTGAGAAAGGGTCTTGCTAAGTTGCTAAGGGTCTCAGGTTACTGAGGCTGGCCTTGACCTTGCCATCCTCCCGCCTCCGCCTCTGCAGCTGCTGGCATTGCAGGTGTGGCCACTGCACCTGGCCAGAGGAGTTTGCTTTTGGTGCTGTTCTGCCCAGGTCTCGTTTCCAGGTTGCTGGCTGCAGTGAGGAGACGGTGTTGGCTCCTGCGTCTTGTCACCATGTCCCGCACCTCTGGGATCCATTTCTTGAGTCCAGCAGGCCCTTGCTGTGTTTCTTGGCTTCCCTGGGTCTCCTTTGTGCAGGACTGCGTGGTCTGTGAGCAGAGGGGCTGCCTTCTCCCTCTGTGGCCGGGATCCTTTTCTGTGTTCTCTTTCCCTCTGTTTTTGTTGCGCTGATAGATCCTCCAACACAATGTTCAAAAGAGGGGACAGAGGTTCTTGCCTGGTCCCCACACGAGGGGAGGCTCGGCCTCTCCACCAGGTGCGCTGTGGCCTCGGGGTTTTTGGCATGTCTGTATCAGATGAGGACGTGCCTGGGTTCCCAGTGTGGAGGTTTATGGTAATGGGTGTCAGAACGGGTCAGGCTCTTTTTCAGGACACAATTGGATGCCAGGCCATCTCTGCCCGCTGGAGTCAGTTGCCCTGGTTACAGCATGCCACCCTTGTACAGCTTGCTTGGCACGTCTCACCAGAACTTCTGGGGGTTTTGCATCAGCCCAGGCGTGAGGTGGACTCTGCTGTGTCCTGGGTGCCTCACCTGGTGGATGGGGTGGGCCCAGGAGCCCTGGTGAGGCCCTCTGGGCCTGGCCTTCCTCGGGACAGCTGGTCCTTCCTGATTCCACCTCTCCCCTCTCGCTCCTGGGCTGGCAGTTTGTGGATTTCTGGGAATCTGTCTGCCTCACAGTTGTCTGATTTGTTGGTGTGAAGTTGTCCCCTGGGTCCTTGAGGGTCTTATGTTTTTTCTTGGTACTGAGAATTAACCCCAGGGGGCTTTACCTCTGAGCTACCTCCCCATTCACCCCCCCCCTTTTTTTTTCAGTTTTGAGACAGGGTCTCATTAAGTTGTTTAAGGTCTCCCTAAGTTACTGAGGCTAAACTTAAACTTGTGATCCTCTTGTTTCAGCCTCCTGAGTTTCAGGGATTCTGTGTACCACTGTGCCCAGCTGGATCTTTTGAGTTTTTATGGGGTGTTTCAGCCAGCTTTTTCATTGCTGTGACCAAAAGACCTGATAAGAACAACCTAGGGGGCTGGGGTTGTGGCTCCGTGGTAGAGAGCTTCCCTAGCAAGCGTGAGGGCCTGGGTTCAATCTTCAGCACCATATAAATACATAGAATAAAGGTATTGTGTCCATCTACAACTAAAAACAACAACAACAACATAGAAGCTGGGCACATTGGTGCACACCTGTAATCCCAGAGGCTTGGGAGGCTGAGGCAGGAGGATCGCCACTTCAGAGTCAGCCTCAGCAACTTAGTGAGGCCTTCAGAACTCAGTGAGACCCTGTCTCAAAATATAAAAAATTGAACTGGGGATGTTGCTCAGTGGTTAAAGCCCTTGGGTTCAATCCCTGGTACCAAAAAAAGAACATAGAGGAGGAAATGTTTATTTGGTCTTATGGTTTCAGAGGTTCAGTCCACAGTCAGCCGCCTTTGTTTCTCTGGCAAGGTGAGGCCAAGCATCACACTGGAAGGCTGTGGAGGTAGGAAGGCAGCTCAGAACCTGGAATCCAGGAGCAGAGAGAACACCGCTCACCAGGGTAAAATGCATACCCCAAAGGCACACCCCAGACCTGCTCCTCGGCCACACCCCGCCTGTCAGCCCGTGTCCCCATTCTTCCTGCCCACAAGGCTGTGGTCTCCTGAGCTCTTTTTTTTTTGGTACTGGGGATTGAACTCAGGGGTACCCGACTACTGAGCCACATCCCCAGCCCTATTCTGTGTTTTATGTAGAGACAGGGTCTCACTGAGTTGCTTAGCGCCTCACCCTTGCTGAGGCTGGCTTTGAACTCATGATCCTCCTGCCTCAGCCTCCCAGAGTGCTGGGATTGCAGGCGTGGCCATGGCGCCCAGGTGACCCTGTGCCTTCCTGCACGCCCGTTCCCTCCCGTCTAGGCCCTGCATAGGTTGGCTGAGGCCCTCTCTCTGCTGCTGTTGTGAGCTGGGGCTCTCTTCCCAGGCCAGTCGGAGCCCCAGGCCTATCAGCTCTGGTGGTTGGTCAGTGAACCAGCCCTCGGGCTCGACCTCTTGCTCCTGGCCCTCCTGTCCTGCTCCACACTGTCCCTCTGCCTGCTGGCTCCCTCCTGCCTGGGTGGCGAGCCTGCCTTTGCCCCGATCTTGTGGGATGAGCTGTCCTGATGGACGGACGTCTCTGCTCTTGTGACGCGCATGCCCAGAGGGCACCCGCCAAGCCACTGCTGCGACTCTGCTGCACGGCATGGTGAGCTGTGTGGGACGTTTCCTTCAGTCCAGCCATTCTTCCCAGGCCTGGGTGTGGCTCGAGGCAGAGCTTGCCTGGCATTGGGGCCCTGGGTCTCTCGTCCCCAGCAGCACCAGAAACATACGTATTTTTCAGCTTGTTTTCCAGTGATTTCTTCTGTGACCCGAGTTATTTATAAGTGTGCATGAGTGTGTTGATTTTCAAACATTCGTGAATTTCCTAAACTCTCTGCTGTCTGCGTCCAGCTCCCTGTGGGGGCTGGAGGACACCCGCGCTTGTCCCAGGTGCAGCGTCCAGAGCAGGTCTCTCTTGCTCGGGCCAGTGCTGTGTTGTGAGTGTGTGTCCAGGTGTCCATCGCGGCACCTCTCGTCTCAGATTGATGGCTCTCGGTACGTGCCTCAGGGCCCGCCGTGGGCAGGCTTGCCTGTGCGGTTCTGAGCCTGGGCTCCTGGCCTGTCAGTTGGGGCAGCACCAGCCAGCAGCTGCCCCCGAGTCTGCTCTCCTGCCCTGCGCCTCCTTCTCCTCTTCCTTTTTCTTTTGAAAAGAAATTCATTCATTTTTTAATATAATCAGAAAAATCCTGTTTAAATCTTGACGATTCCTGTGCAGATTTTAACTGGATCGTGTTGTTTCAGATCCTAATTTAGTCACTCCATTTTCCCAGTGACTTCATTTCCAAAGTCCCCGTCATCAGTGGCGTAAGTAGCAGTTCCATCCTCTGATCTCGTGGTCCAACGTCGCCATCTTTTCTGTAGTTCAGAAATACTGCCAAGGCCTGTTGATCTTCATGCAGTTTTGTCCCATGAAACGCAGGTCCTCCAGCGGCGGGTAACAGTGGGCACGCGGCCCTGACACACAGCTGCAGGGGCACACACGAGGCCAGTGCTGCCGGGAGGCCGCTCCCCTGCGGGGCGCTGGGCACCGGTCCTGGCGGCCGACTGCACTCCATCCTGCTTGGCAGTGGTCCTCGCGCTGCTGTGGGAGCCCCTCGTGGCGTCTTCTGATCTGTAGCCCCAAGAGCGTGGGCAGGTCTGGACACGGGGGCAGCTCACAGGAGGCACCTCTGGGATGAAGGCTGGACCCACCACGGCCCCCCCAGGCTTGGGCTGGGAGCGGCTGTCGGCCTGTTAACATGACTGTCCCTCCTTTCAGGACTGGAAGGACCACCAGCACGTGTGTGGCCAGTCTGCAGCTGTCACCGTTCAGGCGGAAGAGGTTCACGTGGCTGAAGGGGTGATCGAGAAGGTGGCCGTGTGAGCCGCCCACCGCCCCCTGCGGAGAAGCCGCACAGGTAGAAGCCCCCGAGGACTGTGGGGGTCGTGAAGGGAACTTGCTGGACAGGTTATCGGCGGACTCGAGTGGACTGAGTGGACCCTACCCTTGCAGACGAGCTCCTGCCACCCAGCAGCCCCGAGGCAGCTCTGTGCACTGTGGGCGGGACGGGTCCTGCCCGCGGTGCCCCGCCAGGTGTGCGCGCTGTGCGCCTGCACACCTGCTGTCTGTCCATGGTGTGAATAAAGCCCACCCCCGACGGCTGACACCAGCGCCCGCCTCCCGGGGCCGGGGTGCAGACCGCCCTGCAGGCTCTGTCCCGTGGTGCAGGCTGCACGGGCCGCGGCTGCCCCCGACCCACCACGGTTCTGAGGAGACGGGCGTCTGCCCACTGCCTGGGGCTGGCACGCGCCCAGGGGCCCTCTGTAACCCTCCCGTAAAGCCCGAGAAGTCCTCTTGTCTGTCCTTTGGTAGAGACGCATCCGAGAGGATTGTGGCCACCTGGCAGCGTCTGGCTGCACCCAGTCTGCCTGTGCCCAGGTGCTCCACATGCAGAGTCTGGGCCATGCGTTCACGCTGCCCCTCCTCACTGCCCAGAGCCCTGCTGACGCTGCCTCAGCAGGACCAGGGGGCAGCACCTCTGGAGAGACCACCGGCCATTTGGGTGTCGAGCCGGCTGCTTGCGGAGTGAGGTGCAGGCTGGCGCTGGCCCAGAGCTCAGCCCTGTGCCCTCCCCTGCTGGGCCTGCCCCAGAGTCCATGTCCAGCCGAGCCCCGGCACCCGCAGCAAGGCTGGGGAGCCAGGAGCCCATGGTCTGTGAGCCGCTCCGGCTCCTGCGGATCCATGGGGGCCAGGGACCTGGGGTTCCAAGAACCCGCTGAGACCTCTTCCCACCAGTCTGGGGTCCTCGTGGCCACCTGATTCATTTCTGCCTGCATTGGGCCTCGTCCCCCTGTCCACAGGCCCTCCAGGTGGGATGGGCTGCCCTGAACTCCAGAAGTCCTCTCTGGTGGCCATGAGGGCACTGCGTGGTCCTGTCCTGCCAACCAGGCCGTGGGGAGGCCACAGTGGGGTCCCGAGGCACAGCGGTGGAGCAGGATCGCCCTTCGCTGGGTTCATGCAGGCTAAGCTGGCAGAAGACTTGGAACAACGATGCCAGCAGAGGGCCTGCACCCAGCAAGGGCCGGACCCTGCGGCCTCCAGGCCACTGCCGGACAGGACAGCAGGCAGGCCCACTGCAGCGCTGCCTGTGGGGTGGGGCCAGTGGGGGCCGTGCAGCGTGTGGGTGTGACCACCCTGAGCAGGGGACACCACCAACGTGGGCACTGGGTCCTGGAATTGTGGGCCCGCCTGTCTTGTGCCTTAAACTTGGGAATGTGAGGACCACGTGTTGTTGGGGTCTCCACGCCCCACAAGGCTCATGATCAGGGGGTCTCAGCATGGGCTGTAGGGGCCAAGCCCCCAGCAGTGTCGAGCCTCCTGCGGCCTGTCCACCTCGGGCATTCTGACCTGCCCGCTGTCTGAAGAGCTCTAGTAGGAGTCAGCGAGGGCCAGGCACGTTGGGCCCTCAGGCCCCTGGGGCAGAGCCAGGGGAGCCCGGTTCCAGTGCCTGCCTGTCAGCCCACACAGGCTGGGGATATGGAGGCCAGCCGAATGAATATGTGACCAGGTCAGGTCCCTAAGGAATCAGGGCCAGCTGCAGCCGTCAGGGCAGGGGAGGCTTTGGGGCCATAAGCCGACAGAACACACATGCTAGAGAGACAGCCGCACTCGATGGTAAAGGGGGTGGACAAACTGCCCAGAATATTCTAGTGTGCTGAGCTTGTGTCCACAGCCATGTCCCTCAGCCCTCACGGAGTGTCCTAGTGTGCTGAGGTAGTGACCACAGCCATGTCCCTCTCAGCACCCAGTGAGTATCCTAGGGTGCTGAGGTAGTGTCCACAGCCGTGGCCTCTCAGCCCTCAGGGAGAGTACTAGGGTTCTTTTTGTTTTTTTATAAAGATTTTATTTATTTTATTCTTTATTATATATATATTTTTAGATGTTGATGGACTTTATTTTATTTATTCATACGTGGGGCTGAGAATGGAGCCCAGGGCCTCACACACGCTGGGCAAGCTCCACCACTCAGCCCAGCCCAGCCCCTGTACTAGGGTTCTGAGGTAGTGTCCACAGCTGTGGCCTCTCAGGCATCACAGAATGTCCTAGGGTGCTGCGAGGTGTCCACAGCCATGTCCCTCTTAGCCCTCAGGGACTGTCCTATGGTTCTGAGGTAGTGCCACCACCATGTCCCTTTCAGCCCTCCCAGGGCATCCTAGAGTGCTGAGGTAGCATCCACAGCAATGTCCCTCAGCCTTCAGTGAATGTCAGGGTACTGAGGAGGTATCTACAGCTGTGGCCTCTCAGGCATCAGGGAGTGTCCTAGGCTGCTGAGGTAGCGTCCAGCGCCATGTCCCTCACAGCCCTCAGGGAGCGTCATAGGGTGCTGATATTGGGTCCAGAGCCATGTCCCTCAACCTAGGGAGGGTCCCAGGGTGCTGCTTAGTATCCACCGCCATGTCCCTCTCAGCCCTCAGGGAGTGTCCTAGGCTGCTGAGGTAGCGTCCAGCGCCATGTCCCTCTCAGCCCTCAGGGAGTGTCCTAGGGTGCTGAGGTAGCGTCCAGCGCCATGTCCCTCACAGCCCCCATGAGATATCCTAGGGTGCAGTGTAGCACGAGCAGCTGTGGCCACTCAGCCCTCAGGGCGTGTCCTAGGGTCCTGAGGTAGTGTCCACAACCATCCCTCTCAGTCCTCAGGGAGTGATCTATGGTCTGAGGTGCTGTCCACAGTTATGTCCCTTGGAGACCTCAGGGAGTGTCCCAGGGTTGTGAGGTTGTGTTTACCACCATGTCCCTCCAAGCCCTCAGGGAGTGTCCAAGGGTGCTGAGGGACCATCCTGAACCATGTCCCTCTCAGCCACCAGGGAGTATCCTAAGGTGCTGAGGTAGTGTCCACAGCTGTGGCCTCTCAGCCCTCAGGAAATATCCTAGGTTTCTGAGGTAGTGCCCAGCACCATGTCCCTCTCATCCCCCATGAAATATCCTAGGGTGCTGACGTAGTGCAAATAGCTTTGGCCCCTCAGCCCTCAGGGAGTGCTGAGGTAGTGTCCACAGCTGTGGCCTCTCAGCCCTTATGGAGTGTCCCAGGGTGCGGAGGTAGTGTCCACAGCCATGTCCCTCTCAGCCCTCGGGGAGTGTCCTAGGGTGCTGAGGTAGTGTCCACTGCCACGTGTCTCTCAGCTCTAGAAAGGTTCCTAGGAAGCTGAGGAAGTGTCCATATCCATGGCCTCTCAGGCATCAGGGAGGGTCTTAGGCTCCTAAGGTAGTGTCCACTGCCATGTCCCTCTCAGCACTCAGGGTGTGTCCTAGGATGCTGAGGTAGTGTCCACTGCCACGTCCCTCTCAGCACTCAGGGCGTGTCCTAGGGTCCTGTGGTAGTGTCTACAACCATCCCTCTCAGTCCTCAGGGAGTGATCTAGGGTCTGAGATACTGTCCACAGTTATGTCCCTTGGAGACCTCAGGGAGTGTCCCAGGGTTGTGAGGTTGTGTTTACCACCATGTCCCTCTAAGCCCTCAGGGAGTGTCCAAGGGTGCTCAGGTAGCATCCACACCCATGGTTTCTCAGCACTCAGAGAGTGTCCTAGGGCGCTGAGGTAGCGTCCACCATCATGCCTCTCTCAGCCCTGAGAAAGTGTCCTTGGGTCCTGAGGTAGTATCCACAGCTGTGGCCTCTCAGGCCTCAGTGAATGTCCTAGAGTGCTGAGAGTCGTCCACAGCCATGTCCCTCTCAGCACTCAGGGAGTGATCTAGGGTCTGAGGTATTGTCAGCACTCAGGGTGTGTCCTAGGGTGCTCAGGTACTGTCCACTGCCATGTCCCTCTCAGCACTCAGGGCGTGTTCTAGGGTGCTCAGGTATTGTCCACTGCCATGTCCCTCTCAGCACTCAGGGCGTGTACTAGGGTGCTGAGGTAGTGTCCACAACCATGTCCCTCTCAGCCCTCAGGGAGTGTCCCAGGGTGCTGAGATACTGTCCACAGCCATGTCCCTCTCAGCTCTCAGGGAATGTCCTAGGGAGCTGAGGTTCTTTCTACAGCCATCTCTCAGCCCTGAGATAGTCTGAGTGTTCTGAGGTAGTGGCCACAGCCATGGCCCCTCAGACCTTAGGGAGCATCCTATGGTGCTGAGGTAGCATCCACCGCCATCACCCTCTCACCCCTCAGGGATTGTCCTAGGGTTCTAGGTAGTGTCCACAGCCATGGCCTCAAAGGCATCAGTGAATACTCTAGAATGATGAAGTAATGTCCACCGCCATGTCCCTCTCAGCCCTCAGGGAGTGTCCCAGGGTTCTGAGGTAGTGTCCACAGCCATGGCCTCAAAGGTTAGGGAATATCCTAGAATGCTGAGGTAGTGTCCACTGCCATGACCCTCTCAGCCTTGAAAGAATGTCCTGTTATGCTGAGGTAGTGTCCACAGCGTTCTCCTGTCTCCACTGGGGTATCTGGCCTCCCTGCGCTGTGTGTCGTGGCCGTGACCTCTGCTCCCAGGGCTTGTCCCTTCCTGCACTGCACCTACAGCAGGTGTCACAGGTCTACAGCACAGAATTGCAGCAGGGCTCACAGGAAGCCTCCCATGACCGGGGACAGGGACAGCCACATCCCACTGTTCTGACAGGAGTCGTCCCTGTGCCCCAGGGCCAGAGGTGGCATGCAGTGACTGGGGGCCAGGCTGGTGTCCCTCCCACCCTCCCCACTGTCTTCGGTTGCCTTGGGATGCAACCCTGGGCAGATCCCAGGTAGGGAGCGCAGGACAGTGTGGCACTCCTTCAGGGATGTCCTGGGTGGGCCCCAGCCAGCACCCCATCCCTTCCCTGTGGACCCCTGTGGGGTCTTGGGCATCTTCGGCCAGTGGTTGGCCGCTGGTTTTTTTTTTTTTTTTTTTTTTTTTTGGCTTCCAGGGAGCTTTGAAGTTAGTGCCTCCTGCTGTCCCCAGTGGATTCTGCTGGGCCAGCAAACTTGAGTCCACCCCCTGGGCCTCAGAAGCAGGAGCTGGCCCGGACTTCTGGCCCCTGACTGGGCCTGGGCCCTGGCAGGTGCCTTCCACTGGGTGCTGTGCATCCCAGGAGACTCCAGTGCCCTTCTCTCAGGGCAGCAGAGGTCCCCCCTCAGGACCAGCGCCCAGTGCTGCTGTGGAGGGGGACAGCTAGGAGCTCCTGGAGGCTACCCTCCTGGGAGCTGAGGGGACTGCCCCAGCCACAGGCCCCCGCGGTAGGACAGGGTCAGCCGACGGGCGGGGGTCCTATCAGGAGTAGAAGCCCCTCCCACCCAGGAACCGCACAGCGGGCCAGCTGGGAGTCCGTTTAATGGGACGCACCCCGGGGCCCCTCGGCGGCCCAGCGGCGGCCCAGCGCCCTGCGGAACACCGAGCGGAACTCGGCGTTGAAGACCGTGTAGATGACCGGGTTGAGAGCGCTGTTGACGTAGCCCAGCCAGGTGACAGCGCTGACCAGGCGCGGGGGCACGGAGCAGGCCGGACACAGTGCCCCTGTGATGTGCACCACGAAGAAGGGCGTCCAGCACACCAGGAAGGCGCCTGGGGGCGAGGGCGGTGAGCTGGCGCCCTCCGCGCCCCTCTCCCGCTGCGCCCCGCCCCGCCCCCCGGCCAAGAACCCACCGACCACCACCGGCAGGACCCTCATGGCCTTGCGCTCGCGTCCCGTGATCTTGGCGCGCCGTCGGAGGGCCTCCGTCGGGGGCTGGGGCGGGAGCTCTGCTTCGGGAATGGCGTCGAGGGGCGGGCAGCCGGGCCCGCAAGAGTCCGGGTGGAGGGCCGGCCCGGGCGCGGGGCCGTCGGGCCCGCAGGGTCCGGGCGGGAGGCTGGGTGCGGGCGGCGGGCCGGGACCGCTGGGCCGGCGGGGTGCGCGGGCGTGCAGCTTGGCGCTCCGGGCCGCCCCCCAGCGCCGGAGGCCGCGGAACGTGGCCCAGTAGAGCAGCAGCATGAGCGGGCAGGGCAGGAAGAAGGAGCACACGGACGAGTAGACCACGTAGTCGCGGTCCTCCAGGCGGCACACTGCGGGGTCGCGCCCGCGCACGTCGTTGAGGCCGCACAGCACCGGCGCCGCCACAGCGGCCGAGAGCAGCCACGTGGCACCGATGAGCAGCAGCTGGCGCCGGCCCTGGCGGTGGTAGCGGAGCGGCACGGTCACCGCCACGAACCTGCGGGGCGCGGCGGCGAGCGGTGAGGCCCACTGGGCAGCCGGGCGGGGGTGTGGGGCGGGGGCCGGCGGGGGCGCCCACCTGTCCACGCTGATGGCGCACAGGTTGAAGATGGAGGCGGTGCACAGCATGACGTCCAAGGCCATGAGTGCGTCGCACAGTCGGGGGCTCAGCAACCACGTGCCGCCATGCACCTGGGCGGCCGCCAAGGGCGCGGCAAGGAGGGAAAAACCTGGTACTTGCCAGCTGCAGACTTTCTGACCCCCACTTTTTGTGGGGAGCAGGGGCTGAGTATCAGGGGAAAGGAAGCCTGATGTGAGCCTGAGGCAACTGGGGACACCCGCTGGCCTGGACAGCCCGCTGACTGGTTGACTAGAGGTCAGGGACAAGAGGCAAGGACAGAGGCCAGCCTCCCGCCTCAGCTCTCCTTCCTTAGGCCTGGGAGATACGTGGGGTGGGGGGCTCTGATGTCCAGAGGAGCCCCAGGTGGGCAGGCCAGACTGGATGGCCCCAAACAGAAAGCCACCCCTCTGCCCTGGAGCTCTGCGAAGCGCGCGGCCTGAGTACCGGTGTTGCTCTGGCGGGACTCTTCAACTTACTTCTCTGTCCTCTCATCTGTGAGAGGAGGGGCGGTGACAGTATCCACGACACAACTGTCCCGAGGACAAATGAGTTTAAAAAACACGAAGACCTCATGGCACAGTGCCCAGCACAGCATCACACATGGGGGTAGCCCTCCGCAAGGGCACGGAACAGGGTCCACCCCCTCTAAATCCCTTCGCGCTGATTTGGGACATTAGGAGCTTAAGAGCCGTCACCGTGACGTCTGCAGCTAGGAGGGGCCGAGGTCGTGTCCTTGTGATACTGGCCTGTGCCCCAGACGACAGGACTGCCCTGTCCACCTTAGTAACCCTCGTCTCCCCTCCCCCACAGTCCAGGACACCTAGTTCCCAGCTGGGCCCTAAGCGGCTTTTCTCAGGGCCCAACCGCAGAGGAGAGAGGTTGGCAGCACGGCGGGACCACCAAGGGCAGGACTGGCCTGGGCAGAGGCTCCCGGGTGCGAGGCTCTCACAGGGGCTCTGCCCCTGCCCACAGCCTCGCCCGGGATTCGCTGTCCTGGCCAGCTCACTGCTCCTGGCAGCTGGATGACCCCAGGCCTTGCGCACCAGCGCACGTGGAGGGCGCTGGAGTGGACCGGCATGTGCGCGGCGGGCCGCGGCCGCCTGCAGTGGTGCGTGTGCGCGCCCTGAGGCCTGCGGGGCCGAGTCCCCACCTGCCGGTCGTCCAGCTGGCTCCTCCGGGTGTGCGTGAGGGGAGTCCGGTTGGAGAGAGGGCGGGATGTGGCCCAGTCGCGTGTTTCTGGAGTCTCTGGGCTCCAAGGACAGCGGCCTCTGGGTGGCCGAAGCCAAGGCAAGCAGGCAGGGGAGAAGAGGGACCCAGGGGGCAAGGGGACAGGCAGCAAAACGCGCAGAGCCTCGGGGGACGAAGGGCAGCTGAGGACCAGGGGCGAGCGGGTCGGGCGCCCCTGCAACGGCCGAGGCTCGATCGCGGCCTGGGCGCTGAGGGGCTCGGCGGGCACGGGGAGGGGACGCAGGCTCACCTCGGAGTAGACGAAGAGCGGCAGTACGAGCAGCGCCAGGAGGAGGTCGGCGGCCGCCAGGCTCACGATGAAGTAGTTGGTGGGCGTCTGCAGCGAGCGCTCGGACGCCACGCTCACGCACACGAGCGAGTTCCCCGCCAGCACCACGCCAATGAGCAGCACGCCCCCCACCAGAGCCGCGGCCCCCGCAGCCCCGGCGCCCGGCCCCCGCCCAGCCGGCAGCGCGCCCGCGTCCGTGGCGCTGCGGTCCCCCATGGCGCGCCGGCCCGCTCCGCGCCTGCGGGGCGCACGGGCGGGCACCCTTCCGAGCCTGGCCGGAGCCTCGCCGAGCCACGCCCAGCCACGCCCCCGGCACGCCCAGCTCCGCCGAGCCCCGCCCCCGACACGCCCCGGGCACGCCCTCGCCCCGTCGCCAGTAGCGCTCACCCTCCTCCAGCACTCCCGCGGGTCCTCAGCGACGCTGCTCACCCGGGCCCGCGATCCCGGCCCGCGATCCCTGCCCGCGTAGCGACCCTTAACCTTCGTCCCCGCCACCAGTGCCTACCGGACTGCAGGAGCGCGAGGGTGGTGGGGAGTAGGGTGGGGCGTCTCCAACAGGAGAGACTACACCAGAGTCATGAAAGACATTAAGAGGAGGCCAGGAGCCTTCGTGGTGGCGCAGCCTGTAATCCCAGTGGGTTGGGAGGCTGAGACAGGAGGACCGCGAGTTCGAAGCCAACCTCAGCAAGGCGAGGCGCTAAGCAACTCAGTGAGACCCTGTCTCTACATAAAACACAAGATAGGGCTGGGGATGTTGCTCAGTGGTAGAGCACTTGCCTAGCATGTGTGAGGCACTGGGTTTGATTCTCAGCACGGCATATAAATAAATAAAATAAAGGTCCATTGATAACTAAAATAATAAAATAAGTGGCCAGAGGAGGCTGTGAGGATGGAGGACCAGAACCATCCTTGGCAGATGATAAAACTGCATAGGAAGAAAGTATATGAAAACGTCTTAGGGAGAGAATTTTCTCTGTGGACTTAAGGCTGTGACCACCGACCTGAGTGATGTTTTCAGGAGCCCCCTCGCTAAAGGGCTGAACTCCAGGTGGGTGGCCAACTGCCTCACTCCTTTACCCTTTCCATCAACTGGTCCCTGGGAGGACAGAAAAGTGCAGCCCCAGCCAGCAGCACAGCTGTAGCCAGGAAGGGAGGGTCCTGATTTCAAAGCTTTCAGGGGTGGGCTGACAGGTGGGCTGACGTGTGCACCCAAGAGACACCAGCTGCTACTCACACCAACAAGGACTGGGCAGTCTGTGTACTGGGGCCGGCAGGCTGTGTGCCCCCACACCGGCCGCCTTTGGGCAGCCCTGTGCACAGCAGGCAGTCTTTCCTCCCTCTGAAGGCTTGAGTGAGAGGAGTCAGGCTGGGTGGGTGCGGTGGTGGAGGCTTGCCTAGCACGTGTGAAGCTCTGGGTTTGATCCTCAGCACCACATAAAAATAAATAAGTAAATAAACAAAAAGGCATCGTGTCCATCTACAACAAAAATATGTTTTTTTAAAAAAGAAAGAGAACTCGCACAGTGACGGTGGCGTTAGATGTTTCTTCTGGCACAAAACCAAGATCCAGAGCAGGGTGGCCTTGGGTCTGGGGTGGGACACAGGTGAGTCTGACCTGTTCAGAGCTCCTTCCTGTCCCCAGCTGTCTGCCACTTGCCACTGTTAAGATAGTGAAGAGGTTCTGGGCGCGATGGCACACACCTGTCATCCCAGCAACCCAGGAGGCCAGCCTCACCAACCTAGGGGGGCAAAAGACAGTGAAGGGGCCAGCCAGGATGGAGAAGGAATGCGGCTGGCCTCACAATGACAGTGAGGTCAGGAGGGTGCTGATGGACCTACCATGGCCTTGCTAATCTTCAAACCGTTCTGCTAGTATCTGGAGAGCGGTGAGGAACCCAGGTATGATAGTTCTCTCCTCCTGTCCCCTCTCTTCTTTCTGCCTCTCCCCCCTCCCCTCAGGTCTATCATTCTGCATTGTGTATTGTGAAGATGGATCATGAGGAGCCTATACACGCAGACCTCACTTTTTATATAAAAACTAATCAACTGTCATCCTACCTACTGGGGAGCCTGAGGCAAGAGAATTCCAAGTTCAAGGCCAGCCTCTGCAACGGTAGCAAGGCCCTCAGCATCTTAGTGAGATCCTGTCTCTAAATAAAAAATAAAAAGGAGCCGGGCGCGGTGGCTCAAGCCTGTAATCCCAGCACTTAGGGAGGCTGAGACAGGAGAATCACGAGTCCAAAGCCAGCCTCAGCAATGGCGAGGTGCTAAGCAACTCAGTGAGACCCTGTCTCTACATAAAACACAAAACAGGGCTGGGGACGTGGCTCAGTGGTTGAGTACCCCTGAGTCAATCCCCAGTTCCAAAAAAAAAAAAAAAAAAAAAAAAATTTAACCAAGAGAGTGAAACACCTATACACTGAAAGCTAGAGAAGTTGAGGACCTGCATAAGTGAATCCGGGCTGGGCTGTGGCTCAGCGGTAGAGCGCCTGCCTAGCACGGGTGAGGCACTGGGTTCCATCCTCAGCACCACATGCAAATTAATAAATAAAAATAAGGTTATAATAAAAAGTCAACCTTAAAAAAAAAAAGAAAAATAAGACATTTCCAAGAGATTGAAAACAATGGGAGAAAATCGCATAACTGAGAGAGTGTAATGTCCAGAATGTATGAAGAACTCTCACGACTCACCCACAGAATGAGAGTTCAGTTTAAAAATGAGGATGTAGGGGCTGGGATTATGGCGCAGTGGTAGCGTGCTCGCCTAGCACGCATAAGGCACTGAGTTCAATCCTCAGCACCACATAAAAATAAAATAAAGATATTCTGTCACCAACAACTAAAAAATAAACATTTAAAAAAAAAAAAAAAAATGAGGATGTAGTTCAGCAGCAGAGCACTTGCCCAGCATGCATGAAACCCTAGGTTCCATTCCCAGCTCCACAAAAAAAAAAAAAAAAAAAAAAAAAAAAAGCCAAAGGTTTGGACAGATAAAGAATAAAAAGACGCCAAGAGGACAGGTGCGGTGGCACAGCCTGTAATCCCAGCACTTAGGGAGGCTGAGACAGGAGAATCGCGAGTTCAAAGCCAGCCTCAGCAAGGGCGAGGCGCTAAGCAACTCAGTGAGACCCTGTCTCTACATAAAACACAAAATAGGGCTGGGATGTGGCTCAGTGGTCGAGCGCCCCTGAGTTCAATCCCCGGTATGCCTCCCCCCCAAAAAAAAAGAAATATCCAGAATTTGAAATATCTAGAATTGTTTCTAGGCAACTCCCTAGGAAAAGAAATAAATTTTTCTTTTCCAGGAACTGAAGGGAGGGAAAAGGGGCTGTAAATACTGAATGGGGTTCTCTGTGGGTTGAAAAGTTTCCGGAACCACATAGTGGTGAAGGGTGTACAATATCAGGAAGGAGCTAAATATTCCTGAATTTTACACTTTAAAATGTCTGACCTGGTAAATATCATGTTGTGTATAACCTTAATTTAAAAAAAACCCAACAGTTGGTGAGGATGCTGGCAAAATTAGAACTCTCATTCCTGCAGCCTGGGGTGGATTATCAAATTCTGCTGCTGCTGAGAGAACAGTTTGGTGTTTCCAAAAGATAATAATAATCAAATATGAGCTGGGTGTGGTGGCACGCACCTGTAATCCCAGCGGATCTGGAGGCTGAGGCAGGAGGATGGAGAGTTCAAAGCCAGCCTCACAATTTAGCAAGGTACTAAGTAATGCAGTGAGAACCTGTCTCAAAATAAAAAACAGAGGGGCTGGGGTTGTGGCTCAGTGGTAGAGCACTTGCCTCGCATGCATGAGGCACTGGGTTTGATCCTCAGCACCACATAAAAAATAATAAATAAAAAAATAAAGATATTACAAATGAATGAATGAATGAATAAGTAATAAAAAACAGAACTGGGGATGTGACTCAGTGGCTAATTGTCCCTGGGTTTAATCCCTGGTACCAAAAAAGAAAAAAGAAAAAAAGAAAATCAAATATGACCCAGCAACCCACCCCTAACTATATTCCCAAAAGAATTAAAAACAGGGTCTCAAAGAGCTAGCTGCACACCCATGTCCACAATGTCAAAAGGTAGAAGGAAGCCGGGCGCAGTGGCGCACACCTGTAATCCCAGCACTTTGGGAGGCTGAGACAGGAGAATCGAGAGTTCAAAGCAATTGCTGGGATTACAGGTGCGTGCCACCACACCCAGCTCTCAGTGAGACCCTGTCTCTACATAAAACACAAAATAGGGCTGGGGATGTGGCTCAGTGGTCCAGTGCCCCTGAGTTCAATCTCCAGTACCAAATAAAATAAAATATAAAATAAAATAATAAAATAAAATAAATAAAATAAAATGTGGAAGCAGCCTGAGTGTCCATCAACAGATGGGGATGGACAAACTCAGTCCACTTGTGCAGTGGAATGTTATTCGGGGTTAACTGATTCCACTCCCGGGAAGTCTGTAGAGCCATGATTCTGACACAGAGGTAGAGGTGGTGACCAGGGGCTGGGGGGCCTGGGGCCAATGCCCCAGGAGGACAGTTTCCCTTTGGTGCTGAAATGTTCAGGCCCCTGATTGTGGTCATGGTCCCAAGATTCTGTGCATGTGTTAAATTCCACTTGTACTGTATGTTAATATTTAAAAAGTCAATTTACTCTTAATTTTTTAAAATAGATTTTCCTTATGAAGATCTGCCTCGTTACTTAAGTGATTGAAGATGCTGAGGAATCTGAGGGATCAAGTTGGAATTCGGGATTGGACTGTTCTCGTGAATGTCCTTAACTGATGGACCCCAGATGGGGTCTCACTAAGTTGCTGAGGCTAGACTTAAGCTTGTGATCCTCCAGCCTAGACTCCCGGGGGGCTGGGATCACAGCTGCGGCCACCCTGCCGGCCAGCAGCTTTTGCACCCTGCCTGTAATCAGTCTGCATCCACGGGACACCTTTCCACCGCCCGCGGGTCTCTGCTTTTTGCCACCAGCGTGGAGAAGAAAGTTCCTCTTTCCTTCCTGGAAAAATAAGACCACGGTGACCACAAGGCTCTGGTGCGCTCAAGCCGCTCCGCAGTCCAGCTGCCCCGTGTCTCCAGGCGGCTGCGGTGGGCGCCTCCAGCCGTCCACCTGTCCCCTACCCAGCCCACCTCCGAGGCGCCTGCGCCCGCTTCCAGCCCTCGGAGGGGCTGCCGGCTCTGCTCTGCGCCCCAGGCCGCAGGGCTCCACACGCGCTGTCCCGCCCCCCGGCGCCGATGTCCCTGTTCGCTCCGGCCCCAGGCGGTGGCACCCGCCCTCCTGCCGGTCTCCTCGCGGCTGCCGGGCCGAGGGGCGCCGATGCGGCGCTGGGGGCGGGAGGCGTGCTGGACGACAGCTGCGGGGCGGCCCTGACCTTCCCGCGATCGATGCGGCGCGGCCTGGCGGCGCTGGGCACTCCGGTCCCCGCCCCGGGGCCGCTATAAAGGGCGCGAGCGCGGCGGCCGCGGCTGGAGCGACCAGCACCGCCCGCGCCATGGCTGCCCGGCCGCTGCCGCTCCTGCTGCTGCTGCTGCTGGGCTGCACCGCGCGCCCCGCGGCCCCCAGGTGAGCCCGCGTCCGCGCCCCGCGCCCCGCGCCCCGCGCCCGCCGCGCCCGCCTGACCCGCCTCCCCGCAGGGCCCCGCGGCACTCGGACGGGACGTTCACCAGCGAGCTCAGCCGCCTGCGGGACAGCGCGCGGGTGCAGCGGCTGCTGCAGGGCCTGGTGGGCAAGCGCAGGTGAGCCGGCGGGCGAGCGGAGAGCGCGGTGCCGCAGGGCCACTGCGCCCGCAGGCCGGTGCCCGCGCCGCCACTAATTTTGATCTGGGTGGCAGCAGCGAGCAGGACACGGAGAACGGCACCGCCTGGTTGAAGCCCACAGAGGGCCGGCTGTGCCTGCTGTGGTCAGATGAGCCAGCCCTGCAGGCCTGGTGAGCGCCCGCCGCTGCCTTGGCCCTGGGTCCTGCCCCGCAACCTCAGGGCTGCTGCTTCACTAGGCAGGGCTCCCTGGCCGCCAGCCCAGACCTCGGCCTTCCTGTCCCTGCAGGATGCCCCCCAGAGTCCCTCTGCATCGGGCCTGGTCTCCCTGGATGCCTCCCGTGGCCAGGCCTGGAGTCTCAGTTCCAGAGGCAGCTGAAACCACCCAGCGGCCCAGATGAGGATGGAGGAGGACCATGGAGGGCCTGGGTCTGGAAGGGGCTGTACTTGGCACTAATAAAGGAAGAATTGACCCTGGCCTCAGGAGCCACTGTGCACACCCCTCACACAGGCATCCCCTCACACAGGATGTCAGGAGGAAGGAGGGCCCTCTCCAGTTCAAGGTCTACGATGACCACACCCAGCTGCCCTTTAAACCTGGGTGACCGCCAGACACCTTGTCCTCATCGCTGGCCTCAGGGCCACCTCCTGTCCACCTGCTGAACTCCCCAGCACCGCTGCCCCCACACTTTGTTATCCACTTAGAGAACATGCTGGTGTTCAGGGTGCTGCTGTCTCAGGGGCCATGTGGGGTCAGTGTGAAAGGGGAGGACACAGGAGCTCAGGTGGGGCCTGAAGGAAGGCGGGTCACCCAGGATGCCAGGAGTCTCCTGGAGCAGGAGGACTGGAGAGGACATATGGTGGCACATGTCCAGGCCAAGTGGTGGTGTGACCTCAGCAGGGCCTCTGCAGCAAGGGACAGTGATGTCACCTCTGAGGGGTGGCCACAGAAGGCGCATGGGGGCCCGAGGTGGAACTGCCCAGTAAAGAGGGCCCAGGAGTCTCAGGAGGGTGACTCGGGCACATGGTGCCCCTGGGATGGGGAGGGCTCTGCCCCCCCACAGCCTCCTCCTTCCTCAGACCCCAGTGGCCTCTCCCCAGCTCTGAGGGATTGGGGACTAAAGACAGGGAGGGGTAGGCTAGGTGGAGGTTGAGGCAGAGGGACCTCATCAGGACTCCGCTGTGTCGGGCACCAGGGTCCCCGGGAACACACAGTGGCCCCTGCACCCTGCCTTCTCGTCACTGGGCTCTGCCAGACCCCTGGAAGCTGGCTAGTCTCTGAGGCAAGCAGGGGTGCCTTGGGACGAGGGGCTTTTCCTGCAGGACTGGTGCAGGGAGGGCAGAGCACCTGGAAGGGACACTGTGTCTGAGCCCAAGAGGTGGCCTCCAGAGTTTGGCCTGAAGGAGATTCCAGTGGCAGAGCTGAGCAGGACAGCCTGGGTCAGGGTGTGGGTAGAGCAACCCAAAGCCAGGCCAAGCCCCGTCCCCACCTGTGCCCACCCCTGGCTTTCAGCAGCCTGCCTCAGCTCTGCTCCAGGCCCACCCTATCCCAGCCCCTGCTCCAAGTCTGCCTGCCCCAGATCTGTCCCCACAGCCCCAGGTCCATGGCCTGCCAGGCAGCTCTCAAGATCCTTTATGTCCTGTGTTTGGTATCCGTGGGTTTTGCCCCCAGCTGATTCCTGAATGTGGCCCAGCTCAGGCTGAATGACCACCCCACATCCTCCTCCTCCTGGTGACCTGGGCCTGGCCGGCCAGCGAGAATCCCCTTGGTGGAAGCATGTCGTAAAGGGTCATAAAGTGGGGCGGTGCTTGGCAGGGGCGAAGGTCGCTGAGGCAGGAACTGTACCAGCCGGGACGCCAGAGAGCTGGACCCTCCC
This sequence comes from Xerus rutilus, assembly GCA_028644305.1. Taxonomy (NCBI): domain Eukaryota; kingdom Metazoa; phylum Chordata; class Mammalia; order Rodentia; family Sciuridae; genus Xerus; species Xerus rutilus. The sequence goes on along the minus strand of CM053399.1, from coordinate 323,350 downwards.
GTGAGATGACAGCTGCCAAGATGGGGGCTCGGGCCCTGTGGTGGCCTCCCCTACCGCTGGCACTGCTCATAATGCTGCTTGGCCAGTTCCCAGGAGCCACGGCCCAGACCCAGGGTACATGCTGGACGGTGGGCGGGGAGGGCGGTGGGTGGGGGCTGGAGGCACTAACCTATCCTCTCCAACCTGCCAGTCTGCTCTGTGGACAAGACCTTCCTCCAAGTGAATGAGAATGAGAATATCACAGAGCCCCTGGTGAACATCTCTGTCCCAGAGGGCCAGCAGGTGACCCTCGGATCCTCATCCACCCCATCCGCATTTCGGATCCTGGGAAAACAGCTTTTTCTTAGCGTGATTCCTGATTATGAGGTGCAGGCAGTAGCCTGGGTGGGGTGTGTTTCAGGTGCCCACACACGGGTACCCACAGCCTCCCTGGGGAAGATTTGGGGGTGGTAGGGGTTCTGCAGCCCCCAGGCATCAACTGACCCTTCGGGCCCAATTCTTGGCTGGGCCTCATTCATTAGGGGGCGAAGCTGCCTAGTGCCCCCTCCCCTCAGACTTACCACCAATGACGGGCCCTGGGCGAGCATCTGCCCTCGGCCTCGGGCTCCCGGCCTGTGGAAGGGGCCGTGTGCTCCACCATGCAGGTGGTCTGCAAGACCGGTTTGCCTCCACAGGAGAACTCCATGCTGGAAGCGCACCTGGAGTGCAAGAGGGGGGACGTGGTGGTGAGTGCACCCTGCCCGCAGCCCCAGGGCCTTCCCCCGCGACCTCGCCCAGGGTGTGTCCAAAGGCCAGCCTTCCCCGGCCACACCCTCACTTCCTCCAGCCCAGACTCTGCCCTGAGTTCAGACTCACAAACCCAGCTGTGGACACACCATCACGGCCATCGGTCCAACACACGCCCGAGATGTCCCCTGAGCTCCATGCCCCAGCACCTGGAAGCACCCTGGCCTGCTGATGGGTCTGCCTGGCTTTGTTCTCACGAGCCTGCCCTCCATGGGCAAATCTGTGGGCTCTGCCTCAGGCAGCCCAGGACCCACACTGCCTACCTCCACATCCCACCAGGGCCTCAACCAGCAGCTTCTCCTTTCTGGACGTCCTACTGACCCACTTTCCTCTTGTCCCTGACCCGTCCCAATCCCCTCTGCATGCGGTAGATCTGGGGAGAGCCTGGCAAACCCAGCCCTGCCCAGCACAGCTAAGCACATCCACACCTTTCATGTTTGGAGTTCAAGCCAACGTGCTGCTGTGGTGGGCAAAGCTGGGCATGCGGCCCGGCCTGGTGTGCCGGGAGACTCCCCTCTCTGGTGACCTCCGGCCATCCTATTCCACGCTGCAGCACAAGCGCTTGACCTCCACAGCCAAGCCCCAGCCTGCTCTGTTTCTCCAGCCTTTGACTAGGAAAGCTTGCAGAGCCCAGCCCTGCCCCCCTGCTCCAGTGTGGGCACCCCCCGCCCTTTGCCCGCCTCCACTGCAGGCCCCACCAGCACCTCAGGTGCATCTCTGATAGGCGGGGACCCTTCATTTTAGACACAGCTCAGTGGCAGAGAGCTTGCCGTTTGCCTCCTGTGTGAGGGGACCCTGGGTTCCATCCCAGCACCACAAAGAAAACAAAATGCAGTCGCCTGCCCCTGTCCACCTGGGAAGGGCAGTCCCTCTCGCCATGTCTGAAACCCTGGTGGGTCAGCCTCTCCTGGGCCTCTGAAGGTCGACCTCAGCTTGTTTGAACTGGACTTGAGCAAAGTCCAACCACGTGGTTGGCCGATCTCCTGCAGGTGCCTTTCAATCTGATGGTCACTCTCTCTGCTTCTTTTGTTCTTTTTTTTTTTGGTACTGGGGATTGAACTCAGGGGCACTCGACCACTGAGCCACATCCCCAGCCCTATTTTGTGTTTTATGTAGAGACAGGGTCTCACTGAGTTGCTTAGCACCTCGCCGTTGCTGAGGCTGGCTTTGAACTCGCGATTCTCCTGTCTCAGCCTCCCTAAGTGCTGGGATTACAGGCTTGAGCCACC
>CM053399.1:285743-321235 GCA_028644305.1 Xerus rutilus | reverse complement strand
GCTTCTTTGTTTTTGAAGACACATGATATCTTGCAGTTAGCCTCTTTTGAGGTTTGCTGGTGGCTCCCCTTGGGTCCACCTATTTGTCCTCGGAAAGCCTGCCACCTCTTGCCACACTCAGTAACCAGCTTTTGTGGTCTGTAAGCCCAGCGAGGATGGGAACCCCAGGGCAGAGTCTGTCCCTTCTGATGGGCCCTGCCCTGCTGGGTCACCATAATTGTCAAACAGACAAGCAGAAGGGCAGGTGGTTGAATGGACGACCACTCGGGCGGATGGACGGGAATGAGGCATGAGTGAAGGCAGGCAGGGTGGGGCCGAGCCCCCACACAGCCAGGAGGGCTAAGGGCCAAGGCTGAGACCCCTGCAGGTGACGCAGCTGAGGGTGTTTGTGGTGGTGCTGGATGTCAACGACAATGCCCCCGAGTTCCCCTTCACCACCAAGGAGAAGGAAGTGGAGGAGGTGAGGCGGGGGAGCCAAAGCTGGCGCTGCCTGGGCCGCACGGGACCACGTGGCAGCCGTGCTCGGGCCATGCATGTGTCTGGTCGACCTCCTCTGTCCCAGGACACCAAAGTGAACTCTACGGTCATCCCAGAGGCAGAACTACAGGCCACAGACCGCGACGAAAACACCATCTTATTCTACACCCTGCAGGAAGTGACCCCGGTCAGTGCACCCAGCCCTGCCCAGCACTGGCCTTGGCTTCTGAGCTACTACTCCTTGACCCCCCAGGGGCTTAGCTGTGGCTCTCCCTCCCCAGGGCGCCAGCAGCTTCTTCTCCCTCCTGGGGGTGAACCGCCCTGCGCTGAGGCTGGACCGGGCCTTAGACTTCTACAAGTGGCACAACATGACTTTCCAGCTGCTGGTGCGGGTGAGTGGCCCTGCCCACTACATACTGGACACTCAGACCCTGTCCATGGTCCCTGCCTGACACAGCAGGGCTGTTACAGGACACCAGGGAAGAACACGTGGAGCCCAGCCACACAGCCACCGCCACCCTGGTCCTGAAGGTGCTGCCTGCTGACCTGCGGCCACCCTGGTTCCTACCCTGCTCCTATTCAGATGGCTACGTCTGCATCCAGGCCCAGTACCAGGGGGCCATCCCCACAGGACACAGGCTGGTAATGCGGGTCCCGGGGCAGGAATGGGCTCCAGTACAAAGTGGGGTCTGGGAGGCTCCGGGTGGGGCCAGGTGGAGCCCGGTTTCTGATGGGGCAGTGGGCCGATCTCAGTTGTGGTTTTGGACTGGCTGTGAATGGGCATGAACTGCCCACCCGCTCGGGTACTGTGTGTACCAACCGGCTGCAGTGCACAGCCCGATCTGCAGAGGTCCATCGGGGTGAGGACAGCCGGGCACAGCCCCTGCCTGGGGCTGGCCTCCCAGTCAGGCCTGATCACACTGGCATCCTGACCCGTGAGGGTCCGAGGGTACCTTGGATCCGCATGCAGCTGCCCTGACGCAGACAGGCACTGCCTGGCCCCTGCCCTCTCCCCACTTGCTCCAAGTCTCTGTTTCAGACCTTGAGGAGCAGGGGAAGGGCCGACTGGGGCCTTCTGCACCGGCCCCACGATGACCCCCACCCCCACAGCCGTCCCCACTCATCCTGCGTCCGGGGCCCATCTACGCTGTGGATGGAGATCAAGGCATCAACCAGCACATCATCTACAGCATTATAGGGGGTGAGAGAAGACCTGCCTCCGCCACGGTGCCAGAGATCCTGCCCGTGCCTGCCTCAGACTCAGGCAGCCAGCCCGGACCCTGGGCCTCAGGGGAGGGGACCAGGCTCTGAACTCTGCCCCACATTCTCTCAGGAAACAAGGACAACACATTCGCTATCGACCCTGACTCTGGCAACCTCACCATGACCAAGAGTGTCCCCAGCCCCACAGCCTTCCTCTTGGTGGTCAAGGTGGGTGCCAGCGTGGGGCAGTAGGACATCAGCTGCACCTCCACAGGCCTGCCGGCCACTACTGCCTCTCCTTTTCCAGGGTGAACAGGCGGACCTGGCCCGCTACTCGGTGACCCAGGTCACTGTGGAGGCCCGTCAGGCCACTGGGGGCCAGCTCCGCTTCCCCCAGAGCCTGTACCGCGGCACTGTGGCCCCTGGCTCTGGAGCTGGTGTGGCTGTCCAGGACGCCGTCTCCCCCTCTCAGCCACTGAGGATCTGGGCGCAGGACCCTGAGTTCCCGGTATGAAGCCCCCTCCTGCCCACCAGGACCCTGCAACCTGCCCCGCCCTGGGGTCTGCTCACCTCTGTGTGGGTGGGCTTGGGATGAAGAGTGGGAGTCCCAGGCTCCGGACTCACTGCAGCCACACCCAGGACTTCAACTCGGCCATCACCTATCGGATCACCAACTGCTCAGAGTTCCGGATGGCTGGGGAGGTGGTGCTGACCACCACAGCAATAAAGCAAGCAGGGGTCTTCTACGCAGAGGTAGGGAGGCATGTCTGAGGGTGGGGGGTACAGAGGGGCTCTGGAGGGACAAGCGCCCCTTCCTGCCCCAGGTGGAGGCCGAGAACACTGTGACCACGGGTGTAGCCACCACTGTTGTTGAGATTCGTGTTTCAGGCCAAGAGCCCCCCTCCACGGGTAAGCCTCTGGGGACCCCCGTGCAGGATGGCTCCTCCTCTGGGCAGGTATGCTGGGCGGCAGAGGCAAGACCAGCACTGTCCCTGGCTCCCTAGGCTCCCCAGAGCCCCCCACACCCCCAGAAACTGGAAGGACAACTAGGCCCTGGACCAGCACCACTTCGGAAACCCCCAGGCCCCCTGGGACCTCTCAGGGACCCTCGACAACCAGCTCTGCGGGTAGCAGTGGCCCTCATCCACCCTCAGGCACAACCCTGAGGCCACCCACTTCACCCACACCCGGGGGACCCCCCAGTCCAGGAATGGGTACCTTCCGACCAGCCACGCCCAGTGGGGGCTCAGCACAGACCCAAAAACCAGGGACCTCTTGGCCCATGGCTCCCAGTGTGGGAGCAGCCACCTCCCCTCAACCAGCCACGCCCAGTGGGGGCTCAGCACAGACCCAGAAGCCAGGGACCTCTCCAAGGACCACCCCCAGTGTGGGAGCAGTCACCTCCTCTCGACCAGCCACGCCCAGTGGGGGCTCAGCACAGACCCAGAAACCAGGGACCTCTCCAAGGACCACCCCCAGTGTGGGAGCAGTCACCTCCTCTCGACCAGCCACGCCTGGTGGGGGCTCAGCACAGACCCAGAAGCCAGGGACCTCTCTGCCTACGGTCCCTGGGCCCAGCAGAAGCCCTTCACCCTCAGGTAGTCCCTACCCCACTTGCCCTAGCTCAGGACCTGGGTGGTCCAGGGATGCCTTTAGGACAGAGTCCCAGGCTGGCCTGGCCTGACCAGCTGACTTGAAACCCTGGGCAGGGGTCTGTTCTGGTGAGAAACAGTAAGCCCAGGGGCCCACGTGGGGTACAGGGACAGGGGCCAGATTTGAGGTCCAGCGAGCCTGAGTTGCCAAAGACATTTGTAGTTTAGGACGGTAAGACGGAGAGCACCCTTCAATAATTAGGAGAAGTACTGATTGAAACTGAGACTGGACAGCTGGGCAGCATGGTGAGCACATGGTCCTGGCTCTGAGGCCACGCAGGAGTGTGCGCAGGGGACCTGTGTGCTAGCCCTGCAATAGGGAGTCCTGGTGTGTTTAGAGCAAGCAGACCCAAGTCCAGTGGTCTCCAGTGGTCCCTGGGACATATCTATGCAGGGAGCAGGGTACAGGCTCAGGGAGCCAGTCTCCTTCCAGAGTCCCCAGAGGCTGTGGCACAAGGCTGATCCCTGGGGGCTATGGAGCTAGAAACCGAGTCAAGAGCAACTGAACACTGCTTCTGGTCTAAGCCCAGCGAATATTCCAAATGGACGCAGAGGCCACCTGAGCCTGAATTCCCTGCAGCCATTCACCTGGTGCCGTTGGGGTCTTCCCTTTGTATCAGAAGTTGGTTCCTCCCTGGAGCACACTGACCTAGGGGGACCTTGGTGTCCCTACAACATCTCCCCGATGGGGGTGGGCAGCACCGGCCCCTCAAAACACAGCTCTGGTGGGGGCAGCCCAAACCTGGCTTGTTTTCAGGGTGCCTGGCTGGCACAGGCTGGCAAGGTGTGTTAACAAGAGACATCCATGTGTTCTGCAGGGAAGCCAGGAGGAGACGTCACAATAGAGGGTGGCCCTGACCATGACCAGCGCTTCTCCATAGTGGATATGGCGGTGCTGGGAGGGGTGCTGGGCGCGCTGCTGTTGCTGGCCCTGGTGGGCCTGGCCAGCCTCATTCACAAGCACTACAGTCACCAACTAAAGTGCTGCTCTGGCAAAGCTGCGGTGAGATCCCTGGTGGGAACCCGGGCCTACCAGGGTAGAAGAGGAACAGGAGAGAAGACAGAGGGCAGAGGCGGAGAGGTGGGGGGTGGGGAAATGCAGAGAAGGCGAGAGATGGCCCTGGTGCTGCCCTGCAATCTCAGCACTTGGGAAGCTTAAGTAGGAGGATCATACGCCAAAGCCCGCCTCACTACAATTTAGCAAAATCCTGTTTAAAAAACAAACAAATAAGCCAGCGCGGTGGCTCAAGCCTGTAATCCCAGCACTGAGGGAGGCTGAGACAGGAGGATTGCGAGTTCAAAGCCAGCCTCAGCAAGGGCGAGGCGCTAAGCAACTCAGTGAGACCCTGTCTCTACATAAAACACAGAATAGGGCTGGGGATGCAGCTCAGTGGTCGAGTGCCCCTGAGTTCAATCCCTGGTACAGAAAGAAAGAAAGAGAAAGAGAGAAAGGAAGGAAGGAAGAAAAATAAAAATAAATAAGACTGGGGGTGGCTGGGTATGCGGTCAGTGTGTAAGCACCCTTGGGTTCAATCCAAGGTACAAAAAAAAAAAAGGGTGGAGGGTGGAGATAGTGGAAAGACGCAGAGACGGAGAGGGGTGGGGAGACAGGAGCGATGGAGAGTCAGGAGGTAAGAGGGTGGGGAGAGTTAAAAACGGACTGGAGGGAGACCAGGCACATACCAGGGCCTGGGAAGACCTAGGAAGGAGCAAGGGCGCATGCAGAGCCGCAGGGGTGGGCGAGGGCAGAGGGCCTACGGAAGCGCAGGGGGGTCCGCTGATGTTCTCCCGCGCCCGCAGGAGCCCCAGCCACAAGGCTTTGACAATCAGGCCTTCCTGGGGGACCAAGAGGCCAACTGGGCACCCGCCCCTAGCCCCGGGTCGGGCTCCACATCCGCGGAGGCACCGCCGGAGCCGCCCAGCCCCAGGTCCCCAGGCCTGGAGCCCCCCAGCACGGAGTCCTCGGGTCCCGCTCCCCTCGCGGGTGCCCCCAAGTCCCCCGCGGCCGCCAGGACTGGAGACAGCCCCTCGGCCGTGAGATCCATCCTGACCAAGGAGCGGCGACCCGAGGGCGGCTACAAGGCCGTGTGGTTCGGCGAGGACATCGGGGCCGAGGCCGACGTAGTGGTCCTTAACGCACCCACCGCGGACGCGGACGCGGACGGCGCGGGCGACTCAGGCAGCGAGGGCAGTGGCGACGAGGCTGCTGGCCGCGGCTGGGGTCCCCGCGGCGCGCCCGACGACGACTCCACCTACATCTAGCGAGGCCCCTGTGCTCGCGCCCGCGGGCCGGGACCCGGGGTCCGCTCCTGCCGCCCCACTCCCCTCACAGAATAAAATTTCATTTTCGAATCCCAGAATCGGAGGCGACAGGCAGGGGTGCGCGAATCCGTGCGGGAGGTCGGCCACACCTCCCGGAGGCTGGGCGCACTGAGGAAGCGGGCGGCGCTTCCCGTAAACCGGCTGCTGCCGCGTCCGCGCCGCTGGGCTTCCGCGGGCCTAATGACAGCTGGGAGCCAGGAAGTTCCTCTCCTGGTCTAACCACGGCCGAGGAGGGGGACCCGCACCGGAGATCTCCGCCTCGCGCCTCACAACCGAGCGGAGGCTCCGTGGGAGAGGGCTCGAGGAGCCAGCGCAAATCCCTGGGAAGGCTTGCTTGGGAGAGGCTAGCCTCGGGGGCTGCCAGGGGGTACAGAACCCCCTAGAAGCCTACGAGGAGCCGGGCGCGGTGGCGCACACCTGTAATCCCAGCACTCTGGGAGGCTGAGACAGGAGGATTGAGAGTTCAAAGCCAGCCTCAGCAATGGCGAGGCGCTGAGCAACTCAGTGAGACCCTGTCTCTACATAAAACACAAAATAGGGCTGGGGGTGTGGCTCAGTGGTCGAGTGCCCCTGAGTTCAATCCCCAGTACCAAAAAAAAAAAAAAAAAAAGAAGTCTACGAGGCCGGCGCGGGTGGGTGCGAACGCCCTTGGCACCGCGCGGAGGGACCGGGCCCAGCGCCAGCACTGAGACGCTCGGCGCTGCGGGCTGGGCGCATCCCAAGGTGGCTGGAGCTAGCAGCCACGGTCCGCCGGCCACGGACTCTCGGGTGCGGGAGCCTGAGTTGCGGGAGTACGGGGCCACGGGGTGGCGACCAGCTCCCCGCTTGCTTTCTAGGGTGCACCCCAGGCCAGACTTCTCCCACGCTGTCCGTCAAACGTTGACGGTGGGTCATTGGCATTTTTCCTTATGAAAAGTCACCGTGAATTCCTTTCCAAAAGGTTTGATTTCAAGAGTGTTTGTCGGAATACCAGTTAATCCAAACGGTACCGCAGCCGCTCTCAAGACCCCGTTACTGTTACACAAAACCAAAACAAATGAAAAAAACAAACCAAACAAAACCCCACAATTGTTCGGGGTCTGGTCTTATTTTTTGGAGGGTGCTGGGGATTGAACTCAGGGGGATTGAACTCGCCGCTGCTGAGGCTGGCTTTGAACTCGCGATCCTCCGGTCTCAGCCTCCGAAAGTGCTGGGCTCACAGGCTGAGGCACGGCGCACGCAGGGTCTGGTTCTGCACCTGTGTTCGGGGATTTCTGGTTCGTCCCACGCTGGCCCCGCGCATAGAGCGGCTTCCCTGAGAAGCAGCAGGGGGACCAGCAGACGCTGAGCCTGCGGGGCTGACGGAGACCGGACCAGACAATCCTGCCGCCCCTAGCGGACTCCAGCGGTGCTGCCCCGAGCGAGGTCGGCCTCCCCCTCCCGAGTGGGCGCGGGGGCGGGGGCAGAGGCCACACGCCGGAGCCTCCCACGGGCACGTGATGCCCGCCCTGCACCTGCGACGCTCAGGCCCGCCCCGCCCCGCCCCGCCGGCGCACCATAAAAGCACCGCCGCGGCGTCTGGGGACGAAGCTTTCCGTCCCGGCGGCTCCGGCACCCAGGTACGCGGGACCCCTGGCCCACGCGGGGGTCCTTGTTCTCTCCAGGAGGGCGGCCGGGAAGGGGCTGCGCAAAGGGTCGGGGAGCCGGGGCGAGGGGGGGCACCCTGAGACCCGGGCGCGGGGCCGGGCGCGAGGGCCGCGCCGCCCCTTAGGTTTCGATTTCCCGCGGCGCGCGGTTTCGCTTTCCTGCTCTGGCCTTCACCATCCTGTGTCCGCAGGGTCCAGCCCGCGAGCGTCTGCGCAGGCCTGGACGCTGGTTTGACATCTGTGACTTCACGTGTGTGCCCTCGCCGCATCTGTCGTCACACCTGTCCCCACCTTGGCCCAGGGATCCTCCCTTGGACAACCTAGGTGGTGAGAAGACCTCAATCCACATCTGTGACTGTCAACATCTGGGTCACACTGTGACATTTGAAGTGACACATAAAGACCCCACCTCACCTGTGGTGACACCTCCGCTGCCCCTGCCCAGAACCTCAGTGAGGGGCACCCTGACTCCCAGACTGTCCTTGCATAAAGAACAATGGCCGCAGTTCCTCAGAGGTGAGAACCGCCAGCCTGCCCTCCCTCCCCATGTGACCCCGGGGCCTTTTGCTTGGCCCTGACCAAGTGTGGCCACCCCGCCCACAGAGGGGTCCAGCGTGTTCTGTTTGGAGAGTGGCTTCTGGGTGAGGTCAGCAGCGGCTGCTACGAGGGGCTGCGGTGGCTGGACGAGGCCCACACAGTCTTCCGCGTGCCCTGGAAGCACTTTGCTCGCAAGGACCTAGGGGAGGAGGATGCAGGCATCTTCAAGGTGGGACCCAGCCCCACCCCACGGAGGGCCTATCTAGGATCCCATGGCCCCACTCTCAGCCCACCTTCCCTGTCCTCTTGCCCAGGCCTGGGCGGTGGCCCGAGGTAGGTGGCCCCCCAACACCGGAGCAGGCCACAGGCCACCCGCAGAGGCCGAGGCTGCAGAGCGCGCAGGCTGGAAAACCAACTTCCGCTGTGCTCTGCGCAGCACGCGGCTGTTCCTGATGGTGCAGGACAACTCAGGGGACCCTGTGGACCCGCACAAGGTGTATGCACTCAACCCTGAGTTGGGGTGGAGAGGTGAGGACCCCCGGCTGGAGGTAGTGGATGGTTGGAGGGCTCTGCCCTGTCTTGGCCTCCTGGTCAGGTGTTCAGCCCCACCTTGGGGTGTTCTGCTTTAGAGCCCTGGCCCTCGCCCCCAGGTGCCAGGTCACTTAGGGAAAGAGGCTAACAGCAATGACGTAGCAAGGTGCTGGGACCTGGGGCTACAAGACACTAACAGCCAGGTCTTACGCCAGCTGCAGGTCCAACTGCCCCCCGTCCCTCAGAAGGTCCAGCTGTCTCCCAGGGGAAAGAAGAGGCTCTTGAAGGTGCCCTGCCCACACAGGTACAGGCTTGTCTGTCTCTGCCCCTGGTAGTCAGAGCCGGGAGCTACTTACACTGGACTATCTTCCCCTTGCAGGGTGGGCCCCTAGGACCATTCCTGGCAGGAGACACTAAGGTGCAAGCCCCAAGCCCTCTGCCCACTCCAGCAGGTGATGCGGGAGACCTCTTGCTCCAGGTTCTTCAGCAGAGCCTCCTGGGGGACCCCCTGATGGAGGCTGCCTGTCCGGTAGACCCAGCCCCTCCGAGGTCTGCTGGTGAGGGACAGCAGAGGCCACTGTGTTTTGCAGGGGCTATACCAAGGGGAGGGGCACACAGGACAGAGACCCTGGGGAGAGGGAAGGGGGCCCAGTGTCCTGGGATGGGCCCTTGAGGAGGATTTGGGGTGCTGGGGCACCACAAGGGGCAAGTCCAGCAGAAACAGAGCCATCACAGTTGGGCTGTGTGGGTGTCTCCCTATCACTTCCAGGCGCAGAGCACTCTTCAGAGGAGCCTCACACAACATGGGCAGTGGGAGCTGTCCCCAGCCCCAGGCCTCAACACCCAGCCCTTATGACAGGTGAGCCCTTGAAGACTGGGGATAGGGACGGAGGGGCTTGGGGACGGGAGCAACTGAGGCACGGTACAGCCCGAGTCCCTGCGTGCAGAGCCTAGGACAGCACCTTCCCAAGCACCTGTGCCCCAACAGGAGGCAAGCAGGCCAGGGGTGGGCACTGCCTGATCTGCACGCACCTGCTCACAGCGTGCTCTGTGCACGTCCCAACTCAGGCGCCCTGGATGTGACCATCATGTACAAGGGCCGCACGGTGCTGCAGGCGGTGCTGGGGCACCCCAGCTGCCTGTTCCTGTATGGAACCCCTGGCCCAGCCCTCAGGGCCACAGAGCCCCAGCAAGTGGTGTTCCCCAGCCCTGCTGAGCTCCCTGATCAGAAGCAGCTGCACTACACAGAGAAGCTGCTGCAGCACGTGACCCCTGGCCTACAGCTGGAGCTGCAGGGACTGGCACTGTGGGCCCGGCGCATGGGCAGGTGCAAGGTGTACTGGGAGGTGGGCAGTCCCCTGGGCTCAGCCAGCCCCTCCAGCCCAGCCCGGTTGCTGGAGCGCAACTGCGACACGCCCATCTTCGACTTCAGCACCTTCTTCCGAGGTCAGTGACGAGCCTGCTGGGAAGTGGGCTGACCCCAGGTGGTCCCCCGGGAATCTTGCCCACCCTGCTTACCAGAGCCACCTCCTGCAGAGCTGGGGGAGTTCCGGACGCGAAGGCGCCAAGGCTCCCCACACTACACCATCTACCTGGGTTTTGGGCAGGACCTGTCAGCAGGGAGGCCTAAGGAAAAGAGCCTAGTCCTGGTGAAGGTGAGGCCTGGGACGCCAGGAGGGTGAGGAGGGACTGCCTGGCCCTCAGGCAGCCAGAGCCCTGACAGATGCCCCCCTGCAGCTGGAGCCATGGTTGTGCCGGCTGCACCTGGAGGGCGTGCAACGTGAGGGGGTGTCCTCCCTGGACAGCGGCAGCCTCAACTTGTCCCTGCCGAGCACCAGCAGCCTCTACGATGACATTGAGCACTTCCTCATGGAGTTGGAACAGCCAGCTTAGCCCCCAACCCCAGCCACCCCTGAGAGAGCACCAAGAACCAGTGCTGTCCTATGGTCCTGGCTGGCAGCACTGCCTAGATCTGCTGGGCCTGGGCCGCATACCACCTCCCTAAAGGACCTGCTGGGGGCTGAGGTCGTAGCTCAGTGGTGGAGCCTGCCTAGCATGCGTGAGGCACTGGGTTCGATTCTCAGCACCACATACAAATAAGTAAATAAATAAAGGACCATCAACAACTAAAACAAACATTAAAAAAGGACCTGCTGGGGCCCTGGGAAGGAGGTGCCGCCCACAAAGCACACTGCAGACCCCGCTGCCTGACTGCTCTCCCATCTCTACTGCACTGCCAATAAGCCACTCCCTGGACACACATGCCCTTCAGATGGGTGTGGGGAAGTTGCTCCACCAGGAGTGAGGGGAGGGTGGCACCACGTGCCCAGCGGTGCCTATCCTGGCTCGAGGTCGCAGCCTTGTGCTCTGCCTCCTGGGAAGCAGCTGGCCTGGGCCTCAGCAGCAGGCTGAGTGCAAACCTGAAACAATGGTGAAGGGCACAAGGCAGTCGTGTAACTGGAGACTGGGAATCGCTGCACCAGAGACACAGCCCCTCCCTGCCCATCACTAAAGCCTTCACCTTCCAAGTACTGAGGCCACAGCAGAGTTTCTAAAGATAAGCCATTTTTGATAAATTAGAACACAATGGAAACAGTGTATCTATAATATACATATAAAAAAGTCCAGTTTTCAGCTGTGAGCAAGACGGTGCAGACAGGTGTCATCAGGGGAGCCCAAAGGCAGGAGTGCTGGTGGCCCCAGGCCCTTGTCACAAAGGCCAGAACCCTCAGGCCTCCGCCCCCTGGGTGGGCGGCTCCTCTGCGGCCTCGGTCTTCTTGTGTTTGCGCATGTGCCTGTACTTGTCCACGTAGGCCTTCACCAGATTGGCCACCTTCACAGGGTTGATTTCGCCGCTCTTGCTGTGGCAGATCTGGAAAGCGAGATCTTTTTACCAACATCCTTCGGGCCAGACGCTGCAGCGACAGGGCCTGAGGCCCAGCCAGCCACGCCTCAAAGCCCAGGCAGAATCCTTGCCCTCCCCGCCCAGAGCAGGGCCAGGGTTCTGCCTGCAGGGTCATGCCACCTGCCCACCTGCCTGCCACCTTACCAGGCTGCTGAAGGTGCCCCAGGTGTTACAGGTTTGCAGGTAGACCCCTCAGGGTGTTTTACCATCTGTAAGCGGGGCATAGCTCGGGGCATTTTAAATGCCACCTATTATTTTAGCTTTTTCAAAAGCGTGAATGTGCATCAGCGAGGGGAAGCTGCAGAGAATGACCCAAGGCTCGACCACAAGGTGGCCCAGCAGGCTGGGCCCAAGCTGTACTTGGGGACTCCTCAAAGTCCGTACTGGCAAGAAAGGGCAGTGGCCGGCCTCACGCGGGGCACAGGCGCGCAGCCCACCTTCTGCACAGCCTTGCGCAGGATGTCCTTGTACTCGTCCTTGGTCACCTCCCTCCTCTGGTAGAAGGGCTTGATGGCCAGCTTCACCTCCTCCACGGCGCGCTCCTGCACGTGCAGCTTCTTCAGGTACTGCGGGGACACCGTGACCCGCTGCTGCGAGCACTCAGCCAGCAGCCCCCCACCAGGCCCCTGGGCTGGGCTGGCCCGTCCTCAGCACGGCCCGGGTGGCACTCACTTCCTCCTTCCTGGTCTTCTCTGCAGCCGGCTTGGGAGTGGCCGTCCTCTCCTCCACGTCAGCAGTGCTGGCTTGACCAGCCGGCTCTGAAGCTGTGGCCAGTGCCGTGGGCGCCGGGGCCACACTCTGGGTCACCCCGCAGCCCGCGAGGGGAAGGCTCCCTTGCAGTATGAACTGGACTGCGGGCTGGCTGACCAGCGCGTAGGGCGGGATACTGGAGGGCTGAGCCAGACCGGGAGGCATGCTGGGGCTATAAACCTGGACGAGAATACCCCGGCTGAGCGCAGAGTCCCCAGAGACAGCTGGCAGCCCCTCTATAGCCCCCCTCCCGAAGCACAGGGGGCAGGGCAGAAAGGACACGGCACCGTGAGGCCTTGGTCCCAACTGGTGTGGCTGTGTGGCCCACGTCCTCCAGCCCGGCACCTACCTGAGAGGGGTTCATGTCAGGGAACCCAGGCTCTGGGAGTGTGTGGCTAGGAGGCGGCAGCTCAGAGATGGGTGCTTGTGTGTCCCCCACAGGGGTGCCATCCTCAGCATCCCAGGCCTCTTCCCGGGGCCTCTGCAGCCTGTGGAGTGGTGTCCCTGAGGGTCCAACAAATGGGAGGTGGGTGCCCTGGGACCAGCCCCAGGCCAAAACACAGCCTCCTGGCTGGAAACCCTGGAGACCACAGGCCAAGGACAAGATCCTCCCCTCCCTGAGCCCATTGGGGCTGGACCCTGAAGAGCCAGGGAGGTGGGAGCCCCCCACCCGTGGAGGGAGGGAGCCCACTCCCTGCTGGCTCCCCGCTGCACCCACAGGGCGTCCCGCCTGCTCAGCCAGCGGAAGCGCATACTCACTTGAGCCTCTGTCTGGGGCCATGGTGCCCCCTTGGGACTCCTGGAGGTTCCAGGTGACTCGCTTCACCAGCCCCCGGGACCTCAGCAAGGGGGCCTGCACAGCTCCGTCCTCAGGCCTGGCCACCTGGCACGCCCTCCCACTCCCTGAGGGGCTGTCCTCCTGTACTGATGCCACACCCGGGGTGCTGGGAGCTGGGAAGGCATTCTCTGTCAAGTCTTGCCTGAGCAGGTGCTGCTCTGGGGGTCCCTCTGCCTGGGGTAGGGGGTGTGAAACATCTTCACTGTGGATCAGCGACACCTCTCTCTGGATGGCAGCCAGGGTGGGGTCTTGTGGCCCGCCAGTGGCTGGAGGCAATGCAGGGTTGGGCAGGAAGCCTCGTTCAGGGGAGGAGTCTGTGCTTTCCGGGGAAGGGGGAGAGCTCATGTCATCAAGCTGGATGAAGATGGCTTCACTTGAGAAGTCCTCGAAGACGTGACCCGCCTCCACAGAGGCCCCGTAATCCAGGTCGTCAAGCGCACATTCAGCTGGCTCCTCCAGGACAGGGGGTGCCTGTGGGGGCACCTGGATGGACGGGACACCCTCTGCCAAGATGCCTGCCTCTGCGGGGACTGGTGGAGTGCCTGGGTGGTCTCCATCCTGCCTCGGCTCCCCCGGTGGAGCAGACACAGGCGAAGCCTCCCTTGCAGTTCCCTTCCGCTCGAGGGAGTGGGGCCGCTTCTCTCGGGAACGTGGCTGCCGGGGCTCCCGCACCCTGTGCTCTGAGCGGGGTGACGGGGACCTCCACCTCCTTCCCTCCCGGGGCCGGGCAGCACTCTCCTTCTTGTCTGGTCGCTCCCGGCTCCTCTCCCGCTGGTGCTTGTGCCTCCGGGCCCTCTCCAGGCTGCTCGGTGGAGAGCAGTCCCTCCCACGAGACCTGGACCCCGACCGCCGCCTCTTCTTTCTCCTGCCCCCATAGCGCTCGCAGGAGGAGCTGCCAGGGCTGCCTGAGCGGGACCGGGACCTCCTCCGGCCTCGGCCCCTGGAGTTTCGCCTCCGCTCCTTACCCCTGTCCTGGGTCTTCCTCCTCTTGGCTCTCTCCTGACTGCTGGCCCTGTCGCTGGAAGACCTCCGGTGCTTGGCCTTGGCCTGGCGCCCCCTGGAGTGCTCCTCAACCAGAGGTGAAGCCGAGCGCGAGGTCCTGTCTCTGGAGCCAGAGCGGGTCCTGGACCGTGTCCTCCGGTGCTCCCTGGCCCCTCTTTTCCTCTTGGCCTTCTTCCTGCTGCTGGAGGTGGAGCGGGAGCGGGACGGGGCCCGCAGCTCTACAATCCTGTGGGTGGCTGCCCGCGGCGCATCTGGGCTGGGGGAGGCCTCCGGCTCCAGGACAGTCACACAAGTTACCATCCGCTCCTCGGAACCAAAGAAGGTGCTGTGGTCAGCTCCATCTTCGTCATCCCAGGGGTCCTGCGGGGGTGGTCCCTGCGTCCGGGCAGCAGGGCTCTGGTGCTCTGCAGGCTCCTCACCCAGCTCTTGCTCCACATCAGAGCTCCCCTCAGCAGCACCTGTGCCCCGAAACCTGAGTACACTGGGCACAGGTGCACCAGGGGACCGGGGCTCGGTCCCAAAGACACTTTCCACAGTGTAGGAGGTGACACAGCGCACAGCCTGAAACGTGGGGGCCTTGGGGCTGTTGATGGAGATGGTCCTTGTGATCTCTGATGGGAGGAGGCTGGGGCCGAGACTCTCAGGGCTGCTGCTGGGAGGGCTTGAGTCAGAACCCGTGGGGTCAAAGGGGTCATATATCTCACTCTTGAGCTGCTTTGTCTTCTTGATGGAGAAGAGCGGGGAAGGGTTCTCCTTCCTCTGCACCTTGCTGTCCACGGGCCGGAAGGTGTTGCAGAAGCCGGGGCTGGACAGCCGGCTGCAATGTGCTGTGTTTCCAGGGATGTTGATCCTAAAGCTCTCAAAGGTGGACCCAAGACCTTTTCCTCTTGAGGGCCCCAGAGAGGCCAGGCTGCTATGAGAGCTGGGAGCTGGGGGCCGGGAGCTGCCTGAGTGTGAGCCAGGGTCCTGGGGGGCCCTGCTGCGGGGCTCGTTGTCTGCCCGGCCCTGTGCTGGCTGCCCGGGGCCCTCCCTGCCTGTCAGGCGACTGATGCAGGTGCTGGGGATCTCAACGCTCTGCTCGGGGGACGGGGCTGCATCTCGCCTGCTGCCAGTGCCATCCCTTTGGACCTTCGGTATCCTGGGCAGTTCAGAGATGGCGGCTCTCCGGGGAGGTGGCTTTGGGGTGTATCCTGGGGCTGCACTTCCTGATGGAGAGTCAGAGCAGCTACTGGAGATCTTAGATGAGGCAGATCCAAGAGGTAAGGACTGCTTGCTGGCACCATTAAACCAGGGGCTGTCACTCTGCCGTAAGCCAGGACCACTTCCGTGTGACAGGTTCTGAGCCTGGCCGGACCCAGGAGCTGGGGAGGCACCCAGCCTCACGGGCACCCCTGCTGAGCAGGCAGGGATGGGGTGTGGGGCCGACCTGGCCTGACCACTCAGCCCCGAGCTCTGCGGCCTGTCTCCCGCGAGTCTGCTAGATGGGCTCCCTGAGGGTGGTGCTCTGGTCTGCAAGCCATCCCTGGGCGTGGACCTTTCTTCACCTCTGGATACGCCCACTGAGTTCCGCTGAAGAGAAACTGGAGCTGAAAGCAAAAGGCCAGATGCATCTGTTCTGCCAGTACCTCAAGCAGCCTGATGACTGACTGACCGCCATGAGAGCTGACGCTGGGCCACGGAAGGGCAGCCCACACGCGGCAGACCCTGTGTGCTGCCTCCTGTCTCGCTGCACCTGGGGAGCATCAGAGGCAGGGACTGGCACCCTCATTCTGTAAAATGTGGAACCTGCTGGTGTGCTCCTTCTCTTCTGCTCCACGGTGACGCCACTGAGGGTCAGAAAGTGCCCCATGCAGTCTGGCATGAGACAAGGGGTGGGTGGGGTGTGGGCGCTGCCCAGCCTCCATCACACAGGCCTGCAGGCAGGAGGGTCTGTGAGCTACTCTGCGAAGACCACTGTCCCCTACACAGGAAGTGATGGGACCCTGCACCCTCTGCTTACATTCGGGCCTCTGGTACCTTGGTGTTCTCACCCCTACCCAGGGCACAGCCCAGGGATGGGGCGACAGGTCTGTGCTGGGACAGTGGGTTCTACCGCCATGGCTGCTGAGCAAGGGGCCTCTCACCTGCTCTCCTGGCACTGAGGGAGCCATCCCGGTGGATGACCACGTCCGCGCTGCTCATCATCAGCAGGCTCTGGCCCGACAGAATGCTCCCCAGCAGGTCTGGGACAGGTGCCTCCTCTGTGCCTTCCTCCTGGGCGGCAGGCAGTGGCCTCCTGTGGGCAGAGACGAGGCTCTGCCATAGAGCCCACTTCCTCGCCACCCAGCAGCTCTGCTACCAGAGCCGCCTGACACTAGTGCCCCGCCCCACTACCAGGCAGAGGCTGGCAGCTGAGCACCTCTGCCCGCTTTGTTGGTTTGGTTCTTTTATTTATTTTTATTTTTGTGGTCCTGAGGCTAGCACCCAGGGGAACTCTACCACTGAGCGATGTCCCAGTCCTTTCTGTCTGTCATCTGAGACAGGGTCTAACTGTCTCAGGCCTAGACTGGCCTTGAACTTGTATTCTCCCAATTCAGCCTCCCAAGTAGCTGGGATTATAGGTGAGGCCACCATATCCAGTTTTTTTAAAGGAGTCACACAGAAAGAGTTGGCCAAGTGATCATGGACCAGGGCTACTGTCCCTGCCTGAGGCCCCTTCCCTTTTGCCATGGCTCTAAGGCAGGTGGCCAAACAACCATACCATTAGAGGCAAGGCTACAGCCAAGGCTGGGGACACCACCTTGTCCCTCCCAGAAGCCCCTGCTGCACACACCTGGAGAGCCCCACCGAGATGGGCCTGGCCACGGGCTGGTGAGACTGCAGAGCCGAGCGGGACAGGACCCTCCTCTTCGCACTCAGGGGAGAAGCAGGGTTTGCAGACACGTCTTCACTGCTAGAGGAGGACACATGCCAGGGGAGGGGGCCTGTGCCCGGCCAGCCAGGCATGGCAAACCCTCCAAGTTCTGTCACCTCACTGAATCTGGGGAGCACTGCGGGAAGGGGCTGCTGCCCTCATTTGGCAATTGTCAAAATGTGGAACCTGAGGCTCACCCATACCCATGGCCCCCAGGGGAAGGGGAATGGGCACACACTGGTGGGCACCCTGCGCAGTCACCTGTCAAAGGGGTCCAGCTCGTAGGGGTCCCCGAACAGCGACAAGGAAGCTGCTCCAATATCTGCCCGCATCAGCCCCAGTGAGGGGTCCACCGGCTTGTACACCGATGGCATACAGGTGCCTCGGACAGGCCCACAGAGGCCCAGCGTCCGAGCAATTCGAGAACGAGCGGTGACTTCATTCTGAACCAAAGTAACAAGAACAACTGGTCACTGATGACGCAACCAAGAGCAGCACCAGGCAGGCCCACCCTGGTCCACCCCAGGCCCAGGGGTCTGCCCTGACAGTGAGCCACAGAGGTTAACCTGAGTACACCCAACGCTCACACTGAAGGCACAAACTTAGGCTGTCAGTGGCTCTAAAGAGTCACTATCATCTCTTTCCTTCCTTTTTTCTTTTTCTTTTTGGTACCAGAAATCGAACCCAGGAACACTTAGCCACTGAGCCACATCCCCAGGCCTTTTGAGACAGAGACTCACTAAGCTGCATAGGGCCTGCTAGGTTGATGAGGCTGGCCTTGAACTTGTGATCCTCCTGCCTCAGCCTCCTGAGCTATTGAGATTACAGGCGTGGCCACCATGCCTGCTTGTCCCTATCATCTCAACCAAGAGGGAAAAAATACAACCAATGCCTGATGGTTGTCTGTTGACAGCCACCTGAAGACCAGATGTTGACTGGAAACTTCACTTCAGTTGTATTTATTTCTAAATTGCTAAAATCAAGAGGATCACATGCTCCTTGCTCTAGATTCTAGGCAGAGAGGGGACAGAGCAGTCCCAGAGGAAGAAAAAACACTAGAAACAGGCAGATGAAGAAGGTAAGCTCAGGATGGAGCCCAGGAACCTCTGGAGTGTTCTGGGCACAGGAGGCAGCAGCACTGGCCCTGCCAGGCCCAGAGGCGGGGGCAGTATGAGCCTGGCAGCCAGCAGGCACCTCCCTTTGTCACAGCTTCGGTGGCTCCATACTCCAGACTCTGGCTGTAGTGAATTACCAGGCTGGATGTTCAAACTCCACTTTAAGCTGAAATGCGCTCATGTAAGTGTACCATAGACACTGATCAGGAAATGGACAACCACCCTGAGTGTGAATTCACAGAGACGCAGCAAACACTTGTCAAGGGCTGGCTGCAGTTCGGTTTGCTCTCTCAGACATCCAAGTGTGAACGCCAGCCTCACACTGACTCAGTCTAAGGCACATTCCCAGGGCCCACCAGACACGACCTGCTCACACTCCAGGGACAGTGCTCCTGAGGCCAGCAAGGGTGAGTGTGTCCCTGCCCATTCTACTGGCTCCCGACTGTCCACCCACTGCCCTGGCCAGCTGGCAATCCCAGATGGTGATCTCTGCCCCCTGGATAGGCTCCAGGGGCTGTCACACAGTCAGCTCGAGGGTCTGGAACATCTCTGCACCTTCCACCTGCACCAGACGCCTGGCTCTTCTCAGTGAGCCACTGAAGAGCAAGGCCCCCTCCTGAGCCCCGCAGGGCAGCCCCAGCCAGCAGAACAGAACACGGGACTCCATCCTCACCTGGGCCTTCGCCACTCTCCCTTTTCTCTTCTTCCCATGACGCTGGCGCTTCTTAGATCTTGCACTGGCACCTTTACTTTTCACAGATGACCTGGACTGGGTTTTTCTTCTTCCTGGCACTTTCTTCCGTCTCCCTGCAGAGAATGAGGAACACCTGTGCCTCGTGCTCTGTGCTGGGCCCTACCTGCAGGATTCTGCTGGCTGGGATTGATTCTCTCTCCTCTTTCTTCACAGTGCTGGCAAACAAACTCGGGGCCTCCCGTGTTAGGCAAGCACTCTATCACTGGGCTACACCCCAGCCCTGGCTTGGGCTTTTCGAATGAAGAAGTCATAAACATTTAAAAATAACGCATCCCTAAGGGAAGAGGGAGATTAGGGGTAGCAACAGAATGGGCCTCAACTTCCCTGAGCAATCTAGATCTGACTTTTATGTGATTATGAAACAGGAATGAATTAGAAGAAATACACACTGATAGCCCGGAGTCCAAGGCAACGATGCCCCCATGGCCCCTGGTGGCCTGGCCAGAGTGCTCTGGAGCCTGGAGAGCAGCGAGTGCACTGTGCGCCCTGCGAGTGCGCCTCAACAACAGGACCCACACCAAGCTCCCCGCCTTCCCGCTGCCGAGGACCCTCGCCCCAGGGCCCCCAGTACTCAGCAGGGGAGGGGAGCCAGACAGAGGGGCCTGGCACGCATGTATGCCCGAGTCTGCCAAGGCCACAAACCCTGACTGACTTGCTTAGAGGACAGGAGACCTGGGACAGGAAGGAGAAGAGCGGCCTGGGGCAGGCTGCAGATGGTGCAGGAGGGCACGTCTTCCCCAGGGCCTCTCGGTGGCAACCAAGTGATGAGTGTGGCTGCGTCCACCTGCAGTTTCCCTTCCACAGCCTCAGTTATATGCAGTCAACCATGGTCTGAACAGATCACATGGAAAATTCCAGAAGTGCCCCTAAGTTTTAAACTGGCATCGTTCTGGGCAGCATGGTGAAAGCCCAAGCCGTCCCACTCCACCAGGCCACGCCTGGGCAGCTGGTAGCTGCTCCAGCTATCAGATCCACAGCGCCTGCATTTGAGGGAGCGTTGTGAAGGAGCCCGTGCTGCCACAACCTGTGACCCTTGGGCAGCAGGCACGGTGCGAGAGATACTCTGAGACAGACCGCACTCACGTGAGTTCATCACTGTGTGCCAACTGCTGTGCTTTATTTTGAGTTATAGCTACTATCTCACAGTGCACCCAAACTGTAAGTTAAACTCTATCATATGGGTTGGGGTGTAGCTCAGTGGTGGACAGCTTGTCTAGAGCATGTGAGGCACTGAGTTTGATCCTCAGTACGCGAAAATAGACAAAAATAAAGGTATTGTGTCCCTATACAACTAAAAAATGTTTTAAATGATGCATGCACAGAAAAGCATGGTATCTACACTTTGGTGCCGTTAATGGAGTGTCTTGGAACATGTCCCCTGAATAAGGGAGGAAGCTGAGATATCAGAATGGTGTCCCTTTAAAACACCTACAGCTGCTGCCCCAGTGCAGGAGGCAGTGTGGCTTTCTGACAGTGACCCACCCCAGGGCACTCTCACAAACGGAACCTAGCCACCAGGGCTCATGCAGCTGGGCAGGCTTCTGAGCCCAACCACGGTCCTTGGGCAGGATGAGGACACCACACCAGTGATGACGGGCGCACCCCAAGGACAGAAGGCCCGGGCCCCATGGGTGGAGACACAGGGACACACACAGCCACCGGGCCCAGCGTGGGTCTGATGCAGATATACATTTGCCTTTCTGAAACCAGGCCGTGCTAAACGGTACAGGCTGGCCTCAAACTTGAGACTCCTGCTTCTGCCTCCTCAACAGCTGGGATTACAGGAGGAGCTACCATGCCCTAAAATTTATAAAACATTTAATTACATTCATGACATGTTAGAACTTTCAACTCTGGTTATCTCAAGGTATCATGGTTACTGCTCATTTTCTCAGATTTGACACTGGTACTATAGTTATTTTAAGAAGGATTCCCTCAGCCAGGCACGGTGGCACACACCTGTAATCCCAGCACTTAGGGAGGCTGAGGCAGGAGGATCGCGAGTTCAAAGCCAGCCTCAGCAATGGCGAGGCGCTAAGCAACTCAGTGAGACCCTGTCTCTACATAAAACACTAAATAGGGCTGGGATGTGGCTCAGTGGTCAAAAGTCCAAGTTCAATCCCAGTATCAAACAAACAAACAAACAACTCCTTCTTTTAGGAATACACTCCAAAATAATCATAGATAAAATGATGGCATGAAGGATCCGCTTCACAGGGTGAGCAGGCGGGCGTGCATGGGTGCAGATGAAGAACCGCTGAACCACCAGGGCCCCAGGGAGGCGGGTGGGCTCACCGTGCCTCCTCCTGCTCACGCGACAGAAGCTCCTAAGAGGCACCACAGCAAACAAAGCAAAAGAACCGCTGCACTCCCACAGGCAGGGCCACGCCACGCAAAGGCCAGGCAGCTCCGCCAGGCCGCCCGCCAGGCCGTCCCACCGTGACGTGCTCGGTGGGCAAGTCGGCACGACAGCAACAGGGACGCCCTTGCATTCTAACCAGACTGCGGGCAGCAGGCCAGTGCTGCTGCCCTAAGTCAAGCCGTGTGTGACGGGAAGATGCGGGTCACTGGGCCACAGTGCCCAGACACAGGACCTGACACGAGAGGGAGCACACACGCGAACGCCTCCTGCCTCGGCTCTGGTCTCTGCAGGCTGTCCCCACCGCAGGAAGGAGCCTCGGGGAGCCCTGGCCAGAGACGCATGCCCAGGCAGAGTGCACCAGGAGACTCCAGCCCGCGTGCCCATGGGTAGTGAAGCGACTCCCCAACCACACTGCTGGGGTGAGAGCGAGCAGCACCCGGGATGCTCCACTCTGCTCGGCGAGTGTGAACCAGTACGGTGACGCTGCAGACACGCCCGAGACAGGGAACTCCTGCTCACAGAAGGACCTGGGTGCATCATGGCAACTTCACTCTTTTTTCTGGTTCTGGGTATTGTCCTGGGCGCTCTACCACTGAGCCGCAATCCAGCCCTTTCTAACGGTCCCACTAAGTTGCCCAGGCTGGCCTTGAACTTAAAGCCTCCTGCCTCAGCCTCCCAAGTGGCTGGGATGACAAGCGTGGCCACTGTATCCACTTTCGTTTGTCTGAGAAAATTCAGTTGCAGAAGGAAGAAACAGAGATGACCACATCCCTGGGCTCCGGAGCAGAGCTGCGGTGGGAGGCACGTCCACCCTGCCAGGCTCACCAGTCTTCGTCTTCCTCTTCCGTCTGATGGGGACTCGAGGAGTCAGGGGGCGCTGGTACACTGCTGTGCTCAGGCCAGTTGCGACAGCCTCGATGGTCTCATCCAGCAGAGCAGACATGAGGTACCTTGGCACATGCTGCAGCAACAGACGGCACTGGTCAGTGAGCATGTGCACTGAAGACCACCTTCCCGAGGAGGGACAGTGCCACTGCAGACCATGCACAGAGCCCTGAACACAGCCCACTAGAGTGAGCCAGACAAGCTGGGACACCTAGGCTGCAGCTCCTCGCTCCACCCCCACAGAGCCGGAGCCAGGACATCCACGAGGACAGCGGTTGCTCGCACAGCTCTGGGAAGCAAGCTTTGGGCCAGGACAGACTGGGAGGGTCAGGCAAGTACCGAGACACAAATGGAATTCCAAACAAGGAGAAAGAAGGGGACAGGCTGAAGCACAGAGCAGAGCCCCGGCCAAACCCTGGTGGGGCAAGGCACCATGCACGTGTGCAGGCAAGGAGCCTGCGGGGACAGGAGGGGCAGGGGAACGGGACAGGAGATTCAAGAGGTGAGGGGGATAGCACCCAAGACACAGTGGACACTGGAAGGAGCAAAAAGCCAGAAGGATGGACTGTGTGGGCTGCAGATGGGGCACAGGATGGGGACGGATCACAGCCTTTCTAACACACCTGGAATTCAGGCCACACAGCCCGAGCCCCAGAGCAGAGGCACATCTAACCAGGGAGCTGACACACTGGGAACTGTGTGCTAGGAAGACTCAGCTCCCCTGCAGGACCCGGCGTATGCGAAGGAGTCTCCTGAGGTCAGGTGGACTGAGTAACTGCCCCTCACGCCCAGGGTGAGCCCCAAGGTCCTGGCCCACTTCTGAGACCACAACACAATGGCCTGCTGGGCTGACCCGGCCTACAGGCAGGGCTGATCCCAAGCGGCATGCACCCACCCCCTTGCCAGGCTGACTGCATGCAGGCCTGGGGCGTGGGGCATCTCCGTCCAGACCAGCACTGCCAACATGTCCACTCTGCTTTTTAGTCTAGCCCGCAGCACTGGGACCACTCCAGGTAGGACAACCTGGCGTCAGCCCACCCACCTGCACCCTCCTGGCTGTGGAGATCCGGTTCCGGTTCACGGTTGCCCTCACTCTCTCACTCTGACGTGTCCTGGCGATGGCCCGGGTCCGGCCTACACGAGGCCGCAGCCTGCTGGTGGTGGGCACCACATCGGCCAGGAGCTGGGAGACCTCCTCCTCACTCACAGGACCCGCATCTTGGAAGAAGAGAACCCTGGGCTGCTGGGCCAGATGCACCGCACATCACAGGCTCCCCCAGGGGCTGCCCTGCAGAGGCCGGCCAAGGCACAGGACAAGGGCTCCTCCCCAGGCTGGATACTCCCGGCCTCCAAATCAATAAGCCCACCACCACCCGCAGACGCCAAGCTCCCCCAGGTCCTGCCCAAGAGTGTATCAAGAAAGCCATTATCCCTCACAGAAGCCCTGGGGTCCTTCCCACACACAAAACCAACCCACCCCTGCAGTTCTTCTCCAGGACAGCAGCCCCCAGGGAAGGACCCAAGGGTTCCATGGGACAGGGGCAGCGCGTTACCAGCAGCAGGAGTAGCGGAAGGCACCGCACACTCTGGACAGAACCATTCATCCACGGGCACCTCCCGGAGAGGGGGCTCGAGACACTCCATGTGGTACCTGAAGGATGAGAGGGTACGGGCTGTCAGCCTCGGTCACTGAGCCCCACAAGCAAGCGAGCTGTGAAGGTAGTACCTACGTGTGCGCCACCTACAGTGTGCCTTGGTGTGGACGGGGCTGTGTCCCCATGTGGCAGGAGGGAGCATCTATTTTGGTTGATGCCCACAGTTCCTGGCTCATAAATCCCTTCCCAGGGCAAGTCACAGAAACCGACCTTCCCTGCCGGTCTCTGACAGAAGATGACCCACTTCAGAGGGGACCTGCCCATGCTGGTAGGGGACCCTGAGGAATCCCACAGGGGCCTTGCTGTCTGTCAGCCCTTCACCCAATCATTCAACACGGGTGTCCACACTTCATACCTATGCAGTGATGTCTCCCCTAAAGACCCAAAAGGACAGGGTTCAGAGAACTTCTGACAGCTGAGCACAGGTTCCTGCAGCAGGTGCCAGGAGAGAATAAGGAAGCTCCACATCTGTCCCATATCCTGCCCTGCAACAAACTGTGCATCCTCCATAATGCAACAGTAAACCGCTCCCTGAGCTCTGCGAGCTGCTGGAGCTGACCAACTGAACACATCTGTGTTTGAGAGAACTGAGTACAGCTGGTGGATCAAACACATGGGGACAGCCTGGGCTGGGCCTGGCACTTAAAGCAGGGGACGGTCTCAGGGGCTAAGCCCCTCCTGTGGTTCTAACGCTACCTCCAGTACCAGACCTGAACTGGAAAGAGGATGCCTGGAGCTAACTGCAGCACCGACTGCTTGGTGTGGGAAAAACCCCACGTGTGAAGAGGGAACTGATGTGTGCTGTGGGAGTTCAACAGGGATCGCTGAGCCTGATGTATGTTCATAAGTAGCCCTAACTCTGGTGTGATGCTGTCTGGATACAGGGTCTTCAAAAAGGTAAGGACGGCTAAGCGGAGCCTCAAGGATGGGGCTCTCACCAAGACGACTGGGTCCTCGCCATGAGGAAGAGGCGCCTGCAGCTGCAGGAGGAGAGGCCCTGTGAGAGCACTGAGGAGGGGGGCTCACCAGAACCACCCTGCATGGCGCTGAGAGGCCTGGCTGGAGCCGGTCTGTGGGGGCTAGCTCTGTGCTACACCCTAATGACTAGCCATTATGTAAATGGGAAAGGCACAAAGGAAGGAGGAAATAAGTGATTGGTTTACAATTACTGTTGGTTCTGCGATCAGGGGGCTTACTGCCTTGCCACAGGGACAGTTACTGCCTACGTGCATTGTCTCCGATTGCCCCAACGGCCCTATAAGTTGAAGCTTGTTCCGCAAATATTCGAGTACTTGCTTTGACTGGACTCCCTGGCGTGACGGGCGGAAGGCAAGGATGGGAAACAGCTCACACCCCCAAGGCCCATCCAGAGCTCCCAGGTTGAGAGGAGCAGCTGGGCCACCAGCCAGTCACCATGATGCTCAGAGTACCTCAAGTTCTAAATCTCAGCGCTTCACAGTGAGCTGATGAAGGAAAGTGTCTGCCAAAAACAAGCAGAAATGGGCTGGGATTGTAGCTCAGCGGTAGAGCGTTTGCCTCGCATGCGTGAGGCCCTGGGTTCGATCCTCAGCACCACATACAGAGCAATAAAATAAAGACATTGTGTCCATCTACAACTAAAAAAATATTAAAAAAAAAAAAAAAACAAGCAGAAATGCCTAACCATGGCTTTACTTTTTAATCGCTTCCTTCAAGCTTTCTGGGAACGGAGTCTGAGAAGAGCTATGCTGGAATGGGCTATCTTGTGACCTTCCACACAACTAGGGCTCAGGATTCTGCAGAGATCTCAAACTTTTCCCTAAAGATTCACTGGCCCGCATTTAGGCACAAATACACGAGGGAAGGAAGCAAAGTTGGGAGTTTCCATGAGAATCCACGCATTAACTCAACATAACTCAATACCACATGCTCACCCACAGGCGTAACAACAGAAAACCCATTCCTCCACAAGACCTGACAGCCATGTGGCTCTTGCCGGAACCTCACACAAGACAGATGTGAGGCTGGGCGCGGTGGCGCACACCTGTAATCCCAGCATTTTGGGAGACTGAGACAGTAGGATCATGAGTTCGAAGCCAGCCTCAGCAATGGTGAGGCGCTAAGCAACTCAGTGAGACCCTGTCTCTACATAAAACACAAAATAGGGCTGGGGACGTGGCTCAGTGGTCGAGTGCCCCTGAGTTCAATCCCTTGTACCAAATAAAAACAAAAAACAAAAAACATAAAAAAGACAGATGTAAGGGAGACCTACAGAGAGCCAGCCCAGCCCTCTGGGACACACCAGTGCTAGAGCTGAGTGCCAGGAAGAACCCTGGGTAGATTCCATCCCCAAACCTTCCCTACGTGTTCTCCAGGGAAAAAGTCGAGAACCATTCACAACTTCTTTCAAAGGACTCTGAGGACCAAGTAGGTTCAACTAGTATCCCCTGCTGATCTCCAGTCGCCATCAGAGATGCTGTTCAGTCCCAGCAACCTCAGCAAGCAGAAGTCACTTCTGCAAACAACAGATGCCTACTGACGGGCAGGCCAAGCCTGCATCTACTGCAACTGACTCCAGAAAGGAAGAAATGAACTACAATTCAAATCTGGACACAGACCAGGAGATGGCTACAGGGTCCACCAGTTTACAGTGCAGGGACCTACAGCTCACCCCACACCAAAAGCTCCAGCTCCCATGAGCACGAAGGACTGTCAGATGTGCTGCTAAAAGCAGATGGGCTACTGACAGTGGGCAGGGAAGGGGAGTATGGTGTTAAGTGGCCCAGCAAGCTTGTCTCCCTGTGAAACTATAAACTGGGTTATGACTTCTTTAAAAAAATTCAGACATAATCTGCACCTTAATTTATAAAATAAAAGGTACATCTGGGGGTTAGGAGTATAGTTCGGTGATAGAGTGTTTGCCTAGCACGTGTGATGGCACTGGGTTAGATCCTCAGCACTGCATAAAAATAAATAAATAAAATAAAGGTATTGTGTCCATCTACAACTGAAAAAAAAAAAAAATGAAGCTGGGTGCGGTGGCACAGGCCTGTAATCTCAGCACCTAGAGAGGCTGAGACAGGAGGATCGCGAGTTCAAAGCCAGCCTCAGCAACGGCGAGGTGCTAAGCAACTCAGGGAGACCCTGTCTCTACATAAAACACAAAACAGGGCTGGGATGTGGCTCAGTGGTCGAGTGCCCCTGAGTTCAGTCCCCAGTACCAAAAAAAAAAAAGATCCATCAACAACTAAAAAACTATATTAAAAAGTAAATAAATAGATAAAGAGCCTGGGGTTCCAACCCAGCACCAGTTTAAAAGCTTAAAGAAAAACCAGGCTGTGGTCAAACTCTTTAGCACCTCACCAGCAGGCACAGGGCCCTCGCCCTGCAGCCAGATCCAGGCCTCAGCGGCACCCAGCTGGTCCAGGCTGGGCAGGCCCCTCTTCCATGTGCTGCACCAGCAGCAGCAGTGCTGTGCACGGAAGTCTCAGTGCTCAGCGCTGCTGCAGCCACCTCCACGCAGCCCCGTTTCTTGAGCATTCTGCTGATGCTCACAGTAAGTCAGCAATCAAGTCATGACAGCACGTCCAGGGTGGTGCACTAACAGGGTTTGGGGACATCTGACCTGGCTGTACCCCAAACCTCCAGAACTGCACCAGAAGAATCAGCATATGACAGCTGGTAGCAGTAGCACACACGTGTGGTCCCAGCTACATGGAAGGCTGAAGTGAGAGGATCACTTGAGCCTAGGAGCCCCAGGCCAGCCTGGGCAACACAGTGAGACTCAGTTTAGTTTCAAAACATAAAAACAAAAACAAAACCGCAATCAGCACACACTACCCTTAATACTACTCAGCAATGAACACCTGTGGGAATCCTGAAGTCAATGATCAATAGGGTCACAGCCTCCAATGAACTGGAAAACGTGACTCAGGCTGAGGCTCTGAGGGAGACAGCACAGTGCACATCTAAGGACCGAGCGACACCATGCACAGTGCTTGCTGCGTGGCACTGAGCTCCCAGAGTCATGGCGACGACACAGGGGACCCACAATGCAGGTGTGAGTGGAGGAGGGGGCAGGCAGCATGTCAGCCAAGTCAAGGCTGGGGCCCCAAGGTCTAGGTGACCAGGACCATCAGCCACAGGCCAACCCCCATCCTCCAGTCCCTCGACTCTTTCCACACCTTTGAGATACATGCCCAAGAGCAAATTGTCCACAATCCCTTCACCACAATTCTATAGCAGAAAAACTCCTTAAACCAGCAGGCGAAGTCCCGCAGGAGGCAGGGGATCTAGACCCAAGAGATCAAACAGCGAGGGACACATAAGTGCAGAGCAGGGGTCCCTGGCTCTGCTGTGGGGCCAGGGTGACACAGGGGAATCAGAAGCACGTCCAAAGCCAGGGCAGGCAGTGGGCAGAAAGGTGAAGGGACCCAGGTGGCCAGGGCAGTGAGGCCGGTCCCAGCCTGCTGCGGGCTGGCCAGCCTCCTTCCTGTCTTGGCGTGTCGAGTGCATCTCTGAGTGGCCGCATCATGTTTGGGGAAAGCGGAGGAGCAGACAGCGGGAGTGGGGAGGGCCTGCAGTGCCTGCTGTCTGCAGGACTTGGTGCAGCTGCTGGGGGCGGGCGAGCTCAGTGCTTGAGGCGGGAGCTCATGCCACCAAGGGGAGCGGTGGTGCCCTCGTCTTGAGTTCTGCAGCAGGCACGTGGACAACCACCCTTACCCAGCATCACAGCCGTCGCAGAGCAGGAGCCGGTCCTCACGGTCGCTCCTGCCACACACCTCACAGAAGGTTGGGTCCTCCTCCTCCTCGTGGGCTCTGGTGCCCTCCACTGGAATCTGAAGGGAGAACTGTCAGTCACACTGGCAGGGCCCCAGAATTCAGGTCAGCTTGCGGCATGATGTGCAGCTGATCCAGAGTGGCTTTGTTGACCTCAGGTCCACCTGGGCCCCACAGGCTCAGTTCTGAATGAACATGTACACAGTGACCTCCATGTTCTTGGAAGGCCAAGGACTGCAAGGAGAAGTGGCTCGAGAGAGGCGAGCACAACATGTGGGGAGGGGCCAGTGGCCTGTGGTCCAGAGTGGCCAGACAGGACACTGCTGGAGGGAGCACATCAAAGCTCATATATGCTACAGGAGACTAGAAGATGTGCAGAGCGGAAGGCAGCTTTAAAGCTGCATGCCTCAACACCAGAACTGGGCTGGGGTGAGGCTCACTGGTGGGCGCACACCGAGCACACGCGAGCCCTGGTTCCACCCCAGAACCACACACAGCTCAGAAACCACTGACAAGTAAGCAGACTCAGAAACATGCCTGAGAAAACATGACGCCTCAGTGCACCGATGCCCTGGGGAGGCGGCTGCCATGCACTGAGAGCATGCGCCCATGCTCCACCCTCTGGTCACCATGGTCTTTAGGCACTCAGGTGTTGGTAGACATGCTTTCTCCAATGGGACACTTGTGTCAGGAAAGAGGGGTCAAGGACGCCCACCAACCCTGTACCCAGGCTGCACAGCTGGAACTGGTCCCACTGGCACCTCCTTCAAGTAGGAGAAACAGCCGATATGACACGTGTGAGCTGGCACTGCCAGAGACCTCCAGCCACTTTCAAGGAGGGCCACGTAACGGGCAGAGAGACTGAGCCAGCAAAACACACAGCCACTTTCAGCCCAAACCCAAGAGGCCTGTGCAGGCACAATACCACCTGTCCCAGAGAAATGTGCACACAAGAGAGCCAGACTTCTACATCTGTGGTTTCTTGGACTTTGTACATAAGAGTAGATGTGTAGCTACGAAAACATACCAGGGCTTTTCTAGTTCTCTGGGAAACCCCCACAGGCCTTTCGACACTGCTCATCACCAACAGAAGAACACTCAGTGGCAGAGCACTTGCCTAACATGCAGGAGGCCCTGGGTTCCATCTCCAGCACCACACACGCCACAGAAGAGCAGATAAGCAGAGGCAAGTACTGGGGAGCAGAGGCAAAGACTGCCTCCTTCCAGTCCCAACAGTAAGTTATTAGCCCAGTACCTTCTAAAATCTGGTCCCTCTCCCCTGCAGCTGCAGAAGCTCTGTGATGAGGAGGGTGCAGAGCAGAGGCCCAGGAACCCCAACATCCCAGCACTGCCCCACCCACAGCCTGCAGTTCAGATGGGCTTCAGCTGCAGGCCTTGTGCTCAGGGCCGTGAAGGGCACTTCAGCAGAGCATGCAGCCAACACCGCCTCACTTCAAGGGAGCAAACCACCTTTTAAAAGCATGCTCCTTCCCACAGGGCAGGGACACAGCAGCAACAGGCAGCGTCTACACTTACCTTCTTTAAGATTTTACCACCAAACTGAGCTCGAATACAGATACATCTAAATACTGTTCGATCAACTGGACAGGAGTTGGCATTCTGTAAGAAATAAAAACTGCATCAAAACCCTGCAGAGTCACCTTCACTGCCAATACTGTCTTGGAGATTCTCTTTGAAGTAAAAAGCTCTTTTTATACCAAAATCATTCACCCAAACACGTGCATGTGCCAGGCCCTGTGCTCAGATAAGAAACATGCGCAGCAGAGGAGACTGCCTCACAGAGCTGCCACCCAGGAGGGGGAAGAAAGCTGAGTGCACATCCCTGTTGAGATGCCGATGACAAGGGCCAGGAATGCAGGCGGGTGGGAAGAGGCAGAATGGGTGGCAGCTGAGGGGTTTCCCTGCCAGTGTCCCAAAACTGCTGCAGGTTCCCAGTGCTGCTTCAGCATTCGTTTTCTGAGTGTGGGTCCTACTCAGACACACGCTGCACCTGTTTTCTCCTTGTGTTTCCAAAGTGTTTCAAGAAGTCTCTTCTGAGCTGTACTGTGCGCAGTACAACATGCTTGTTAGGGCTGCAGGTTTTGGTAAGTTCTGACAAATTCGTATTTCCCAGAGCCACCACTCCGGGTCTCCCATCTAACCCTACCCTGCATCCTGTTCCTACAGGCGGTGCAGGAGAGCCTTCCCTGGGGTTTCTTACAAATGGAGTCACAATGTGAGCTGCTCCCACAGGGCTCTGCCCCTTTCAACGGGCAGGGTTGGCCATGGCCCCATGCTGTCTGGTCATCTGCTGTGCCCATCTGCATGGCAGTCTCTGTGGACCTGATGTGTACAACAGGGACCATACATGTGACATTCCCCAGGAGTTTGCAAGTCCTCCTGCCTCAGGTGTATGGCATTGTGCCTGGCTATTTCTATGTCCAATTTTTTTTTCTTTTTCTTTTTGGTACCAGGGATTGAACTCAGGGGCACTCGACCACTGAGCCACATCCCCAGCCCTATTTTGTGTTTTATGTAGAGACAGGGTCTCACTGAGTTGCTTAGGGCCTTGCTGTTGCTGAGGATGGCTTTGAACTCACAATTCTCCTATCTTAGTCTCCCAAAGTGCTGGGATTACATACTTACACCACCATGCCTGGCTTCTATGTCCAATTTTTTATCTTCACGAGCCTTATATCCAGCAATCTGGCTAAACACAGCATTTCAACAATTCATTTCTATAAGCTTACTGATAAGCTTATTACTTGTACATGCCTTCTCCTGATACATAAGCCTTTATTTTTTATTTTTCAGTAAGTATCACATAGCTAATATATAGCAAACATGCTGCCTGATTCCTCAATTTAAACAAAGGCTTTGCTTGCCCGAAGAAAAACCTAACCCTGAATCTAATTTGGGTGGCACCAACAAATCCCACCACAGAACAGGAAGTAAGAGCGACAGAGGAAAGCTTGACGCCACCCCAGCACACAGGCCACACAGATGGCACAACGCTGTCTACTCCCTCCCTGGGCCAACCACACAGATGCTCCTAAGCTGCTGGAGACATGGACAGAAGAGGAGGGGCACTGGCAAGACCCTGTGTCTGACACTGCAGCTAGCAGCAAGGGCGAGCACCCTGAGGGGAAAGTAGCCCATGAGATGCCGACTCACCCTGGACCACTCAACAATGCAGTCCAGGCAGAAGTAGTGGGCACAGGTCTCCGGTGTGCCCACAGCCTGGTCTCTGAACACGTTGAGACAGATTGGGCAGCTCTCCACATCCTCGTCAGAACTGAGGGTGCCGTTGGCCTCCAGCTTCCCCTGAGTATCTGCTGCTGCCACCAGTGTTTCCCCTTCATCTTCAGAATCCTCAGAACCTTGAGAAAGTGCAAACGTTCCAACGTCAGCAATAGATAGGAGTGGCTGTATAAAGAGGAACACTGGCCACGTGTGGCCCCACCTGTACTCGGGACAGGGGCCTCACTCAGTCCTAGCTCCTAGAGGGACACATCCACCTGTGAGGCCACACTTGTGGGGCACCCATGACTCTGTCAAGGCAGCCCAGGCAGTGCGCTCACCGCTTGTCCTCTCTCCCTCCTGCGCTCCATCAGAGCCACACCAACAGAGGACCCAAGCTCCTGTGTGCCACAAAAGCCGCTCCCACCAGCTCCAGGACTCTACTCCTGTGGTTGAGGCCAGTGGAGGTGCTACTGTGCTCCAGGGCCCTCCTGCTACCTAGCAAAAGGGGAATCATCCCCAGCTGTCCAACCTCACCAGGTGTTTTTTTTTGTTTTGTTTTTTTGCCCTGGGAAATGAATCCAGAAACTATGACTGAGTTACACTGCTAGTCCTTTTAACTTTTCCTTTTGAGACATTCTCAGTAAGTTGCCAAGGCTGGACTCAAACTTGTGATCCTCCTGCCTCCAAATTATTGATATTATAGGGAAGAACCACCACACACCTGCCAGGTGCTATTTTAAAGCAGTTTCTCCAGCTGCTTGCAGAGACAGTAATCAGAGAAGAATGCTCCTGCTGGGCTAGAAAAACTGAAAGCTCACACACATGGCCAAGGCAGTGGGTGGCCCCCAGAGGGGCTGAGGACAGTCCCACCAATAGCAGCCAGAAAACAGCACCTCAGACCTTCCACCCTGGAGATTCTGCCACCAGGCAGAGCTTGGAGGGAAGTGTGGCCCATCCAACACCTTGCAGTCAGCCGGTGGGCACTCAAGACCCTGAGCAGCAAAAACACGGGATAATGAATGTGCTGCTCCCAGTGCTGAGCCTGTGGTGCCTTGTCACACAGCACTGGAGAACTAATAAAGAGATTGCACAACATTTTGGAGGATGATAAATGGACAGCAGAGTGACATATGCCCTCAGCTTTCCTGCTTGGCTTAGTGCCCACAGCAGAAGTAGGCAGATGACAGGTGATCCAATTTTTCCCATGAATCCCAAAGGCAAGGAACTGGCAATCTTAGGGCTGCCTGAGCTCCACACAGTGCCACAGCCCCCAGAGCAATGCCTCTGGGTGTTGGACAGACAATGACCCCTAGCGTGGACAAAGAGGTGGAGGTGGGTGAGGCCCTGTGCAGTCTTCCTTGCTGGCACTGCTGAAGAACATCTTGGACAAACAGGCCCACGCGGTGTAGGTGAGCACGAGCCCCAGCAGGGCAGCAGGTGGAGGCCTGAGAACACCAGGGCGTGGAGACTTTGAGGACCTGCAGACTTTGCCAAGTCTTCAAGCAGGAGAACTGTATGGGGCCTGCTCTAAAAGGAGACAGGGCTGCGTGCCAGGCAAAGGAGGGCTGTCTTGGAGCACAGCAGCTGGGAATGACACTGAGTGATCACAACAATTATCAGAGTTATGATTCGCACGATCTGGAGAGCTGGGGAAAACACGCTGGGAGTGAGGCAGTGGATCCTAGTCCAGTTCTCATCTCTCGGGGTAAGATATGGGGAGATACTATCTCAAGCTTGGAATGCAACAAGTAGCAGGAAAAGCAACTCCTCTCCAGAAGTCAACACCAAGGCAGGAAAACCACCACAGGCAGGACAGACTGCCTGTGGGAGGGGCCTGGTGCACAGAAGCCTAGAGGGACTTCCTCCCCAGAGGCTGGTGTAGGAGGAACACGGTGGGGAGCCCTCCCACACCCTACCTACTGTTCCTCAGTAACAAACACACCATCCCTGACAGTCCACCACTGCCCAGCCAGCTCCTGTCCTGCAGACTGTTTCTCTGGAAGCGTTTCCTCCTCTGCCAGGCCTGGAGTCTCCCCTTCCAACACCTACCAGCTCTGGGTCGCAAGGACCCTCGGTGAGCTAACACCTACCTTCACTCCAGCCCCAGACAAAGAGTCTCTGACATCAAGCCTCCAGGAATGGTCAGCAGAGGGGGTGACTTGATAGCACCCAGTGCCCTGTGCCCTTAGCCCAGGCAATACCAGCACCCATGCCAAGATGGCTGCAGGTGGGACAAGCCCAACTTAACACCAGGAAATATGTACAAAAGCCCCATCAGGGACCCTCACACCCAGGACAGAATCTGCAATCCTTGCTCAGAATTGGAAGTCCAACCCTGGGGAAGTGGGTAGTGAGCACACAAAGCTGCTGACTCGCAATGTGTGGGTCCTATTCCATAAACCAGGGTCGCTTTTACAGAACACTCTAACACTAACAGCCATCTTGAAAGACTGAAGCATGCTTCTAGACTGTAACTTTCCATAGCAGAGGCAGAGGTAAACCCAACTTCCAGCTCCACTGAGCCCCCCTCTGGGGAAGGCAGCATCTGCAGGACCAGGTGGGTGTGCACAGGCCAGGGCAACCCAAGGGATGAGGAGAAACCAGCACACTGTGCCTAGAGCACACATGCCCTCCAAGCACTGGTCCTGCAGGAGTCTGAACACCCTCAACCACTATACAGGGGCTGGAACCCTCTGGCTAAAACTCTGTGGCATGCTTGCCAGCTGTCAGAGAATAGAGAACCAGCCTGTGAGTAGAGTCACTGCCACACCCATGTCGAGGTCAGGTGGTCCTGGTCTAACCCGCTAGGGCATGTTAGACCGTCTTGCACCTGAAGGCTAGGGCAAGGCCCGCAGCGGGTGAGGTCTGCTAGACCTCTATGAGGCACCAGCTTCTGGTCTGGCCACAAGTCCTGTAGAGTGTGCCACTTGATATTTTTAGACATTTTAGTTTCCACCCTAACAGAAGAGAAACCTGCAGAACTGTGTTGTTGAACTGAACTTCCAAACAAGACTACAACAGAACTGAGCCACTGTCCAGGGTATAAACCAGGGATGGAGAGCAAAGGCTTTCCCCATGGCTCAGTCAGGCCAGCTACCCATGTTTTGCCAAATGTTGTCCCCACCCAGGCCACACTCAAGATGCCAGCAAGCTTACCTGATCTGTCTTCTGGGTCCTCCTCCTCAGAGGCTGCTTCCTCGTCCTCTCTGTCTGTGCATTCTCCGTGCTCACTGCCTGTGTCATCCTCAGAGTCCCCACTGTGACCATCACTGCTTTCTTCTAGACCTAGGTCACCAAGGGAAAGCACAGACCGCAGGGGCAGCGTCACAGCAAGGCAGCATAGAGCCAGGGATGCTCTATGCATGCACAGGAGAGTGTAGGACACCTGCCAAGGGGCAATTGGTGGGCCAGGTAGAGATGAATGAAGCGAAGAGGGGAATATCTGGAGTCCTTTTGCTCTACATGTGTTGCTTGCATTAAAATCAAGACAAAAGGCTAGATGCAGGAGACTAAGACAGGAGCATGCTTGAGCAGAGGAGTTCAAGGTCAGCCTGGGCAACACAGTAAGACCTTATCCCAAAAAACCAAAGCCAAAATAAACAAAATGACAAAAAGAATCAATGTGGGGGCTGGGATTGTAGCTCAGCGGTAGAGCACTTGCCTCGCATGCGTGAGGCCCTGGGTTCGATCCTCAGCACCACATACAGAGCAATAAAATAAAGACATTGTGTCCATCTACAACTAAAAAAAATATTTAAAAAAAAAAAAAAAAAAAGAATCAATGTGGGAGCCGGGCGCGGTGGCTCAAGCCTGTAATCCCAGCACTTAGGGAGGCTGAGACAGGAGAATCGCGAGTTCAAAGCCAGCCTCAGCAACAGCGAGGCGCTAAGCAACTCAGTGAGACCCTGTCTCTACATAAAACACAAAATAGGGCTGGTGATGTGGCTCAGTGGTCGAGTGCCCCTGAGTTCAATCTCCAGTACCA
>CM053399.1:177908-285643 GCA_028644305.1 Xerus rutilus | reverse complement strand
ATCAATGTGGGTTGGGGAGAAAGCTCAGTTGGTAGAGAGCTTGCCTTGCATGCACAAAGCCCTGGGTTCAATCCCCAGCACCACACACACACACACACACACACACACAGAATCAATGTGCTACACTTCTACAATTTAAATTCAAAGAACATTTTTAAAGGGTTGAAAACTGAAACTGACACACACAGACATCCTCTTGGAGCAGCAGATACCCAGAAAAAACTCTAGGCACCAGAGCCCACCAGGGACATCCCTCCCAGCTGCGGCTCACCAGCACTGCTGGTCAGGTCTGCAGGGCCCACTCGGGGGCATCCATCTGGGCCCGGGCTCTGTGCCACAGGCTGGTCCAGGCTGTCGTCATCCATTGTTGCACATTGGAGCTCAGCTCTGGAAGAAACAAGAACCAGGGGATCTCCCAAGTGCCACGGCTGCAGAGCCCCAGAAAGAGCAACATTCACTCCCTCCTGTCATGTTCTTGGTGCTGGAACCTTTCTGTGAATGTTGTGGTTGAGGCACAAGACAACACATTCAGCAACCCAACGACACAGAAAGATGCTAGAGAGCCAGGTTGTACCCATGCCTGCCATCCCAGTGACTTGGGAGGCTGAGGCAGGAAGATCACAGCCTCTTGATCTCAGCAACTTGGGTATCCCCCAAGAAAAAGGATGGGGATGAGCCGGATGTGGTGGCGCATGCCTGTAATCCCAGCACTTTGGGAGGCTAAGACAGGAGGATTGCGAGTTCAAAGCCAGCCTCAGCAATGGCAAGCAACTCAGTGAGATCTTGTCCCTACCTAAAACACAAAACAGGGCTGGGGATGTGGCTCAATGGTCCAGTACCCGAGTTAAATCCCTGGGGATGTAGCTCAGTGGTACAGCATCCCAGGTTCAATCCCCAATACCAAAAAATAAAATAAAATAAAATAAAATAGAAAGAAAGAAAAAGAAAAAAAAGGACACTGGTTCCTACAGAGCCACATGCAAAGCCAGGTCCCAACTCCTGATGACTTGCCACATGTTGGTACAAATACCCTGAGGAGTCCCAAGGCCAGAAATGAACAAAATGGACCTATCCTGAGCTGAGGCACAGCAGTGCTTGTCAACTGAGGGCTGGTCACCAGGAGGCTTTCTGCCCACCATTCCCTGGGCACATCACTCTTGGCCAAGGCTCGGCCACCAGCCTCTACTCTAACCACTATCAGGAGGCAGTAAGGCTCAGCAGAGGCACCTGGGACCTTGACCACAAGTCAGTCTGTGGAGTCCTTGTAGGGCCCAGGCTGGGAGGCAAAACAGACCTGGACCACACATCTCCTGATCTGCAGGAGACACCTGCTGGGCCCAGTCTGTAGGCCACTTTAAGGACAGTGCGGAAATCTGTATAAACAACTTCAAACATTGCTGAACATAACCTTCCTTGTATCCCAGGGCCTCAACTTTGGTCCCCACAGAAGCAGCAGTCCACGTACAAGGGTGTTCCTCTGTACTTTCCAGGTGGCCCTACAGGAGATGCCTCTCATACGGAGTTCGTTCATGAATCCAACAGGGCATAGTGAAGTCCACTGCAGCACCATGCGCTTCCCATCAGACCCCACCTCTGAGGCAGGGGAACTGGGGTAGGGTTGACTTTGCAGGCAGACTTCCTTTCCTCTCTAGGCTGCAGGGACTCCGTGTCCACTGCAGTGGCTGGGAAAGGGCTACCACCTCTCAAGTCACCTTCTCACTACGCCCGTATTATCCCCCCCACATCACATGATGGGCACTACAGAGCTCCAGGTCTTCCAACGCCTGCTAATCAGCAAGGGTATGCTCTTTTTTTTTTTTTTTAAATATTTATTTTTTAGTTGTAGGCAGACAGAATATCTTTTTTTTTTTTTTTTTTTAATTTAGAGACAGGGTCTTGCTGAGTTGCTTAGGGCCTCGATAACTTTCTTTTTTTTTTGGTACTGGGGATTGAACTCAGGAGTACTTGACCACTGAGCCACATCCCCAGCCCTATTTGGTATTTTATGTAGAGACAGGGTCTCACTGAGTTGCTTAGTACCTCGCCATTGCTGACGCTGGCTTTGAACTCGCGATTCTCCTGTCTCAGCCTCCCTAAGTGCTGGGATTACAGGCTTGAGCCACCGCGCCCGGCTGGCAGACAGAATATCTTTATTTTTATTTTTACATGGTGCTGAGGATCGAACCCAGTGCCTCACGCCTGCTAGGCGAGCACCTACCACTGCGCCACAACCCCAGCCCGCGGGTATGCTCTTTTGAGGTAAGTGTCAACGCACAAACGTTACCACTACCAAGAAATGGTGAACCGAGAGGTGGTTCTGCCAAATTATTAACTTTTTCTCTCCTTGCTGCGCCAAGGTTAAAATAATTGGCCAATGGGCTGGAGTTGTGGCTCAGTGGTAGGGCACATGCCTAGCATGTGTGAAGCACTGGGTTTGATTCTCAGTACCACATACAAATAAATGAATAAAAGAAAGGTCTATCAACATCTAAAAATAATAGTAAAAAAAGATAATTGGGGGCTGGGGTTATGGCGCAGTGGTAGCGTGCTCGCCTAGCACGCAGGGGGCACTGGGTTCGATCCTCAGCACCACATAAAAATAAAATAAAGCTATTGTGTCCACCTATAACTAAAAAATAAATATTTAAAAAAAAAAAAAGATAATTGGGCTGGGATTGTAGCTCAGCGGTAGAGCGCTTGCCTCGCATGCGTGAGGCCCTGGGTTCGATCCTCAGCATCACATACAGAGCAATAAAATAAAGACATTGTGTCCATCTACAACTAAAAAAATATTTAAAAAAAAAAAAAAAAGATAATTGGTCAAATCCCCACTCAGAGAAGGGTCTGCACCCTGCTGTTGGTGAGTTCAGCAATCTGGCAGGGAGTGCTGGCGAGATTCCTGCCGGAAAACTGACCCTGGACGACACACAGCAGACAGATGAGACCATGCCATGGCCCATCCAGGACAGTGACAGCGCTCCTGCTCTGAGACCCAGCAGTGGCCACAAACCTCAAATCAGAGGCCCTATAAAATTCCAGCCTTGGCTGTGACCCTTCCCATAAATGAAGCCAGTGCTCCTGCTCCAAAGCCTACCCTGCTCTGACTGCAGGCAGCACAAGAGGAACAGTCTGTGGCCTGCATGAGCCAGGTGGGGAAGGGAGAGAAGCACACACACCAGTCTACCAGGGTGCGCTTCAAAGAGACCAGGAAACATGACCCCAGTACTGCCTAGGGAACAGCAGGACAGAGCTGGGGGCAGTTCTGGAGCCCAACTGGTGGACAGCAAATACAACAATGTGTTACACACAAGGTCAAACACATGAACACAGAACTCCTGGCTTCTCCCTTGATGGACTGTGACCAAGAGCTGAGGAAGGAGCAGTGGCAGGACCTGTCTCAGGGTGGCCAGCAGAGCTAGCACCCCGGTGTCTGCCAGAAATACCAGCTCAGGAATGAGGCCGAGCTGCAGGAATGCAGGCACCTGGGGCTGTGTTGTGAGGGGTCTGCAGCCTCTGCTCCACCTGAGGCCTACAGTAAAGAGCACCATGGCCCCCTACCACGGCCAACAGAAGCTCAGGTTGAGGAAGCTGAGCAACATTCCTTCTGGATCGTCACAAAACCCAAGTGGAGGCAACAACTGGGGCCTGCACCCAGGAGCACAGAAGCAGCCAGGCAGCCTCCAAAGACACATCCAGAGCAAGCAACAAGGACAAAATCACAATCTGGGGCCGCCAGTCTCTCTTTCCACACCAGAAAGCCCAGTCAGAACACTATGCTTGCGGGGACCCCTAGTTTAGTTCTTTTTTTTTTTTTTTTTTTAAATTTTTTTTAATATTTTTTAGTTGTAGGTGGACAGAATATATTTTATTTTTATGTGGTGCTGAGAATCGAACCCAGTGCCTCACGCGTGCTAGGCGAGCACGCTACCACTGCGCCATAATTCCAGCCCCCCTAGTTTAGTTCTTTCTGGTCCCCCAGAAGCTCCAGCTTGGGCAGGCCCACCGTGGTTCATCATCCTCACCTCTAACAATCACAGACCACAGACTAGGACCATTCTTGCAAAAAAAGCCCACAGTTAGCTGGGCACAGTGGCGCATGCCTGTAACCCCAGCACTTTGGGAGGCTGAGACAGGAAAATCGCGAGTTCAAAGACAGCCTCAGCAATGGTGAGGCCCTATGCAACTCAGTGAGACCCTGTCTCTACATAAAACACAAAATAGGGCTGGGGATGTGGCTCAGTGGTCGAGTACCCTTGAGTTCAATCCCGGGTACCAAAAAAAAAGCCCAGAGTCTTTTGTGGCTGTCCTTGGCAGTGCTGGTAGAACTCCCTCACAGAGCTGCTGTGACTCTCCTGCTCAGCCTCCAGGTTTCTGAGAGGTCAAGAGGGGAAGAAGAAAACCGGAAAGGCTATTTGTCTCTTCAAACTCAGAAGAACGAATGAACTTGCAGTTCCAACTGTTATTAAGGAACCAAAAGGGCTGCACTGGTGCCAGGACCAGAGGCTGGTGCCCATTCTGGGCACTGTGCAAGCCTGCAGCAAATCCAACTTCTCCACTCAGGCCTTGACCCTCCCCATTTACTTCCTACCACAGGAGATACAACGGAGACCTCAAAATTGTAAACTGTCATGAAACTCAACAAGCTGGAGACTACAAAGGTCTCCGTGGAGTTGCGATGCACACCCTAGTACCGTGCAGAAAGGTGCCACGTGCTGTTACTCTGACCAATCTTCTTCCCCTGAGAAAGAAAATCAAGTGGTCCAAGAGAGGCAAGGTAGGTCAAGTCCCAAGCCAAACCCACCTCAGCCTCAAACCCTATCCATGCCACCACTGGCCAACGTAGCTCCCCAGGCAAATTACTACTGTCTGTTGCAGAAACAAGATGAGCACATAAGCTCGGGAGAAGCTTCTGAAAAGAGAGGACAGAAGGTGAGTGAAAGGCTGAGGGAGCAGCCCTGGCTCTGCCTCTCTGCACCCGCGTGAAGCTCGCAAGTTACTCAGCCTCTCTGGGCTCTGAGCTCTGAGCTACTCATCTGTAAAACACGGACGACGACACCCGCTGCCGAGAGGCTGCTGTGAGGACGACCGAGGCTGAGACATGCAACTATGCCGTCAACCAGAGGCCCGGGCAAGTGCGGACCAAGCTGACCAAGGCGCCGCCGGCGGGAGCCGGGAACCAGGCAGCACAGCCGCACTCGCTCGGCGCCGCCCCGTCCCGCCGCGCGGGGCTCCTGGGCCGGCGCCAGGCCTCCGCGCCCGCCCGCCCGCCCCCGCCCGCGCGCAGGCCTCCCCGCCCCGCAGGCCGCAGACAAAGCGCGTGGCGCCCGCGGGCAGCCCGCACGGCCAGGCGCGGCAGCGACGCCGGGCCGGCGCGGTCGCCGCACGTACCCGGAACCTCGCGCCTCCCGGGGCGCACCGGACGCTCCCGCTGCCGCCCTCGAGCGACTCCGCGACTAGGCCCAGGCGCCCCTGCCGCTGCCGCCGCCGCCGCTGCCGCCGCCGCCGCCGCCGCCGCGCGCGCTCCCCGACCCGGAAGTGCACGGGCCGGCTTCCGGGCCCTCCGCCCCGCCCGTTGGCGGGAACCACTGGTACAAGAACGGGGGAGAACACGCAGTCGGGGCGTCGGCCCGGCCCTTCCTCCTTAAAATACACTGCTTGGTGCAGAATCGCCGTCCAGAAAGATCAGGGTCCTGAGACATTCGTGCTGCCTATCCCCCGCGGGCGCTGTGGCCCAGGCCGCGCCCCGCGCCGTCGCAAGTGGTGCAGCCCGACTGCCCAGAGCGAATGGGAGGGCCTCCTGCGGCCCAGAGCCCCGCCCCTCCCCGGAGCCCCGCCCCCTGGCGGCCCCGGCCCCGCCCCCTGGCGGCCCAGGCGGGCCCAGAGCGGCGCGCTGCTTTGCTCCAGTCAGTGATGCAAGGCGCTTGCATAGGCTCAGGGTGGACGCTGTGTGCGGGCTCTTGGGCTGCTGGAGCGTGGCAGAGAACGAGCCCCAAGCCTCGGTCCCCTCCAGCCCAGGGAAGGGAGACACAGTAAACCGTGAACACTGTGGAGAACTCAGCTGTGTGGTATGGGGGAAGGTGTCGTGCTCTCACAAAAAGACTGCGTGGCCAGGCGTGGTGGCGCACGCCTGTAATCCCAGCAGCTCAGGAGGCTGAGGCAGGAGGATTGCAAGTTCAAAGCCAGCCTCAGCAGTTTAGCAAGGTCCTAAGCAACTTAGTGAGACCCTATCTCGAAACAAAAAATTTAAAAAAGGGCTGGGTTTGTGGCTCAGTGGTTACGTGCCTCTGGGTTCAATCCGTGGTATCAAATACATAAATAATAAGACTGCGGGGTAGGATCAGGGTCAGGAGCCCGGGAGGACTGGCCAGCGTTAATGAAGTGCTGAGAAGAGCATGGAGTGTTGGCGGAACAGCGCGACACCGCCAGATGTCGGAAAGGCTCTGTGGCTGGAGTCCTGCCTGGCTCTGCGCCCGGGTGCTGCACAGGTGACTGGCCCTGGTTTGTAGACCCCACAGGCTCCTGCATGAGAACAAGATGCAGGACCACTGGTTTGGAAGGGAGGGCTCCTGGTAGATGTAGAAGGCAGCCAGTTTGCTGAAGGGTTGGCTGGGAATGCCTCGGAATGAAAAGGGAAAGGAAGGATGTGAGGGCAGAGAGACGGGAACCTATTCAGGGGAGGGCAGAGGCTGGGGGAGCCCTGAAGGAGTCACCCACCCACTTTGAGTATCATCATGTGGCCTCAGGCAAGTCCTTCTCTGCTTTGTGTGCTTTAGTGTCCTTGGCTGTAAAATGATGTCGATGGTCATACCTATCCCGGAGGTCACTGGAGTGCTTGAGTACTGGAGAGAGTTTCAGTCCAGCATGGTAAAGAGGGGGTGGCACCCAGCCTTCCTTGCAGGAATGGTACCTGATCATCCCTCCTAGTTTGGACTTGACATGTGCCAGCCCTTCTATGTGAACATGCGTGCCTGCTAAAGACAGATATAGGGGTGCC
This sequence comes from Xerus rutilus, assembly GCA_028644305.1. NCBI lineage: Eukaryota > Metazoa > Chordata > Mammalia > Rodentia > Sciuridae > Xerus > Xerus rutilus. The sequence goes on along the minus strand of CM053399.1, from coordinate 278,649 downwards.
CACACACACTGAGGCTCCTGGGAAGGAGGAAGACAGGCAGGTCAACCCAGCATCCCCCTGGACAGGGCCAACCTCCCCCACTGTCATCTGCAGCTGCCCCTAGGACACAGCTAGAAAGCCATTATAATAGACACATGCACACATAATGAGATGTGAAGAACACCTCAGAGAGCATCTTTGGGCAGTTCACAACCTACCCAGTTGTGCCAATCCAAGCTTAGGAGTTAGAGGTGACCCCAAAGAGCATCCCAGGGCCAGACTGGGCCCCAAATGAGCATAGACACATATCTGTTGATGGCCTCCCTGAGGTGTAAAATGACACCTGACCTGCTCACAGGTAGATGCCTCACACCCTGGCAAGCACAGACACCTCCCACGTACAACCCCCTGCATTAGTAGTCACCTCCCATGCACACCATGCATTGCCCACCTGCCACCACTCACATGCTGCTGCCTGTGTGCACACAAACATACATCCTACACACATGGACCTGCACCCCGAGGCCCCTGTTGGATTGCTGGTTTGTGCTGACATGCTGCTTCTGCCTCAGGCAGGCACAGACAGGCACAGATGTGGTGTGCGCATCTGGTGCACAGGAGGGTAGAGCTAGGCTGGAAGCTCCCTCTGTGCTGTCCAACCCTTCCCTCTGCCATCAGGCCTGCACACACACATAAGACTGAGGGAGCACTAAGCCCAGGCGTCACCTTCTGCCTCACCCCACCCCATCCCTAGGAGCAGGAAGCTCTCCAGAGCCAGGTGGATGCCCCAGAGAGGCTGAAGCAGGGCAGGTGGAGGGAGGGCGGAGGGCATGGGGAGAGAACAAGGGAGTTAAAACTCCCAGAGCCAGGAAGGGACAGGCAGCACTGTGTTCTCAGACCAGGGAAGGCCAGTATGTGAGTGTCCTCTGACCATAACCCAGGTGGCTTAAAACAACAGAAATTTATTCTTTCACAGTCCTGGAGGCCAGAGGTCCCTGACCAAGGCTGTAGGTCCAGGCTCCCTATAGATGTTCTGAGAGGATTTCTCCCGCCTTTTCCAGTTCTGGGGGTGCTCCATGCGTCCTTGGGTTGTGGTCACATTACTCCAGTCTCTGTCTTCTCATGGGCTTCTCTGTGTGTACTCTCCTCTGCCACTTATAAAGACACTGTCAATGAATTTAGGGCCACACAATAATTAAGGTTGATCCCATCTTCAAGATCCTTCACTGAAATCATCTGCAAAGACCCTTTTTCCAAGTAAATGCAAATGCACAGCCCTGGATATCAGGTTATGGATGTAACTTTTGACGGGGCCCCATTCAGCCCACCACAGAAGGTGAAAGGAGGTGCATTTTAGATGGGCAGGACTGGGGGCAAGATGAGGGAGGCACTTGGTTCTTCCCTGTCCTCTAGTTCCTGACTTCTTCCTTCAACCTGAGTTCTGCTGTTAGACATGGGCCCCCTCAGGGATCCCCGTGGTTCCTCGGAGTTCCTTCAAGACCCACATAATCCAAACCTTGTGGATCTCTCAATTTTTTTTCTTATCTTTTTTTTTTTTTTGTACTTGGGATTTAACTCAGGGGCACTTTACCACTGAGCCACATCCCCAGGCCTTTATATATTTTATTTTGAGACAGGGTCTCACTAAGTTGCTAAGGCTGGCCCCAGACTTGTGAACCTCCTGCCTCAGCCTCCCAAATCACTGAGATTATGGGTGTTAGGTCAGATCAGAGTCCAGGATCAGGGCAGCTACAAAAGGGAGCTGCCAGCCAGACGCAGACATCACCAGTAGACACGCCTCCTGTCAATCAGCGGGTTTTTTCAGACCTATCCGGGAAGGACTCTGGCCTTCTCTTCCTGCCCCCAAGCCCTCCCCTTCCTGACCCGGCCTTTTGAAATTCTCTCTACAACAGAGCCCCAGCGCCATTTCTCATGGGCACACTCTGATGGACGGGAGAATTCAGCCTGAGAGCGTATATTTCCAATAAAGCCTTGCTGAACGGCTTTAATTCATCTCCTTCTGGTAATCTAGTCTTTACAATGGGCATGTGTTAACATGCCTGGCCTGATCCCTCAATTTTTTTTTTGTTTTGGTACTGGGGATTAAACCCAGGGGCATTCAACTGCTAAGCCACATCCCAGCCCTTTATCATATTTTATTTAGAGAGACAGCCTCGATAAATTGCTGAGGCTGGCTTTGAATTTGCAATCCTCCTGCCTCAGCCTCCAGAACAAGTGGGCACCTGGTCATGATCTGTCTCTCTCTCTTATTTTTTGGTACTGGGGATTGAAATCAGGGGTACTCAACCACTGAGCCACATCCCCAGCCCTATTTTGTGTTTTATGTAGAGACAGGGTCTCTACAAGCAACTGAGTTGCTTAGCACCTCGCCATTGCTGAGGCTGGCTTTGAACTCGCGATTCTCCTGTCTCGGCCTCCCTAAGTGCTGGGATTACAGGCTTGAGCCACTGCGCCCTGCTTGATCTTTCAGTTTTTGACCCTAAGTGGAACCAAGTTGACTCCAGGCACCTCTCTCTCATCCATAAATGAGCACACCCTCACCACACTATGCTTGAATTTGTCCCCACTATCCAAGCTCCCAGGTCTGGGCTGGGTAAGACACCTCCTTGGGTGGCAGACGACAGGCTCCAGCCCAGCCTGTGCAGGGAGGCCATGAAGGGAGGGAGAACAAAGTGCAGGGCAGTGGGCTAGGGGCAGGAGGGAAGCAGGAGTACAGCCAAGAGCGGGCAGCTGAGGCTGAGTGGGCTGGTCCCTGGGCGGAGGACCTGAGTGATGTGAGTACAGAGCAGCAGCTGAGCCCGGGGCAGGGAGGACCAGGCTCTGAGGCGTGTGTGGCACATGCTGTTTGGTTGAGGGCGACAGGAAAACAAGAGCTTAGGAGGACCCCCGCCTCAGGAGCAAAAGGAGAGCAGGCCCCTGCCTGCTGAATCAGGGGTCCTCGACACACCTCGATTTCACCTCAGGAACCACCTTGGCCGGAGTGGGGAGCGGAGTGAGCAGAGAAGGGCCGAGTCTCCTTTGGCCACTACCTTGGTGCTCTGCTGCAGCTGGCCCTGTGTCTCCTTGGGTAGGTGACAGTCTGCTCCCTTAGACCTTCTGAGTGCCCCGCAAGTACTTTTCTGTGTCTCCACAAAAGACAGGGACAAGCCCACTGAGAGCCCAGCACCCCGCGAGCCATCCCCTCCTGGCTAGGACTTCAGGGATTTCCTTGCCGATGGATCCCACAGGAGGGACGCGGAGTCCCCAGGGCTGCCTGTGGGGGTCATCTGATAAACCAAACCAGATACAGCTGGCGTTCCCTCCTCGAAGCCAGACTCACTCGCTTGTCCTCGGGGACCACCAGGCCTCCCTGGAGTTGGCGAAGGGTGGCGCAGGCAGGACGTGCGTCCCGAGGGCGCAGTCAGGGCGCGTCCAGGCGCCTCCAGAGTCACAGCCCAGGCTACGTGCGCTTCGGGTTCTCGGGGGGAGAAGGGGCGGACCTCGGACCGGGAGAAACCGGAGTCGGCCGAGCAGTGACACTGCACTGGGGAGGGGGCGGGGTTGGGTCGGGGGCAGCTTCTTGCTTGCAGGCGGTCCGGCCACAAGGGGCCCTCCTCGCCCAGCTGTCCACGGTGCTGGGCGAGCGGAAGTTAGAACCTCCAGGCAGCGCCCCCAGCCCAGGGCCCAAGCGCTGTGCGAGTTCGGGCCATACCAACGCGTGCGGGAGGGGGACCGCCCGGGCCGTACCACCCGCCCGGCCGGCGGGGGATGCCTCCCGACGAGGGCACCCCGCGACGCCCCGCCCGGCAGGTGGCAGCCCCTCCCCAGGCCGACGTGCAGAAAGGAACGCGCCGGCCTCGCCCGCGGAGGACCGCGCGGCGGCGGGCGGGGCGCGCTGCGACCCCCTGGCGCCCACTGGCTGTGGCGCGGCAGGGCGGGACCGGCTCGGCCGACCATTGGCTGTGGGATAGGTCATTTGCATACGGGGCGGGGCGGCGGGGCCCCGCCGGGGCCCCGCCGGGGGCGCGAGGGTGGCTGTGGCTGCCGCCGAAGTTGGTCCGAGAGCCCGCGACGGCCCTGTACCGGGGTCTCAGGTGACGCACGAGGGGTCCCAGGCTGGCGGGCGGGGCACACCTTGAATGCTGCTCTCCCCTGGGGAATGAAGGGATTGGGCAAGGCAGGGGCGGCGTGGATTGGATGCCCAAGTTGGAGGGGACGGGGCAGGGGGCGACCCCTCCACTCGCCCGCCCGCTGGACCCTCCCTCCAGGCGCAGGGCAGCCACTGCCCACCGCACACTGCGCTGCTCCGGACCCACTGTGCGTGTGACAGCGGCTGATCTGTCTCTGGGCAGCGCGAACCCCTGGCCCCTTGGTGACCTGGGTCTAGCGGGCAGGCGTGTGGCCACACGGGGTCCGAGGGCGCGCACCTACGCCCTGGGAGGAAAGGGCAGCTGGCCCCTGGGTGGGGGCCGCCTCTTAGGCCTTTCTGCCAGAGCCCAGCAAGGAGCAGTGGGGGAGGGAAGGGGGACACTCAGGGGATTCCCTTCCCTCCACGTGTGGGAGACTGAGATTGGGCCAGATACCCTCTTGGAGGGAACTTTCTTCTCCTCGCATCCCAGAGTACTAGACTGTGCTGAGTTTCCAGGAGCCTTCACCAAGGGGTCCAAACTCAGCACAGCCCTGGGCAGCAGGGGTGTTGTGATCTTCAGCCAACAGGACCCTGGCCTGCAGGACCTGCCGCTGGGGACTTCCTGTCCGAAGGGAGTGCAGCTTTGATTCTTCTGCAAGTTTCTGCCATTTCAGTGAGGGAATCAGGACTGTGAACTTCTTTGTGGGGCCCAGGGACAGGCCCCTCAGAGAGTCCCTCTCTGCTGGGTATTCTCAATCACCCTGAAAGTCTGGCTGATGAGTGTCTAGAGCAGCTAGGTCCGGACACCTGCAGCAGGCCCCATCCTCTCCTTTGGGGGCCATGAAGGCTGAAGGCTGGAGCTAGATCACCAGAGAGGGAGGGGCAGGCTTGGTCTAGGCCTCACAAGGACTGTGACTGGCTTTGGAGGGGCACTGTGTTGCCCCCAGTGTGGTGCTATGCCTTGAAGCCTCTGGAGGTGAGAAGGCTGTGTGGCCTTGGGGCCAGGAACCTGCAGAGCTGACTTATTACCAAGCAGCCACTCACTTCTTCACTGAGCCAGGAGTCAATACTACTATGACACTCAGTAGCCAGGGGCCACTTCTGGGCTGGGGGTGAGCAGGAGCTCTGAGGCCAGCAAGGCCTGGCTCTGCCCTCCTGCTGAACTGCCCCAGGCAAGAGAGTGGCCTTGACTGTCTATCCTACAGGGACACCTGGTGGGTGCCTACCTCTGCTGGATCTGGGTCCTGCCCTGCCAGGAATGGACATCTGTGGGGAGCTTGACACTTCTTCATTTCAGCACAGCTCACGCCATTGTCTTCAAAGTAAAAGTTTAAAACTCAAAAGTAAACTTTTCAGCAACTCAAAAGGTTTGCTTAGTGATCTGAAGCACTGACAACTTTTCTGGAGTGTGGGGTTTGGTCCACTTGGAATAGCCACCAAGGAAAAGGGCTCTGCGCATTTCCCCATCCCAGAGCACAGCACCTGTCTGGTAGAGAAGAGGACTTGGCAGCTTTTTTAGGGCCAACATTTGCAGGCCCTGCACAGGGCCTGGACAGTGGCTTCAGAAGACAGGTGTCCTTGGAAGGGCACTGGAAACTCATGGTGTGCACCGGCTTTGTGCCTGCTTTCCCTCAGGGCTAGGGAACATGGGCTCAGACATGGGAGAACATGGCCTAGCGTTCCCTGTGTGTGGGGTGGTCTCTGGTTGACACCTGGCCTTAATTCCTGTTGATCTGTGGGGTTAGCTTGGGAGAAGAACCACAGTGGCTTAGGACTGGTGCCCAGAAGTGCATCCAACCCTCCTGAGTATATGTAGGGGTTTACAGGGGGCTGGGAGGAAGCAGGTCCCAGGCTGCAGCTAGAGCGACCTTTGCATTCTAGACATCACCCCATGTGACCCTGTGTTTGGCCCCACAGTCAGGCAGCAGCAGGCTCAGGTGGGAGAGCAGATAGGAGCAGTAGGCTGGGGGTTCTGGCCTGCTGACACCAGGTTGGGAGCCTTCCTCTGTTGCCCAGCCTTCCAATTCCCTGCTCCCTGCCTCTGGCAGGAAATACCCAGTCCCACTTATTCCCCACAGCAGTGGGCTCCTGGTGGTATTGACCTCTGTAGGGCCCTGAGTGGCTTCTTCGTTCCTCCAGCTCAGGACTTCCATGTACACTGCAGTCTGCCTTAGAGGAAGTGGGGAGCACTGGACCCAGCTCAGAAGCCACCCCAGGAGAAAGCTGAGTCCACTCCAAACATGTCCTCCCATCAGATCCAGCACAAGGCTCCTGTCATCCAGAGTGTCCCTATCCCATCCCTCAGTACCACCCAAGGCTTGGTGCATGACACCTCCAAGTTCTGCTTATCACAAATATCTCCAACCCCAAACACATCCCTTGGACCTGGGAGTGTGCAGTCCTCCTGAGGACCAGGACTCTGGAAGAGGCCACAGCCAGCCAAGGGCCTAGGCAGTGGCTGGGCTATGGAATCTGCCCTGCCCCAATTCCAAAGCTGCAGACTCACAGCAGAAGTTTCAAGCTCATCCTGGGAGGGAGACAAGCCTTGTCCACTCAATGCCCACACCCTCCTTGGGGCTGGCCAAACTCCTCTGCGGGGAGCTTCCGGCCAACCCAGGAGTCCTGGGCCTTCCGCAGTGGGGTTCTCTGGGAGGCAGTAAACTTGACAGGCAGGTGTAACACATCCTGGCATCTGTGGTTCCTATGACTAGTGGCAGCTAAGAAGAGGGGTCCGGGCAGAAACCCAGGCCAGGACTGAGCCAGCAAGTTCTACTAGGCATGAAATCACAAAGGAAAGATCTGAGGGGCAGGCAGTGCAAAGCAGCCAGAATGTGGGGCCCCAGGAGCCTTGAAGCCTACTGAGCTTTGGTCCTGAAGCACTTTCTCCAGGTAGCTTGGTGTCCTCTGCAATGGACCCTGTGTGCACCTCAAGTTCTAGACCCCACAGACATGGCCCGACACAGCTACAGGACACAATCAGGCCACTTTGGGCAGTTTATTGAGGTGTAAGTGTCAGGGTAGGGAGGCAGTGCGCACACATGGTGAAGGGCACAGCCTTTGGCAGCACACATCTACAGGCTGAACACACCATCCACACATCTCCTATCCTCAACAAGCAGTAATGGCCGCTGGGGCCCGGCCACTTCTGGCCAGTTTCTCCAGGGGGCTAGGCAGACTTAGCAAAGATGAGGGCGATCCCTGCCCAGCACTTCCATCCCTTAAAGCAGAACCCCAGGACACTGGGGCTTCCCACTCCATGGGAAAGGAATCTTCTGTGGCCACAGACTTGTTGTCCACTGGCTTGTCCTGGCTGACTTGGCTTGTCCTCAGCTGGCACCACTCTGTGACAGGGGCTGTTACCTCCAGGAACTCTGCCTCATGGGGGCAACTGTGGGAAGGATAATGGCTGAGGAGGCTGAGGCCAGGGCAGGGCCCATCCTGCAGGAGTAGGGGACAGACATACCCTCAGGACTTAGGCTGGGCACTAGGACAGGGCCCTGGGTTGCTCCCTGGAGGGGTTCTTCTCTGGCTGGACACAGAAGATCCTGTGGAGAAATCAGGTCAGCTAGAAGGTGGGGTGGACCCCATTGCCCAGCCTCTTTCTAGAATTGCTCTGACCTGTGTGCCAGAGGGGGCTCTCTCTGGTTGTGGGGGTAGTGGCAGTGCAGCCCCAGTCTGCTGGATGAACTGCTGCAGGTTACACTGTCGGAGCTCCCGGTTTAGCTCCTCCAGCTCCTGGGCCTGGGCCTAGGGGAACAAGGATCCAAAGGGGGCATAACTCTGGTGCCCCCCACAGAGTACCTTCCTAGTCTGACTGTATGTCAGACCCTCAAGTCCACATGGTTGGGGTGGGGAAGTGGCAGGCCAGGGACTCTTAGGCTCACCTGCAGGGCATGCTCAGCAGCCTCCAAAGCCCGGCTCACCAGGGCCAGGCTGCCCTGTACCTCCGCACCCTGCCGTTCCTGAATGGCCAGGTCCTGGCGCAGGCGTTCAGTTGCAGATGCTGTGGCCAATGGGGGCCCAGGGGCCTCAGCAGCCAACCGCAGCTCAACCTCCAGGGCACGGGCCTGAGCATCCAGGGCCTGTAGCCGGGCAGCATGCTCAGCAGTGGCTGCACTCAGTGCCTGCAGGCGAGCCTGCCCCTCTCGTTCCCGGGCTTGTTCCCTCCGCAGCTCCTGCTCCCAGAAGGCTTCATGGCCCAGCTCCTCGGCATTCCTCTGCACCCTGAGCTCCAGGCCCTGAAGGTCTGTGAAGCAGCCTGATATGGGTACTACAGGGGCTGCAGGCTCAGGGGATGAAGGGCTGGGGGCCAGCCTGGGACACCCCAGGCTGAAGGTTAGTGATTTGTGAGGTTCACGACCTGGTGCTGTCCATGGCTTTGGGGGGAGGCTGGCACGAACTGGGCATCGCTCTGGGGGTGGACAGCTGTCTGAGGAGGGCCTCCCAGCCAGGCTGGGCCCTGTCCTCCTCAGAACAAACTGGACATCGCTGGCAAATTGTCCACAGGTGGCCTGGGCACCCACTGGACACTCCTGTGGCAGCAGCTGCCGTTCCTTCTCCCTAAGCCGCTGCACAAGCACAAAGCGGCCTGTCTGGCCTGGGGGGAAAGGGGAGGGTCAGTCTGTCTCCCCAGTCTCTGTCAACTCTGGCTTGAGGATTTGGGGCAGGACAAGAGGGATCAAGAGCCAACCCCACCCTTCTTCAAGGGAAAATGGGGTTGGACCACCAGGCGGCAGCCCAGTCCCACCTGTTGGGCTGTCTGCCCCAAGAAGACTCACCTATTGCTTGGGCTAATGCGATGACCACTTCCTGGCAGGTGGTCTGTTCTGAGACGCCACAGACCACTCGCTGGATGCCATCCACCCACACCTTCAGTTCCATGGCTGCCAGCCCCAAGAACATCCCTGTTCTGTAGGCAGGACACAGAGTCAGGCTCTGCCTGGCCCCAACACAGCCTGGACCTCCTCTCCTCCTGGCCTGCCACTATAACTGGCTCAGGGCTGTGGTCCCTTGGCATCAGGCCCTGCCCTCCAGTACCCAGCCCCACCCTCGGGCCACGCATTCCTAGGGTGGCCAGGGGAACTAGTTTGGCCCCGGTGAGCACTTTGAGACGTCCCCCACTTCACCAGCCTCCTCTTGCCCCGCCCCCACTCCCGGAACGAGGCGAATCATTAACCAGGTCCAGGATTTCCTGTCCCCCGTCACCTGGCTCAGAGGGCACTGCCCCTTCCCTCCCGCGGTCGTCCCCAGGCACTCATGAGCGCCCCACGCAAACAACGCCGTCAGCTACCATGGAAACGCCTCCCTAAGAAAGAGGCTGTCCCGGGCCCCGAGAGGCTGAGAACAGCGACCCAGAGTCGACCTGCATCCCACCGCATCCCAGGACTCCCCCAGAAGCCCTCCCACCTAGCCCGTACGCTCCCCCGGAGGTCCCACCCCTGCCGCGAACACCGGCCGCTCGGGACCTCGCCGTCCCCGCTCCGAAACGGGCGGGTGCAGGTGCGGCGCGGCTCCCACAGGTCTTCTCTCCAAGCCTGCGGGGAACTCCTCAGCCAGAGCCGGCGCCCTGGGCCGGCCCGGGCAGTGGGGAGGCTCGGGAAACCCGCGCGGCTCACCTGGGCGCTCGCGGGCCTCCGGGAGCCTGGCGCCCCGGCGCCGCCGCAACCTGCCGCCCCAGCGCCGCGGCGCGTCCCGGCCCCACTGCTTCATTGGCCCGCGGCCCGCACGTCCCGCCCCGCCGCGCCCCCATTAGCTCCGGGGCGCGAGCCTCCCGCCCCGCGCCCACTCCCATTGGCTGCCTCTGCCCGCCCCGCCCCATTGGCTCACCGCCCCCGCCCCGCCCAGCGGCGCCCAGGTGTGGGCGGGGCGAGAGGGCGGTACCCAGGCGCCGCCGCTCCCAGGCAGCGAACCACGCGGAAGCGCGTCTGCAGCCGTGGTGCGTGGGCGGCGCGTTGCGGCAGGTGTGAGGCCCAGCTCCCAGACCGACTTCCTCCGCTGCCTCCTAGTGCAGCAGGTCCTCTTCCAGGGAGCGGCGCGGGCCTGGGATTGCAGTCTGGAATGTGCCCCAGGGCAGGAGGGCCGGAGCCGCTCCTTCCTTCCTTGACCCGCTGCGAGGGGTTGGGCCCCTCCGACCGTGCCCCCTGGGGCCTGTAGCCCGGGACTCGGAGTTGGGGGAGTGTGAGCCCGCGCGGGAACGAGGTGGAGCCTTGAGGGCAATACGGAGCTGGTGGGCACTTTAGCCCTGCCTGGGGAGGAGGTCCGCCCTGAGGCCGCCAGGGACAAAGGCTTGGGTCTCTGTTTGACTCTCCTTTCCGGCCCCAGTGAGGCCCACTGTCCTGAGCTGTGGGCGCCCAGGCCTTCCCACGGTTAAGCAGGCTCGAAGCTGCTCCTCCAACTCTCCCTTGTTGTCCTGATGGGTGAACCCATGCCAGCTGGGCGGCCAGGGCCCTTCTACCTCGTGGCCACCCACTCTGCTCCAGTCAGACAGTCGCAGGTTGGGGGGCCCTACCTTAGGCCTCCTGTGCTTAGTAGAGTAGGCCCCACCGGAGGGAAGGCCGAACGTATGAGTGATAGATGCCCCACCCGTCTCTGGACCTAACTTGTCCTGGGGCAGAAGGATGGACTCCCCTGGGCATTGTGTGTGTAGATGCATGTGAAGCTGAGGCTTCCAGCTTGGGAATTAAGGGAGTGTGTGTCACCCACTGAGGCTGGAGGGAGGGTGTCCTTCTGCAGGCTGGTTTGGCACAGCCCCTCCTCTGGTTTTTCATCCCCATCCTCAACTCCCCACCCCCAAGTCAGCTCAGAGCCTGGGTGTTTTCCACATTCTCAGGACACACCCACACCCAGACTGGTCTCCCTGCCAGGGCACCAGAGTCCCGAGTACTCACTAGTCACCAGTAGCTAGGGAGGGGCTGCGGGGCCCTATGTGGTCCCCCAGGCCTGCCCAGCTTAGCCTCCCACATTCCCCAGCTGGGCCAGTCCAGAACTCGCTGGAGGCCTTGGGGCCAGGTTCTCCTTGGAGGTTCCTGGTTACAGCCCCTCCCCTTCTGAGTGCCAGTGTCCATGGCAACAGTAGAGAACCCTCTCTTCCCAGGAGCTCAGGCCTCAGGTGAGTGCTGGGCATGAGGCCCATGGTTGGGGACACAACTGAGGGTCACAGGCAAAGGGCCAGAACCTTTGACACTTGCTCTAGGCAAGGGGGACAGGAGGCAGCAGGGAATGTGGAAACATGCCATCTGGGGAATGAGCTACTGCCTGGTGTGAAACACAGAGGATCTCCACATGAGCAGCAGTTCCTCACCCTGTGGGGCAGACACAGAGCCCACTCGGGCTGTGTGAGTGCCCGTCAACCAGCAGTGCTGCTCGGGCCTCTCTGACACAAGGAGGGCCCTAAAGGGCACACACCTGGGACCCAAGCCACATTCAGCCCTGTTGCCTCTCCCAGCTCCAGAGCAACATCAAGCATGGCCCCAGAGTCTGGCCAGGAGTCCGAAGAAAAGCAGGTGCCACAAGTCCCAGCAGGTGGAGAGCCAGTCAGCGGTGATTTGAGTCCTCCAGCTGGCACACACACAGACACAGCGGCTCCCCCGGGCCCCCAGAACACCAAGACCCACTCCAGACGGTTGCCCTCTGTTCACCTGCAGTAAGGAGGGAAGGGAGGAGTGGCCAGCCTTCTGGGCAGGACCAAAGAGAGGGCTAGGCCTGATCGAGGGGTACTGGCACTGCAGGTTGGCCCCTGAAGCACTGGACCCCCGCACCTTGCGGCTGCTGTGGGAGCAGCGGGAGCTGGAGATCCAAGCACTGCGGTGGGCCATCCGAAATGGGCCGCATGCCCGGCACTGCTACCTCCTGCAGGAGGTGTCAGGGCTTCCATCTGAGAGGTCAGCAGCCAGGCCACTACCCAGCCCAACTCCTGGTTTCTGTCTACACCAACTCCAGTCACTACCTCGATTCTTACCTGGACTTTGGCCTCTGGCCCCAGTCCTTGCCTAGTTGATGCTACACCCAAACCCTGAATGTTACTGTCCTGTAACCCTAATCCTGATCTTGAGCACATGGACCCCTGCCCTGATGGGTTAGGACTTATCTACCCTGCTCTGGCTGGCTGCACTGTGTGCCCTCTGTATAATGGCTGTGGGACTCTTCATTTGCTGCTGACCTGACCTCAGAAACCCCAGCTGACCCAGAGGTGAGGCTACTGATGTTGCCCCTCCTCCCAGGAGCTTCCACAGTCCAGACAAGTTTCTGCAGGACCAGGTGGAGAAGCTGACTCTGGAGCTGAAAGCACAGAAGGAACAGGCCCAGCTGGTGAGGGGTGGGGGTCAGGAAGTGGGCAGGGCTTGTAGGGGGTGGGCCTGCAGTAGGCCCCTAATCCAGTGCTCCTGAGCAGGAGAAGGAGCGCTTGGAGGAGCAGCTGATGCAGACCGTGAGCATGCTGCAGCATCTGGAAGCTCAGCTGCAGGCCTTCCAGAAGTCCTGCCTCCTGCAGTTGGCCTGCTCCTCCTGGGTGGGCCGAGTACTGCGGTCCCAAACTGGCAGTGTGGAGGTGAGCCAGTGCCTAAGATCCACAAGCACTCTTGCCTCCCAGGCACCCCTTCCAAGCCCTCCCTGGAACTTCCTAGGGTGGCCAGCATGGCTCCTTCAGGCAGGTGCCCGTGCTGTGCCCGCCTAGAGAGCCTGCCCCTCTTATGCAGAGGAGAATCATGTAGCTTGCAGTTCCTCTCTCCAAACCTGCCTTGGCGAGGTCAAAGGAGGCGGAATACTGTCTGGAAGGGGTGCTCCCCCCAGCTCCTCATTTCATTTGGGGAATGGGTGCTGGTGGTTGAACCCAGATCTTGGTGCATTCTAGGCAAGAGCTCTACCACTGAGCTAACCCCCGGTCTCTGTGGTCCCTTCCTGCAGGTGGTCACTGCAGAGACTTTAAGGGATTCCAGTGACTTCTCTGAGAATGAACAGGCTCCCACAGCTGAAGAGGTGAGCAAGGCCTCCCATGTGAAGAGTCCACATTGCTGGACCAGGATTCTGGAGCCCAGCAGGAGGGGAGAGCCTCAAGCCTGTTGCTTTCTGGCCAGGGTTTCCGGCTGCAGGATGTGAACTGGAACAGCATCGCCCAGCGGTACCCCAATCTCTTCATGGATTCCAGCACAAAGCACAAGTAACTGCACTGGGCCCAACTCCCCAGGGGTAAGGGGAAGTGGGGGGTTGTCTTGGCAGAATGGACCAGGTACCTGTTCTATCCTTTGGTGTCCCCAGACAAATCATGTAATCCCTCCAAGCCTCAGTTCTGATCTTAGAGTGAATTAGGGACGAAGAGCAGGGGCTTCTGGGCCATCACTGCCCTGTCATGAGCTGGGTCTGGGTCCTGGGCACCCAGAACACAAGCTGAATTGCCTGCTGCTTTGGGAGGCCAGGTGAGGGCAGAGCTGGGGCCTGGGAGCCAGACCGCCCACTGACCAGAGCATGGCCTCAGGCAGCCCCAGCAGTCCCCACCACTGGAAAAAGCAGGCTCGGATTCCTCCATCAAGCGCATGAAGAAACATTCCAAGAGCCTGGAGTGGAGCTCCCTGCCCTGCATGGGCACCAGCAGCTCCGGAGCTGCTGGTTCTGACTCTAGCAGCTGCCAGCTGGTCTTGCATTCTGGAGTGCAGAAGGCAGCAGGGTACCCACCCCAGGCACAAGGCTTGACATCTTCAGAGCAGATCCCCACAAGGGCTTGGAGCTTCAGCGGAGATTCGGAAGGTGGAGTGGGGTGCATCTCTTCATCATCCTCCTGTATCCCCCCTCCCATCTTTCTCCAGAGCCCTAAACCAGGTCCTTCAGCCCCTAGGGTCCAGCCACCCCTCCTGCCAGGGATCTGACCCCTGGCGCTGTTCCCCTCCCTCTTGGACCCCACCTGCTGCAGGCCTGGTCTGGCCTCACAGGAGACATCCCCATTGGACCATCCGTGTGAGGGCCTCCCTCCCCGAAAGGGCTCCTTTCCCTAGATCACCTGAAAACCTCACAACCGCTCAGCAAGACCGCCCAGGAGCCCTGCACAGCCCATGACCACCAGTGTGTCAGTCGCCAGTTGAGGTGAGGGGACCACCTAGGCAGGACCCCCAGGCGGCTGTTGGGGGCAGAGCCTCCACATCAGGCACAGCACCCTCTCCCTGCCCCAGCCCTGCTGGCTGCTGCCTGAAGATTGTGGCCGTGAGCCGCCGTGAGAAGTTCGTCCGCATCCTCAACCAGTCGCTGGAGCAGACAGTCGACCTGGACGGGTTCATGCTGCAGCAGGTCGCGGGCAACTTCCCGGTGTGCATGTACCGCTTCCCGCCCGGCACGCTGCTGGCGCCCCAACACCACATCACGGTGCGCCCTGCTGTCCTGAGCCCACGTGACCCTGCATCTGCCTGTGCTGCCCCTCACCCAGTGCCCTCTGCCGTGCCTAGGTGTGGGGTGAGGGGACCAGCCGCACCAAGAAGCAGCCACCTCGGTCCTTGGGCCGGGATGCCGTCCCGTTCCACTCCAGCCTGGGCTGCATGACGCTTCTCCTGAATCCCGAGGGCCAGGTTAGTGCCGGTCCAGGCCCAGGAGCAAGTCTGGTGGGCCTTGTGGGGTGGGGGTGACTAGAGCTGCCACTGCTGGCCCTGTAGGTCCTCAGTGAGCACCAGACTCCACACCGTGTGACTTCGGGCTCAAGGATCTTCACTGACAACACTGACTGGTCCATTGACCGCTTCCCGCTCTCAAAGGCCCGGCCTAGTGCCGACACAAGCGAACCCCAGAGCCGGCCTCAACCCCCGCGCAAAGGCCGGGTGCGGGAGACGGGAACCCGGCGCCAGAGGCATGGGTGGGCACCGCAAGCCCCTTGGTCCTGCCCCAGCAAAACCTCATCCCGACCCCCTTCAAGTGACCGCCACCCCGCCCTCTGCCTTCTAGGCCCCGCCTCCACTAGGACCACTTCCTTGGCAGGTGCTCTCCGGTATCACCACCGACCTTGCCAACCCCTGCCCAGGAGTTATCCAGGACCCCTGCAGGGCCCGCCACCTCCCCAGGCCTGGAACCCCTTCAGTGTGCCTCTTCCTGGTGGGCTGTGGCCTCACAACCCCCTTGCCTCCCAGGATGCAGGGTATCTTGCCACTCCTAAGCACCGGCCAGTCTTTCCACCTGCCAGAGGTGCCAGTGAGACCAGAAGACACCCAGTCTAAGACTCTGGAGCTCTTGCCTGCTATCCCCCGTGAGCAAGCTGGGGCCCAGAGGGAGGGGTGAGTGGGCAGCAAGAGGGCTGGGCTGACCCCACAGTCATTGTCCCAAACAGAGGCTGGGCTGTGTCCCCAGGACTGCCCCACCAGGAAGGAGCGCAAGGTCCGGGTGAGTGCATGCATGCCCTGCTCTTCCTGCAGACACTGGTTCCCACTGGCATGGCAGCTGCTCCTCCTACCCACACCCACACCCACACCACACCCAGCGCGCACAGCTTTCAGGCCCTGATGCTCCCCAGGTGTGCAGGAAAAACGTGGACCGAAGCTGCCCCATGGTGACCCTGTCGGTGCAGAGCACAGCTGAGAGTAGATATGGCTTCCGCTTCCTCAGCTGCCCTCCCATCACTGTGGACACATGTCGGCGGGTGTAAGGCGGTGTGGCCAGGCAGCAGTGCCAGCTGCATAATTTATTGAACCAACGTTGCCTACAAAGTAAACTGCATTTCTGTACACCCGAAAGTCGAAAATGATTCTCTTGGTTTTGGGGGCATCCTGCCCCAAGAGGAGGGACCTGCACCTCTCAGCCTCTCAAGGGAAACCCCACAAATCCACCAGGGATGGGAGGCCTGGCTTTGCCCACAGCAGCCAAGGGCCAGCAGCGAGGACCCGGGGCTGTGTCAGTGGAGAGAATGGCCTGGAGCCCAGAGGCGCCTGGAGAGCCAGCCCCAGGTCCTGCCACTCAGCCCAGCCTGCCCCCTGACCAGGCCTGCCCCCGACCGGTTCTCCTGGGAAGGCTAGGCCCCATGGGAGGGGCGGGCAGCTGAGGAGTGACGAGGAGCTGGGGCTGACCTGCGTTCTGCTCTGTGCTGCCTGCTGACTGGTCCCAACCTCCGATTTCCCTCCACCAAAAGGGGCCTCTTCAGGGCCAGACCCACTCTCCACCCCCATGCCTGCCTAGATGCTCCAGGGTCTATGAAGACACAGCCCTCCTGGGGCTCCTATGACCCCAGCGGCACCCCTTGGCCCCAGTCCAGGCGAGCCTGGCAATTGGCGGGGGCTTATACTAAGGGTGGGAGTGGGTGGGGGTGATAGGGTTCAGGTGGGGCAGGTAGCAGAGGCCTGGATGTCTGGCCGCTAGATCTTGTGTTGGCTTTGGGTCTGGGAACCCCTGGGCTTGAGCACTGGGGCCTGAGGCCACCGCCAGGACTCCCACCCAGACTGCCCAGGGCTCTGAGCCTTCGCTGTCTGAAAGGCAGTGCTGCAGAGCCCCTGGGGGAGCTGCTGCCAGAGTCAGGTGGCGTCGGGTGCTTGGGGGGAGAAGGGATCAGGTGAGAGTCCAAGGTCCTGGAAGGCTCTAGAAGCAAGGAAAGAGGCAGCCTGTCAGACCAGCAGGCCAACCTGTGTTGCGTCCAGAGGCAGACGGGGCCTGGGGGGGAGTGGTACTCAGGCTGCAGTGCCCACCATGGCCCCACAGGTGGCAGCACCCGCCTCCCAGGCCACCTGGTCCGCCCTACTTCCTGTGCTCCCCAGGGAAGCTATGGCCCCAGCCCTCTGACCTCCGACTTGCTTAGACCAGCCCTCTGGGGCAGGCAGAGGCCACAAAGCCTAGACTATGGCTTTGTGGACTATGGCTGGGTCCAATCTCCAAGGCCCAGCTCACACGCTGGTTACCTCGAGCCAGGTCCTAATATTCTGTTGTAGTGTGAGGCAGGTGGCCAGGGTCACCCAGTGCCCACCTGGACTTGGCACTGTCTCGTAGTTCCCTACTTCCTCACTCCAGGTTCCCCTTCCTCCTGGCCTGCCTCCTTCAAGCGCTGCAGTCCTGGGTGGTGAGCTGTGGTTTCCTCCTGGCTATCTCAGGCATCCTGCCCGGGGACCAGCCAGCCCATGGAGGGCAGAGATTTGGTGGCCTCAGCTGCCCATCTCCCTGCCCTGAGAATCACTCTGCTGACCTTTAAGCCTCTGCTCCCTTTCCCCTGCTTGTCCCTCCTTAGGTTTGCCCACTGATCTGGGTTTGGGGCCTTCCTGCTTTGGCCATGGGCACTCTGAAGCCAGTGTTCCTTAGGCAGAGCCCTGCCTGGCTTCATCCTACATGTCCTCAGCCCAGCATAGGTCCCTGGGATGAGGTGGTAGTGGTCCCGGCTTGCCTTGGTCTCCCAGGGAACGTGGTGGTTGCCCTCCCACTCCTGGCCTTTTGCCCACTCCCCTGAGAACTAGACATGTCCAGTGGGTACATCTGCTTGTGAATGGCCCTGGCTCCTCTGAGTCCCCACCTGGTATGCCTCATTCTTTGGTGCAGACCCCTCTGGACTTGGCACACACCCCTTATGGAATGCCCTTCTTTCATCCAGCACAGGCGGCCTTGAGGTCCAGTGGCCTCCCACCCCAGGAGAGACCTTCCTGCACAGCCTCTCCCCAAGTCTA
Organism: Xerus rutilus; assembly: GCA_028644305.1. Lineage (NCBI taxonomy): Eukaryota > Metazoa > Chordata > Mammalia > Rodentia > Sciuridae > Xerus > Xerus rutilus. The sequence goes on along the minus strand of CM053399.1, from coordinate 260,937 downwards.
ACTGAGGAAGAGGCCACACTTACACAGGCTGGTCTAAAGTTTGGGGCCCCTGTCCCCAGGTGGGCAGTACCTGACATGTGGATCACCCACCTGCAGGGAAAGTGCCTGAGGCCAGGCTCATGGGACAGGGGACAGTCTTGGGTCCAGCCTGGTCCTCTTGCTCTTCGGGGGCCCTCCACAAGTCCTGGGGGGCCACAGCCCCTTCCCGCTGGGACTCCATCTGCCTGTGGGGACGGGAGCTGGGGTAGGGAGAGGGGAGCTGCAGCCTTGCCCCTCTTGGACTCAGTTCCAAATGGTGGGTAAGATGGTCCCCCAGCCTCAGGGTTCCGTGACCAACTTCTCAGGCCATCTGGGGTCTGGTGACTGCTCTGTCAAGGCGTCCAGCCCCAGCCCAGCCCCCACACCAGGCAGGATACACAGTGGAAGGGCTGGGCAGCGGGGAGCACGCACCACAGGCCAAGCTCCCTCCAGGCCTGCAGCCCCACCATGCTCAGGAGGTCACAGGTGTCTGCAGGGCCAGGCCCTGGGGTGGAAGGACTGCTGTCCAGATGTGACTTGTGTGGAGGCAGCTGCTCCCAGGGTGCCCAGTCCTGAGGAGGAAAAAAGCTGGTTTGGGAACCCTGTCCTTGGACTGGCGGTGGCCAGGGGCATTGCACACCCGAAGCCCTGGGCCCTGGTGCGCGGTGGGGGAGGGACTCAATGCTCCCCGTGGTGGGCTGGTCCCTACTCCCTTGTAAGGGTGGAAGGTGTACCTGGTTGTGACGCCTGCGTTCCCGCAGGCCTTTGGTGGGGTTCCCGCAGAGGACTTGGCCAGCGCCTGAAGAGAAGGGCGTGTGACGAGCCTGCCTTGGGGTCAGGGGTGCAGGGCCAGCTCTGGGCCACAGTGGGTCAGTTACCATGGGTGAGTTTGCTGGTGTGGTCTTCCGGGGCCAGGTCCTTGGAAAGCAGGCGTTCAGGCAGGGTGCTCCCAGGGACCAGCAGGGACAGGGCCCAGGGCTGGGTCTCAGGTAGGGCGAGGGCCGGATCAAGTTTCCACATAGTGGCTCCATGGGGAACATCTGTGCAGGGTCAGAACCAGAGGTCACTGGGGCACATGCCAGCTGGCCAGCCCTTGTCCACAAGGTCATAGCTCACACCCCCAAGAGTCTGTGAGCCCTAAGCCTGGCCTTTAATAGTCCCTTCCTTCCAGAGAGAACTTGAAACTCAGACCCTCCTCCCTGTCTGCAGATAAACGGAGAGGCCCACTGGTATAGACCACAGGGACAGCAGCCTGGCCTGGAGGCTGAGGTGCTGCTTCTGGGGACCAGAGGTCAAAGCTGGGGGAGGCAGGGGCTACAGCCGTCCACCTGAGCGGCCGGGTCTGGGGAGCCTCTCCCCCACAGGGTACTGCAGCACAAGGCGAGGTTTCCAGGGGCGTCTGCCCTACCCTGTCGGGGGAGGATGCTGTCCAGCACGCGGCCTTCCTTGATGGCCTCCTTCACCATGAGCCAGTCCTGGCTCAGCTCCTGGGTGGCAGGCAGGTCAGTGTGCATGGTGGACACCTCATCTAGCACTTGTAGCTGGGGGATGAGCTTCCTCACCTCCACCCTGTAGTTGTAATCCCAGGGTGCCTGCAGGATAAGGGAGAGGGACTGCAGGCCTGGGTCTACAGGCCCTGTAGGCCCTTGTGTCCTAGAGCACCAGATCCCTGTGGGGCAGGGCAGAGGGGTCAGGCTGACCCTGCTGAACCCAAGGGACAGTGGGGACTGGGTTCTCACCCATCCAGGATGGGTGACTTCACCCTCCAGGCCCATGCCAGGGTCCAGTGATGCTGTCTGGCCCACAGAGCTGCCCTGGGCTCAGGCTTCTGGCTCAGCTGAGCACCCACTGTGCACTGGCTGGACCCTGGTCCACTTCTGGCTGGACCCTGGTCCCAGCAGCAGAACCACCGAGCGGCAGTTGTTGGGACGGGCAGGGTGGGGCAGGGCCAGCTGGCCTGGTGCTCCCGGGCCATGATGTGTATGTGGCAGTCCCAGCAAAGCACGCACAGGCCCATTAGGTGAGCGCATGCCCTCCGGGGTGTAGTGGGCCTGCGGGGGGTGGTCTGGGTGGGCCTACATGGTGTGTGCATGTGGGTCTGTGTGGCTGGGGCGTGGACCCCACGGGGCTGTGTGCCCAGGCTGGGTGGCACGGTGCAGGCACGTGTGTCCTGTGGGGTCTGCTGAGATTGCTCAGGAGGGTGCCCTGCTGCACTCGGGCCTCCCGTAACAGAAGAGGTGGAGCTCACAGTGAAGAGCCGTGGGAGGTGGTGGGCACAGAGGCCCCTGACCCATGGACCCCTCCCAGCACACACACCTTGCTGGAGTGGCCAGGGGCTGGCTGCAGGCACACCAGGTTGCCCTCCAGGGTGAGTGTGGTGAGCCGCGGGCACAGTCGCAGGCAGCGCACCTGCCCGAGGTCCTCCACACTGTTGCCCTCCAGGTCCAGAACCTCCAGCTGCTCTAGCAGACACAGCGGGCTCAGGTCCGAGATGTTGTTGTAAGAGACGTAGAGTTCCTGGGGCAGCGTGGGGACTTCAGCTGGGTCTGACCTGGCCTCACCCCCACCCCAGGTGCCACAGACCCACCTTTAGCACTGGGAAGGAGCCAATGCCATCCAGGTCTGTCAGGCCACAGCGAGCCAGCCATAGCACCTGCAGGTGGCTCAGAGAGGTGCCCAGGTCTCTGCAGAAGGCAAAGCAGGATAGGCAGTCTGTCCTGGGTGGAGAGCCCTCTCTGGCCAGGGAAGGCCTTGTGCCCAGCCCACCCCCCAGTTTGGCTCCCTGAATGGTACAGGCACAGTTGTGATTGGCACATGGCAGCCTCCAGCTGAGTGTCCCCCTTGCTGTCTGTCCCTCCTGTTCTCTGGCATGGTCGGAACGTCCCCCACCTGCTCTGGCCCTGCAGGCCTGGGCCTGTCCTAAGGGAGTTGCCCCTGCCCTGGATGGCTTGGCCCAGCCACACTTGCTGCGGTCCCTGCCCTGGATGGCTTGGCCCAGCCACACTTGCTGCGGTCCCTGCCCTGGATGGCTTGGCCCAGCCACACTTGCTGCGGTCCCTGCCCTGGATGGCTTGGCCCAGCCACACTTGCTGCAGTCCCTTCCTTTCCAGCCTCTGCTGCAGCCCCAGGGCCTCCTTGTGTTCCTGCAGCACACCACAGGGGGCCACATGCCACCCAGAGCCACCCTTGCCCCTCTGCCTGTGGGGACGCTCTTCCTTCAGGCTCTGCAGCGCTGGTCTGCTCTTGCTCTGTCTCAGCCTCAGGCTCTCTGTGAACAAGTGAGACTTCACAGCTAGTCCTCTGCTTTGGCTCTTTCTCCAGCTCCTGGCTCCCCTTGGGTTAGGTCTCGTCCACCATGCGTCCGGGGTCTGTCCTTTTCCTGCAGTGTCCTAATCTCCACATTTGCTCTGATATCTGTCCTTCATCTGTAAATTCATGGTTGATCCTGTCTATTGCTTTAAATGACTTTTCCAGTCACCTCTTCCCCAGCTGGGATTTGTGCTGGCTGCCTCCTTCAGGAGGGCTGAGACTCTGCAGCTCTAACTGCTGGCAGGTTCCCTCCAGGGCTGCAGCCATGTCCTGCACGTGCCTGGTGGGAGGGCCTGGTCCTTGCCTCCTGCCCTCCAAGCGCAGGCCTTGTCCACCCTCTTTGGCTTCCAGGGTTTCCAGGGGGAAGTCTGAGGAAAGACTCACTTGTGTCTTGTGACACAAGTTCTTACAGGCAACTTGGCCTCCTTTTTTCTTGTCTGCCCAAATTTTTGCCTTTACCTGGAAGTCCAGTAATTTCATTTAGGATGTCTTCCTTTCCATCTGCAGGTGAAACACTGCTTTTACTTCTGATGAGTGTCCTGACTCCTGACGTGTTTCTCTGTTCTTGTTTCAGTTCACCTCTGCAGAAATTCACCTGTGCACGAATCTCCTAATCCCTCTCTCTTGGTCCGTCTGAACTCCATCACTGACAGTGGACTGTGTTCCTCGTCCTGCCTTTCCTCGTCCTGCCTTTCCTGTGTCCTCCGGCTGTCGGAATCCCTGGAGGTCTGTGCTTCGGTCCACCCCTTCGGAGCCTGCACACGTCTCTCCTCAGCAGCCTGTGGTTCAGAGCAGGCAGCAGCTGGGCGAGCTGTGAGTCAGTGGGTGACCTTGGTTTCTTCTGGTGGCCACATGACTCCTCTTGTCATAGAAGAAGAAGCATCAGGGAACAACTTGGATCAAAGAGGAAAAGTATGAGATCTTTCGAACTAATGACAGGAAGCAAAACATATGCTGTTGAGGGGTCCTGCCCAAGGTAGCAGGTGAAGAGAAATCCAGGTCTTTGATGGATTTATCAAAAAGCCAGGAGGGTTAGAACAATTAAGACAAGGCTTCAGCTCAGGGTGCTGGAAACAACAGCAGCAACAACAGACCCAAGAAGGAAGGTCTGATGGAGTGAGGGTGGGCAGCCACAACCACAGGAACCCCAGAGATGAGGGGCAGCCCAAAGCTGATCCAAACAGACCTCCACAAATTGACTGAGGAAAAGAAAAGAGATGATGCAGATACATACATACAATTAAAAAGATAGCCACAGCAGCAATGTAAGGTAGCAGAGGCCGCTGTGAGCAAAGTATGCGCCAACACCTTTGGAAACTAGAAAAGCAGCAACATCAGAAACAGAAAGCGTGGTCAGACCAATGGTCATTTAGGAGTCTAGCTCGGAACCAGTTTTAAAAGTATATTCTAACCATCCTGGAATAGATAATTTCCATATTTTAAGATAATTTTTCATATAAGAAGTTTCAAAAATAGAGCGATTGGCTGGGTGTGATGGTGCACACCTGTAATCCTAGGGACTCAGAAGGCTGAGGCAGGAGGATCAAAAGTTTGAGGCCAGGTTCAGCAACTTAGCGAGACCCTGCCTCCAAGTAAAGGGGGACTAGGGATGTAGCTTAGTGGTAGAGCACTTGCCTAGCATGTGTGAGGTCCTGGGTTTAATCCCAGTAATAAAATAAAATAGAGCAACTTTTTTTTTTTTTTTTTTTTTTTTTAAATATTTATTTATTTATTTTTTAGTTTTTAGGTGAACAGAATATCTTTGTTTTTATGTGGTGCTGAGGATCGAACCCAGGGCCCCACGCGTGCTAGGCGAGCACGCTACCACTGCGCCACAATCCCAGCCCCAAATAGAGCAACTTTTAAAAAGTATGAAAAACAGAAGGGACACTTCATGAGTCAATTCTTGATTCTAGAACCAGCAAAGTACAGTAGTAGGAAATGAAAGGATCATGCTTATGGAGATAGATCTGAAACTGCCAAGTCAATGTTATCTGAACATCACGGTGAATTTAAAACAACTCAGGACAGTCCAGTAGTGCTCATGTGGGCACCAGGACGAATCACCAGTGTAGGAGCACCACTACGTCTACTGAGAGAACTTCAGGCACCAGTGGCCTGGGGAGCAGCTTCACCTGTGGTCACGCTGACAGGTGTGGACTGCAGGGAAGAGGCTGACATGTGCCCCTGCCATCCTGATTAGAATGGAAAATGAAAAACCTCAAAATAGTGAGGCCTGGGAGAAGGAAGGAAACAGAAAGGCACACATGGATAGCTTTCATCTCTTCCAAGATCAGTCCTTTCCAGATGCTGCCACAGGTGGGGAGAAGGTGTTTCATCCAACCTAGAATGAGAGTCCCCGGGAAGCACTAATCTCCTCCAAGATAACTGCTCTCCAGGTGCTGGCACCGACCCCGACCCGACGCCAGTCCCTGAGTTCATACACTGGCGGGCTCACTAGTAGCCCTGACCTGTGCAGGCCTGGCCCTCCTTTGGTTGGCGGTTCACTTTCCACTGGGAGAGTGTGTCCAGGAGAACCACGACTCCATTGCTGGCTCATCTGTGACGTTTGTGTCCGGCCTGGTCTTCGGTGCTAACAGTGGGTTCCCTGACCGGGAAGGAGAGGATGATGAGGTCCACCCTTCCCTGTGCTCCAAACCCTTCCCCTTCCCCTGAAGTTAAGTTGAGCGACTGGTGGGACCTGGGAAGTGGCTGCTGAAGTGTCTGGCACCCTCGAGGATCTCTGAGGCCAGGAACCCCCAGCCACAGCCCCTGCAGCTACGCTGAATCCCCAGGCTGACGGCTCCCCTCTCCTCCCTCTGCTCTACGGACGAGACCCTCCACACCCTCAGTCCTCTGCCTGAGCCGCTGCCAGTGTGCAACCCGTAACCGACCCCAGTCCTGGGCTAGGTTTTCACCGCCTATGCTGTGTGGATGCAGCAGGGATTTGTACGGAGTCCTGTATGTTGCTGAAGACATCCTCGTTCGGACCCCTTCCCACCCCTTCCTCCCCTCCCCACCTTGCCTTGCACACCCAGCAAGCCTCATGGGTCAGGGGCCTCCTTGCCATTTTGCTACTGCGTCCACCACCAGCCTTCCTATTTCTTTGGAGAGGTCAGCCCCCTGCGTTCCTTCTGTACCTCCTGGGTGGAGACTGCACCCTGGGCTAACTGGGACCCTGTCCCTTGCCACTGACTGAAGGAAGGACGTTTCTTTCCCTGGCTGGAGCCTGGCTGTAGCTGAGCAGCCAGAGCCCCGGGGCTGGAATGGAGGGCCAGTGCTGTCAGGATTCGCTGCCACTGCACAGGTCCTAGGTGACCTGGCCACATGTGGGAACAACGGCAAGAACTCAGCAAGCCTCAGACACAACCAAGACAACCTCCAGTGTTTCTACTGATTTTTTTTTTTTTTTTTTGCGGGAGGATTACAGGCATGTGTGCTGTGCTTGATGTTTCTCCTGATTTTTGAAAGCGATTCTAAGTCAATACAGAATTTCTCTATATGTTCAATAAGCAACTAAAAAGTACAACAGAAACAAGCCTGTATTTAAAACCCCAAACATATGGTACCAAGGGGATTTGTTCAGTCCTGGCTTCAGGGAGACCCTGGTTCAGAGGAGCGGGTGTCCCCCAAGTCTGTCCTGGTGTGGGGTTCTGGTTGGAGAGGAGTGAGTGTCCCCCAACTCTGTCCCAGTGTGGGGTTCTGGTTGGAGAGGAGTGGGTGTCCCCCAGCTCTGTCCCGGTGTGGGGTTCTGGTTGGAGAGGAGTGGGTGTCCCCCAGCTCTGTCCCGGTGTGGGGTTCTGATTGGTGTGATCGCAGCCCTGGCCCCATTGCCAGTGGTCAGAGTGGGACACTGTGCTGTGGCCCTTGCCACAGGGCATGAGGAGGAATGCTGGGGACGTTCTACCTGCTCTTCCCAGTAGACAGGGGCTCATTCCCAGCTCTGGTGAATGTACCCCAAAGTCCTGCGCTGGCATTGACCAGTGGAACAGAGTAAAAGAGACAAATCCATACGACTACAGTCATCTGATCCCTGATAAAGGTGCCCAAAGTATACACTGGAGGAAAGACAGCCCCTCTTCTAATAAAGGGTGCTGGGAAGACTGGTTATCCACATGCAGAAGGGTGAGACTAGACCCTCAAATCTCCCCCTGCACAAAAATCAACCCAGAGTGGATCAAAAGACTTCCAAATTAGACCAGAAACTATGCAACTCCTAGAAGAAAATGTAGGGTCAGCAAACCAGACTTTGGGCACAGGCAACAACTTTCCCAACAGGACCCCTAAAGCCCAGGAGTTAGTTAATGGGTTGGCATCAAATTAAAAAGCTTTTGCACAGCAAAGGAAACAAGTGGGAATATGAACAGGGAGCACAACAAAGGGGGTAAAATCTTTGCCAGTGACTCTTCTTTTTTTTTTTTTTTGTGGTACTAGGGATTGAACTCAGGGGTACTCGACCACTGAGCCACATCCCCAGCCCTATTTTGTGTTTTATGTAGAGACAGGGTCTCACTGAGTTGCTTAGCGCCTCGCTGTTGCTGAGGCTGGCTTTGAACTCGCGATTCTCCTGTCTCAGCCTCCCTAAGTGCTGGGATTACAGGCTTGAGCCACCGCGCCCGGCTTGCCAGTGACTCTTCTGATGGGATTAATATCTAGAATATTAAAAAGAACTCAACAAACACCAAATAATCAAATAGCCAATTAACAAATTGGCAAATGAGTTAAACAGACACTTCTCAAAAAAAGGAGCACAAATGGGCCACAAATACATGGAAAAAAGCTCAGCATCATTAGCAATTAGGGAAATGCAAATGAAAACCACACTGAGACGTCACCAAGACGTCATCTCACACCAGTCAGCACAGCAGCCACCAGGAACACAAACTGTGATAAATGTGGAGGACGTGGGGAACGGAACACTTTTACACTGTTAAGACTGTATTAGTACAACCACTGTGGAAATCAGGGAGGCTCCTCAACAGACGAGGCATGGAGCCCCCGTGTGACCCAGCTGTCCCACTCCTCGGTATTTACCCTGAAGAATTAAAGCCGTCGTGCTACAGAGACACATGTTCATCCCTGTTCACAGCAGCACGATTCACAGCAGCCAGACTACGGAGCCCGCCTAGGCGTCCATCCATGGATGGATGGAGGGAGACAGGGAGGTGTGTATGCACAATGGAGTTCTATTCAGCCATTAAGAAGAATGAAATTGTGCCATTTGCAGGAAAATGGATGCAACGTGAGAGCATTGTGTTAAGTGAAATGAGCCAAACTCAGAAGGTCGAGGGTCGAGTGTTTCTCTCGTGTGGAAGCTAGAGAGGAAGAATGGAAAGAAGAGGGGGCAGACCTCGTGAAAACCAGAGGTTGATCAGTAGAGCAGAGGAAGGGGCCGAGGCGAGGGAGACAGGCAGGGAGGGGGAGAGCTGGGGAGGATGGTGGCTACCTTATTTTGTTATGCTGTGTGCATGGACCAATGTGTAACAGCAAATGCTGCCCCCGTGTGCAACTATAATGCTCCGATAAAAATATGGAAAAAAACAGAGTCTTGTGCTGAGGTCCCGACCCCAGCACCTTAGAGGGTGACTTTACCTGGAAACAGGGTGGTTGCATTTGTGACAGGGAAGGTGAGGTCACTGGGGAAGCCCTGCTCCAGCATGACTGGTGTCCTTGTGAATAGGGGAGATCAGGTCACAGACACAACCAGGGAGCCGGCGGCTGGATGACGTTTCCACCACACAAGGAACCAAGGGTCCCGGGAAAGGAGAGAAGCTGAGACGGCCCTCGCAGCCTGGGGGACCAGCCGGCCCACACCTGGAGCTCCGCGTCTGCAGCTCAGTGTCCAGCCTCCAGCCCGTGAGAGGGCCATGTCTGCGGTTTCGTCCTCTGGTTTATGGTCGTTTGTCACAGCAATGCTAGTCCACTCATGTTAAGAGCCTCTTGACTTGTGAGGGGACAGGCAGTGGCAGGCCACATCTCCTGCAGAGGGGAGCCAGACCTTTGGCCGGGACTGCACTGTGACTTGTGGCACCCGTGCTGCAGTGCCTAGGTCCTGGTCTGGGGCAGATTGGGAGGAGCAGACACCTGGCCCCCCAGAGCAGCTGCTGTGTACAGGTGCAGCATCCTGACCACCAGCTTCCCAGGAGAGGCTTAAATTCTATCAAAAATATAGGAAAAGCATGTGAGAGAAGACAGCTTCCATGTGCATGGATGTATAGAACCTAACAAATAAACCCCCATCAGCGTGTAGATCTTGTCAAATTCCAATAAAAATTCCAGAAAGACCAGTGTGTGCCTGTGTGTGTGTGTGTGTAAGCTCAAGGTCCTGACTGTAAAATTCAAGTGCAAGAATAAGTAAGTATTCAGGACTAGCAAGGCCAATTTAGAAAAAAGGACAGTAGAGATGAAGTTTGGCATGTATCAGCAGGACAGTGTGGCAGTGTGAGTGGACTGGCAGCTGAGGTGGAACTCATGAAGGTGTTTGCATATACATGTGGCCTGACCAATACCAGACAGGACCCCAGTTAGGGGATGCCAGGTGGCCCGGCAGACAGACCCACCACATAGCAAAAGCAAGCTGGGTCCTGACCTCCTGCCACCTCCAGTGGCGACTTTGTAGTTCACTGGGTTAAAGGCCTGAAAGGTAGGGTGAGACCACACAGCAGATAGAAGAAAAAGCAGAATTTCTGCAGCCTGGGGTGTGCACAGACCAGAGCTCTGGCCAGAATTGACAGATTTGGACAAATCAAAATGAAGGGCAGAGGGAGGAGTCTTGCAAAATCTGAAATGCACCCAGAATACACAAAGAACTCCTAGAAATCAACAAGGAAGGACAGAATCCACCCAAAAAGTGAGTGCAGGGTGAGTGCAGGGAGGCCCAACTTTGCCAGCAAAGTGCAGGGGACTTGCCCAGGTCACCTGTGGAGCTCCTGAGCATGCAGGCTTGGCTTTTCACCCAGGAGCATGCAGCAGAGGATGGGTGCCTGAGCCCTGCAGACCCTCTGGGTCTCTCTGCTGAGCCAGAGGCTGGGTAATTGCAGCCCACGGGTCAAGGACATTGGTCTTCACATCTGTGATGTTCCTGGGGCTGAATTCTCTCAGCTTCTGAGGATCTGATAACCGCAACAGTAAAATTATCTCCCACAGTCAGGCGCAGTGGCCCTGCCTGTCATTCCAGTGACTCGGAAGGCTGAGGAGGCAGAGGATTCAGGTTCAAGGACAGCCTGGGCAACTTAGTGAGACCCTGTCCCAGAATAGAAAATGGAAAATTCTGGGGTGTGGCTCAGTGGTAGTCTGGCATGTGTGGGCCCTGGGTTCTCTCCCCAGTCCTGTAAAACAAACCAACCACGCTGTTTCCCAGCCCTTATAATACTGTCTGAGATTGGATATGTTTAATACAGCTGCAGTCAGCAAAGTTAGTGTAGCTGAGTTACCTATTTATTTTTTTTGTTTCATCAACACCACACCCAGCAGGATGGTCCTGTTTAATCAGTTTCCTCTGACAAATTCCTGTTCATTTTCAACCTGTGGAAGTTGGTAGCACCATTTGGCCAGGTTTCAGGATCTGATAAAGGGTCACTATGCCTTTTCTCCCTCCCTCTTTTCTTTTTCTTTCCAGTACTGGCAATTGAACCCAGGCCTGCTCTACCACTGAGCTGCACTCAAGCCCTTTTGTTTTGGGACAGGGTCTTGTTAAGTGGCCCAGGTGGGCCTTGAACTTGCAACCTTCCTGCTCTAACTCCCGAGCGGCTGGGATGATGAGTGTGGCCACTGTGCCTGGTCCTGGGTCACCACACTTTTCACTGCAGTTATCAAAGAACCGAACACATTGTCATAAAACTGAAGATGTGGCGTTTCCCCTGGAGCTGTTTTGTTTTGTTCGCGTGGCATCATGGATTTCTGTCATATAGTACTTGCTGTCTGTCCTAGTTTTCATCTTCTTCAGCTTCTCGTGCTCAAGGTGTACTTGGGGATGGGGTACCCTGTGCCTCTCCTGTTCAGTGGTGCTGGGTGCCTCTCTGTGGCTGTGGCTAAGGCAACAGCTTCAGATCTTTGTGTGTTTTGTTAAATTCTACTTGATGTCTATTTGCTAAACAGTAGTATAAATAAAGAAAATTGGAAAAAAAACTGTTAAAAAGCAACAGTGAGGCTGCATAATAAATACCTTTATCATCTCAACTGAAAATAACTGGACAGGGCATGTGGAGCCAATTCAGACAAATAGAGAACTTTCCAGAATCTCGGCTGGAACTCCCCAGCCTTAAGTTGCTGGCTCAGGCACATAACGCTGGCAGCATTTCTGCAAAACCTCCTTTGCTCAAACCCCCAAGACAAAGCCAGATATTTCTTTCATTTGCTCTTTCCAGTTCAATGAGATAAAAACCGAAAGCCTGTCCCTTTTGATGCCATCCTTTGAGTTACTGTTCTGAAGCTCCGGTGTGTGCTAGGCCCACTGCAGGAGGGGCATGGTCTGCGTGGTCTGTGGTCTGGCCCTCGGGAAGGGCAGCTGCACACTGCGCCCACCTATTCTCCCTGCAGGGTCACCAGCTGCCTGCCCTGCTCCTGCCTGCACGGTACACCCAGGGCTGCAGCGAGGGTTTTGGAGTGTCTGCCAGAAGCCCTCACTGGCCGGGGTCTCTCTGCAGATGTCGGTGAGCACCTCCGGGCTTGTCAGACACAGGACCTGGTGTCCTCACCCTGACCCAGACCTGGTGGCTCCAGGTTAGCTCGACACTCCCTCGGAGCAGGTGCCTCCCACTAATGGTGAGGAGAGTCATGTGTGCTAGTCTGGACCTGCTGGGTTGAGACATTAGGGCCAGGAGCCAGAGGCCACAGGACTCCAGGGGGCAGGGCACCTGGGGAACTGGCTGGCCAGGTGCAGACTTCATCTTTCCAATAGGGACCCTCAGGAAAGACCCTGCCCTGGAGACACACCCTGGTCTGGGAGGGAGCCCACAGCCAAAAGAACGTCTCCAGCACCCTTCCTTGTGCTGCTGAGAGTCAGCAGCATGGAGCCTGTCTCCCTGGGCAGCCAGCAGCTGAGGCTGAGCTCTGGACCCTGTGTCTCTGTCCCGGCACAGCCCCACAGAGCACCGCCCCAGCCCTTGCTTCACCACCCCGGCCCCACAGGCTTGGGAGGACCTGGGTACAGGCCCTGCACTTACCTGAGGGAGCCCAGGCGGCTGCCGTTCAACTTCAGCTGGTCCAGGTTGGGCAGGTGAACTCCTGTGGGTTACAGGAGAGAGCGCGCTGGGCTCGGCTCTCACCCCGCCCACCCTAGCAGCCCTCAACCCTATTGCTCCCCAGTGCTGCAGGACCAGCCTCTGGGCAGAGCATCTTGCCACACTGTGGGAATGGTGCTGTCTGTCAGCTGTCCCCTCGCATCATGGATGGGCAGGCAACACAGGGAGGCTCCTCGGGCCGGGGTTCCTCTAGCCATCAGTGGGCCCTGTCCTGTGGGCCTGCTTCAGGGGCCCTGAGCACTCTCCTCCCCAACAACTGTGGGGCCACAAACCCACACAGCCTGGCCAGAATGAAGCAGGTGCCTGTGGTCAGGGCACCACAGGCTGTCCCTGCAAGACTGAGAGGCCAGTGGGGTGTGGGACTCAGCCTGGAGAAGAGAAGCCAACTGCCTCTCCTGGTTTGGTTGCAGTCACCCAAGCACCCACCACAGCACACAGCCCCAGACGCAGCTCTCAGGAGGCAGAGGAGTGCTGCGTGGCCCAAAGTCCTGAGAAAGGTCCATGTTCTGATCCTTCTTAGGACCAGACACTGGCCCGGTAAGATAGCCTCTGAACTGTGGAGAGAAGGGGTGGGCCTGTGGGTGCAGCCGTTCCTGGTGGACAGGCGGAGGGTGCGCAGGTGGCCCTGACTCAGGTACGGAGTGCGTACTGAGCAGACGAGGTTGATAGGCATTGCACAGCAGAGCCGAGACCCACCGGGCTGCAGGCGCTCAGCCTCACGTGAGGCCAGAGAAACGAAAGCAAACCCACAATGATCCTGGACAGCAAGTCTTTTCTGCTGGGATGATTAATGAAATCTGTTGAAGTCTTCAGCGTGAGCAGGAGCATGTCAGAGCAGTTTCCTGACTGACCGCTGTGCTGTGTGAGGGCGGGCGCTGCACCTCAGGGAGCATGGGGAAGCCACGGCAAGCACCACTTCCCAGCCCATGTGGTCGTGGTCATGCGGGGTGCAGGGGTGGGGGTGATCTGCACGTGGAGCTGTGGTGCAGGGGCTCGGAGAGGGTCTCTGGGGGCTTTGTACTGTTCCTGCAATGCTTCTGGAAATCTGGAATTGTTATTAGTATTTTGGCACGGGGGATTGAACTCAGGGGCACTCGACCACCGAGCCACATCCCCAGCCCTATTCTGTGTTTTATGTAGAGACAGGGTCTCACTGAGTTGCTCAGCGCCTCGCCATTGCTGAAGCTGGCTTTGAACTTGCGATTCTCCTGTCTCAGCCTCCCTAAGTGCTGGGATTACAGGCCTGCACCACCGTACCTGGCTCCCCAGACCTTTTTATTTTCATTTTGAGAGAGTCTCACTAAGTTGCTTAGGGCTTCACTAAGTTGCCAAGGCTGGCTTTGAACTTGCCATCCTTCTGCCTCAGCTCCCTGAGCTGCTGGGATTCAGGTGTGCTCCACCTCACCCAGCACAAATCTGGAATTATTTCAAAATAAGCTTTGGGAGCACCTGCCACTGAGGTTGGTGTCTTGTGGGCACTGTTTTAACCTTCACTACTTTGCGAGGCTGGCGTGGGTGTTGGAACATGGTCCTTCTGGAGGACAGTTTGGAAATAGGAAGCACAGCCTAAACCTCTGCCTGTGCCTGGCTCAGATCTGGGTCCTGAGACTGATCCTGAGGAAATGCCCAAGGTGTCTGCGTTCAACACTGCCTTCACAGCCAGGGAAGTGTTTCTAGAGGAGCTGGCCTCAACCACGGCAGGGCAGGGCAGGCCCTGGACGGGCAGTGCTCACCAAAGTTTCCCAGGCTGTTCTCACGGGTGTCCACACACATCTCCAGCACCCGCACCAGCCGAAGGTCATCCACCTGGGCCAGGACCTGCTGCAGATACCAACAGGGGCGTCACTCCTCCCCTTTGGAGACCCATGGGAGCAGGTGACATGTACTACCCTGGATCACCACATTGACCTGGGCCAACAACAGCCTGGCTGGTGGGGTGCAAGTGGATGTGACCCGGACAGAGGCGGTGACTGGGCTTGTGGGAGGCCACTGCCAGGGAAGGGCCTGCCCTCAGAGTGCAGGCTCTAGAGGAGACCTTGGAACAGACCCAAAGCAGCGGGTGCCAGGAGCTAGCTCTGCCAGCCATCCTGTGGACAAGCTGGTGTGCTACGAGCCATGGCATGGGGCCCTGCTGGTCACTCTGCTGTGCCGGGTCTCCTCAACAAGGTATCCTCCCGATCATGGCCCCCACCTGCTGTGGGATTAGTGGAAACCCCAGGGCATGGACTGCTCTGGACGTGGTAGGCCAGTAGGTAATTACAAGGTATGCCTGGGTGATGGGTGATGCCTGCACCTGATGGGGTCCTGTCCCCCAGGGTGCTCAATGATGCATGGGAGGTCCTGTATTCGGGGAGCTACAGGGTTTCCCAGGAGGACTCTGCAGACCTTCTAGAACTCAGGGTTAGGGGTGCAACAGTGAGTCCTCATACCAGGTTTTGGGAAAAGCCTTCATCTGATGCCCAGGCACAGTCAGTGCACTGAGCATGGCCCCCACCTCAGCCTAAAGGTCTGACGGGTTGGGAAGGAGCATGAGAGCCCTGTATCAGGGAGAGCAGGCCCCAGACCATCTCCAGACTGCCCAGCGGAGGCACTCCAGTGGGGGGCCAGCTGCCTGCAGGCATAGCCCTCTTCTCTGCCTGATTCTCTCCATCTTGCTCTTCTGTGTGCCCGCTATGATGGCCTGTCTTGCCACCAGAGCACCTACTGCTTGAGTGAGGCACCTCCTCTGGTTCCAGGACAGTGGCCTCAGCAAGCACTTACAGAATCCTGGCCTGGCTCAGGGCCTGGGAACATCTGTCACCTGGGGTTGATGGTGCTTTGGGGCCTGGTAGGTCTCAAGGTTAGAAAGGTAGAGGGCCCCAGCTATGGGGGCTGGGCTGAGGGCAGGCTGGATATCAGCAGAATGGGCCCCAGGATGTCATCTCATGCAGGCCCCTGTGGCCAGAGACCCTGGCCTCCAACACTTACCAGTCGAGCAGGGGACAGGTGCTCCACCAGTTGCTCCCTGCAGCCGTCCCCATGGCTGCCCAGGGCCTTGCTTTGTGGGCAGGGGTTGTGCAGGCCCTGCCAACTCAGCTCCCGTACATGGACACTGGCTGTGCGTGGCCGAGGCCCTGGGGATACATCCCAGGCTGGGTCCATCCACATCCAACCTGCTGGCAGAGGCAGAGGGCAGAGCCTCCAACTTTCTGTTCCTGCTCCCATCTGAGGCCCAGCAGAGACCTCTGCATCACCCTGACAAGCCCCTGCACACAACCACGGTCCCAGTCTGGCCTGGCCTAAGGGGCTTGGCTTAGCTTTAGCCCACCTAGTAGCTTCACAGTCCTTCCTTAGCTTTGACTTAGGTCCCTTGCCCAGGCCTACAGGTGCTGGACCAGCTGCTAGCAGTGACCGGCAGCAGGCTGTTGCTGATAGGCTCCCCAGGCCACCCCAGGTCCTGGGCTGTAGATCCTTTTCATCTGATAGTCTCTGAGCCTGGGCCCACACCAGGGTCTCAGGCATTCCCCGTTCCCCTGCACTGGCTGAGCTCCCAACTATAGGCAGCTGCTTTCTGCTATGGGTCAAACACCTGGGAAGGAAGTGGCATGTGTCCCAGGCAACACCTGTGAGAGAGTCAGGTTAGCTCTTGTCCAAGCCACTGTGCCCATCTGGACTGGGCCAAAGTCAGAACACCCAGAAACAAGCAGTGTCAAAGGTGATGTGGGTTGTCAGTTGGGCCTGGCCCTGAGGCCCCTGTGGCCCCTGTGGCCTGAGGAGGGGTCTGGCCAGATGACAAGGAGGAAGGAGGTGACCAGGATCACCTTCTTCTGGATTCCCCAGTGCAAATGAGGACTTGGTCTTCATCCAAATCCTGCTCTCATTCTGAAAGGGAGGCTCAAGAGAAATAAGTTCGAGAGGGTCAGTCTCCAGGAGATGCTTCACAGAAAGAACACAGGCCCCTTGACAGGCTCACTAAGTGTTCTCCTTAAACATACGGAAGACCCAGACCCTGGGCTCAGATCTCGTGGAGGGAGACAGAATCCCACCCAGAACATTCAGTGTCCTCCTCCCTGGCCACGACCCCTCACTCCTGCACTCCCTGCCTGCCCTTCCTAAATGTGTTTCTCTGATGAGATGACCCCTTCTGTGGCCCTCCTGGTTTAATATTTGTTCAGGTGAGTGCATGTCACGCCCACAAGATGTGGGCCCCCTGTAGGCTCGACACTCTCCTGCTGTGTCCACAGGGCATAGAAGAGGGCACTAAAACTTTTATGGTAGGAATCAGTAAACAAAGCTTAAAACCTTCTGGCCACATCTTTTATCTATTAATTTTCTCTGGACATTCAAGATTCATGCTCTCCTTTGTGTCTCTAAGTAGATCCCGAGCCAGGGGAGTAGTGGTCAGCTGGGCTTCGATAGCTGTAGTGGAAGGCAGTGTTGGCCACTGGGACCAGCTGCCTGAGTTCTGTGGGTGTCAGTGGCTCAGCCTGCAGTGACCCATATATCCACAAAAGAGTCTTGCGGACTTTGCAGCCAGAATCTCCTCTGTTGCCTCTCTCTGGCCTGAGCAAGCCCCAGCCTGCAGGAGGAGCCCACTGTGCACCTAGAAGGTGTTGTGCCAGATGCAGGCCCTGAAGGTAAGAACCGGCTGCCTTTATGCCTGAGAGCAGCTACCCCAAGGTCCTGCCCAAAGCTAGGCCTCGAGGGCTGAGTATAAGTGCCTTGGAGTCCAAGGCCTGTTGGTTGAAGGTTGTGGCACCAAAGCCCCCATTAGACTTCCAGCCCAGGCATTGTCCCCGAACTCAATGCACTGGCCTGAACCTGCCACACTGGTCCTGCCCAGTGCCCAGCCTGCCCTGTTGCTCTGAAACTCCATGCCCTGCAAGTTGGAAACCTGGGGCTTCTCAGTCTCCACATTCCGGCCCAGTGCCAGATCTTGGCTCATCAGCTCTGAGGACCCCTCACCCCTCCATCTCCTACCTGGGGGGCTCTGAGGGCAGAGTAGATTAGGTCCCACCAGAGCAGAGTAGGTCTCTGCCTCTGCAAAATTTCTGTCCAGGGACAGGGATTGTGGCCTCTCCTGTCCCTGACCAGGGGTCCTCTCAGTAAACGACTTGGGTCGTTCATAGCATGGCCAGGAGGCCATATTTTATTTCAGGCAGTGGCTGGGTCCCCCACTGGCTCAGCTACTTGGTCATCTTCCGCCACCTGGCCCAGGTTCCCCCTGGCACGATGAACACTGCGAGGCTGCGCCCAGCTCTCACCTTAAGGGTGGGCAGGGTGCCCGGCCCTGGGGGCTCGGCCCTGGGCCCCTTTGCCGCAGGCGCTCTCTTCACTCCCGGCTGTTCTTCCCGCCGCGGGGTTGCGGGCCCGGGAGCCATGGCAACGGGGCGGGTTCTCATTTGAATACCCAAATATCCACGAGCCTGGGCGCCTCGGTTCGGCGGCTGAGCCCCGCCCCCTAGCAACCGTTGCCGGGGTACACGGCCCGGACCGAGTTGCCCACGCGGGCCTGCGCGGCGATCCGCGCGCACCTGCGGGGTGCGACGCCTTGAGGCCTCCGGGCGCTGATCCCAGCAGGTGCGGCCGAGCCGCGGCGGAGGGAGGGGGTCAGCCTGCCCGCCGGCGAGGGACACCCGGCCCGCCGTCAGCCGCCTCCAGCCGCATCTACAGAGCCGGGGTCCGGACCCCGACGGCAGCCGGGCGCCGAGGGGCCCCAGCGGCCGGGGCACCGGGCAGCGCGGCGCTGCCGGACTGGCGAAGGCCTCCGCGTCACTCCCTCTTGGACTTCCGAGGGGAGCATGTGCTTATACATTGTTTGGAAATTTCAAAAAATGTAAAAACGTCTTTTGCGTCTCGAGGAGATAAGTGCACCTCTGTGCTTGGTGTAGGGGTGGCCCTCACTTCGCCTCCCCACCGTAACTTAGGATCGGATCGCCGGGTCTGCTCGTCCAATAGGTCACCCTGAGCTGCTGCAGGGTGGAACCTGGGACGCGGGGTGCTCTGCTCAAGCTGCGGGTGAGGGCCTTCGCCACGCCTACAGGGAGGGTGTAGGATAGCAGACCCGCGGCCACGGGGCGGGCGCCGGGCAAACCCAGCCTTCCTCGAATCCAAGCCCGGGGCGTCTGCGGTGCCGGCCCTTCCAGAGGCTCAGCACCACCTATCCCCGACTCGCGGACTGTCCCTTCCGCCTTCGGGCCCTGGCGAGCACGCCTGTGCGTAGAGTCTCGTGGGCGAGGTCTCCCCAGCGAGTGCCGCCTGTTCCCGGAAGAGTCCCGCTCTGCACCGGTTCCCCACTTCCCTGCGCCCGGAACTCGGCTCCAGGTCTCCAGGAGCGCAGCCCCAAGACCTCATCGGACACCGCCCTCCCAGATTCTCCCGGAAGCCCCGCCAGCCGCGGCTCCTGACAGACGGGCGGCTCAGCCAACTGCATCATGGAGGGGCGGGGCGGCCCTGGGGCGGGGCGCGGCCGAGAGCGACCAATGATCAACCGCGCTAGGCTGACGGACGGACGAGGGCGGCGGGGAGGGCGGGGCGAGCGCGGGCCTGTCTGGGTCCCGCCGCCCGCGCCCGGCGCCCGCAGCCCGAGCCGCACCCGCCGCGGACGGAGCCCATGCTCCGGCCCAGCTGGCGTCCGCCCGCGCCCCTGCCCCGCCCCGGCCCCAGCCCCGGCCCTCGGGGCAGTTGCGCCAGTGAGCGGTGAGTGAGGGCGGCGGCGCGGGCTCAGGTGGGCGCGGGTGGTGGGTGCGGACGGCGGGCGCCTAGGGTCCGCGGCCCTTGCTCGGTCCAGGCTGCCCTGGGGCCGCGCGCTGGGCCAAGCGCTGCCCGGCCCACGGGGACGCCGCGCCCGTACCCATCTCGAGCGGGCCCCAGGGCCGAAAGGACACCCCGGCGCCTCGGCCCCAGGCCCGCCGTCCGTCTGACCTGGTGCCTCCCGTGGGTCCATTCCCGCAATTACTTGCCTCCCAGAACCCCTGTCCCTTTCTCTTGGGACCCTCCTGGCAGAAGGACCCTTGCTCTTCTCATAGGACTGCGTCCAGTCCTGGTCGGCCCTTCCCCCGCCGCTGGGCAGCACCTGGCATGCAGTAGGCGCTCAGTAAATACTTGTCGGATGCACCAACATGCCGGCGGGCCGGAGGAGCCCGTTGTCAGCTGGCACTGGCCTGTCTGGGCACGCTGCGGCCAGCCAGGGCAGGACCTGTTCTGAGGGGTGGCCTCAGCCCTCAGGCGCCTCCAGTTTAGCTTTCTGCCTACCCAGCAACTTCTAATTTGGGTGCGTGGTTGGGAGAAGCTCTCAGCTGTCAGCCCTGCCTTGGGGACCTGCTCCCCGTTTCCTCAGTTAGCCATTAGGGCGCTGGGAGAGAGGCAGGGGCTTTCATCCCTGCTGGAGGTGCCACAAGTGAGGGACTGGGCCACTGACCTGGCTGCCTCTGCCTGTTGGATACTGGTGGTCCTGTCCCTTCAGATGCCCCTCCCAACAGCTTCTTGTAGCCTGGGCCTGGCTGAGCATGGTCCTCCTTGGCAGGTGGGGCAGGAGCTCCTGCAGTGCCCGGAGTGGCAGTCCCTGAGGAGCAATGACGGAGTATAAGCTTGTGGTGGTGGGCGCTGGAGGCGTGGGGAAAAGTGCGCTGACCATCCAGCTGATCCAGAACCACTTTGTGGACGAGTACGACCCCACCATAGAGGTGAGCCCGGATCACTTGGCCTGGGCCTGGCAGCAGCCATGGGCAAACCCAGGACAGGCCCTGGACAGCTGAGTTTGGACACAGCCAGGACTGGGCCAGCTTTAGGCTCCAGACCTGCAGGTGGCATGGGCCTGTCTCCCAGCTGCTCCAGTCTTGGTACCAGGGGCACGAGAGGTGCAAAGGAGGGGCTGACCCTGCAAACTCCAGGCCACGAGGAGTGCAGGTCCCTGAGCCACATCCTCCCGCAGGACTCCTAC
This sequence comes from Xerus rutilus, assembly GCA_028644305.1. Classification (NCBI taxonomy): domain Eukaryota; kingdom Metazoa; phylum Chordata; class Mammalia; order Rodentia; family Sciuridae; genus Xerus; species Xerus rutilus. Next base: position 240,447 of record CM053399.1, on the reverse strand, counting down.
CGGAAGCAGGTGGTCATTGATGGGGAGACATGCCTGCTGGACATCTTGGATACAGCGGGTCAGGAAGAATATAGTGCCATGAGGGACCAGTACATGCGCACCGGGGAGGGCTTCCTCTGTGTGTTTGCCATCAACAACACCAAGTCCTTTGAGGACATCCATCAGTATAGGTGAGCTACCTGCGGCCAGCCCAGGAGCCCATGGCATGAGCGGGGCAGGGAAGCTCTGCATCCAGACGGGGGTCTCCTGCCCTCTGCTTGCATGTCCTGGATGCAACCACGGCTGTAGCCCACCTGCTGGCTCACACCTAACCCCTCTCAGGGAGCAGATTAAGCGGGTGAAGGACTCGGATGATGTGCCCATGGTGCTGGTGGGGAACAAGTGTGACCTGGCAGCGCGCACGGTGGAGTCCCGGCAGGCCCAGGACCTTGCCCGCAGCTATGGCGTCCCCTATGTTGAGACCTCGGCCAAGACCCGGCAGGTGAGCAGCTCCCCCTCACAGCTAGCCAGGGACCTGCCCCGCTCGGCCCCAGCCAGGGAACAGTGCTTATTGCCCCTCTCCCTCAACACAGGGCAGCCGCTCCGGCTCTGGCTCCAGCTCCGGGACCCTCTGGGACCCCCGGGACCCATGTGACCCAGCGGCCCCCATGCTGTAAGTCTCCCCAGGCGGCAGGGCAGTGAGGGAGGAGAGGGCCAGGGTCTGGGCTCATGCCCTGCAGTCCTGGGCTGACACAGCTTCAGGGGAGGTGGGGGTCCATGGAGAGAGCTGCCCTGAGCCAGGCCGGAGCGGTGACCCAGGGGCCAGTCCCTTCTGTCCCAAGAGCAACCCATGGTCACCTGTTAGTCCTGAGCCCTTAAGTGGAGCTGCTGGGGACATCGGCCATAGCTCAGATAAGAATTGGGTTAGGGTGTTCAAGCCTCAAGCCAGATTGGGGATGTAGGATGGTCCTGGACCACTCTGACCTTTGGGGACTATTCAAAAGTGAAGCCCTGTGGCATCCAGATGAACAGAGCCTAACTCCGTATAGCTTGGAGGGCTGAGGAAGCGGCCAGTGAGTCTTGGACTGGGATGCTGCCTGAGGTCAAGGCAGGAAGTCCCTCACCTAGGCAGGCATCTCCAGGTCTCCTCACAGCCAGAGCCCCAGGCAGAGCCCTACCCAGTCCCTGTGTTCCTGGGTCTTAGGTCTCCTCCTGGCCAGGCCCCCCTGGCCCCTGATGCAGTCCCTCTGTTCCCAGGGTGTGGAGGATGCCTTCTACACACTGGTGCGGGAGATTCGGCAGCATAAACTGCGGAAGCTGAACCCGCCAGATGAGAGTGGCCCTGGCTGCATGAGCTGCAAGTGTGTGCTGTCCTGAGGCCAGGTGAGGCAGGGGCAGGCGAGCTCCTGGGGTGCTGCCCGCATCCACTGTGATGGCCCCGGGCTCCCCGATCCTGCCAGTCTCCCTGCCTAGAGCGTCCTTTGTACCCCACCCGGCTCAGGCTCAGGATGAGGAGGTGCCGGATGCCGGGAGGAGGTGCAGATGGAAGGAGGAAGGAAGGAAAGAAGGAAGAAGTGCTGCTGGCACCCAGCCAGCCCAGGGATGGTGGACAGAGGTGACCGAAGACCCTCCCATGGACGTTTTGCAGACTGTCAAGGACTGTCCTGAACGCCACTGGTACCCCAATGTCCAACTCCCCGCCCAGCCTCTCCGGGCCCCCGCTGGGCACAGGTTGAATCACAGTAAATTATTTGGTGGTCTTGACTCTGGCGTCTGGCTGAGGGCAGGTGGCTGCTATGCTGTGACCTTGCGTGAGGATTTGGGCAGCTTGGCTCTGTCCAGCTTGGCCTTGCTGTAGTCTTTTGAGAGAGGCTGGTAGAGGCTACAAACAGCCTGGGTCAGCTCCCTCTTCTCGGCCTGCTCATATCTAGCTCCTGCAAAGAACTCTGGGCACCGTGGGAATGGCGCGTCTTAAATACAGGCATTCTATGGTCCTTTAACTAACAAGGGGTCCTTGAGGCCAATGGGGCATCCCTTCCCCAGAATGGAGGCCTTTGTAGGGAACTCTGAGTTCAGATTTGGGACCTTGTTCCAAGTGAGGACCTGCTTCCCAAGCTTTTGGGTCCTTGAAACGCAGCTGCTAAGGACAACCGCAGATTAAGGGACTTGACCCCCATGGCCCATGCCTGCCCAGCGTCCTGCAGTCCTGTGACTCAGGATAGTGGTTCTCAGGTTCTACAAACAGGGTCTCAGTGCTGTGCGCATAGCCTCGGCCTCTGCCTGCCTCCTTGTGTTTGAAGGGTGGGAGATAACCCATCTGCTCCTGCCCTCACTCTGAAGTGGACAGTTCTTCTTGAGCCACTTATGGTCACCGGTGTGGCCTTGAGGGGCGCCTGAAGATCCAGGTATCCACATACCGCTCCAGGAGGGCTGGCCCTTTCTTGGACTGTGTCCCAGCAATGGTCATAGTCATGGAGGCTCTGTCCTCTGTGTCCCCATTCTGGCTGCTGGGGGCCCACAGCGGCCCTGGTGTCCTTCCTTCCCAGGGTCTGGGTTGAGGCTGGTTGGGCCCTTGGGGGTCTGGAGCTTAAGTGGTGTGGGGGTTTCTCCCAGGAGAGTGGGAAGCAAGCCTGCAGCTGGTGGGTGGGTGGTGAGACCCTGCGCTCACCTGCCCTTCCCTCCTGCCTGCATGCGCACGTGTAGTGAGGCCTGAGGTGGTGCTTGGGGCTTCAGGGCAGCTTGCCAGGTGCCCTGGTCCCTTCACTGTGCCCCCAGGTTGGATGCAGGGGCCACCATGTTGGGGGAGGTCTTTGGCGCCTTCTCTGGTTCCTCAGTGGGCTGGGCAGGGCCTGCTTACAGGGCCCCAGGGTGATAGGGCCTGTGTCGTGGTTCTGGAGGTAGACAGGGCAGATATCGGAAGTATGTGGTGTGGGAACCATGAGCCTGAGGTCGAGGTCTGTGGGGAGATTCCAGAGCAGCTGTCCAACAGCCTGTTGCCTGTCCTGCCTGAGGACACCTGACGCTGCGCCCAAGGGCCCCAGAGAGGCCTGTGGCCTTGGCCTCTGTGGAAAGCCCCCGTGCTGCTGTGCCAAGGGAGCCTGAGGGAAGACCGGGAGACTGCTCCAGTTTGCTGGCACTGATCTGGTGTGCTGGGGAGGGTCTTGATGCCAGGAGGTGACAGCAGGCCCAGATCAGCTTCTCCACTGAGCCCCTCTGACCCTTGCAGGGCCTGTGGACCGGGGTCCTGGAGTCCTGTGGTCCTTGGGTCCCTGTGCTGGTCAGGCACAGGGTACCGGAGTCTGGATGTGGGAGCAGTTGGGACCTGGGGCTGTTGGGTGGCTCCCCCTGCCTCTGGGCTTGCCACGGGATTCAGGCTGGTGCAGGGCTCCCTGGTTCCCGCCTTCACCACAGAGCTGGCTGGGTTTCTGCCCAGATTCAGAACTCAGGTCTCAGGATCACCTCACCCCCTCTCCTAACATGGGGCCTTGCCTCATGAAGGTGAGCACCCTGGGCTCTGGGCCCTCTTCCCCCAGGGCCATCCACTCCATGTCAGGAGTCTGCCTGCTCTGACCTCTGGCTCTGCCTCTGGGCCTGGGGATGCCTTCTCTGCCCCCTGCCTATATCCTGTCCGAGCCTGAGATGCCATCCATGTGCTGGTCTGGGGCTTGCTGACACCCTTGGCAGGTGCTCTGGAGAGGTGGGGGCCGATGCTGCTCCCTGGGGTCAGTGGCTCCTGTGCGTGCCAGGCCTCTGGGGGTGAGATCTTGAGGCTGGTGGAAGATGCTACGTCCCCTGCCCCCAAGACCTGCCACAAGGCCCAGTCCACCTGATTTCCCCAAACTTCCTGGAGCAGAGGAGGAGGAGCCAGGGCAGGACCGTGGGCCTGGTAGTACACATATGGCAGGAAACTTGGAGCAAGAGCCCACCTTGGGGGCAGGTCATGGTGCTCGTTGTCCTTTCTAGCTGTGCTGTTGAGCACATGCCACCCTCTAGGGTCCAGTCCCACGAAGGTGTATCCTGTGGAAGCTTCACAGGCTGACCAGGGGTGGCTTCAAGGCTTAGGGATGGATATTGAGCTGGGGAGGTCCCTGGGAGGGGTCCCAGATGGGGGGACCCCATCTGGGTCATAACCTCTTCATGACCCAGATGGCTGGTGGGTCCTGCCATGTCCATCCCTGGGGTCTAGTTGTGCACAGGCCAGGGACAGGAGACCTGGCCAGGGGAACACTCCCACACGGGCCTTTTTTTCTGTGTGTTGTGTGGGGTGGGCTCAGTGTTTGGGACAATCCCCAGTGCCCTGCCTAGCCCACCTCATCTGGCCTGGCCTTCCCTCCATGACTGGCTCATCAGGGCTGAGGTGGTAGGCCATGGGATTGGGTGAGTGCTGCCCTCAGGCTGGCCAGGGTCTGTCCTGAATGCTCCCTGGGGACCCTGTAGTCCCTGCAGGCTGACTCTTCTGCACCCCCAGGACTATATGCATGGCTGTAGCCTCGCCTGGCTTTACAGCAGGCTGATGTCCTAGAAGCCAATGTCCTAGAATCTCAGGGTGGCCTGAGGGTCTGCAGGGACAGCAGGCACCGGATGGCTTTGCCTGTCCAGGGTGGGGCCAGTGGCCTGAGTGCAGCCCCAGGCTCAGCCTACTGGGTGTCTTACAGCAGCTCCTCACGGGGTGGACTCCTCTCAGTGGTGATATGACTCCCTGAAGCAGCAGCTCCTGGGGCTTGGGCTTCCCTGGCTCTCCCAGGACAGTACTGTCTGCCCAGCACAGACCCCCTACCCCCTGGGCTAGGCTCTCCCTGCCCATCCTTACCCACCAGCTGAAGCACCGAAGGACCCCGTTGACAGTGGGCGTGTGCCGCATTGTGCTGACAATGCCCCTGGGTTGGCCTGAAGACCTCCCCATTTGGGTCCCTCCCCATTTGGGTCCCTCCCCATAGGTCATGGCCCTGGTCCCCACACCCCAGTCCCCTCCAAATACAGAAGAGGGAAACCAAACTCCTGTGTCACCACAGACTGATGCCCAGGAGAGGCCCTGGCTGGGACTGGCTCCTCACCAGCCCCAGGGAGGCCTAGCCTCCCCTCTCCCCACACCAGGGGTCCAAGGCCCTGGAGAAGAGGTGAGGGGTCTCACCATGTGCTGCTTCAGCTTTGGGAGCCCTTTCCTTACATGAGGGGCTGTGGCCTCAGCAGGGTTGGAAACCCTGAAGGTGGAATCCTGAAAGCCCCCAGCCCCCCGACAAGCAGCCTGCTCCCCGGGCTGGAGCTGTAGGGCAGGTGTGCCCAGGAGCCCAGGGCTTCCCTTGCTCCCACCTGGCCACCCACTCTATCCTTAGCCTTTGGGGAGATGACAGGTGCCCACCAGGCCCTGGCAGACTCACTGCCCAGCTACGTCCTGGGCCAGGTGCCAGAAGGGCAGGGCTGTCTTCTAGGCAAGGACTATGAGAAAGGACCATGGTGCATGGGAAGCCTTTGAGGAGCTAATTTGGGGCCTGTGTGGCTAGTGGGAGGTCAATGTGGTGATGGGGTACACGACGCCTTCCTGGACTCAGGTCAGGTGAGGGGCCATGCACGGGGTCATGCTATCACCTGGGCTGACTGTAGGTGGGAAGGGCAGCTGGACAGAAGAGCCAGAAGGAGGTGAGAACTGCCCATGATGATGAGCCCCAAGGGCCCCTCCTGATGTGGACATAAGGTGTCTGACTGAGGCATGGGGGTCCTCGGCCAGCTCTGGGATCCTGTGGAACCTCTGCAGGGGACAGTCCTGAGGTGCAGAGTGAGTTGGGAGGGAAGGGACTGTGGTTTCACCGGTCATCGTGACTGTTACCTGGCCTAGCTGTGTGAGGCTCTGTGGGCAGGTGGCCACTCATCATGCAAAGCATGCTCCTAACTGGTCCACAGCTGGACCAGTGCCTAGAGGCATCTTGTTCATTGAGGACCATGTGTAGGTAGTAGTGACCTGGCTTATGCCCAGGCAGTGACTCCCACTTGCAGCAGCCAGTCACCATGGAAGGATGTCATTTCAGAGGGCTGAGGTCCTCAGGTGGCTTGCCAGAGGCCCTGGGCCCTGGGCGTGCAGCCTCTGCTCCCCTCCTCTGGCACTTCAGGAGTGTTCAAGGAGCTCCTGGAAAGACAGCTGCAGCGTCTGTGCTTCTGGGACTGGCAGGGCCCACAGGTGAGGAGGCTGTGGCGCCAGGCTCAGCGCAGCACAAGGTCTAGGACTGGTGGGGGTCCTGGATGGCCTATGGGCTGCCTGACCAAGACCCTGTTGGAGGGGATGCTCTGAACATGCACAGGGAGCAGCCGCCCCGGAGCTGCCCCATCTCCTGCTCCTGCAGTGTCTGGGCACATGGGCACCTTTCTTTCCCTGCAAAGCTTCTGAGTGGAGACAGGCACCCCTGGTACCCAGACTTGCCTTGGGACTGGCAACGGAGTCAGGCACCTCAGCAGCTTTGAACACGCTTCCAGAAGGCATGCATCCTGCAGCAGGACCCAGCATGTGGGGTTCTGGAGCCACAGGAAGCTGTCAGGTCCTGGTGAGGCCAGGGTCTGAGACCCCTGCCCTTTTTTGCTCCTGTCCTAGACTGGATCTGGTTCCTTGCTGGACTTGGGTGGCAGCAGTGAGCTGGAGTCCTAGCTGGGTTGTCCTGGTTGGTTACATGAATGCTGACCTTTAAAGAAGCAGTGGCACCCAGCAGGAAACCAGCACCCAGGATCATGCAGCGTGGCCCCCAGGCAGGGGCAGGACTGCTGCAGACGCCCAGCTACCGCCTGGGAGCAGGGAGATGCTGTCTGAGCTCAGATGGCCTTTGACAGACCTGACGGTGGAAGCCAGGCTGGGCTAGGTGGTAAGAGAGCATGGAGCTCCGCGGGGCACTTGGGTTCCTCCACACTTGGGGCATGATGCAGCCCTCTCAGGTGTGCAGCTGGATGGGTTTTAGTCTTCATTCTGGTTGAAGTTTCTTTGGTTTGTACATATGAGGTTTCAGTATTTGAGACAAACGTCCATGGAGTTGAACCAATGAACAGTCCTTTCCATCACAGGGCAGGCGCATTTGGTGCTGCAAGAAACCACCCAACGGCCTTCCAAGGCGACTGTGTGGTAATGGGCTTCTACCCTAGATGGACTGAGCTCAGGCAGGCAGGTCCCTCAGGCCCCACCTCAGGCGCCTATGATAGACCCCGTTCCACTGAGGGACCCCCCACACCTTGCCCTGCCCCAGGAGTCAGGCACACGGGGGTCCTGACCAGCCCGGACCCGAGGGGCGTGCAGGGCTGTGGCCCAGACTGAGGGGCGTGCAGGGCTGTGGCCTTCCTCTCAGCCCTCCCCTTCTAGGTGTCCAGCCAGAGGGACCGCACCTGTCCACACCTGCGGCGGGCTCCTTACAGACTCATGAAGACATGGAGAGAATGACGACTTCTTGAAGCAGGCCCAGGGTGACCTGAAGAAGATGGGAACATGAGGCCTTGGAGGATTCCAGCTCTTGGATCCTTAGGGGAGGTTGGGTCCACCCGGAACCGGGCCTTGTCTCACCCACAAGTACAGTGGACAGTCTCTGTCCTCGCTTCAGGCAGCCAGGGGGCGTCCCCACCAGAGGTGGCCAAGCCCTGGCATCAGCTCCTTTCCCAGGAGGGGATGACAGGAACTGGGAGCTGAGGCCTGTGTCCTGCGGGGGCAGTCAGTGCCAGGCCACAGGAATCGGCAGTGCTCACCCGAACTGTAGGCACGTCACCAGGGACCTCAACTATGCTTCACCGTCTCACAGCCTTAGACTCACTCCAGTTTTTGTTTTTACTGTTTATTTTATTTTATTTTTTAGTACTTGGGATTGAACCTAGGGGGTGCTCTACCACTGAGCTATGTCCCCAAACCTTTCTTTTTTTTGGTGCCTGGGATTGAACACAGGGGCACTCGACCACTGAGCCACTTCCCCAGCCCTATTTCTATTTTGTGTTTTATGTAGAGACAGGGTCTCCCTGAGTTGTTTAGCACCTCGCTGTTGCTGAGGCTGGCTTTGAACTCACGATTCTCCTGTCTCAGCCTCCCTAAGTGCTAGGATTACGGGCATGCGCTACTGCCATCAGCTTATCCCCAAACCTTTTAAAATTTTGAGACGGGGGTCTCACTAAGTTGCTAAGGCTGGCCTCTAACTTGTGATCCTTCTTCCTCAGCCTCCTGAGAAGCTGTTGTCACAGACATGCCACTGGGCCCTGCAGGTGCACAGTGTTTCTGATTCGGTGTCACTCTTCCCCTTCTGACTCACAGGCTAGCTAAAGGTAAGCTTGTTAGCTTCCAAATGCTTAGGGATTTTTTTGGAGCGGGGCACTTGGGATTGAACCCAGAAGTGCTCAGTTACTGAGCTATATTCCAGACCTTGTTGTTGTTGTTGTTTGTTTGTTTTGAGATAGGGGCATCTCCCTAAGTTTCCTTCAAACTTGTGATCCTCCTGCTGCTTCGGCTTCCTGAGTGGCTGGGATTACAGGCTTGGGCCACTGCACCTGGCTATGTTTAGAGAAATTCATGTTATTTTCTGTTAGTGATTTTATACTGTTATGCCACATGACACACTTGATATTTCTATTCTATCTGTCAAGGTTAGACTTGTGTCCTGAGATCGTGGTCTACCCTGGTGAATGTTTCCTGCCCTAAAAAAGTGTGTATTCCACTGTGCCGCGTGAAGGGTTGACAAATGCCGATCAGCAACTGTGTAGGGGCACACGCCTGTACGTCTAGTGACTTGGGAAGCCAAGGCAGGAGGATCACAACTTAGAGGCCAGCCCAGTCAACTGAGCGAAATCCTGTCTTAAAATAAAAAATATAAAGGTCTGGGTGCAGTGGTGCTTGCCTGTAATTCCAGTGGCTCAGGAGGATGAGGCAGAAGGATTATGAGTTCAAACCCAGCCTCAGCAACTTAGCAAGGGTCTAAGCAATTCAGAGAGACTCTGTCTCTAATAAAATACAAAATGGGCTGGGGATGTGGCTCAGTGGTTAAGTGCCCCTGGGTTCAATCCCTGGTACCAAGAAATAAAATAAAAAGGGCTGGGGGTGTGACTCAGTGGTACAGCACTCCTGGGTTTAATCTCAGTAGTAAAATCACATCGAAACCAAAAACCTCAAACCTAGCCAGGTGGGTGGCGCACACCTGTAATCCCAACACTTTGGGAGGCTGAGGCAGGAGGATTGCGAGTTCAAAGCCAGCCTCAGCAAGGGCGAGGCGCTAAGCAACTCAGTGAGACCCTGTCTCTACATAAAACACAGAGTAGGGCTGGGATGTGGCTCAGTGGTCGAGTGCCCCTGAGTTCAATCTCCAGCACCAAAAAACGAAAACAAAAAAACCCCCAAAAACCCTCAAATCTACATGAGTTAAAATCCTGACTACAAATCACATTTTAAAAACCAGAAGGAAGGATTTCCTAAAGGGGCCAATGAAAATGAGCAAGAACATGAACAGGCACCTAGAAAAAATAATGGTTGACACGTGTGAACACGGACTGCTCACTGGTCCTGGGCAAAAGGCCAGCTTGTGCCAGAACAAGACGGCACCGCATTCCTAAGACCAGGCGAGGCGCTGCTGCAGTGGAGCCTCGCGACCTGCTGGGGGAGCACATCCTCACACATCTGGACGGCACGACCCAGCAAGGCCTTCCCTGTGTCCAGGCACACACAGCAACAGTGTGTCCGCAGCAGGGCTATTTGCAGTAAGTAGTAAAAAACAAAACACCCCCCCAAAAAACCCAAAAGAAGTCAGACTCGTGGGGAACATAAATCAGTGTTGGCGCATTCAAGCGATGGAGTGCTCTATGTCAGTTAAAATGAAGAAACAACACTCTATCCATATGGACAGACCTTGTTCACCAGAAGAAACAACCAGCAGGAGGGGACACACAGTTCACCACTTACAAGTCGTTGGAGCTGTGCGGTGACGCAGGCCTGGGATCCCAGAGGCTGAAGCAGGAGGACTGCAAGTTCCAGGCCAGCCTCAGCAAATTGAGACCCTGTCTCACAAAATAAAAAGGGCTGGGGGTGAGGGTCAGTGGTAGAGTGGCCTGAGGTTCCATTCCAGTACCAGAAGCAAAACTCCAAAACACACACAGAGTCGTGTGCAACGTGCGGGAACGCCTACCGCGGGCTCTGGATGTGCCTCCAAGGTACGGGGTTAGTCGTGGCACTGTTTTTTTATCGTGTACATTTGAGTATTCAGTAATGAAACTCGCAGGGCACCTGCCCACGCGAGACTCTCGGGAGCGCCGACTGCCGTAGGGTTCCGGCTGGCCTTACTTCCTTGTACGACTGTTTTCTAACATTTCTTCTAGACTGTGTGTGACTCTTCTCTGGCAAAATACTATAAAAGGAGTTTCGGTGAGAGGGATGCGCTCTGTGTCCTGGAGTCGCGCAGGAAGGGGCTGCCCCTCCTGAAAGCAGTCCTCCCACTGCGCGCGCCTGCCCCGCACACCTGTGTCCTGCAGAGGGCGCCGGCGAGGCCTGCCCCACTGCCTGCCAGGCGCGGGCCCAGGCGCTCATCGCTGCAGCAGGAGCCTGTTCAATTTCACTTCGGGAGTCTACCTTCCTCTCTGCTTATGAATGCCTATTTCCCCCAAATTATGAGAATAGACTAAATTAAAATAATAACTTCCAACAAATACGCACACACCCGGAAAAGCCCACAGCTGTGAGGCTCCCACAGGGCACCGTGTGGCTTTGAGCACTGGAAACAGCTGGTCTAAACAGCTTCCGAGGACTTAGAACACAAATAGGCATATAAAATGTCTCGTTAATGATTTAAGAAATACTGATTATATGTTCAAATAATATTTTAGACATACTGGCTTAAATATACACCATTGAGATTAATTTTACTTGTTTCAAAAAGTCATCATACATTTTTCTTTTTTTTACATGATTCCATGTATTTTTTAAAAATATCTTTATTTTATTTATTTTTATGTGGTGCTGAGGATCAAACCCAGTGCCTCACGCATGTGAGGCAAGCGCTCTACCACTGAGCCCCAGCCCCAGATCATACATTTTTCTTATTGGACATTATCAAATCAGGTCCTTGGCCACATGGCATTTCTACAGGGGAGCTCTGGTCTAGAAAGAATGTTAGCAAGAGCAAGGTACCAGTGAGGCGTCTCCATAGGGTGTAGAATCACAGCTTGATTTCATATTACCTTTAATGTTTGATAGTGCTTTCTTGTACAGTCCCATCCTCTCTGTCCCCCATCATTCATCACCTACACGAACTGCCTGACCTTTCACCCTGCCTCAGTTTGCTGAGGAATGTGACATATCCTGTCCAGGCGGGGCTGCAGGAGGATTGCTTTTTGGCAAAGAAAGCACGTGGGGGTCAGTATAGTGACTCATTTAATAGCAGTATTCTCAACCTCGGGTTCCCACCGTCCTCATCTATCTGTCCCCTTACAATAACAAGATGGGCTGCCAAAGCAAAACCACCCCAAAGCTCTATTTCAGGAAACTACCTTGAGTGCCTGCAGGCACGAGGGAGGGAGTAAGCGGAAAGAGGAAAGGATGAAGAATTAACATCTCCCAGCTGCCTGAGGCTGGATCAGGAAGACAGTAGGCTTGGCTCAGCCAGGACCCACCAGAAGGGGCAAGAGTGGTCCCCTCCGGGGGATAAAGAGCGGGAGGTGGAGATGCTGCCGTGTATTCCAAACCCCACGTGCGTGAACCGGGTCAGTTAAACTTAGAGAACAAACCAGCAGGGAACCCTGTGGTTCCTGTAGCTTGGGGTCCGTGGCTTTAGCCACCTGCCCCCAGTCGCCACTAACAAATGCGAGCGCGACGGGACACCAGGGCTGTTCGCTTCTTCTAGGTGCCGGGCCTGCACCTCGCGTGCTCTACTGCGGAGGCTGGCTCTGGCCGGAGCCGGTGTCGCCGAGGCTGGCCCTCGCGGTCGCGGGGACGACAGACTGCGCCACGTGCCGGGCCAAGCCAGCGCCCGTAGGCCTCGTTGCGGTAGACGTCACTCCTGGGTAGGGCGGGCCGGCGCTCCGGCCTCGGCGTGCCGGGTCCCTCCTGCACGCGGAAGTCCGCACCGACGCAGCCCAACGCCGCGGCCGCGCCCCCTCGGCTCGCTCCGGCCACGCCTCCCGCGCATCCCTCGGTGCGTGAGCGCAGCGCCGTCCGCACGCCGCAGGGCGCCGGGCGGGCGCCGAGGCTCCGCCCCTCCACGCGTGGCTCCGCCCCGGAAACTTGGCCTCGCCCCCTGAGGCTCGGCTCCGCCCCGCCAGCAAGGCTGCTGCCGCCTCCGGAGACCTCGCCCCAGTCGGCCGTGCAGCCTGCTCCAGTCAAAATCAGCGCGTCGCTGCCGGCCCGTAGCAGCCCGCCGGTCGTCTCGAGGTCAGTCCCTACGCGCTACGTCACCCCGTGGCCAGCCCGAGGCCCGGCTGGCTCGGGCAGCCCTTACCTGCGCCGGCCTCAGCCAGGTGCCACTGCGGCCCTAGCGACCCGGTGAGACTCGCTCTCCCCGGGAGGGGCGGGGCGGGGCGGGGCGGAGCGGGGCGGAGAGCCGTGCGGGGCGGGGTCCGGCGCACCTCGGCGCGCCCCGAGGACGTCATCGCGCCGGGGGCGCCTCGCGGGGCACTCTGGGAGTCTCACGCGGGGCTGGCGGGTGCGCCTGCGTGGTCCGCCTATTCGAGGCCGGGGACCCTCGTGACGGTTGGCGTCCAGTAAGCTTCGCAAGCATGGTTGGCCCAGCCCGTCTTCTTCCCTTGAATTAAGCAACCCTTGATTTTATTCCCTCCAAGGAACCGGCATTTCCGGTTTCTCAGCTCTCGGAGAAGTGCAGGAACGTGACAGGGCTCGGGGTGGCGCCGCCTCGCACGGTGGGGAGGCCGCGCGGGGACCCGGAGCGCTGCTCGGGCGGGGAGGAGCGGCGGGTAGCCGAGGCCGCACCTGGTGGGGCCGCGGGGCAGGGGTGTTGCCTGAAGGAAGTTGTGGTTCCAGGCACTTTGCCCCAGCCAGGGGGTCCGCGGATGTGCCGCCGCAGCTGGTGGGTTTCTGCAGCATTGCAAGACCTTAGAACAGGGCAGGCCCCTTTCTAGGTAGTAGAAAGCTTGAAAATCGGAAAATAACTTGTCCACCAGTAGAGTTTGGTCGAATCAGTTGAATACAAACACCAATTGCACATAATGTGGCCACTGGAAGTAGCACTTGTATACCACCACTTTTTATTTTTTGGTGCTGTGGATTTAACCCAGGAGCGCTTACAGCTGAGCTGCATCCCCAACCCTTTTTATTTTTTATTTTGAGACAGTTGCTGAGGCCAACCTCGAACTTGTAATCCTGTTTCAGCCTCCCGAGTGGCTGGGATTATAGTCATGCCACACAGTGCTGGGCAGTATACACTTTTTTTTTTTTTATAATATTTTTTAAGTTGTTGATGGATCTTTATTTTATTCATTTATTATTTAGATGTGGTGCTGAGGATCGAACCCAGTGCCTCGTGCTTGCTAGGCAAGCACTCTACCACTGAGCCCCAGCCCCAGCCCTACACCTTTTTTTTGTACCCAAGATTGAGCCCAGGGGTACTTACCCACTGGACACCCCCCCCCTCCCCTTTGTATTTCATTTAGAGGCAGGATGTCCCTGAGTTGCTGAGGCTGGCTTTGAATTAACTAGCCTGCCTTGGCCTCCTGGGATTACAGGTCTGTGGCCACCACTTTTAAGTAGAGATACTGTAGCAATTGCAACAAGTGTTAGTTTTCTAGCTGCTATAATAAAGTTGCCACAGATCTGTTATTTTGTAGTTCTGGAGGTCAGAGGGTCAAAATGTCCTAGGGCTTAAAATCAATATGTGTGTGTGTGTGTGTGTGTGTGTGTGTATGTGTGTATGTGTGTTTAGGGGGGTTCTGGTTCCTTGTGGAAGCTTCAAAGGAGAATCAGTTTGTTGCCCTTAATCAGTGTCTTAAGAATCTGCCCTTCCCCATTTTCAAATCACAGCTTGTGCCTTTATGATCACTGGGCCCACCCAGATAAACGAGGGCAATTTCCCTCTCAACATCAACCTTAAAATTGGTGCACCCCGGGGCTGGGGTTATGGCGCAGTGGTAGTGTGCTCGCCTGGCATGTGTGAGGCACTGGGTTCGATCCTGAGCACCACATAAAAATAAAGATATTCTGTCCGCCTACAACTAAAAAATAAATGTTTAAAAAAAAAACAAAATTGGTGCACCCCTCTAATCCCAGCATCACAAGGTTAAGGCCAGCCTGGTCAGTTTAGCAAGAACCTCTCTCAAAACAAAAAAATAAAAAGGGCTTCATGTGGCTAAGTAGTTCAATCCCCAGTCCCCTCCTACACACACCAAAAAAAAAAGTTGGTTGGACACAGTACACCTAGAGGATCCTCTGCTCCTTCGCTCACCCCTTTTTCCTCTGTTCTCACTCTCAGGCTGTAGTAGCCTCTGCTGGAAACCAGCGGTACCCTGTTTTCTTGCATCAAGGGAGAGGTGCTCCCTGTCTTCACTGCTCACCCTGAGTACTGGCAGGTGCTGGACACGCCCTGTGCCTGTTCTCTGGGGAATCCTGGAAGGGTTGTCTGTGCTTTGTTCAGGCTTCTGGTTTGCCTGGAACCCAGTTGGTGGTCCTTGTTTATGGGTACCCAGAAAACTATGGCAACAAGCGTTGGCTGGCCTAGCCAAAAATTTTTTTCCCCAAATTGGGTAACTTTTCACCTTAAAACCCAAAAAAACTGGCCCCCTCAGTCCTCTGGTTGGTTCCTGGCACCTGATTCCTGAGCCTTTGTGCTGTCCTGGAAACCACGAAGTCAGCTGAGGTCTGCAGTGAGCGCGGAGTTTGATGACTGAGAAATGAAACAAGTGCAGTCCACCTCTTTATCAGCCTCCTTGCTAGCTCCTCCCTCTCAGATCTGCTTGTGCTAGGGGCTGGGCTGGCCTTCTGGGAGCCCTCCCTGGCCTTGCTGTGCCAGCAAGCCTTATTAAACTCCTTGAGGACTTAGAGACCTAGAACAGTGCCTTCCCATAGTAGGTGTTCAGTGAAGGGTTGGTGGGTAAATGCTGGTGCTTTCTAACAAGCTTGCAGCCATCTGCAGGAGAGCGGGGCATCTGACAATGGTCTGCTTTCCTAGCGGTGAAGAGCAGCTGTTCATGCCTGCCTGAGTTTTTTCAAACATCACACTTGTTTTGCATGTTTGAAAAACTACCTCACTGGGTGTGGTGGTATACACCTGCCTGTAATCCCAGCAACTCAGGAGGCTGAGATTCTCAGCAATTTAGCAAGACCTTCTCTCAAAATAAAAATAAAAAGGGCTGGGAATATAGGTGAGAGGTAAAGGCCCCTGTGTCCATCCCCAATGCCTCCCCCTAAAGCAAAAGCCAAGCCATGTACCCTTGTGGCTCTCCCCAGGCCAGTCAGAGTTGTTTTAACTGGCGAGAGTTTGGGAGTGTGTCACGAAATTATTAAGCTATTTTCTCCTCAGAGAGACATTTAGGTAGTGTCTGGGTTTGGACCCCAATCCCCCCCCTTCCCACGCTGAAGATGGAACCCAGCCAGGGTTTGAAAGCTAGTGTTCTGCCACCAAACCCCATGCTCAGCCTCACTCCCAAAAAACAAGTGGTTGGTACTAGGGATCGAATCCAGGGGAGCTCCGTCCCAGGCCTTTTTGTTTTTGGTTTTGAGACAGTGTCTCTCCAGGTTGCTCAGGGCCTCACTGGATTGTCAAGGCTGGCCTTGAACTTGGGGTTCTTCTGCCTCAGGTTCCCAAGTCCCTGGGATTGCCACTGTGCCCATCTGGCTCTGGTGTGGCTCTAAACTCAGACACACAAGTGGAGGGTGTGCTGCTTCATGCACTTCCAAGGTGTTTTCCTAAAAGTCACCTCTTCAGCCAAAGCAAATGCTTGTCAGTCATCTCCCATTTTCCATCTGGCAAAAGGGCTGTGGCAGGTCTTTCCTTACTGTGTTTCGGAGAGTTCCTGGAGTCCCGCCACCTGTGGAGTGCCAAGGTCTGCAGCAGGCTGCAGTTTGGGCTGCCTTGGGAGGAAGCTGCGGCTTGGGCCTCCCTTGGTGGTGGTGCCAGGTGAGCATGGGTTAGGACCGCTATGGGCGGCACACTGGGCTGGCCCTGTGAATTCTTTTTGGTCCCCTCCTGGGCCATTAATACTTGGCAGAGTGTTCGGACCAGTAGGTTGGATCTGAAAAGATGTGCCACAGTGGGAGGGGCCGCCTGAGGACCTCCAGCCCCAGGTGCATCCTGGCTGGACCAGCTCTAGTGCCTTCTCCACACACTTGTGACCTCCTTGGGTGGCTAGGGCTGTTGCCCTCCACCCTCCCAGGGCTGTGCTTGGCCTGGCTGCCTGCAGTCTCCCTGTCCAAGGAGCCAAGATCTGAAGACTGCTTCTGGCAGGATTGAGACCTCCACCCTAAGGTCCCCTGTGGCCTCCTTTCACATTCCAAAGGCCTGACCAGGCCCTTTTTTAAGACCCTCAATTGACCAAATGGATCTACAGGGAGCAGACGGCTGGCCGGGTCCTGATACCCAGCCAAGCGGGGGGTTTGAAATGGACTTCTAAAAGCAGGGCTGTGGAGCCTCCTGGAGTCATAGAGGTTGGTGACGTGTGTATCTTGGGGGTTGTCACAGGTTTTCAAAGGATCAATGACCTACAGAGGCTAAGGAGCATCCTCCTGGTCCCAAGGCCTAGCCAAGCAGAAACAGTGGGGCCTCCCTTGGAGGTGGGTCTGAACTGCAGGCTCAATTCCCCACCGTCCTTAGCATCAGTTGTGGCAGGAGAGCTGCCACCTGTGAGCCCAGTGCTTGGGTTCTGTCCCAGGAGCAAGACATCATGGTCCCTTCATTTGGGGTACAGAAGAGTGTACAGCTGCCAGTCCGCATAGGGCGAGGACGTGGCTGAGCTCATGCAGCCTCTCCTCCTATCCCATGACTCAAGCCTTGACTGGCGGGTTTGGGTGACACACCCTGGGCTCCCTAGAGGACCCAGGTAGGGCTGATTGTGCTCATGTACTCTGAGTGGCAGGTGGGGTTCAGTCAGTGTTCCTCACTGTGATAGCCATGTGACCGAAGTGTTCCCCCTGCCCTTGCCTCAGTTTCCCCTGTTGCAGACCTGTGTGCCAGGATCCATAAGGGCAATCTCCCCAAGATGGCACCAGGGTGCTCCTCCCTGCTCCAGCCTGATCTGGCCCCAGGGAGGGCGCAAGACAGGGCCAGTTGTGCTAGACACTGGGCAGCAGAGGGGAGGACATTCAGGAAGCCCCGCCCAGGAACCTCACACAGGTGGCATCATCCTGTGGTCATAGCCTTCGAGAAGGGAGCTGGGCCACTTGGTGAGAGAGCCCCTGAAGAGAAGCCCCCACCGCCTCCCCATGTACGCTGGAAGCAGCGTGAGTCACTTCTTCCAGGAGCCTCTGGGTGTCCCTGCTGCTCCGCTGGCCTGCTTGGCAGATGCTCAGGGGATGTGTGGTCCATGGGTGACTTCCCTCTTCCCCGTCTCCCCCAGAGTACATGGGTGCTGTGGGTGCCATGTTCCCTAGGCCTCAGGAACACCCTCAGTCAGTTGCAGCTTTGTTTTGTTTTCAGGCTGAGGTTTCAGGGCCTGTGACCTGCTTCTGTCCCAGCCTGGTTGACAACTTTCCCTTGCCCTGGGCAGGGCCTTGGAGGGGCAGAGGAGGTGCCCTGGCCTGTTCGGAGTGTCCAGCCCCCGGAGGGGGTCATGGAGACTGTTGTCCTGGGCTGTCCAGGGAGGTTCACTGCCCTGGGCACAGGCCCTCACACTGCTGTGGGGGCAGCTTTCCTCCTGGATCCTGGCCCCCGGGGCCTCTGGCATCGTGGACAGCGAGGCAGCGTGCACGCCTGCCAACCCGCCTGTTCTGAGAGGACAGGAAGCCAGCTGAGCCCCCAGCTGGGGTTCCCACCTGCTTCCCATAGTCCTTGCTCAGGTGAAGAAGAGGCAGGGGCTTCCCAGTCCACACTTGCTTCCTGCCTCTCTTGAGCAGAAGGTGCTCACTGTGGCTGTAGGCTGAGAGGTGAGGCTGGCATGTGTATCCCACAGCCATGTCCCCAAGCTCTGATGCCTGCGGTGGCCTTTGCCAGTGGACACACATCTGCTCCTGGAGTCTGAGCAGATGGAGAAGAGGCAGAGAAAGCACTTGCCAGAGAGAGGCTGCTGTGCTTCCGGAAATGTGTACCCGTGGGGCTCTGTGTGCACCTCTGTTAACGGAGCTTCTGGTCTGCCACGCTGAGAATTTGCAAAGAGTTCTCTTTCCTCCGTCTTCTGCCCAGACCACACTGCAGCCACCATGAGTCTCGACATCCACTGTGAGCAGCTGAGTGATGCCAGGTGGACGGAGCTCCTCCCCCTGATCCAGCAGAACCAAGTGGTCAGGTACGGGCACCTGCAGGTGGGGCGGCGCTGAGGGCAGCTGCCTCCTGGTGGTCATGCACTCAGGCTTGCTGTGCTTGGGAGGCTGTTGTTTGTGGAGGCAGAGGTGCTTGATATTTTTATGAGGTGTGAAATACTGCCCTCGTGGGCTTCCAGCCACTAGGGGTGCAGCTCAGTGGTGGTGCACCTGCCTAGTGTGTGGGCATGTGGGTTCTATCCCAGCACCACAAAAAAAGAAAAAAAATTTCCCTTTGTGCACCCTCGCAGGCTTAGGTGGTTGCGAGTTGGTGTGAAAGTTGAGGGCAGTGGCTGATGCACAGGCGGCCTGGGCCCTGGGCTCCTGTCCTTTCTTAGAGTGGGCAGAGTGAGGCTGTGCTGCCACGCTCTGTCCTCCAGGCTTCCGCTCACAGGCGACAGGCACCTGCTTGGTCCTTCCCTTTCCCTCTGTAGCTGTTATGTGAGATGGTTTTAGACAGCCCTCTTCCTGCGTCCCCTGAGGGCCCCATCTCATGGAGACTCTCTCACTGCCCAGCATGTCCCACCATGGACAAACCCAGGCACCAGCTTTGCCCCTGCATCCTTTTCTCTTCTGGGTTGCCCAGGACCCTGCACGCCTTTGTCTCCTGTGCCCCACCCTTGAGGCCCTCTGTCCCCTGTGCTGTTGACCTGCCTCCTGAGCCCTGGAGTCCTACAGGCACCATCTGCCTTGTCTGTGGGCTTCTTGTGGTGGTCACACATTTTTGGCAAGACACAGAAGCTGTGGGCCCTGCTGCACGTTGTGTCCTTGGCATGCAGTGTACCACATGGCCACTTGCTCCTGGCTGCTGTCCCCTGATTTCCCAGAGCAGAGGTCTGCCCAGACCTGCTTCTCTCGGGCCCACAGGTGGCCCTGTTGGGTTGCTGCGGCCCTTCACATCTGCCAGCTGTCATTCTCGGGCAGAAGTTGGGGTGGTCTTGGCACTGTGTCCATGCTGTGGGTGGTGCTCAGATCCTCAGTTGGCCATGCTCCCTCTGGCCTTCTGCACCAGCTCTCCACAGGTTGGACTTCCAGGGTCGGCGTCCTGCGGAGGTCGTGGTAGGCACAGCATGTCTTGTACCCACGTCCATTCCTGCCTTTAGTTCCTTTTGGTATTGGGGAGCAGGCCCAGTGGCACGCCATCATTGAGCTGCACCCCTAACCCTTTTTATTTTTATTTTATTTTATTTTATTTTATTTTTGGTACCAGGGATTGAACTCAGGGGCATTCAACCACTGAGCCACATCCCCAGCCCTATTTTGTGTTTTATGTAGAGACAGGGTCTCACTGAGTTGCTTAGCACCTCGCCGTAGCTGAGGCTGGCTTTGAACTCGAGATTCTCCTGTCTCGGCCTCCCACAGTGCTGGGATTACAGGCTGCGCCACCGCACCTGGCCCCCTTTTTATTGTTTATTGAAGACAGGGTCTCAGTTGCCCGGCTGCTGTCTACCTTAGTCTCTAAGTTGCCGGAGCCCCTGGTGTGTGCAGCCATGCCTGCCTACTCTGTTTTTCTTCCTCTTCTCCTTCCAGTGAACCTACAGGTGTTCTAACATTAAGTCAACATTCCCAGTTCCCTCGCGCTTTTTTAAAATTTTATTTTCAGAAGGTCTTGCTAAAGCCAGGCGCAGTGGCGCATACCTATAATCCCAGTGGCTTGGGAGGCTGAGACAGGAGAATCGTGAGTTCAAAGCCAGGCTCAGCAATGGCGAGGCGCTGAGCAACTCAGTGAGACCCTGTCTCTACATAAAACACAACACAGGGCTGGGGATGTGGCTCAGTGGTTCAACCCTGAGTTCAATCCCCGGTATCCCCCCACCCCAAAAAAAGAAGTTCTTGGCTAAGTTGTGGAGGCTGGTCTACAACTTACATCTGCCAACCTACCCTTTTGAGTAGCTCAGGTGATGAGTGTGCGCCACTATGCCTGGTTGTTCATGTTTAAACATCCTGGCTATGACTCACTTTTTTTTTTTTCTCATTTTTTGGTACTGGGGATTAACTCAGGGGCACTCAACCACCAAGCCACATCCCCAGCCCTATTTTGTATTTTATTTAGAGACAGGGTCTCACTGAGTTGCTTACTGCCTTGCTTTTGCTGAGGCTGCTTTGAACTTGCGATCCTCCTGCCTCAGCCTCCCAAGCTGCTGGGATTACAGGTGTGTGCCACCACGCCCATCAACCTTTTGACTTCTTAGCCACTGATGGCTCAACCTGTGGTGTGAGATGGTCTTTGGGCCTGAGGCCAGCTCCACCGCCGTTGTGACCCAGGTGTCCCATCCGCAGGCTGGATGACTGTGGCCTCACTGAGGTGCGGTGCCAGGACATTAGCTCCGCGCTCCGGGCTAACCCTGCCCTAACTGAGCTCAGCCTGCGCACCAATGAGCTGGGCGACGCTGGGGTGCACCTGGTTCTCCAGGGCCTGCAGAGCCCTGTCTGCAAGATCCAGAAGCTGAGGTGAGGCCAGGGTGCAGCCTAGCCTGCTCAGGGTGGAACCTGGGGTGGGCGTCCAGGTGGTGGGTATGGAAAGCCACCAGGGGCTTGCAGGTGGCAGCAGCAAGCACTTCAGCTCTAGCCAGAGGCACACAAGTGTGGCTACCTGGTGCCTGGACAGGCTGCCTGGTCCCGAGTGAGGGTCTAGCACACCTGCATGGAGCCTCCACACCACTCGCGCCCTGCCTCCTACGGGGTGCTGCTGGGGCTCTGGCGGGTGTGGGGCTGAGGGCCCTGGGGGCCCCTGACAGGGATGCTTTCCAGCCTCCAGAACTGCGGCCTGACGGAGGCTGGCTGTGGGGTGCTGCCTGGGGTGCTGCGCTCTGTGCCTACCCTGCGCGAGCTGCACCTCAGCGACAACCCTCTGGGGGACGCAGGCCTGCGGCTGCTCTGCGAGGGACTCCTGGACCCCCAGTGCCGCCTCGAGAAGCTGCAGTGAGTGTGCGCCCTGCCTGGCCCCTGAACCCCCAGCCAGGCGCGTCCCAAGCCCTGACAGCTTGTCTTTGGTGAGCCCCACCTGCGTGGAGGCCTCAGGAGGTCACAAGGCAGGACTGATTCCAGGGGCTCACGGTGCCCTCCTCAGGGATGCTGGGGCTCCTCTTGGCAGGGGCTACAGATCCCTGCCTGCCAAGTCTGGGGTTAGGGGCTCCAGGTATGACCATGGCCAAGCAGGTGGCCCTGCCTGCGGGGATAGTCTCTTCCTAATGAGTCTGGGCGGCCCCTGAGTTTCAGTGGGGCTCTTGGTCACGAGGATTTTCCCAAAGGAGTACAGTGTGGGCCCAGGCTGGAGGCCCTAGGCACCCCTGTCCCCAAACAGCAGCTAGAGACAAGTCCTCAGCCCCCAGCCGATGCCAAGGGGGCAGACTGTGGAGGGGACGAGAGGTAAGACCCAGCCCTTGGCCGCCCGTGGTCCCGTGGCGGGTGCACTGAGATGCTGCCCGCGCCCAGGCTGGAGTACTGCGCCCTCACGGCCGCCAGCTGCGAGGCCCTGGCCATGGTGCTCAGGGCCAAGCCCGACTTCAAGGAACTTGCGGTGAGCAACAATGACCTGCAGGAGGCTGGCGTGCAGACTCTGTGCCAGGGTCTGAAGGACTCTGCCTGCCAGCTGGAGACGCTCAAGTACGCAGGGCGCTGGGCCAGGCTGGGCTGGGCGGGGTGAGACTCCAGGGCTCCCCTCAGGCATGTCCCCTGTCCCCAGGCTGGAGAACTGTGGTGTCACAGCGGCCAACTGCAAGGATCTATGTGCCGTTGTGGCCTCCAAGGCCTCGCTGCAGGAGCTGGACCTGGGCTGCAACAAGCTGGGTGATGGGGGCATCGCAGAGCTGTGCCCAGCGCTGCTGCGTGCCAGCAGCAGGCTCAGGACCCTGTGGTGAGCTGCCGCCTCCCTCAGGGGTGGGGGTGCTCACTGGGCTGAGGAGCGTGCTTCACACGGAGGCCCCTATAGGCTCTGGGAGTGTGACATCACCGCGGAGGGCTGCAGGGACCTCTGCCGTGTCCTCAAGGCCAAGCAGAGCCTCAAGGAGCTCAGCCTGGCTGAAAACCAGCTGGGGGACGAGGGTGCCCGGCTGCTGTGCGAGAGCCTGCTGGAGCCCGGCTGCCAGCTGGAGTCTCTGTGGTGAGTGTGTGCCCCGAGCAGAGGGTCCAGAGGCCAGGGGCCCTGAGGAAGGCGTGGGGGGAGGCCTGTGGCCCCCTGGAGGGGTGGCGAGAGAGGGACGGTGCTAGGGCCGAGGTGTGGGTACACAGATAGGAGGACCAGGCAGGCGGGTGGGGTGAGCCTCCCAGCAAACGGGTGGTGTGTGGGGGACATTTCTGCTGGAGTGCACATGGGAGGGACCTCCAGGGGAAGGGGCCCTGGGCCAGCCCAGGCCAACCAGGCCCTATCCCCCCGGCTCCACAGGGTCAAGACCTGCAGCCTCACGGCTGCCTGCTGCCCCTACTTCCGCTCAGTGCTGGCCCAGAACAAGTTCCTCCTGGAGCTGCAGATCAGCAGCAACCAGCTGGGGGACGCCGGCGTGCAGGAGCTCTGCCAGGGCCTGAGCCAGCCGGGCTCCGTGCTGCGGGTGCTGTGGTGAGTGCCTGTGCAGGGCCGTGGGCCCAGCTGTGTGCTGGCTGGGTTCTCACGCAGACCCCCACTGGTCAGGGCCTGCTCGTGAAGCCCGGTGCTGCCGAGGCTTGGCCTGGCCACCTGGAAATGCCAGAAGCTCCTGAGAGAGTCCTGTGGAAGCAGCCCAAGGAGCCCACGTGCCCTGCTCTGGTCACTCAGCTGGGCTCGGGTTCTAGGCCGTGCGTTCCCGTCCCTCTCTGGCTCTAGGGAAGGCGCTGCTGTCCTTCTCCTGCAGATCTGCGTTTCCTTCACGGCAGCTTTTGGGGACCAGTGTCTGTCCTAGAGGTGGACACTGTGGCCTTGTGGGTCTTGGTCCTGGGCACTGTGTGTTGGTGAACGCTCCTGAGTCTTCTCTCCGCAGTGCCTGGCAGGCATCACTGGGTCTCGGGCTGATGCTCCCATTTCCTTTTCTTGCCGTGTTCTTTCTAGTTTTCTTATTTTTGGAGTTTTCTCTTTCCAACTGGGGAATTGAACCTGCTGCTCTACCACCGAGCTACAACTCCAGCCCTTTGTATTGTTTTTTTTTTTTTATTTTTGGTACGGGGTATTGAACTTGGGGCAATCGACCACTGAGCCACATCCCCAGCCCTATTTTGTGTTTTATGTAGAGACAGGGTCTCACTGAGTTGCTTAGCGCCTCGCCGTGGCTGAGGCTGGCTTTGAACTCGCAATTCTCCTGTCTCAGCCTCCCTAAGTGCTGGGATTACAGGCTTGAGCCACTGCGCCCGGCTTGTATTGTATTTCTGAGACAGAGTCTTACTAAGTTGTTGAGCCTAGCCTCAGACATGCCATCCTCCTGCCTTAGCCTTCAGAGTGGCCGGGGTTGTGGGCATGTGCCGCTGCACGTACCTCTACTAAGACTTGGGTTTTTGCTTTTAGATTTCTGTTTGTTTCTGGTTTTCTGTTTGTGCTTCCTGTGGGCAGCTCTCCTTGGGTGCTGGTCATCCTGGACCAGACACCAGCTGGAGGGTGGGCTGAGCAGCCTGAGTAGCAGCCCTGCAGTCTCCTGCCCAGGGGATGCTGTCCTGGGGCCAGTGGGAGGAGCTTGGTCTTGTGGTGGGAGTCGTGGACCTGCCTCTGCTGTTGGCAAGGGGGCTCCTGTCGGAGCCTGGGGAGGCGAGCCTGGCTGGTCCCTTGGTTCGATTGGGTTTGTCAGGACTGCCTTTAGCACCTTCCCCCTGGGGCGTCTGAGTTCCTGAGGTGGATGCGAGGTCTGTCCCATTGTGTCCCCTGTCTTTGGCCCAGAAGCCTCTGTCCACCCATGGCCTTGCCCTGACTCTGACCCAGTGGGCTCTGGTGCTGAGGGAGTCTGGTTGTCCCAGCTGAGGGGAAGCTGTGTGCTCTCCCTGTCCCTGTGGGGTACCTGCCCAGGACCTGCTGCAAGGCTGGGAGTGGCCCCACCGAGTCCTGGCCTCTGGGCGTGGGCCTGGAGCACCCCCTGGTGGCCTGTAGCAGCGCGGGGCGCGCCTAACCCCTGCCCTGCCCTGCTCAGGCTAGGCGAGTGCAACGTGAGTGACAGTGGCTGTGGTGTCCTCGCCGCGGCTCTGCTGGCCAACCGCAGCCTGCGGGAGCTGGACCTGAGCAACAACTGCATGGGGGACCCAGGCATGCAGCGGCTGGTGGAGAGTCTCCGGCAGCCTGGCTGTGTCCTGGAGCAGCTGGTGTAAGTGACACAGGGCCAGGGCGGCCTGGGGCTCCGGGGTAGGGGAAGGTGGGGGTGCTCTGGTCCACTCCCTCCTTCCTGCCCACGTGCAGCCTCTATGACATCTACTGGACTGAGGAGATGGAGGACCAGCTGCGGACCCTGGAGGAACACAAGCCATCCCTGAGGGTCATCTCCTGAGCCCCTGGACACTGCACCCTCAGCCCACCCCGGGGCTCTTACTCCAGGTGTCTCGGCTCTGACTGGAAAGAAGTGCCCTAACCAACTCCCTTCAGCAAGGGAGCCTGAGACACTGCATAGTTATTAAAGCACTTTGTTGGCAGGAGGGTCCTTGTCTGTCCTTGTGGGTCCTGTGCAGCTCAGCTGAGTGGGCGCCTCACATGGCTGCTGAGATTGTCCCGTTCACACGCGATGGCCTGCTCAGGGCTCGGTGTGCCTGGGCGTTCAACCCTCTCCTCTGCCATGTTCATCGTGAACAAGAAGCCTGAGTCCTGCCCACACTGAGGGTTCTAGCATGAGCTCGGGCCATGGCACTGCTCAGTGTGACCCAAAGGCAGCATGTTGAGATCCCAAGAGGTCTGGGTGTGCTCAGTGGTAGAGCAAAGGGCCACCCAGGGCCAGACCTTGGCCAGACCCCCTAGTACTGCAGAAGAAACAAGGAGACTAAATCCCAAGAGATCAAAGTCCCTAAAGTCACCAAGCAGAGTGGCACAGGCCTTGAGGCCAGCCTCAGCAACTTAGCAAGACCCTGTCTCAAAATGAAGTAAAAAGGCCTGGGGATACAGCTCGGGTGGAGCTCCCTTGGCGCCCAAAAAATTAATCCTTCAGCAGATGAAGTCCTAGGGCTTCCAGTGAGTTAAGCGGCATCGTTTGGGGAAGCCAGAGATGACCCGCTGGCCCGAGGAGAGGCGCACGCAGGGCCAGAGGTGGCCCTGGCAGTGTGGCCAGTCTGGCTGTGAGGGCCTGGGGAGTCTCCAGCTCGAGTGGAGCTTTGAGGCAGTGCCCATGCTGAGGTCCAGCAGATCCTGCGACTCCCTGGAGCCAAACAGGACCAGGCAGGTGCCTCTCCAGGCCTCACGTGCTGCCCTCTGCTGCGGACCAGCTCCTGACGCCCACAGCCATCCCTGTGGTGCACTTGTTCATGTGCTCCGGTTTCTGTAGCTTCCCCTCTATCTTAAATCGTCAGCACCGTCCACAGTCTGGTGCGTTGGCTGTCTCCACATCAGCATGGAGGTGTAGGACGCAGTCGGGGCCTGCACTTCCCAAAGTCCAGCTCCCCGCAACTCACGTCCACAAGGCCGGCTTTGTGAGCCTCGTGTTACCATAATAAAAGTGAAGAAATGTCGCTTTTGTACATCTGCATTTCTGAGAGATGAAACTTCTAGGCCCTTTGGGCGATTGCAGATACAGTGGATTTCCACTATGCTTTGTGAACAGTTTGGTCAACAGCAGGCTGAGGCAGGGGGATGGCAAATTTGAGGCAATTTAACAAGAACCTGCTTCCTGATTTTTAAATGAAATTTTTAAATGAAATTTTTAAATTATTTTAAAAATGAAATAATTTTAAAAAGGGCTGCAGTGTACCTCAGTGGTAGAGTGTTCGCCTCACATGTGCAAGACCCTGGGTTCAAGCTCCAGTAACAAAAAAAGAAAAAGGAAAAAAAAAATCCTTTAAACTGTAAACCAAGACTGGGCGTGGTGATGCATGCCTGTAATCCCAGCAAACTGGGAGGCAGGATCCCAAATTGGGAGGCCAGCCTCCACTACTTAGTGAAACCCTGTCTTAAAATGAAAATAAAAAGGCCTGGGGTGCGGCTCAGTGATAGAGTGCCTGGGTTCAATCCCTAGTACTGGGGAGAAAGGATTTTTACAGAATTTCACATTTTTTTCTGTGATGTTATTTTCAGGATTTTTTTTGTGTGTGTGGGGATGGGGATTGAACTCGGGGGCACTCGACCACCAAGCCACATCCCCAGCCCTATTTTATGTTTTATGTAGAGACAGGGTCTCACTGAGTTGCTTAGCACCTCATGTTGCTGAGGCTGGCTTTGAACTTGTGATCCTCCTGCCCCAGCCTCCTGAGCCACTGCGTGTGCCACCGTGCCTGGCTATTTTCAGGATTTTGATTTTTTGGGATTTCAACATTTGGGACTGTGCTCTTCAGCATTATGGCCCAAGCCTGCCCTCACATGCTGGGGGTCTACGTGGCCCTGCCTGTGGGTGGGTTGGGAGCCCCTGCAGGGTGCCTGCGAGCGAGCTGGCCCCGGGCTTGGCCAGTCCCGCAGCTTCAGGCCTCAGAACTTGGGGCCTTGATGCTCCCTGCTTGCCCTGGTGCCCAGGCCGTCAGCTCTCACTGCTGCCTCCTGGATGAGACCGTAGGGGCCACCTCTTAATTCCAGCTGGCTTGGTGTTGTAGCTGGCCAAGGTGGGCTGGCCACGGGTAACCCACCCGGACCCTGTTGGGAGGGGAGGCTGCTCACGTGGTCTGTGGGACACTTTGGGATTGTTACTATAAAGCCCTGTAAGGTGCCCCGGGATCTGTGCGAGTCTCTCAGGCATCAGGGCTCCTGGAGTGATGCCACCCGAGCCTCCTGCAGCGTCATCAGTGAAGAGGTGCGGAGCCAGGGGGCTCTCTAGGGCGGTGGCCAACACCAGTGCAGGGGGCACTGCGGGGTGGAGGCTGGTCACAGGTCACCGTGGGAAGAAGCCTCAGTGCACAGGGCCTCCCAGGGCCCAGTGGGGTTCCTTGCAGTGGGAAGATGGTGGCAGCTCTTAGGAGGCCTCAAACGACCTGCCTGAACAGAAAGTGGCAGTGGCAGTGTTCCCAGGATGTCGCCAGGCAGGCCTGAGGCAACACAAGGTCCAGTGTGCTGCCCAGGTCGCCCACTGGGCAGCTACAGATGGCCTGTCCTGTAGCGTCCAGGGTGGGCCTGTGTGCACACCAGCCTGTCCTCAGGATTCTTGGAAGTTTTCTCAAAAATAATGAGAAAAAGACAAAAGGCCTTGGAAGCCAGGGCCCTGGGTGGCGCGCGGAGCCGATGCTTGGCCAGGGCCTGCTCAGCAGCAGAGCCCATGATGGGATTGGCCGGGCGGGGGGCTCCGTGTCCTGCAGAGAACACGGCAGGGCGGGCGTGGCTCCGTGCAGAGCGGTGGCATAGGGTATGAGGTTCTGGGTTCCGTCCCCAGCACAGCAAAAAAGAACTTCAAAGTTCTTACATGAGATGATGGCTGCCCCATCTCCTGCGGCCACTCCCCAGCGGTCATTAGCCCTGCCCCCATGACACACATATGGCCACTGAACTCTCTCTCAAGCCCCAGAAGGGCTGTACCCGCAGGCCCTGTCCCCTCTGGGTGGGCAGGGAGGAGGCGGGGACTGCCACCTCCACGTCACTTTATTTGTTCTGTTTGCTCAGGGAGATAACACCCTCTCCAAGTGCGGGGCCTTGGAGCCTCTGACTGGCCCTGAAGCCTGAGGGGCCAGTCCCATGACCTTTGACCTTGTCATGTCCAGCTGAGAGTCTGAGAGTCAGGGTTGGGTTAAGTCTCTGAGGAAACGCTTGGTCATCCTGTGTTGGTGGACCCCTGTCTTCCCTGGGCCACCAGAAGGGTGGGTGACCCTGCCCATACTCAGTGAGTAGACATAGGTCCCCAAGTGACCTGTCCTGGGTTGTGCTGCTGGGCACAAGTGTCTCTGAGGCCAGAGCCCTGGCTGACCAGGCAGCAGGGGAAGGGCGGGACCCTCTGTCCAGAGCAAGCCCTGGAGGAGCCCCGGAGCCCATCAGGTGTGAGCAGGTGGGCCCTGCCCCTGCAGGGTGAGCCATGGGCAGGCAGGGAGGCTCAGGAGGTGGCAGAGGTCCCCTCCTTCCCAGCCAGCACCCCCTGCTCAGGGGCCCCTTCCTTGGCAGCTCCTGATCCAGGCAGGTCCTCGTCTGTCCCTGGGTGCCCGTCCCCGTTGCCAACAGCCCTGCCCTGGTCACTCTGCTGCTTCTGCCGCCGGGTCTCTTTGTACCTCAAGGTGATGTCCCTGGGGGACGGCAGAGGCCAGGTCACCACCTGCTCAGGCACCAGCCCCCAGTGCAGGCCTTACAGACCCCTAGGAGGCCTCCCCCAGGACAGAGCCACATGGGACACAGCTCTTGGAGGGGCTGGTTGGGGGCCACACCATGGCAGGCCAGGCCACCTGAGGCCTCAGGAGCCAGACCTACCACGTGGTGATGGTCTACAGGGACGGGAGGCCAAGGGCGCTGCCCCAGAGCCACCTTCTCTGAGTGGCTGGAGGGATGGGCAGGCAGAGCTTGGCCACGTCCAGCAAAGCAGGAGGTGACAGACACCACCTGGAGCCAACCCCGTGGTCTGGGAGCTAGGCAGACAGCCCCCGCGCTCACCGCAGGAAGAAGCGCCAGACGGTCCAGGTGAGCACCAGCACAGAGCCAAGCGTCCAGCACTGGGAGATGTAGAAGGGCAGGGACAGGGTGAGTGTGTGTGGGTCGTACTTCACCACGATGAGCAGCTCGGTGGCCGTGATGGCTGCTGCCAGCCACGCCTGCTGGCCCAGCTTCTTATGGGGCTTCCTATGGAATAGGCGGCAGCTGGCCAGGCCTGCCCTCACCTGGGGCCTCCCCACCCAGGGGTGCCTCCCAGCCCCGGCCTGCGGGCGGCTCTCACAGGTCATCCATGAAGTCGTAGATCTCACGCATGGCCACACCACCCACGTTCACAAAGAAGACCAGCCGCAGCAGGACCAGGTAGTGCTCAGGAGGCATCCACAGCACGAACTTCAAGTAGAAGGTGTTCAGCTCTGCCAGCAGGAACTGGGGGACAGAGAGGGTCAGCCTGTGCAGGACGCTCGCGGTGCACGCCCTCAGGCAGCCCGGCCTTACCACCAGGATGATGCCACACACGGCCAGCCAGCGGCGCAGGCTGGAGGCGGGCTTCCACTCGAAGCGGACCCAGCTGTAGGGCGTGAACTGGAAGGCAATCCTCTTCATCTTGCCCCTGGGGACCAGAGTGGCCAGCCTGAGGACACGGCCCAGGTTGCTGCCGCCCGAGGTAGCTGCCTCTGCACCCAGCCCTGCCCCTCAGAGGGGCTGTCCAAATGCTCCGGGCAGTGAGGCTGCAGGGGAGCCTCGACTCCCCGCTGTCCCCAAGTCTTTCGTTTCCTTTTTCTTTTGGGGGTCAGTGTCTCACTGTGTTGCCCAGGCTGGTGTGAACTGGCTCAGGGGTCCTCCCACCTCAGCCGCCAAGTGCTGGGACTCCAGGTGCACCAGCACACCTGTTTTATTTCTTTTGTAAATCTCAAAAGTAAAAACGACAGAGCACAGCAACTGCCTCCTGAGGACGGCAGCAGAGCCAACTGACAGGGAGAGGCTGAACCTTCCCGTCAGAGGTCCAGGCCAGCCCAGCGTCAATGGGTCCAGGAGGCAAGCAGGCCTGGTGCTCAGGCCCACCAATCCCCAGCCCCCTCCCTCGCTCCCGAGATGTACTTATAGGTTGGAATGTTCCAGAGGCCCTGCCACTTGTAGGTCTTCAGGGACAGCCACTCAAGGGTCTTCATGCCACAGTAGATGCCCAACCCGTTACAGACAAGGACATCCATGATCCACTGGGCAGGAACCAGGAAAGAGGTGATGTTGCATGCCCAGGCTCATCCAGAGGAGCCCAGGGCAATGTGGTCTCACCCCAGGAGAGGCCCCACACCCTGGCCCCTGCACCCACGTGGTCACCAGCCCCCCCTGGGCCCTCGTACCCCCCTGGGCCCCCGCACCCACGTGGTCACCAGCCCGCCCCGCCCTGCACCCACGTGGTCACCGGCCGCCCCGCCCTGCACCCACGTGGTCACCAGCCCGCCCCGCCCTGCACCCACGTGGTCACCGGCCGCCCCGCCCTGCACCTACGTGGTCCCACCAGCACTCGCTGAAGTTGGGCAGCTGGTGCTCCAGGCTGTACTCCAGGAACTCAAACATCACGCTGATGATCATGCACATCCACCAGTCGCGGATCATGAGGGTCTGTGGGAGGCGGCCTGTACTGGTCAGGCCACACCCCTCGCCACAGGAGCTGGAGATGCCAGCAGCCCAGGTGGGTGGGTGTGTCTGGTGGGTGGCTCCCTCCAGCAGCCTCAGTCTTAGATTTTCAGCCAACATGGAGGTGCCCACACTTCCAGCACTGAGCTCCAAAGAAAAGCCTGGTCCTCACCAGCAGGTGTAGCTCGGACACGCTAGGCTGCAGGCAGTGTAGGCTCCTCCCTTGGAGCCAGCCTGGGTCGGGCTTCTGGCCTTTGCTGTCTCTCTTCCCTAGCTGCCCCCCACCACAATGCTGGCCACAGCATGGACCCAGGCGGCAAGGTCGGGGGTCCCAGGAGTCTTGCAGACCCCTCTGAAATACTCTGTAGCCAGGACTCGCCCATTAAGCACACCCTGGTGGTCCACCTGTGGCCAGAAGCTGCTGGAGCACAGCACAGGCCTGAGGGCCAGGGTGTGGGGCGCAGGGTGTGGGGTGCAGCAGGAGGTCTCCTACCTTCAGGTACCAGCCAATAAAGTGGGCAGGAACAAAGCCGTCCAACTTGTCCTGTGGGCCACACGGGCTGTCCTCAGCACAGACCCCACCCGGCAGCAGGTCGTGGCCTGGGGCCAGCCCCAGGGCACAAGGTCAGGGTCTGCCACTGTGCTGCTGTGGGCACCTACAGACGACAGAGCCCCAGCTGGCAGAGCCCAGCCCTGGACGGCACGCTTACCCAGACGTTGTGGAAGGGGTCGGTCTTGTTTTCTGTGTCGTAGATGAGGCAGTTCCCCCCGTAGTCCCTCTCTGGTAGTGGGACTCCCAACCTGGGGTCAACGTACTTCAGAAACTGCCGGCCATCCTGGACTGTCTGCAAGGCCAGTGGGGAATTTATGGCATGTGACCCACGACTCGGCTTGCTAGGAGAAAAGCGGCCTGTCCCAGTGGCCCTCCTACACCAGCGGTGGCTGGAGATCTGGGGGCTCCTGAGCCCGGGTCCCTGCACCTGCGATCCCAGGTCTGGCCTGACGAGGCAGCGCTGCCTGCTGCTCCTCCCCACGCTGTCCAGGGCCTCACACCGCAGAAGCTTCCCTGGCTGGGGACATTCTCTGCTCATGCAGCATCAGGACAACAGCCTTCCCAGACCCAGGTGCCCACGTCAGCCAGGTGCTGTTGCCTCGAAACAAAACACGCTTTGGGGGTGAGTCCCCAGCAGAGGGGCTGCGGGAGCAGGCCGCCAGCTGAGGACAAAGAGGGGGCTGAAGGCCTGAGACCAAATGACAAAACCAAGCCCAGGAGAGGGTGGCACTGTGGGAGCACACAGGTGCCTGGCCAGCCTGCTGCGGCAGAGGCCTATGGTCTGGGCACAGCTGCCACCGCCTCATCCAGCAGTGCAGTCCCCTGGGCCCTAGGCAGGGCCACGTGTCCCTGTGCTGTCCCAGGAGACATTGTGCAGCAGCCATGCTGTTCAGTCAGGTACCCTGGGCCAGCGGGACCAGAGGGCCAGACGTGCTGAGGTGGGGCTCCTGAGACCAGCTCTGGGGGCTGTGTCCAGCCAGGCTGGGCCTCTGCTGTGGCTTGAGGAAGAGAGCTCCAAGCCCAGCTGTCTGGACTGACGGCGTGCCTGCTCTGACAGGCCAAAGGCAAAGTCATGGGCACTGTTCTCCGCAGAGGCCGGACCCCCTGACTCCACAGCCCTCCCTCGGAGGGCAGGGGGTGGCAGGCAGGGAGGCTGGGGGGCCGCAGGCTCACACTGCCGCACACACGCCTGTGCTCTGCAGCAGAGGGCCTGGGCTGGTGACGGGCACACCAGAGCCTGACCCATCTCTAGGACCTTCCTCCTGGAAAGGCCCCAGGGCCCCAGGAGAAGCAGCAACTCCAGGGGCGCCAGGCTGCACCAGAGTCCCCGCAGTAACAGCACTGGGAGATGCTCCAGAGAGCAAAGCCAGTAACAGAACATTAGAGACGGGTGTCAGCCACCACGGAGCCACGCCAGAGCTGCTGGGGACCCAGAGTTGGCACAGCAGAACAAGGCAGTGTCGAAGGTGCCCGAGTCCAGAGTGAGCATCCCCCAGCTCACGCCGACACGCACAGGGACCAACAGTCAGCACAGGGCAGAGCAGGGCCACGTCTCCCCACACAGGACCCCTCTGCCTGAGAGGAGCAGCTGCCCAGTGGGACCCTGCGGTGCTGGTTCTGGGTGGTTGGGGAGGAGCCCAGATGTGAGGTCAGAGTGTTCCAGGGAGGGCGGCCCAGCACCTCCTGCAGACGCGGGTGTGAACCTCAAGGGAACGCTGGAAGGCCGAGTCCAGGGCACAGAGAGGGGCCTCGGGGCTGGAACAGGCCAGGTTCACGCCCAGGGCTCCTGCGGGCACCTGCCGCGGGGCTCCAGCCAGGGCAGTGGCACCCGACTGGAGCAGGGATGCGCCCTGCTGTGTGCAGGCGGCAGGGGGTGGAGCTGGCAAGCACTTAGGGCCCGGCGCAAAGGCCCGCTAGGCTTGGGCCCATCCTGAGCAACCCTACGTGAGACCGGGGAGACGATCCCACTTGACGTGCATCGAAATGAACAAAACACCTGGGAATACCCTTTTTTAACATTTCTATTTTTAAAAAAATATATTATGATTTGCAGTGCTGGGGACTGAACCCAGGGACTCACATGCTGTGCAGGTACTCTACCACTACAGTACAAATAGGCACGAGGGACTGAACCCAGGGGCGCGTGACCACTGTCACACCTGCAGAGCTTCATGTATTTTATTTTGAGACAGGGTCTTGCTCAGTTACTTATGGCCTTGCTAATTTGCTGAGGCTGGCTTTGAACTCACGATCCTCCTGCCTCAGCCTCCGGAGTTGCTGGGATTACAGCCACTGCACTTGGCTGGGGAATACATTTAACAAACAGCACCAAACTTTTTTTTTTTGGAGGGGGTACTGGAGATTGAACTCAGGGGCACTCAACCACTGAGCCATGTCCCCAGCCCTATTCTGTGTTTTATGTAGAGACAGGGTCTCACTGAGTTGCTTAGTGCCTCACCTTTGCTGAGGCTGGCTTTGAACTCGCGATCCTCCTGTGTTAGCCTCTCTAAGTGCTGGGATTACAGGTGTGAGCCACCGCGCCCAGCTAAGAGCACCAAACTTACATTTTGAAAATTACAAACATGTTTGAAAGACATTAAAAGTGACCCAAATAAGCTGGGCGTAGTGGCGCACACCTATAATCCCAGCACTTAGGGAGGGTGAGACAGGAGAATCGCGAGTTCAAAGCCAGCCTCAGCAATGGCGAGGTGCTAAGCAACTCAGTGAGACCCTGTCTCTACATAAAACACAAAAGAGGGCTGGGGACGTGGCTCAGTGGTCGAGTGCCCCTGAGTTCAATCTCCAGTACCCCCCTCCAAAAAAAGACCCAAATAAATGGAAAGATACCCTGTGTTTGTGGATCTAAAGATTAATAATGAGGGCTGGGGCTGTGGCTCAGTGGCAGAGCGCTTGCCTAGCATTTGTGAGGCACTAGGTTTGATCCTCAGCACCACATATAAATAAATGAATAAAATAAAGGTCCATCAACAACTAAAAAAATATTTTAAAAAAAGAGGTTGATAATGTTAAGATGATAATATTCTGAAACTGATGTATGGCTTTGATGGGGGGTCCTAGCAACGTCTCACCTGTGGGCAGGGGTGTGGCTCAGTGCTTGCCTGGCAAGTGTCAGGCTCTGCTGACCTCGTCTGCTTCTGCAGAACTGGAAAGGTGCTCCTGGCATTCACTTGGAAGCAAGAGGCCGAGAGACTCGGATGACCCTGGGAGGGAGGGATGCAGCCCGTCCCCAGGCCCCTGCTGGAGCTCCTGCTGACACTCGGCCACCCTTTCAGAGCCGACAGGTCCTGAGAAGCAGGGCAAGTCCGTGGAACCTATGGGGCTGCCAACTGTTGTCCCTTGGGATCCCGACCGGGGCCGGGGCCAACATTAGGAGAAAACTCAGAGAACTGGATGAAGTTTGGCTCAGAGTCTATCACAGTGAGATCCCACCGCATGCCAGCCAGGTGGCCAGGCGATCCCGCAGCTCCACTCTGTGCACACAGGCTGCGAAGCTGGTGGCATGCGAGATGGCACTGCTGCATCGGAGGGCAGTGGGCACACCTCGAACGCCAAACGCAAGCCACAGGCCAGCCTGCGACCAGGGAGTGCTCTGCCGCATGTCTGCAGAGACGTGGGTGCCTGCACCCCACGAAGCCTGCACACGCATCTCGAGCAGCTCGACCCTGAGCCCCCTCATGTGCACAGCAAACAGGCTGTGCCCACCCACACAGTGCAGCCTTGGCCACGGACAGGGCAGTGCTGCTGACAGCTGGTGACCTCATGGTGTGGACAGGGCACAGTGGGGAGACTGTCACGGGGGCCTAAAGGGGCTTGGGGGACACGGGACTGTCTCCTGTCCTGAGGTACAACCTGTGACATGCTAAAACTCGCAGCACCACAGGCCTGCTCCAGACTGACACCTAGCCACATGTGGACGGTCCTGACCCTGCCAGCAGGAAAGTGCTCTGCAGAGGGAAGACTACCACCAAGTACAGTAGAACAGAGGCCTGAGCCGGGCGGTGGCCACACCTGTCATCCCGGCACTCTGGGAGGCTGAGGCAGGAAGATCGCGAGTTCAAAGCCAGCCTCAGCAATGGCGAGGCGCTAAGCAACTCAGTGAGACCCTGTCTCTACATAAAACACAAAACAGGGCTGGGGATGTGGCTCAGTGGTCGAGTGCCCTGAGTTCAATCCCCAGTACCAAAAAAAAAAACAAAACAAAAAAACCCCAAAACCAGAGACCTGGAGCACTGGCGCAGACACCACCCACCACCCAGCCAACCCCAATACCAGACGTGCTCTCCCAGCCCAAATCTGAGGCCTGCACCCACCTCTCTGGAGGTCCCCTGCAGCCTGTGCCTACTTCTGTTGGGTCATCTACCTGCCTGTGCTTTGGGGGGCAGAGGGTGCAAAGCCTCCTCTGTCATCTGTCCCCATAGCCTAGCTGACAAGAAAAGCCACTCACCTGGAAGAGGATGAAGATGAGAAACAGCTCGTACACCACGCTAACACAGAGCCAAAACCGCCAGTAGGCTGTGGAGACAAGGCAGGTGCGTGAGGGACCAGCCCCGCGTGCTGTGTCCCTGCTGGGGCTCCCTGGAGCGTGGGGCCTTTCCTTCCTTCATGTTCTGGGCCTGCCTGGCTGGGAGCACTCCCACCTGCGCGCTCAGCCTGCAGCGGTTCTGGGGCGCACCTCGTACCCCACTAACGGCACCTCTCATCCCAGTGGGCTAAGTGCCCTTGTGAGCGTGGACTTCTGCTTATTTGGCACTGAGGGGGCTGCTTCACTGTGCTGGTCTGATGAGTCACATCGAGGGTCTTCCTGGGTCAAACCTGCCGCCGTGCAGGTCTGAGGGCCCAGACGACAACTGTGCCGCTGGTGGGAGGAAGCAGCAGGTGGACGCAGGAAGCGCCTGGGGCTGAGGACAACCTGGGCAGCAGGCAGCTGTGTGCGGAGGCTCTAGGGAAGCACCCTGTGTGGTGCCAGCAGCCCAGCCCCCTGAGGCCTGACCCTGGAGGCCATACACCAGAGGCGCCTCATGTCACCAGGCCTAAGGCGACTGCTCTGCCACTGTGTCTTCCTGACTGTCCACGTCCCCCTCTCAGGAGGGCCCAAGTCAGAGGTCGGACCATCTCTGACACCTTTCAGCCCACACCTGAGCACCCAGCAGCCCACCCACCCCTCCTCTGTCCTGGAGTGACTCCTGGCGATGGTCCCCCGCCAGGGCAGTGCCCCACTGAGAAGAAAGACAGAGGCCAGGCACCTCGCACTCCAGGGCCAGGTGAAAGCAGGTGGGGAGGGGCGGGGCTGCGGCGCTCAGTGGTCAGGTGCTCAGCTCGCCCAGGTCCCGGCCTCCCAGCACCACAGACAACGGAAAGGCCGGAAGCGGAGGCTTCCCCAGCGGGCCAGGAACTGCAGCCAATTAAAAAGTTTCCAAATAAAGCAGCTGCCCAGACGGGTGAGCTGGAACCTCTTCCTGCTGCTCTAATGAGGCCTGGTTGCTACGGGCCACAGAGGGAGCCTGACCAAGGGTCCCTGCACCAAGTCCTGGCGGGCGGGCAGAGAGAGTACCACAGGGAGCACCGCCCACCAGCTGGAAGATCGCCCACAGGCCACTCCCAGGAACTCTCATCCACTTCCCACGCACTGTGACCGGCAAGAGGGGGTCCCTGTCCAGCATCAGCAAGACCTGCGGAGCGGGGTGGCTCCAGGGCAGCCCTCCCGTGTGAACAAAGCGACTAAGAAACATGAGCTCAGAAGAGCGGCAACGCAGCTCAAAATAAACACCCAGACCAAGCAGAGCCCTGTGCAGAGGGGAAGGCGGGCACCAGGTGGGAGGTGGGGCACGCTCACGCTCCCAGGGAACCCGGAGGGGCTTCCAGAAACTTCAGGACCTGGTGGACAGGTGACCTGCACCGGCAAGAGGCAGGAGCTCTGCTCTGGGCCTGCGTGCTGAGGGCCTCCCCAGCTGTTCCAGGCACCAGGGCCACATGCTGGGCAGGGTGCTGGGGGAGGGGTGTGGCCTGCCTGCAGGAGGGCGAGCACGCTGGGCTTCCCACAGCTCTCCAGTGCCCCGCCTGGCAGTCGCGGCCAGGCTGCTTCTCACTGCTCGCCCGCGGCTGTGCCGCCATCTTGCTCTCCCTCTGCTCTGGTCAGAAGTGCCTTCTGAGGAGGACTGGGCGGGTCCAAAGCTGAGCTGGTGGATCCCAGCAGACCCTGGGCAGCCTCCCCAGACTCCCTAGCCTCCCCCAGGGCCGCCGACCAGGCAGGAGACCCTGGGTGCAAGGGCAGGTGGGACCAGTCCGCTTGCACCCTGGGGACTCACTAACCCTCGGGCAGATGTGGCCCTTCCAGAGGGCCGTGTCCATCCTCTAGCCCTGCAGCTCTACCCCAGGATGTCCTATTAGAAAACACTCAGGTAGGTGCGCACAGGCACCACTACCTAATATGCCACAAAAATCAAAACCAGCCAGGTGTGGTGGCGTACCTACAGCCTCAGCTCCTTGGGAGGCTGAGCAGGAGGATCGCGTGAGCCTGGAGTTTGAGAATAGTCTGGGCAACACATGGAGACCCCATCTCAAAGTCAAAACTAATCATCAGAACAAAACAGAAACTCCATACATAGTATGTTTCCAATTTTTGAGACTACATACACAAAAACATCAAAATTTAATTGTGGCTATTTTAAAAAACACTTAAAAATGTTTGTATTTTCCAGTTCTCATCCCTGTTGAGACAGAATCCTGTGTCTAGTTACTACGCTGTGAGCCTTGAGGGAATCCGGCCAACCCCGAGTGCTGAGCTGGCCTCCCCTGGTGGTAGGGGCAGAGATGGTGACTGTGCCCCCAGCTCTCATCTGGGGCTGGGGGCAGGGGCACTATGATCCAGGAACTTGTTAGAACTCAGGGTGGAAGATGAGGGAGGCAGCAAGCCCCCAGTAACCACCCCAGGTCCCTTGCCTAAGCCACAGACCCTCCTCGCAACCCCGGGAGCACCACGGTCTGCAGGAAGGGGGTGGGAGAGCCCAGCAGAGTGGGGGGGGGGGGCGTCTGGAGGCTGAAGAGGAGGCAGGTGGGAGACTCTGAGCCTCAGGTCTTTCCTGGCAGAGAGGGCAGTGGCCGCAGGGAGGAGCCAGGCAGAGGCGAAGACAGGACGTTCACACCGGGCAGCACAGACACAGGCTGCTGGGGACAGGAGTGCCGTGTGCACACACGGAGAGGAAGGGCAGTTACCTGGATGAGGTCTGGAAAATGGCCCGTCTTTGGCTTGTGTGACTCCAAAACATAAGAAAACCAAAATACTGGCCACAATACCTCTGCAAACAAAGAACAAACAGCCCCTCAGTGTGTGCAGATTTCTCCCAGATGGAGGTGGAAGGTGGCCGGGGACACCCACAGGGCAGGGCCGAGGGAGGGGCTGGGCTGGGTGGGGCTGAACTACCTCCACCAGCAGCTGCCTCTGCAGCTCCGTCCTCTCTGGGACACGGGGCACTGCTCCACCAAATGAAGTCCCAACTCCACACACCACGAGAGGCCAGGAGGCAGAGGCCAGGGGCGCTGGCCAGAGGCCTAGCTCCTGCCCATTGGGGTGCCTCCTTCAGCACCACAGGGCTCACCAGCTGCCTGCAGAAGTGCCACACCTGTGACTGCATCCAACTCTTTTTTTCTTTTTGGTACTGGTGCTTAGCACCTCGCCATTGAACTCGCGATTCTCCTGTCTCAGCCTCCCAAAGTGCTGGGATTACAGGTGTGCGCCACCGCGCCCGGCTGCATCCAACTCAAAGTACAGGTGCATGGTGACTGCATAGCCCAGAGAGGAGCCTGGGGCCTCTGGGCAGGTGCCCACCTCTGCAAGGCTCCCTGGGACAGGCTCCAGCTGAGAGGACCACTACCCCTGCCTGAAAACTGGCCCAGTCTCCCACTAGGCCTGTCCTGGCCAAGTGTCCCTCCCACTCCATCTCACCTGACATGGGTCATGAGGTAGAGCCCTGTCAAGTGGCCAGCACAGGACTGGAAGGACCGAGGCTTACACATGGGCTGCCTGCCTGTTCGACAGATGGAACCGCCTGGCTGTTCAGGGACAGAAGCAGCTCTCAGCCCTGCTTTGAGGGTCCCAACCCACGCAGGACATCTGAGGCTCCCAGGGCACAAAGGAACTCCTGGACATCCCCATGCCAAACCTGCTCCCACACCACAGCTGCCAGGACAGGAGCCTCAGGCAGGCGGGCATGTGAAGAGACCTGGCAGGGCACCTGAAAGGACCTCCCCAACAGGCACAGCCCCTGCCCTGCTGGAGAGAGGCACAGTGACCAAGTGAGGCCAATGACAGGCACCCCAGACCAGCCTGTGGCACCTGCCCAGGGCCAGGGGGCACCACTCAAGGCGTCTACAGGTGGGCACACAACACTGCCCAGGCCACGTGTGTGAGGACTTTGTGAGGTTCTTCTGCAGGAGTACTTAAGTACTCTGGAAGTCCGTCAGTGGACAAAGTAATGTAAAAGGAAAACAAATACCCTATATTTTTCAAATAATTTTTTTTGGGTACTAGAGATTAAACCCAGGGTTGCTTAACCACTGAGCCTCGATCCTAGCCCTTTTTATATTTTATTAAAGACAGGGTCTGAATTGCTTAGGGCCTTGCTAAGTTGCTGAGGCTGGCTTTGAACTCCCGATCCTCCTGACTCAGCCTCCTGAGTCACTGGGATTATAGGCGTGGCCACCACCTAATAAACTTTTTTTTTTTTTAATCTTTATTTATTTTTATGTGGTGCTGAGGATCGAACCCAGTGCCTCCCGCGTGCTAGGCGAGCACGCTACCACTGCGCCATAATCCCAGCCCCCCTAATAAACTTTTATCCAAATCAAGTGCACGCTCTGATTGCATTTC
This sequence comes from Xerus rutilus, assembly GCA_028644305.1. Classification (NCBI taxonomy): domain Eukaryota; kingdom Metazoa; phylum Chordata; class Mammalia; order Rodentia; family Sciuridae; genus Xerus; species Xerus rutilus. The sequence goes on along the minus strand of CM053399.1, from coordinate 200,366 downwards.
CTGTTTCTTCACTGTCCTTCCTGTCTGGTTCCCATCCAGGTCCCCAGTGACACCTTGTCTCACTTCTCCACAGGCTCTCTCGGCTGAGGGGGGCCCCTGCCTTCCCCTTATTTCTGGACCCAGTCCTTTTCTTTTTTTTTTTAAATATTTATTTTTTAGTTGTAGGTGGACAGAATATCTTTATTTTATTTATATGTGGTGCTGAGGATCGAACCCAGTGCCTCACGCATGCTAGACGAGCACGTTACCACTGAGCCATAACCCCAGCCCGCTTTTCATTTTTTTTTAAAATATTTTTTTTTAGTTGTAGATGGATACAATATCTTTATTTATTTTATGTGGTGCTGAGATTCGAACCCAGTGCTCAAACACATGAGGCAAGCGCTAAACCGCTGAGCCACAAGCCCAGCCCCTTCTCACTTTCTATTTTGAGACAGGATCTTACTAAATAGCCAAGGTAGGCCTTAAACTTGCCATCCTCCTGTCTCAGCATCCCAGTCTCTGTGAAGACAGGTGTGGCCACTGCACTGGGGGTCACTGATTTACTCAATCACACGTAAGCATGGAGCACAGGCATGTCCTCCGCAGGTCAGGTGACATTCCAACATACCTTGCTGGGTCTTCACTCCCTGTTCCCCTGCTGAGCACTGGGGCCTTCCGCCTGGCCCTGTGCTGCTCCTACAGGACCCACCACTGAGGTTTTGCTGTGTCCTGTGCCCCTGCTTCCTGGCACTAGGGAAGCTCGTGGTATCTCAGGCACTCCCTGGAGCCTGGTCCTTTGCTGGAGGGTGCCGGAAGCTGACGGGCACTGGTGCGCTGGCTCTGCTAGGGGAGGCTGGCTCCAGGCCTCGCTCACACCTGTGTCTGCACAGACAATCATCCGGGTGTCCCCAGGGGGCAGTGTCAGGATCCCCAGGAGATACCAGAATCCACGGACACTGAAATCCCTCATGTGAAAGGGTGCAGTGTTCACAGAGAACCCAGACCATCCTCCCGGGCACTTCCAATCACCGACGGATGGCCCTCACTGCCTGCTCCCACACAGAGCTGGGTAAACAGTCGCCACCCGGTATCATTCAGAGGATAAGGAGAGTCCGCATGCTCAGAGCACACGCAGCTTCTCCCAGGGATCTTTCAAAGGCCGGGTGAATCCCCAGATACGGAAGCCACGGACACAGAAGGCCAAGATGTCCCTTCAAGCTAACCCTGAGCTCCTCCTACCACACAAGCATTCTGCCCCTGCCCTGCAGAAGCCACTCAGGCCTCAGCAGGCCCAGCATGCAGCAGCACAGGGTGGGTGGGGTCACGGTGGCCTCGACCCGCAGGCCTCAGACCGCCCAGGGCTCCAGGAAAGCGCGCCTGCCTGCCTCCAGTTTTTTCTTTAATTTATTTATTTTTATTTTTATTTTTGGTACTGAGGATTGAACTTGGGGGCACTTGACCATTAAGCCAAATCTCCAGTCCTATATTCTGTGTTTTATGTACAGACAGGGTCTCACTGAGTTGCCTTGCCATTGCTGAGGCTGGCTTTGAACTCGTGATTCTCCTTTCTCAGCCTCCCTAAGTGCTGGGATTACAGGCTTGAGCCACCGCGCCCGGCTCTGCCTCCAGTTTTTGATGCGCACAGTTGGAGTTCACTCTCTTCCTGGGTCTGACGTCCTGCCGCACGTCCACCAGTGCTGCACAGAGGGAGCCATCCCTGCCTAAGATGCCCTGTGGGTGTGGCTTGGTGGCGGTGCTTGCCTAGCAGCTGTTGGACCCTGGGTTCATCACCAGCACTGGAAAAGGTGAAAATAAAGCCACAAGTGATTTCAAGGTGGCCGGTGAGGCCTCACTAGGTTAGGCCAAGCCGCCCTGCTCCTTCTGAGAACCGCGGCTGGCGCGCCTCTCGTCGGGACAGCAGCGCTGGCCTTTCCACCTGGCTCCTCTCGCTCAGCAATGACCCGAGACCCGTCTTGCCAGCTGACAGCGGCCTCCACGCTGCAGAGGGCAGACACCACCTGGCGCCCACGCTCATGCCTCCATCCAGCACTGAAGGGCGTTGTGGTCGCTTCCGGGTCTTGGCAATATAAATAATGATGCATAAATATTCACCTGCAGGTTTCTGTGTGGATGTGTTTTCAGAGCAACTGGACAGACGGGAGGGTGACTGCAGCGTCGGGTTCTTTGTGAAACTCCCAAGCTGTCAGCTGCCCTGTGTGCATAAGCCAGCAACGCCTGAGAGCTCCCTGCCCAGACCTTGCCAGCACCTGCCCTAGTCAGGTTACAGTCCAGCCCTTTTGACGGGGTACCGTGCTGTGCTGTCTCTTCTTAGCAATTTGAATTCCCTGTGACAGATGACGCAGGCCATGGTTTACGTGGTTATGTGCCTTACACGTATCGTCCTTGGTGAGGTGTCTGTTGGGTATTTTGCCCTGCTTTTATATTTTATTTTATTTTGAAATAGGGTCACACTACGTTGCCCAGGCTGGCTGCAAAATCATGGGCTCAAGTGATCCACCTGCCACAGCCTCCGCAGCAGCTAGGACTACAGGTGTGGGCGTGCGCCTGGCTTGCCTGGTGTTGAACTGCACGCTTCCGTTCTTACCGGTCTGCTCGAGGGCTCCCTGCGTGCCTTGAATCCAGATCTTCAGTCAGATGTGCGCCTGCCGACGTCCCAGCAGCCTGCCGCTCTGCTCACGTACAGTGTCTTTGGCGAATGCTGAGTCTCTTCCATGAGGCCCAGCCGGACATGTGTTTCACCAGCAGTCCACTGATAGCTACTGAGATCCTCCAGGAACACTCATGTCCACTGGCGTCCACTGAGGTCCACCAACATCCCTGGTAATCATGATGCTTCCTGATGTCCATGGACACTCACTGAGGTCACTGATGGCCTACCTACACAGGCATCTCCAGACTTAGGAGCACAAGGCACTCTGTCCCACTACAACATCCCATGGACCAAGGGAACCAGGGGCACTGTCCCCTAGGACGTCCCATGGACCTGGGGGCCCTGTCTCCTTACGTCTCATAGCTGTGCATCTTACACTGGGCTGACCTATAACCCAATCTGAAAACGTCTGTGAAGAACGCAAGTCAGCATCTACACTGTCCTCTGCAGTGGACATATGGCTGCTGCAGCACCACCATAGCAGACCGTGCCCTCTGTGCACTGCCTCTGTGTGGATCTGCTGCTGTGCCCGCTCTGCCCTGTCCCCGCTGCAGCTGGCTGAGCAGGAGGTGCGGGAGCTGTCAGTCCCCAGCTCTGCTCCCCTTCAGGACTGTCACGTGCTGTTTATGTGCCACACAAGTGAAAACAACTTACACTTTCAATGTGTGTTTATTTGTGTATCCGCTATTTATATGTACTTTGTACAATTAAAGCATATAAAGAAGTTTAACTTATTAAATTGTAAAAAATTAATTAAATGTGAGGGTAAGAAAACCTGGAATCTCCCCTAAGGTCCCCACATATAAGTGGGCCGAAGCTCATAAATGAGCGACCTAAAGACATGACCACATGATTAATTCCACATGCCGTTGTCCTCAGGGAGAAGCCAGACACAGGAGTACATGAAGCAACTCCACTTTACCAAACCAGAACACAGTGAGACCTGGCTGCCTGTGCCAACTGCAGTGCGCTGCACAGGGTCAGAGGCCACTGGGCTGAGGAAGCGTTCTGTTCTGCACACGGCAGAGGGCACACAGCGATGCCCTGACTCAAACTCACCAGGCTGTGTCGTCCAATCACACGTCAGTAAAGTTGATCTGAGAGACAGCTGGGCACAGTGGTGCACAACTGTACCGCCAGCTGCTTGGGAGATGCCGGGAGGAGGACGTGAGCCTAGGAGCTAAAGACCAGCCTGGGCAGCAGAGTGAGACCTCACTTCAAACACAAAACAGAGAACACCAAAACCCAAACCAACCAACAAAAACCCAATGTGAGCCAGGTGTGAGGGCAGGAGGATCACAAGTTCAAACCGAGTCTGGGCAACTAAGTACAACCCTGTCTCAAAACCAAATTCAAAAAGGGGTGGAGAGGGCTGGGGCTGTGACTCAGTGGTAGAGCGCTTGCCTAGCATGTATGAGGCACTGGGTTCGATTCTCAGCACCATATAAAAGTAAATAAGTAAAAATAAAGGTTCATTCACAACTAAATATATATTAAAAAAAAAAAGCGGGAGTTGGAGAGCTGAACATGGTGGTGCACACCTGTGATCCCAGCAACTGGGGAGGCTGAGGCAGGAGGATCATGAGCTCAAGGCCAGCCTCAGCAACTTAGTGAGGCCCTAAGCAACTCAGCAAGACCCAGTCTCTAAATAAAATATAAGAAGGACTGGAGCCAGGTGCAATGGTGCACATCTGTAATCCCAGCGGCTCAGGAGGCTGAGGCAGGAGGATCACGAGTTCAAAGCCAGCCTCAGCAACAGTGAGGCACTAAAGCAACTCAGTGAGACTCTGTCTCTATATAAAATACAAAATAGGGCCAGGAATGTGGCTCAGTGACCAAGTGCTCCTGAGTTCAATCCCTGGCACCCTTCCCCCAACAAAAGAGCTGGGGATGTGGCTCAGTGGTTAAGTGCCCCTGAGTTCAATCCCCGGTAAAACAAACACACACCAAAAAAAAAAACAAACAAAAAACAGGCGGGAGGGTAGCTCAGCGGTGGAGCACCTGCCTTGCATGTGTGAGACTTGGGTTCAATCCCTGGGTATCACAAAAGAAATGGACGATGGAAACAAAACCCCAGGCTGGGCTCAGTGGCCAGCTACTCAGGAGGCAGATGCAGGAATACTCCACGTTCAAGGCCAGCCTTGGCAATTTAGCAAGACCCTGTCCCAAAACAAAAAAGTAAGAGGACTGGGGATATGGTTCAGTGGTAAAATGCCCCTAGGTTCAATCCCCAGTACCTCCCAAAACAACAAAGAGTGTAAGTCCTAGGTTCCATCCCCAGGACAGTAAAAATAAGTGTTTTCTACACATGAAACCTATCTTTGAGGACATCAAAAACTCATGTGCCGGAGCTGGGGCTATGGCTCAGGGGTTGAGCGCTTGCCTCTCATACGTGAGGCACTGGGTTTGATCCTCAGCACCACATAAAATAAATAAAGACATTGTGTTCATCTACAACTAAACAAAATATTTAAAAAAAAAAAAAAAAAACAACCAAAAAACTCATGTGCCATGTGTGGTGATGCATGGCTGTAAAAAAAAAAGAGACTAAGGATGTGGCCCAGTGGTAAAGTGCCCCGAGTTTAATCCTGGATCCCAAAAAACCAAAAACAAGAAACAACTGTCATGTAATTAAAACACGCAATCCCTAGCAGTCTCCAGGAGGACCCAAAGTGCCTGGGTGGCAAGGCTAAACCAGTCTGGTGGACGCGGGACTCCTGGTGCGAGGCATGCGGGTCCACAGAGGTGGGTGCAAGTAAGACCAGGACAGGAACACCACAGCAGCCTTGCTGGAGGAGGCGCAGAGCCATGGACAGTGAAGGCAACTGGGATGCCTGGTGTGTCCCAGGCAGAAGCTGAGAGCAGGTCCAGGCGACATCAGCCAAATTATAGGCCAGGAGGGGCAGTTCCTTGGTGCCTGAGAGGGACGAGGGGTCAGAGTGTGATAGCTGTCTAGTATTCCCCAACACAGAACTTCAGAGAAAAAGTGCCCAGGAGTCCCTAGAATTCACACGCCCTGCCCACTCTCTCAGCAAACCACACGGCTCCCTGGGAGGGGTGAGTGCTGGGTGAAGAGGCCCCTGGAGCCTGTAGGTCTGAGCTCTGGGACTCTCTGGGTCTGGGCTGCCCAGTGTTCACAGCAGGAACCAGGCTTTGGTGACTGATCCTGTGGGCAGTGCAGCTCTGTGGCCCACCTGGCAGGCGTCTGGTGACACAGGCCTGCTCTCACAGGCAGGGCCCATGCCTCCCTGAGATGATCCTGCCTAGTGACAACAGAACCGCTCACCTCTGGTCAGCTTTGCCTTCCATGTGGAGAGACCCCTTCTGTTTCTTTGGTGCTGGAGAACGAACCAGGGCCTCTGAGCTATATGCCCCTCGCCCACTGCCCCTGGGGAACACCTCTCGAGATGCGGCAGGTCCTGCCTCCTGGGGCTCCCTTCCCACTGTGTCCAGCAGATACCACAGACCCCCATGCCCAGGCACTGACAGAGGAACCAACAGAAAAGACCTGGTTCCATGTGGAAGTTCCCTCAGGACAGATGCAGGCTGCTGCCGAGAGCCTCACAGCACACGTCCAGCACCTACAGTGGCCCTGCCACAGGCACCACTGCAGGCCAGGGCCCAGCCTACAGGCTCCTGGGCTCTCCATCTCCTGCCGTCTCCAACCTCCCAGGGCACACGCCTGCAGGCTCTGCCTACACACAGGGCAGGGGCCGCCTGAGAAAGCAGAGGTCCAGGCAGACCTGCAGGCGAGGAGGCGCCAGCAAGGCAGACAGAAGGCCAGACACAGGCTGGCAGGTCCAGGAGCAAGCTGGCACCTAAGGCTTGGAGAACAGAGGAAGAGCCAGCCACGCTACCGGGAAGAAAGCCCAGAACGTGGGGTAGGAGTGGGCAGGACGCCTGGCAGGGAGAGGCCCGCTGTGCAGCGAGCACGAGGGGCCCCGGGGGCAGGCTGCTCCTGGTCCAGCAACCTGACAGTGACTCCTCACCAGAGTGCCTGGCTGCACCCAAGGACGTGAGCCCCATTATGAGGTCCACTGTGGGTAGCCCCAGAGTCCAGCTGTTCCGGAGCCTCCCACACTCATGGTGAGGAACTTGGTGTGGCCATGGTCACCTAGCAGGGCCCGGCAACACCTGTGGGGGCACACCACCTATCACCCTAATTCTCACAGCAGACACTAGCACCCTCAGTTTTCAAAAACAAAGCATTACCAAGAACTGTGACCACGAGACCCCACAAGCCCAAGGCCCACCAACCAGGGCTGACTCATGGCCCCAGCTCAACCAGCCATGAGCACTTCCCTCTGCCTCTGTCCCCAACTGGCTTCCTCGGGCTGTCTCACTGCAGAAGTGGGGCTTGGGCCTCGCAGGGAGCAACAGCTTTGCACCCAGCCTGAGGCTTCCAGGAGCAGAGAGATGAGTACACCCAGTGCGAAAAGTGAAGGCCAGCGATTGCTCTCTGGGGCAGCTTGTCCCCCGCTGACACGAAGTCAGTCTCAGAATGCATGCACTGGGGGCAGGCACAGCCTTGTGACTAGTCTGCCTTGGAGAATCCTGAGGAATGAGGTCACAGGTGGCCCCTGGGCATCCACCTGTTTGTGTCAGTTATTTAAACATTTAAAAAGTGTTAGTACCAACACCACTGAAGAACTGTACCAGCTAGGGGGACCCCCAGCTAGGCAGCCCACCCTGGAGACTGCTGTGGCACAAGCTGCAAGTGACTTAGGAGGTAACATGTACTCTGGGATCCTGGTGGCCAGTCCCTGGGCAAGAAACTCACAGAGCTCTAAGAGTGGCTGTGCAGCTGGGTGATGCAGACACACCTGCGGGGAGGTTGGGAGCCCCAGCACCCTCCATGCCCACACTCCTACCTTTTGGTGTTGTAGGCTGTGTCCTGAGGCGTTTCCTCCAGGAGAGTCACATAGCCCAGCGCACAGGTGAGGATGAACAGCACAGTTAAGGTGTGGGCTCGCCTGAAATCCAGACACAGGCAGCGTCAGAACATGGCCTATGGTATGCACCAAGCCTCCCTGCCCAGGAGAGCGCTTGGCCTTCACCCCCAGCAGACTGAGAGTCCCTGGCTGGCCCCAGGGCGCTCTATACACGCTAGCCCCCCATCTGCTGAGTGCTGCAGTGCACAGAAATGTGGTGGCATCACTAACGCAAGTTAAAATAAAACCTGGAAGCCGTTTCCCCATGCCTGATAAGTGACTTCAGCCTCTAGCTTCTTTACCATGACTTTCCACCTACCTAATGATCTTCCTGTGGTCTTTAAGGGGATGGCCAGCCCAGGGCAATCTGACTGCACTCTTTCCATTCTCCTGAAGACACAAAGATCACCTGAAAAACCTGACTCTGCCCTTGAGGTAGGTGGCCACACTGTCTTTCAAGCAGTCACTGAGTGCTTGGCCTCCCCTCTTGGCCTTGGGAAAAAAGGAGCAGGAACAAAAAGGATCCATTTCTGTGCTGTCCAAGGCAGGAAGGAGGGTCAGGGACCCTGAGGAAGGACATCAGCCCACAGGCTTGCAGCAGGACAACTTCAGAGCCGCTGAAACCAATGCTGCTGGAGAGCCAGACCCTTCTCTTCTCCCCACGTCTTTAACTGGTGCACTACAGCTGTACATAAGGGATTTGTTGTTACATATTCATACAATGTGACGATCTGATCGGCCAAGTCACTGCCCAACACTTTCCCTCCCGCCTCCCTCCTGTCTCCTTCCTTTGCCCATCTCCCTGGTTTTCATGAGAGCGGCCTCTCCCTTCTTATTTTCCTCTCTAGCTTCTGCATATGAGAGAAAACACTCAACCCCTGACCTTCTGAGTTTGACTTATTTCCCTGAACACAATGTTCTCACACTCCATCCATTTTCCTGCAAATGCCATAATTTCATTCTTCTTCATGGCTGAATAAAACTCCATCGCGTATATACACCTCATTTTCTTCAACCTAAGCTGGCTCCATAGCTTGGCTCTTGTGAACTGTGCTGCTATAAACATGAGTACTCATATGTCACCGCTGCCTTTAACTCTTCAGGAGAAATACAAGGCCATCTTTTTGCTCCCTGTCTTGCACACAGAATGTGTATGCCCACAAATACATGGAGGAACAGACTCCAGAGGCAGGCCTCCTTGTCCTCCCAGGACACTAGGTCTGCACAGTGGTGCCTCCCACCACCTCCCCGGTGCAGTGCCAGGGCAAATGGAAGCACTGGGTCCTGTGATCAGGCACAAGACAAGAGCTGCCATAAATCCTGGGATTTCAGCCACCTCCAAGGGACAGCTGGCTCCCTGCCGCGGCCATGAGTGGAAAATGCCCAGCTGCCATTCAGCTTGCTTGTTATGTGAGTGGCTAGGAGGGCAGGCTCGCCAAGACCAGTCAGGAGGCATCGCCAAGAAAGGGCCAGGGCCACCCGAGGCCTCCACCAGGCTCCCAGGCTGTGACACTGCCCTCCAGGCCTGCTGGCCAGCAAGACCAACAAGGCATCAACGGGCCAGTCATGCTTCCCAGATGTGGCAGCTCTGGAAAGCCCTCCCCAGCCTCACTGAGAGGCATCTGAGCTCAGCCACATGCTCCTGAGGCCGGCGTGGATCCCAATCACTGAGAAGGTTCACTAGAGGCCCCAAGTTCTAAGACACATGCATCCAATAAACATTTTCAAAAAGTCACAGATATCCTCCCTGGTGGGCGCTAGCTGGTCAGGAGGGGTAGAACTGCCCCAGGGCCTCGCCATCCATGAGGGGGGCAGAGCTCACAGGAGCTGCTCCAGTGGTCTGAAAGCCTTCCAATTTTCAGACACAAGCTGACCCATCCTCACAGTGAATCTGCAGCCCTCAACATTCCCCTAGAAGTTCCCTTTTGGAAGGGACCATGAATGGCAGAGGAGGCAGTGCCCCTGACACCTTGGACCCAAACTGCAGGCTCTGCGGTTGCCAAGTGGTCACCAAGACCCAGACCTTTGCACATGGCAGCCATCACTGGTCCCAGAGAAGCCCAACTGTCTTTCAAAATGAAAACCCTAAAATAATAAGTTCCTTTTGGTAATTTTGGAACCTAAAGTCATTCCACAGATGTACACCTTTTAGATTAAACTTTATCTATGTTAACTTTTTGTAGCATTCATTATTAAAATTCTCTAAAACATGGGCCAGGGACATAGCTCAGAGATAGCACTTGCCTAGCATGCAGAGGCCTTGGATTCAATTTCAGCACTGCCAAAAGAAATAAAGATTCTCTAAAGGATAAAGTCAGGTAGGTGCAGTGGCCCACACCTATAATCCCAGAGACCTGGGAGTCTGAGGTAGGAGGATACCAAGTTCAATGCCTCACCATCCATGAGGGGGGCAGAGCTCACAGGAGCTGCTCCAGTGGTCTGAAAGCCTTCCAATCTGTCTGAGGCCAGCCTGCATCCCCTGTGTAAGGCCTGGGCAACTTAGCAAGACCCTCAGCAACTTAGTGAGACCTTGTCTCAAAATAAAAACTAAGTGAAGATGTAGCTCAGTGGTAAAGCACTCTGGGTTCTATCCCTAGTACAAAACACCCTAGAGGTTTTTTTTTTTTAAATTATTTTATATATATTTTTAATTGTTAATAATCCTTTATTTTATTCATTTATTTATATGCAGTGCTGAGAATTGAACCCAGTGCTTCACACATGCTAGACAAGTGCTCTACCACTAAGCCACAGCCCCAGGCCCCACCCTAGAGTTTTAAAAACCCTAAAACAGTATCAGTGAGGAAGACCCAGAAGGGGCTTGTGGCATGACCCTGTAGGCAGCATCAATAAGCCTTAGCAGGCACCTGTCGCCTTCATGAGGAGACACGAAGTCCCCCACCCCGAGTCCAAGGTTTAGAAGAACCTGCCCCGCGTTCCTGAGTGAACACACGGCTGGCAGGAGGCAGAACACTACCCGGGCACTCATGCAGGCAGTGTCTGAGGCCAGCCGGCCAGCCTGCATCCCCTGTGTAAGGCCTTCTGACTCCCAGCCTCCTCGTGGGTAAGCTCTGCTTCGCCAGGCACTTGCACCCCAAACAGCCCTGTAGACAAAGCCCCAAGTGCCTCTGGTCTGCGCTTCCAAAGAGACCAGCACCTGCCTTTCTTGGAGTTACTACAGCTGCCACGGCACTGGGAGAGGTGTGTGCTCAGGCTTCTCCTGATCTGCAAACTCATGTTCCTCTGGCCAGCACCTCTGTGCCTTCTCAAGTTCCAGGACTGTGCCAGAAGCTAGGCTCTTGTGGAGTTCTCTGCTGTATTCCCTACAACAGTAAGGCACCCAGCAGGGATCCCCAAAATATGTGCTGGGTGAACAGCTAAATGAACACATGAGTGTGGAACAAGGAGAACACGCCCCGTCACCTCCAGGACTCTGGCTCCAGCCATCACCAGCAGTGTGGTGGGAGGGTAATGCCTCCTCCTGGCCAGAGGCACACAGGAACTGATGGAGAGGCCTGATGTCTGAAGGGCCCTGGAAACTGAGGAAGTCCATGTGGCACTAGCTCTGGGATCATACCCTTAAGACTTGAGGCAACCCCACACTTCTCTTCCTCCAGATGGTTCCATGGCCACCAGAGCGTACCATTCTCAAAAGCAGGGCTGGTGGGCCAACCCCACTGCAGAAGCTATCCATACCCAGGAAAGATGCTAACACAAAGTCCAGAAGTAGGGCCATTCCCCCACCTCAACCCTTCTTCCCGCCAATTTTGAAGGTTATCTCTCAGCTGCCACTCCTACTTACAAGCTGGAGATAGAAGACAGTATACCACGGGCCCCTCGGAAGTCCTATCTGGGTGGTGGCACCTACCCTGAAAGGTCCAGTCACTCCCCTGCCTGGCTCCCTTCACTCCTTGATCAGATGTGCTCTCCAACAAGGTCTAGCTCAGTTCTCCTGCAGCTGCTTCCGTACAGTATCCTTTCCAAAAGGCCATGCATCTGTCCCTCTGTGGGCTTGCCCAGGGCCCACCCCAGGACTCACTGCTTCACTGGATGAGAACTGAGTCTCCTGCAGCAAAGAAGGGCCACACGCTTGCCCTCATGAATTGTACTTTCTGGTCTATGGATTTGTCTTTCTCACAAATGAAGAAAGAAGGGTTAGTCCAAGGTCATGGAATTATGCCTGGTACCTGTCAGTCAGGGCTAGTATCCTCAGCCCTACAACAGAGCATGGGTAGTTCCAACTACACCTGGGCCCCCACTGCAGTAAACACGTAGGGGATAGCCAGCTCCTAAGTCTTGGCTGGGCCCTTGCTTTACCAGCAGAGGCACTGAAGCAGCACCACAGCCTTTGCTCCACAGAGCTGAGCAAACTCTGGCACACAGAGACATGCCATGCTCATTAAGCCAGGCCACACGGAGAAGCTGGGTAACTCTTGCCGCTGGCCAGGGCCTGCAAGCCTGCCCAGCACGGTGGAAATGCCAGAGGTGTGTATGTGTGAATTGACTTCCAGGCCGGGGAAAGCCTCTCTGAGCTGGCTTGGAGCAGGCAGGGGACCCTGAGAAGGCTTCCCCAGTCCTGACACTTGCTAGACCCGGCCTCGCCGGACCCGGATCCACCCAGTGGTGTCCTCTCACTTATGACCTGACCTGGCCTCCACCCTGAACATGTGTCAGACCCCAACCAACCCCGGCCAACCCGGACCCCGGCCAACCGGGCAGGGTGCACCCTTCCCCTGCCACGGGCCCCGATTCCCGGCCCACCCGGCAGGGTGCACCCTCCCCCCGACACGGACCCCGGCCCCGCCACCCGCAGGGGTGCCCCGACCCTCACCAGAAGAAGGTGTTGGTGCCGTCGTCGTAGACCTCGGACTCGGTGCTACGGCGGCCCTCGGGCAGCGGGGAACCGGGCCGCGAGCTCCCCGCGCCCCTGCGCTCGGCCCTCCGCATGGCGGGCAGTCCAGGCCGCGGGCGCCGGGCAGGGGTCGCGGCGCCGCCCGGCGGGGTCTCCGCGGAGCGGGGCGGGACCGCGGGGCATTGTGGGACGCGTAGTGCGCGCGGGGCCGCGGGGCCTGCCGGGCGCCGGGCGCGGGGCCTGCCGGGAGGACGCCGCCGGTTGCCAGGTGACGGGCGCGCCGCGCGGCCCGCGAGACCAGGGCGTGCCACGTGCCGCGTCGCGCGGAGGCGCCGCCGGGACCCCGCTCTCCGCGAGGTGCGCGCCCACGGGCGGTGCCCGGCGCCTGCGGCTGGGTCGGCGTCCTCCAGGGTGCTGGCAGCGCCGTAGCTCGCCGCGGCGGGGGCCGGACGCCCCGACTTCGTATTATTAAGTATTATCACTGTTGTCGCCTTACCACTGAGCGACAGCCCCTCCCTTTTATGTTTTATCCTGAGGCAGGGTCTCGCTGAGGTGCCACCTTGCGGTCCTCCTCCCTCAGCCTCCCGAGCCTCTGGGGTTACAGGCGTGCGCCTGCGCCTGCGCCTGCGCCAGGCTTGCACAGGCGGTCCACGAGGGGACGCGGAGATGTGCTTTGAAGAGAGTGGGATGGGGCTCACCTGGGCCTGGGGCCCTCAGCCAGGAGCGGGCATGCAGAAGCCAGCAGCCCAGGTTGCGGGGCCGGTCTGTGAGACACAGCAAGGTTGCTGATCATGCAGATGAAGACCGGAAGAGATTGGGCCTTCCTGCTAAGAATTTCGTTGCATTTGTTTATTTTCTGTGCTGGGGATGGAACCCTGGCCCTCCTGCATGCTAAGCAAAGGCACAGAGCCACATCCCCAGCCTTCCTAAGAATACTGGATCCTTTCCTCAGCGGTTAAAAATAAGAGGGGATCTGGAAGGGATTCTCAGGAAGATAGGATTCACAAAGAAAAAAAAAAGTAAAGTCCAAGAAAGACAATTTTGAGGCCAGTGAAGATGAAAAGATGATGATAAAAATGGGCACCAGCAAGGAAGGGCAGCAAGCTTCTAACAGATGCTCATGGAACAAGTGGTCAGTAAGGCAGGACGGAGGAGGATGGCCTAACCAGGAACACATTTCTCAACGGAAGACAGCGAGGAGAGCTACTGTGGCAGTTCCAAAAAGGAAAACAAACATGGTTAAGAAGTTCAAACCCGGAGGCTGAGACAGGAGAATCACGAGTTCAAAGCCAGCCTCAGCAACAGCAAGACACTAAACAACTCAGACCCCATCTCTATATACAAAACAAAATAGGGCTGGGGGTGTAGCTCAGTGGTCAAGTGCCCCTGAGTTCAATTTCTGGTAACAAAAGAAGTTCAAACCCAAGAGAAGAGAAACCTGGCCAACCCCATGGGTCACCCCCAGACTCAAAGGAAAAGACTCCTTGTCTCAAAGAAAATACCTGCAAGTGCCCTCCCAAAAAAAAAAAAAACCTGGGGAGAGTTAAAAGTAATGGTGAATTTGTTAGCAGAGGGCAGGATGCAGGCTTCTCCCGGGCAGCAGCCAGGGGAAGGCAGGAGGCAGACTGTACCTGAGCCCAAAAATAAAATTGTTTTTCAGAAATGCTTCACAAGTTAAGTTTCACCAGTGAATGTTGGTGAAATTTACTTCATTATAATAACAGAATTTCTGGGGCTGTGGGGATGAGAAAGATGGTAGAATGAGACAGATATTTTTACCTTATATCCATGTATGATTACACTACTGGAGTGAGTCGGCACCATGTACAGCCCGAGGAATGAGAAGTTGTGCTCTATTTGTGTACAATATGTCAAAAAGCATTCTACTGTCATGTGCAACTAATTAGAATTAAAAAATAAAAATACTGCCAAAATACCCCTCCATCCAAAACAAAGAACTTATTTGTAGTTAAAAAGGATGTTTCCATGTTATCTGGCATTTGTGTGTCTTAAAATCTGTGCCACAGAGCAGATGTGAGAGGCAGCTCATAGCTTTTGGAAGGGTAAGGCAGTCACTGACCATCCAGATACAGGGAGAGTTTTGAATTGGAATTATATGTATGTACAGTCTCTAGTCACTGAAGCGGTGGCAAAAACAGTCACATTTGAAGTGTAGAACTTTATGCATTCCGTTAAGCATGTTCTGCATCAAGTGTTGCGAGATTTCTGTCAACATCCAAAGTCAGATTTGATTGTGTTACTTTTGTTCTGAATTCATGTGACAGATGATTTGAAATTCAAGAAAGCTCAGAGTTTTGATTCCTATATCTTTGTTAATTCATTCTGGTAAGGTTCCTACATTATGTTTTTCCTTTCTTTTTTTTTTTAAATATTTATTTTTTAGTTGTAGGTGGACACAATAGCTTTATTTTATTTTTATGTGGTGCTGAGGATCGAAGCCAGTGCCCTCCACATGCTAGGCGAGCACACTACCACTGCGCCATAACCCCAGCCCCTGTTTTTCCTTTCTTATTTGCAAATCTTGCAGTTTTCTACTTGGGTGGAGAAAGGTCTGAAGCCTGCTCCCCCTGAGCACACCAGGTTTTCTTACTGTCTTATTTCTGACCCCCAGTTGGGTGAGGGCTACAAGGTCTGGCTGTGAGGTCACAGGCAACATGTGGCCACTCCTGTTTTACGTGGAGATTCTCCTCATTTTCTAAAGACCCAGAGCCCAGGGAAGGAGAGAGAATGCCTGACGTCACTCAAAGAATGGATGTCTTTCCACCTGCACTGCGGTGTGTGGTTTTGCTTCCAGCTCTCACTTGAGGTGGATGATTCTTGCTTGGTCTTGGAGGTGGCCTAGGCTACATTTGTTAGATTCCTGTATCATTGTGATTTGGTTCTTTCTCATTTCCCTAATGATTCCACAAAAATGGAACAGTGCCTTCCTAAGACTGTAGCTCAGTGTATACCCCTGCTATGATAAGTGGCAGTGAAGGATAGATGGGTAGACAGATAGAGGTAGAACCATAAATCAAGTTGAGTTTTCCTGCTAGTTTCCTTGTTAGCTATGCAATAAGATAACAGAATCTAATGTGTATTTTGAATTTATAAAACACGTATGTTCAAAATTTATTTTAAATAAAAATTGCCTGGAGAGTGAAAAAAAATCAACATTTCCACCCAGGAAAGAGCTGCAGCGTCATTCCCAGGGGGAATGCACAGGGCGTGCTGTCAGACTGCCTGCATAGGGTCGTTCCCAACTGGGCCTGCGAAAAGCGCTTTCCCTCCTGTATCTGCACACCCTTTCCAAATGACCTGCAGCTGGCCCTGGCATCTGAGAGTCCAGTTTGGGGAGTAATTCTCCCTGGCCTTATTTACAGCAAGTCATTCCCAGTGTTCTGTTCTGATTCAGTTCCCACCAAGAGGCAAACCCATTAAATGCAATGACAGTTTGGAGAGAGATTATTAACAACAACAACAACAAAAAGCAGAACATGTTTTTGATGCAGGCATGGTAGCCTGCACCTGTAATCCCAGCGGCTCAGGAGGCCAAGGCAGGAGGATGACAGGTCCAAAGCCAGCCTCAGCAACTTAGCAAGACTGTGAGCAACCTAATGAGACCCTGTCTCAAAAAAACACACACAAAAAAAGTTGGGGTGTGGCTCGTGGTTAAGCAGCCTTGACTTCAATTGCTAGTACAGAAAACAACAAAAACAGTGTTTTGGCTATGGCCTGACTCAGGGACTTCAAGAGCTTTTTCTCAGTTGTTGAAGATAAAGTTCTCTGTCTCTGGGAGAATCATGAGTTCAAAGCCAGCCTCAGCAATGGCGAGGCGCTAAGCGCTCAGTGAGACCCTGTCTCTAAACACAAAATAGGGCTGGGGATGTGGCTCAGTGGTCAAGTGCCCCTGAGTTCAATCCCCAGTACCAAAAAAAAAAAAAAAGAACAGGTAACTGTCTAGGATGGGGAAAAAAGGTAATCCAGTTTTCCATGAGATTAAGGAAAAGGAGAGATTAGGGAGGAGGAGGGAGAGAGGAAAGAGAAATAAACATGTCCTTTTAAAAATAAGTAGCAGGGGGCTGGGGTTGTGGTTCAGTGGTAGAGTGCTTGCCTTGTGTGCGGTGAGGCACTGGGTTTGATCCTCAGCACCACATACAAAATACATACATAAATAAAATAAAGGTTGTTTAAAAAATAAATAAGTAGCAGGCTGAGGTCCTGGCTCAGTGGTAGAGCGCTTGCCTGGCATGTGTGAGGCACTGGGTTCAATTCTCAGCACCACATATAAATAAACAAATAAAGATCCATCAGCAACTAATAAAAATATTTTAAAAATAATAAGTCACAGTGGCAGAGAAGCAAGGGCTATATTCAAAGCATAAAATGGAGCACTGTTACAAAAGTACTCATTTTTGCTTGGGGGATGGTGGGCAATGGGTTAGCTGACCTGGTTTGAAGATGTGGGTTTTCTTTTTCTATTTCATCACTAATAATCTCAAAGAGACTCAGAACCAGTTATTCCTTTATTTTGCTAGAGTCTTCATGGAGTTAAGAGAAGGCGGGGGGGGGGGAGCAGGAGCCATCAAAACTGAAACCAATGTTTTAAAAATGTACATGTATCCTGTTTTTTGGATAAAAATCTACCAAAACCAAACAAAAACCACTTAGCATCCTACAACTGATTTTTTTTCCCTCTAACAAGACATTTATTTCAGGCTAATTAGGATTGCAATCAGGATAAACACATTCCAGCAATCTTGAAAATATGCTCCCCACCCTGATTTATTTATTTATTTTTTGGGTGCCAGGGATTGAACTCAGGGGCACTCAACCACTGAGCCACATCCCCACCTATTTTGCATTTTACTTAGAGACAGGGTCTAACTGAACAGCTTCGCGCCTTGCTGTTGCTGAGGCTGGCTTTGAACTCGTGATCCTCCTGCCTCAGCTTCTCTAGCCACTGGGATTACAGGCGTGCACTATGCTGGCTCCCCATCCTAAGATTAAATGGCAAGAGCTGTTTACATGTCACAGTGGATTTTTGTAAACTGACAATGTTAAAGTTTTAAGCAAATAAAGTGCCAGTTGATCCGAAAAAGAAATGAAACTCAGAGACACAAGTTTTCTACAATTAAGGCCTTATCATGGGAATGGAAAAGGAACTATACCCAGGATTTGCTGCTACAGTGACAAAGAAACGGAGACAAAGTGTGATCTTTGAAGGTGTAGATCTAGGCAAACAGCTTCAAGGCAGAGCACTAGTCCAGAACTGGTGGCTGCTCAAGTCCAGTGTTTGCTCACTGGTGGAGATAGTGTATCTGAAAACTGCATCTCAAAGGGGGCCCTCTGACAATCTCCTTAGGCCAGGGGACGTGCAGGTATTCCAGGAATGCATTTGGGGAGGGCTTCACCACCAGCAGCCTTTTGATGGAGACTGATTTCATTTTGGTGCTAGCTACTATCACACCTATCTGTGAATATACCAAAAACCACGGAAACTAAATGAAGGTGAGTTAATTGCATGGCATGAACGCTGTCTCATAAAGCTGGTGTCCGGACACCATGCAAGCAAGCTTGCCTGTGGGCTCCTGGTACCGTAGGGAGCTGCAGGCCAGAGACTGCCTCTCCTGCTGGGCCTTCCCAAGCCAGGCTGCTGCCCTTAGCCAGCTCCCTGCCCCAGGATCTGGCACCAGGCAGGGCCTGGGTGGTCGGGCAGGCAGCTGCACTGTGGTGATCCTACAGTGGGTGAGTGGAAGTGCAGGTGGTGGAGAGGATGCCCCCCAGTGCATCAGGATCGGGTTCTCCTTCCCTGGTGTTGAAGATGGAACACCCAAGAGACCCCGAGGCCTGAGCGGACAGCAAGTTCCATTTAAGAAAGTGATACAGATTTCTCCAAAGAGAAGAGGCCTCGAAGCCCACGATAGGGGTTGCGACTTGCTTTTTTATAGGCCCTCTTTTTCTTCCCGTATACTTGACCAAGGACAGGATCAGAGGTTAATTGTTAGCAACCCAGGTTGCCCAGGGGCACAATTCTGGAGGTTGACCCTTAGCAAACCTCATCATTCATTGCCTACACTGACTACCTAACCTTTGCCTCTGCTTATTTATTGAGGAATATACCATATCCTGTCCACCTAGGCTAGGCCAGACTGCTGGCGAATTGCTTTTTGGCAAAGGAAGTATGTGGGGGTCATCACAGTGGGCCCATTTCATAGAATTATTCTCTTAACCTTGTGTTCCCACCATTCTCACCCATCTGTCCCCTAAGAGAGAGAGGACTGAAGTGGAGGACCAGGCTGGGCCTTGGTGTCCCTCCTGCAGGAGCCCTGAAGAGCTGATGCTGGAGGGCGGGAGCGAGAACCCAGCAGGCCAGCTCCCGCCCACCCCAGCCTTGCAGCAGCGTCCCACGGGTGGGGTTCCCTGCAGGCCACCCTTCAGCCGCCACCCGCCTTTCCCGCTCCCTGCTGGCACGCTCACTTTCCGGAGAGTTCTCGGTGGGTGGGATTGACCTGGGTATGGACGGTTCTCCCACACTGTCCTGATACCCCGGTTTCCTTCAGATCGTCTAAATCTTTAGCCTTTTACCAAAATGCGCCCTGAGCCCTCCTCCCGAGGCAGACCGGGCCGCCGCCGCCCTTCCAGGGGGCAGAGGGCGGCGGGGAAACCTCCCGCCTGGTGCCCAGCGCGGAACACCCGCGCCGCTGCGAGAGGGCGCCTCCCGCTAGGCGGCCGGTGGGTGTGGCTTGGCGGGGCGTGGCGGCCTGGGCGGGGCCTGAGCGGGTGTGGTGACGGGGCGGGGCCGCGGGAGGGGCGGGGCGTGCGGGGCGTGCGGGGCGGGGCCTGGGCTGCGAGCGCCGAGAGCCCTGGTCCATCTGCCCCAGTCTGCGCAGCCCGGCGAGAGCTGCCCTCGTGGGTAAACCATCGCCAATAAAAATCCCAAACGCCGCACAAGCGCTGTGCTCTTCACTACTCCTTCAGTTATATTTTTGTATCTCCTTTAGAGACGGAAAAACTGAGGCACAGAGAGTGCGTGATCCTCGCGGCCAGCTCCTTCCCTCGCGGAGTCCAGAGCCCCTCCTCTGCACCCCGCCCTCTGCAGGAGCCCTCCACCTGGCTTTGCACCTAGAGCCTGACATCTGCCCTGTCCCTGCCTCTCCCTGGGCACGTGGGGACCAGGGGTTTGTGACTCAGCTCTGGGTGGCAAGTAAGTGAAGGCTGCAGACCTGGGGCCATCTGGAGAAGGGGACAGGGGACAGCACCTTTCCTCAGCTGCGGAACCACCCACCAGAGCCCACGGTGCTGGAACAATGCGGGGTTTAAAGGAAATGGCCAATTCCGGCCTCACCCGGGGACAGACCGGCCAAAGCTCACTGTGGGCGGGGCCTGGCCTCAGAGCAGGTTCCCTGGAGCCCATGAGCAGTCACGCCTGGGTGGTAAACAGTGGGATCCTTTTCTAAAAATACCCTTGCACAGAATGGAGAGAAAGCCTATGAATTTGTAAAAGAACAAAGACTTTTTTCATTTTTGTGGTAAGTTTGTAAAGATGAATGAATCCCGGAAAACTCACCTGCCTAGGCACACCTACTGCCTGGATGTTTTCTCAGGGAGCCTGCACAGGAGGGCTGGAAGGGGGAACAAGGCCAGATCCAGGCAGACCTGAGAGGCAGGGAGCCTGGAGAGAATCACCTAGAGAGAAGTCAGGAAGCAGGCTCTCCAGAAGCACTGCCCAGCCCACCCTGGGGAGCTGCCTCTGAGAAGAAAGAGCAAAGCTTCAGTGCCTTCAGCCATCTGGGTTGGAGAGGCAGACTCCTGAGGGATGGAGCCAGGGGTAAGTGACAGGGGCTCACTCCTGTCTGCAGACCTTGCCTGGGCACCCTAGCCCTCGTTGACCTTCTCGCAGTGGCCCCAGGGCCGTCCAGCTAAATGGACAGCTGGAATGAGGAGTTGCCTCTAGCTGCACTTTGGCCCTTGTGGGGAAGATGACAGGTGGGCAAGGTCTTCTGGACTCAAGAGGAAGAAGAGGGTGGCAGGGTCCAGGGTCCACAGGGTCTATGTGGCCTTGAACAAAGTTCTCTGCTAAGAAGGCAGGGCAGTTGGCCACAGTGCCAACTGGGGCAGTCCAGACACAAGCCAAAAAGTAAGGCCAAGTCTGGGGTGTTTATAATGACAGGCTGTAACATGATAATAAAGTAATTTTAAAATAAAATGAAGTTTACAACAGCGACATACATGTAAGTGGTAGAAATTTGAAAGGAGAAACTAAACCGGGAGAGAAAACCATAACCCACCTGTCATGGTTCACATGGTTAGCAAGTAGGTCAAGTAGGAACCTGCTTCCCAGTAGTTTTATGCATTTTAACTTAGTTGAAATGAAAAAAAAATCACACATTTATAACCTACAGTATATTGTAAGCACTTTCTGTGTTCTCAGGGGTGTTCTGCCACTGAGCTACATCCCAGCCTTTTTGTTTTATTTTGAGAGAGCCTTATGATCCTTCTGCCTTAGCCTCCCAAGTCCCCCCATCCTGCCCCGCATCTACCTACCTTTCTCTCTTTCTTTCCTTCTTTTTTTTTCTTTCTCTGTCTCTCTCTTTCTTTCTTTTTTGGTACTGGGGTTGAACCCAGGGGCATTATACTATTGAGCTACATCTCCAATCCTTTTTTAAAATATTGAAACAAGATATTGCTAAGTTGGGGCTGGGGTTGTGGTTCAGTGGTACAGCGCTTGCCTAGCATGCATAAAGCACTGGATTTGATTCTCAGCACCACATATGAATAAACAACAAAAAAAATAAAGGTCCATCAACAACTTAAAAAAAATTTTTAAAAAAAGATATTGCTAAGTTGTTGAGGCTGGTCTCGAACTTGCAATCATCCTGCCTCAGCCTCCCAAGTGGCTGGGATTAAAGGCTGTACCACTGTGCCAGGCCTGAAATGTAACTTTTAATGGCTGGAATAAACCATGTTTGCTTAGACATTTTCCTGTTGTCGAAGGATATTACTTTTACATGACTTCATCATTTTGAGTTTTTTGTCCCTTAGGACAATTTACAGAAAGTCAGGTTAATGGACTAAAATATCCATGATGTGAAGACTTTGGTTACTTCTTGCTGAATTACATTCTAAATGGGCTGTGCTGGTTTCTGTCCAGGTGGGAGACAGAGGTTTGCCCTGACTCCCGGGAGCATGGGGCGACCTCCGTGATGTTGAGGGTCGCATCTGAGCCTCAGGCTTGCTTGTTCCCCAGGACTGGACACTTAGCCTCTGCTCCCCAGCAAGGGCTCTGGAAGTGACTGGCCTTCCCTCCCGTGATGCCCTTGGAAAGTGGGAATAGGAACCAACAGGGTTTCTGCAGCAATAAAACTGGGAATGCCCAACGAAGCTACTGAGAAAGAATGCAGCCATGAAGACACCCAAACTGACCCCGGCAGGGGTGACGCCACCACAGATAAGCAGAGTGGGGAGCAGGTTGGCTTGTGGTCTGCGTCTGGGTTACTCCCGTGCTCAGAGATGTTTCCCGATTCTTATTCTGAACTGTTACTCAGTCCCCTAGACCTGCTGGCCTGGGGCCGCGGCTGCAGGGTGCCCTGGGTCCTTTTACTTTCTTCCACAGGAAAGGAGACCTCACTCCCCAGGTTTCCTTGCAGCATGGTGTGGCCATGTGAAGGGTGGGGCACTCTCCACCTCTTCTTCCTCCTGGCTAGACTGTGGATGGACGTCTAGAGCTTAAGCAGCCCTACGTGGCCACGTGTGGAACCAGGTGTTGACGGTGGTGGAGCAGCAAGTTGGAGGGATTCTAGGTAAGGAATGGCTGTGGTTCACCCACATTTGTCCTGGGTGCCAACTCCACATTTCACCTTCAGGAGAGAGAAATACAAAACTTGTTTAAGCCGCTATCATTTGGGGATTTCTTTTCTTATGTGTTGTGGGACTGGGATAGAACCCAGGGCCTCACATGTGCTAGGCAGGGCTCTGCCCCTGAACTACACCCCCTGCCCTTTTTTTTTTTTTTTTTTTTT
>CM053399.1:141655-169603 GCA_028644305.1 Xerus rutilus | reverse complement strand
CATTGTTTGTTGGTTCATGTGTTTCCTGAGCCCTCTGAGCTCTTGTGTGCTTCAGGGACAGCCAGCTGCGCCCCTGCGGGTCTGGTGGGCACAGACAAGGACCAGCACAGCATCCACAGCACTTCTGCCTGTAGGCCACAGGGGCCCCGAAGGGGACGGGGACCCAAAGGGCACAGAGCAGCTGAGCCAGTGGAGGAGCCTGTGGGGGGCAGGTGGCCCCAGGAGCCCTGGGAACCTTCGGATGCTCTTTCGAGGGGGTCCCAGCCTCTGTGAGGAGCTGGAATGTCAGGGCAAGGGAGGGCGGGCTGTGGCTAAAGGAGCCCCAGGGCCCCGCGTGGTGGGGCTGGAAAGAAGCTCCACCCAGCCGCATGGCTGTCACAGGAGAGAAACAGCAAGGATGGGCTGGCAGGGCACCACACTGTCCTCGCCCTGCGCACGGGGAGGTGGAGCCACACCTACCTTCACCTTACCAGCTGGGAAACTGAGGCTCTGCAAGGCTAGCCAGTTTCCAGAAGCTGCAAAGCAAGCCAGGTGTGCAGAGGCATTCCTGATGCTGAGTGGCAGCAGAGCAGCAGTGGTCCTGGGGCTGGTGCTGACTGGTGCAATCGGGGGTCTTGGCAGAGCCCTGATGCCCCCTTACCAGGTCTGGGCCACTGCCCGGCACCCTCGCTGCCCTGGCGGCGTGCCTTCTCTCAGCAGCTGCTTGGTCTGTTGGAGGACGGCGCTCCTGCTCCTGTGAGTCCTGTCCTGGCTTCTCGGCCAGCTTGGAGTCCTCTTTGTTCTCCTACTTTGGCTGGCTCTGGAATGAGTGCTCCGCCCCACCTACTGGGTCCCACTAAGGCTGGCTCTTCCCCTCAGGTGTTCTGCAGAGTTCCACAGCTGGAGGAATCCCCGCCTCCACTGGGTGCAGGGCCTGAGGCCACAGGGTCTTATCTCGAAGCCCAGGGGCTTCATCTGCATGTGCGCAGGCTCACTTTTTGGTATGGTGTTTTAATTTTATTTTGGGGGAGCTGGGGACCAAACCCAGGGCCTTGCAAATGCCAGGCAAGAGCTCCACACCTAGCCACACCCCAACGGTATTTTTTATTTTGAGACGGGTCTTGCAAAGTTGCTCAGACAGGCCTCAAACTTGCGATCCCCTTGCCTCAGCCTCTCATGCAGCTGGGAGCTCAGGTGTGCCACCAGGCCTGGTGGCATGTGGTTCTGAAGGCTGTGACCCTTATTGACCTCCGAAGTTTTCTTCTGATGTGTCACAGATGTTTTCTCATCTGTCCTCTTGACACCTGTCGGTGGCTTGCTCTTCCATCTTCCCCTGGTCTCTTTTTTTTTAAATATTTTTTTAGTTGTAGATGGACACAATGTCTTTATTTTATTGCTTTGTATGTGGTGCTGAGGATCGAACCCAGGGCCTCACGCATGCGAGGCAAGCGCTCTACCGCTGAGCTACAATCAGCCCTTCCCCTGATCTCTTTCATCTGCTTTATGTCTTTTCATGCTGTGGCTTTTTCTTGGGGTTTTCTCCTGTGTTCCTCACCAGGTTTCCAACAGCTATTCTTAGAAGTTGCTAGAGTGGCTCCTTCCCAAGGGTTGGGTGAAAACTTCCATTTCTGTTGTTTTCATCATGATTTCAAGTTCCCTCCAGCTGGCTGCGCCCCTCTCGCCTCCCCGGCTGGGCTCAGGCACCACCTTCTCGGGCTGCTTTTCCTGACCACCCTGTTAGAGATGTGGCCCGCGGCAAGTCCCCTGCCCCAACCTTTGTGCTCCCCTGTTCTCCACAGCACTTGCCACCAGCCCAGCCAGACCAGACGTGAGGCACCTCCCGCCCTGTGCTAGAGTGGACGTCCTTCAGGGACAGGATCTGACACAGTGGGTGCTGAGAAGTCAAACGGATTAACGAATCGTGGTGTCTTTAGTCCACACCACGTGGAATTCTGCCTGAACATCTCTTTTGCCTCCAAGACTGTGCTCGGGGTGCTCACCTGCCTGAGTACCTTCCTTTTCTTTGCTTGTTCCCCTCATGCTTGGCAGCTTGTATTCTTAAATCCAGTGCCGCTTTCCTCATTATGAAATATCTGAGTGAGGAAAACTTGTCTACCTATTTGGGAGGAGAGGGCAGTACAGGCCTCTGGGGTTCTGGCTGAGTCTGTGGCTGGCCAGTCTTGGACCTGTGGGTCAGGAAACTTGGTGTCACCAGCATCTGCAGGCTGGGCAGTAGCCAGCTGCCCCCCGAGGGCTGACCCTTCCAGAAGCACTACACTTGGGACCTCAGTTCAACTTGGGACCTCAGTGCGGAACGGGTGCCTCTGTCCTTCCAGCTTTACCTTTTTAGCTGCCTTGTGTACTGAGACCTGACCTGGGGCTCAACCCAGGTGGATCCCAAGGGATGGCTAGACAGTGGGCAGGTTGCCCACCCAGTGTGAGCGAGGAGGCAGACAGAACAGCAGCCCCTGAAGAACCCTCATTCCTAACTTCATGGCCAAAGGAACTTTGCCGCTGTGACCTCATGGAAGGTGTGGAGAGGGAGGGGCCCTGGTGGCTCCATGAATCATGGGGCTCTTGGAGGAGGGGCAAGGGGCCTGGGGAGCACATGAACTCAAGCAAGCCCCCCAGCTGCTGACTCTGAGGATGAAGGGGCATGAGAGAGAAGTCCAACTGGAGAAGGCGAGGAAAGGCCGGGCCTGCTCTCCACAGTGTCATTTTCAACCACCACCTTTGCGCTGATTTGCTACACAGCCAAGGGACTCAGTCTCCCAGCTGTGAGTGCACCTGCCTGCCCCTGGACCCAGGCTAAGATGGAGCTGAGACGCGGGCAGAGAGGAAAGCGTGGCTCCCAGTGGCACTGTCCAGCCTCCTGTCACTGTACCCTGGGTGTTCCCCCAGTGGGAGCAAATGCCACCCTCACCCCCACTATGGCTTAAGCAGATCGAGTTGTTCTTTTTTTCGGTGCTGGAAGGAAGCCGGGGCTTCATGCTTGTGTGTCCTCTACCTCTGAGCCTGACCCCATACAAGCTGGATTTCCTGTTCCTGCTACCCAGAGTCCTCACTGATCCTGGGCCTCCACCTTGGGAGGATGAGGAAGCATCCACCCCCATGTTCTGCTTTCAAAGCGAGGGGGACAGGAGATGAGAGCCCACTCTGCCTGTGGGAAGGCCCCACACCGTCTGTTCTTGTGGCCAAAGACTGCACAGGTGGGTGGCAGGGAAGAAAATGGAACTCCTGGGGCCTATGCTGAGGACAAGGGGCAGGGTAGGCGAGATCAGCCAGGGGCACCGAGGGCAGGCAGTGCCTCCCTAGAGCACAAGCCACAGAGGACAAGTCGGAACTAAAAAAAATATTTCATTTCTTTCTGAATAAAAACTGGGACAGACAGAACTCTTGGAAATCTTGAAAACAATGTCATCGCTACAGAAAATTTCACAGAAATCATCATGGACTGTAGGGACCATGGTGGCCCGGCCTGACCAGCTGTGAAGCCTGCCTCTCAGGGGAGGGCCACAGGGAGCCTTGGTGGGCAGAGAGGGGCAGGCAGGGGTGGTGGCCGTGCCTGGGTCAGGGCTCAGAGCATGGCCCTCAGCTGCTCCCACCGGACCCCCTGGGGCTGCCCCTCAAGATGGCTCCTCGTGGGGGCTCTTCCGGCTGCGTGCACCCCACATGCCCCGCTTGGAGTGGTAGTGGTGGTAGAAGTTGCGCAGTCGAAGCCGCTCCACCTCCAGCCCTGCCTGCAGGACCCTGGGTGGGTGGAGCAGGTCAGCAACCTGGCCCAGAGCTGGGTGTCGGACGCCCTGTGTCTGCAGGACCCTGAGGGTGGGAGGGGTCCCAGGGACTGAGGTGCCCGCCCAGGCCTATAAGATCCTGGGAAGATGGGGGGAGAGGGCAGGGTCTTCTTAGCACTGGGGCCCTGTAGTTCCACCCTCCCACCTGAGGATGGGGGCTCAGTCTCAGGAGCAGTCACCTGTCCAGGAGCTCCCAGTCCTCGCCCCCCCACTGGTCCCGGAACTCCTCGGTGTTCATTCCTCCCACGCGGTCAAAGTCTGATTTGTAGATCCCAAAGAGGCCAAAGCCATTCACCTCCCAGTAACCTGAGGGGAGGCCCTTCATAAGGCTGGTCCTGCAAGATGCCTTCCCAGAGGGCATCTGGGAGACCTCAGGAGGTCTCAGAGTCCCATCACTCTGAGCTATCAGAGACCACCCTCTGGTGATGGGCCATCACCAGAAGTACAGTGCATGATGGGGGTACTGGGGAGGTTCTTATGGATCTGGCACAAAACTGGGGGCTCTGTAGTCCTGGGCACTACAGGGGACACTGGTGGGATCGTAGGCCTCTGGAGGAGGTTGGGAGAGGGCTCCAGGCTTCTGGACTTCACCCTGCATACCTGGGGCATTTAGGGCATTACCATGTGGGTTGCGAGGGGAGCTCCCGCAGCCCAGGCGCATGACCACGGGTGCGAACGCCAGCGCGCCCTCCACGCAGTGCTTGCGGATGCCATCCAGGATGTTGGGCGGGAAATGGATGTGCAGGTCACAGAGGAACACGATGGTGCTGGGGTCCTGGGGGTCAGGAGTTCTGAGCCCACCTCTCCTCCCACAGACCAGCTCCCCCTGGCAGCCCTATCACCTTGCCCCAAGCTTGTCTGGCCTGCGCACCTCTACTGCGTCCACTCCTGCTTGCAGCCCCGCAGAACGCTCAAAGTTGCCGGTGCGTCTCAGGTACTGGTACCTGTGGGAGGGGAAGTCACAGGCACTGATCCTACAGGTGGCTTTGGCAGGAAACACACCTCCCAAGGAGGAAAGATGGGCCACCCCCCAGGTGGTGGTGGTAGAGGATGCCATTACCGGGGCAGCCGTGCTACTCGCAGGGCACTCTCCACGTCCATGTCATCGCTCTCAAAGTCCACCAGGACGACGCTGAAGTGCGAGTCACCGGTGCGTGCATGCAGTGCGGTCATGTCTGCTAGAAACTGCGCCACCCAGCGCGCCTGGTTCTTTACTGTAGGAGGGGACGCCCCTGAGCCAACTGCTCTGGACCCCTGCTGAACCCGGGCCCCGGGGAACCTCCTTGCAGCCACCCCACACCCTGTCCTGGCATTGGCGCCCCTATTCTCTCCAGAGGCCTCCAGGGGCCTTCGCGGCCCCACCCTGTCGTGCCCATCCACAGCGCCAGTACCTGGCACAATAAAGTGCACCATGACGTCCTGGCGCCAGGCCAGGCGCAGCGGTCGGCAGAGCTCTGGACGGCCGTCGGGTCGCGCAGAGGCAGCAGGAGGAGGCTCGGGACTCTCTCCGTCTGCGTCCCCCACGCGGGATCCAGGCAAGCGCAGGAAGACATACTCCGACAGGCGCAGGCGGCCGCCCCCGCGCTCCTGCAGCTCCAGCTCGAGAAGGAAGCGGCTTCCGCGAGCCGAGTCCCGACGCTTCTCCACGTTCACGATGCGCAGAAGTGCAAAGCGCCTGCGAGGCCGGGCGTGTTAGCTGGGGCCTGCACCTCAACCGACTTCTCCCGGGGCGGGGCCTCCGAGAATCCACCATTGGGGATGGGGACCTGCACGGGCCCTTTACGCCCCTACCCTGCCCGAGTTCCCAGAAAGGAGGTAGGTTGACCTGTGTTTTCCTTCCCCAGGGCGGAGCAGAAAGTAGGGCAGCCAGCATTGGGAGGCCTCTGAGCCCAGGGCAGACCTCTCCTTAGGGGTGCCCTCCACTGTCTGGGGTTTAACCTGCCTGGACGCTCGCTGCTCTCAGACAGGGCCTCCCGCCTTCCCTTGGAGGTCAGTATTCCTATCCTTGGGAGCCCACCAGTATTACCTCTTGGGGTCTAGATTTCCCTCTTCAGTTCCTGCCCCCTCTGCCACTCTCCCCAAGCCAGGAAACTTCTGCCCCAAATGCTCTTGATCCTTTGTAGCAACCTGCACCTTCACACCCAAGTGGGCAAAGGTGGGGTCATAGCCATGACCTGGCCGGACAGTCCCCTCTTACTCATGGGACAGTGAGATGGTCTCAGGAAGCCTAGAGCAGGGCAGGCTTGCCCTCTGAGGCACCTGGAATTGAATGCCTTCCCCCAGCCCCAGTAGCGGGAGGGTCCATCACTGCCCTAGACCAGGCCTGTCAGGCCCCCCACCCCCGCCCCAAGGCAGCAGCACACTGTGTACCACCAGGGACCCAACTCTGGCCCTGCTCAGAACCTTCCACATCTTTATCTTCTGCCTGGCCTCCTGTCCCCAGCAGGCCTTTGCCCGCATGGCTGTTCAGTGTAGATTCCACCTCTCCTTTGTGGCTACTACACAGCATGGCCTTCTGAAAACTCCCCAGAGCAAAAATAGGGCCCCAGGTAGGGTGAAAATAAGTTGGGTGCCTGGGGCCTGGGGCAAGCAGTAGGGCAGGAATCCTGGACCCTCCACAGCCTCAAGACTAGACCCCTGGTAGGCTGGGGTTGTAGCTCAGTGGTAGAGTGCTTGCCTCCCATGTATGAAGCACTGGGTTAAATGCTCAGCACCACATAAAAATATAAATAAAATAAAGGTATTGTGTCCATCTACAACTAAAAAATATATATATGGACAGACTAGACCGCTGGTAAAGAGCCTGCAGCTCTGTGCAGGGAGAGGAGGGGCCTACGGGTCTTGAGCTTGACCTTTGCTGTCTGTCTGGCCCCTAGAAGCGGCTGTTTGTTCAGCATCTGGCCGAGACTGACCACTAACCCCTGTAACTGGATCCTTCATTGGATTCAGGTCCACAGTGACAGATGTGGGGTTTGGAGGTAAAGTTTTATGGAGCCAGCTCTGGGTGGGGCTCCAGGGAGGCCCTGAACCTGGATAAGGGCCCAGAGGAGTTAGGAACCAAGGGGAGAGGAGCCCCCTCGGGCTTCCCTAGGGCGGAGTGCAGCTGGGCTAGGCGGCATATGCCTGTAAGCCTGGAGACTGAGGCAGGAGGATGGCAAGTTCAGAGCCAACCTCAGCAACTCAGTGAGGCCCTAAGCAACTTAGCAAGACTCTGTCTCAAAATATAAAATAAAAAGGGCTGGGGATGTGGCTCAGTGGCTAAATGTCCTTGGGTTCAATCCCTAGTACTGGAAAAAAAAAAAAAAAAAAGAAAAGAAAGAAAGAATGAAAAGAAATAAAAGCCCAGGGTGGAGTGCATCTTTCCCAGACTGGCACCAGGGATGTGCGAGACTGGCACTTCCCCTCCAGGTCCTCATACCCACTGTGGCGGGCATTGAGCCGCTCCATGTACTGTGCCACCACGTCCACAGCCTCAGCCTCGGGCAGCTGCAGGTTCCCAGACACGTTGCAGCGAAGGTCGTTCCAGTCTGAGCGCAGCAGCTCGAAGTCCACAGCACCCACGCTGAATGTGCGCTGCCAGTCGATGGCGTCCTCACGCCAGCGGCCCAGAGCCCTAGTGGCCTCCTCCTCACTGTCCTCTGAGGCCTCATCTCCAGGGGCCCCATCATCCTCCCCTTCCTCCTCCTCCTCGCCCTCTCTAGGCAGCTGCGGCCTAGAGACCTGGGACAAGCTCAGGAAGGAGGTCACCGGTTGCGCTTCGGCTGATGAGTTCGAGTCCGCCGACAACGCTGCCAGTCCCGGCACAAGTGCCTGGCCCTCCCGATCCCCCTGGGTGGCCTGAGCCCTGGGTGGGGGCCTCAGCTCTGTGGCCTGGGGGCCTCCAGTCCTCCGGCCCCACCGTGGTGGGTGTGGGGGTGCCCGCAGCTGCACTCTGGGCAGGGGCCTGGGGCGCAAGAAGACACCAGGGAAGGGAGGCCAAAGAGGGCTGCGAGGTGCCCTTGGGGAAGCCCGCTGCCTTGGTCGTACCCTGGTCACATACACCTTAGAGGGTGGCTTCTCAGCGGCACGCGGGGGTGGGGCTCGACCCAAGAAGAGGGGCAGGGGGCGGGCGGCCTGGGCAGCCCAGCTCAGGGCCCGGGAGTGTCTGGGGGTGTGCTGGTCCAGGGGGCTGGGTGGTGTCGGCAGGGCAGGGGTGACGGCAGTCTCCGTGGGCGCCGCTGGGGCTGGAGACCTGTGGCGGCCCTGTGGCAGGGACATCTCAGTGGGCTCCAGACTGTCCAGCAACTCCCCCTCGTCCTCGTCCGCCAGGAAGTCTGCAGGGAAGCGGGTTAGCAGGCCACGCCTGGGTGGGCGGGCTGGGGGTGCTGGGCCGCTGGGCCGCGGTACTCACCGTCAGGGTTGAGGAAGAGGAAGGCACGGCGCTGCACCTCCTCCTCCTCCTCTGCCTCCCCCTCTTCCTTGTCCATCTTCATGTATTTATAGAACCCAAACCTGGGGTGGGCGGGGCGGGGCATCAGATACCCGCCCCGTCAAGGCCCCGCCTCACTTCCGGAAGGACCACCCCCTACCTTTCCAGGTACAGTGGCGACTCTCGGTAGAAGCACTTGTTGTCAGTCTCCATGTGAGTGAGGCGCGTGTAGTCATTGGGGTAGACGAAGGAGAGGTACACCTGGGGGGCGGGGCCGAGGTCAAGGTGGGGTCTCCCGGAAGGCTGGAGGCCAGCCTCCCGAAGCCTTGTGCGGGGCACTTACGAACTGCAGTCCCTGGTATCTGGCGATTGGAAAGTCCTTGAGGACATAGGTAGGGGCGTAGGCACAGGGCTCCAGCACGTTCTCCAGGCTCGAAGGCTCCAGCCGAGGGGCTGCGGGAGGGGCAGTCAACCTGTAGCCTGGCCTGGTCCCCGCCCTCGCCCCTTGTGGGCCCCTTCTCACTGAGGAAGAAGGTGTCCCTGGGGTCCGGCCTCAGCATGTCAGCACTGGGCTCCTCTTGTGGCAGGCGTCCTCCTATGTGGCTGGCTGGAGACTGGGGGACGTGGGCCACGTGGTCCATCTTCAGGGTTGACTCATCTGCAGGCAGAAGGAGGTGGAGGGGCTCTTCTTCGCCCCTCCCCACCACACAGAGCCCGCCCACCAGAGGCGCCCCGCCTGTGAAGAGGTACCTAGCTCCGTACCTGTGTACAGGGAAATGTGCGCAGAGCCGATGACCTCGAACTTCAGGCCGGGCAGGAAAGCTCGCCACTGGGGTTGGAGACAGGAAAGACTGGGTTCAGGGAGAAGAGGAGAGGTGTTCCCTCGCTTGAGCTGGGGGATAGTGGGAGCGATCCCTCAAAGGATGCAGGAAGCTCTTGGAAGGGAGGATGGGAGGGGTGCCCTGCCTTCCGGAGCAGGGCTAACTGCCAGGAGGCCCAAAAGGCTGAGAGTCCAAAGGGCAGACCCAGACCCACCCTAGATCTTCCTGGCCTGCCTATTATGGCTTCAAATCCCAACCGATGCCTGGTTCTGCACTACTGCCCTCTGGGGCCACTGCGTGCTGTCCAGGGCCAGACCCAGCATCTCCTGGACTGCCTGCCCAGTGCCCTGCCCCAGGGCTGCTCTTTCTGCTCTCCTTTGCAGAGGTTATCCCTGTCTTGTCCTTCCAAGTTGAGGTTCCTGGGGAGCAGATCCTGGGCCCTCTCATGGGCTCCCTCAGCCTCTTCAGAGTCACTCCAGGTCGTCCAGCCTGCCAAGGACGCTCACCGCCCATGTCAGACACATGTGAAGTCCATGGGGCTGGGGTTGAGACCCTCTGCTCCACCTCGGCTGTGTCCTCCACTGCAGCAGGGAAGGGCCCAGGCCTCTGTCTTACTGCGAATCCACACTCTGCACGTCCTACCCACAGGCTGTGCCCTCCATTGCCTCCCTAGTAAAGGGTCACCTTTAGAGAAGCCCCTTTCCCCAGTGGGCACCTCAGACCCTCCTAACCTCCTGGCAACCCCTTTTGCAGAGGAACACCTGCGGTCCTGTGGGGAGGGGAGGGGAAGGGTGAGAAGACAGCAGAGTCTCTGGAAGTGGGCAGGAGGACAGCGGGAGGACCACAGGGTCCCTGGAAGTGGGCAGGAGGACAGCGGGAGGACCGTGGGGTCCCTGGAAGTGGGTGGGAGGACCGCGGGGTCCCTGGAAGTGGGAGGGAGGACCGCGGGGTCCCTGGAATTGGGAGGGAGGAGCACGGGGTCCCTGGAAGTGGGAGGGAGGACCGCGGGGTCCCTGGAAGTGGGAGGGAGGACAGCGGGGTCTCTGGAAGGGCCTTGGCAGGGCAGGCCACACTCACTCCCACTTCCACGTGGTCAGATCCCCGGTCGTCCTGCTTGTGAAGCAGTTCAAAGTAGTACCTCCGGGAGGCCATGAGCCTGTGGACAAGAGCAGTCAGGGATGGTTCTCCACCGTGCCCAGGTACCCTAATAGCTGGAGAGCCCGGAGAAACTGGGACAGCTCCCATGCCCCTCTGGGCTGGTCCTCAGGGCAGTGGTTTGGTGCTATAGGAGTGTGCAAGGGTACACAGTAATCGCCAGCCTCCCTCACTCACCAACACACGTGTGCATACACACCCTCTCACTTACCGCCTGGGCTTAGACACCTGGGAGCTGAATTTGGTGAATTCTCCAGGTGCCGTCCACTCGGAGCCAGTCTGGGGGTGATACAGCAGGGTTGTGGGGGTTTACGTTCTCCTTGGGGGCCAGACCCATTGGTCTGCCTTCCAAAGAGGCCGTTGCAGGCCCAGTGGAGAGAAATGGGGTGTGGAGGGAGGGGCACCCTGGGAGGGAAGAGACCTGGTCAGGGGCAGAGGTACCTTGCCGACGAAGGCCACAAGCTGGGCGGCTGCCGGGGTCTCATCCACACTCAGCCAGAGCTCGGAGTTGTCGTCAGAAGCCACAGAGAACTGGACATCTCCTAGTTCACAGCACAGGGGTCAGGGGAGGCTCTCGTGAGACCCCTCCCCCAGCACACCCCACCCGCGCACCATCTCTGGCCGGGTGGATGAAGCCGAAAAGCCGGAGTCCATAGTTCTTCCACTTGGGGGACACGGCCAACTTCTTCACGGTGGTGCGAGTCTGAGGGGGCAGTGACCACTGATGTGGAAGGTCACTGCCCGCCCTACTTTGCAGGCCCACCTGGCCTCCCTCTGCGGGCACTCACGTGGGGGAAGAGCGGGAAGTGGAGGTTCCTCCTCAGGTGGCCCACGGCGCCCCCACACCAGTCCTCGAACACGTGCAGGTTTACCTGCCCCTTGTACTGGGGAGAAGGGGGGTCAGCAACACCCCTCCCCACGCCTCCCAGACCCTCAGGGGGCACAGCTCACCTCCTCTCGCCAGGGGGGCGCCTGACGGGTGAGGTTCAGAGGAGGCGGCCTCCCAGCCCCTCCGTGAAGCAGCGTGTGTGGGTCCCGGCCATCAGGCTGTGTGAGAGGAAGGGCACAGGTCAGAGCTCAAAGGGCAGGGAGGGATCACAGGACCACACACAGCTGGACAGCTCCACTCAGTCCCGCGTTCGCACAGCTGTGTAAACTCCAGCCCCAGTGGGGCTTGGACACTTGATGCACCCGCACATCACACCTGCCTAGGCAGACCCGGCCACCCTCATGCCACGCCAGCACTCAGTGCTGTGTCCACCCACACGGGCCTCCAGGCCAGACTGTGGCCATGCCTGCCAGTTCACACATGGCCTCCCCCGATGGGCCCCCCAGTCCCCACTTACTGCCTGCTCCTCCTCACGACTCTCGCTGGAGTCCTCTGCCCTCTGTGTGGATGGCACAGCCTGGACACCTCGGCCATCCGTCACACCGGTCAGCTTCTCGCCATCTGTGGGTGGTAGGTGAAGCACATCTGGGACCCAGGTGCTCATAAGGCCAGCGACCACATGGCCAGAGCAGATGGGGCCAGCTGGGGGCAGGAACCCATCCCACATGGCCAGAGCAGGGCAGGAAGGCTGTGATGTCTGCTCCTGGGAAGACGCTCCCTGCATCTGCTCAGCACATGCCCCACCTCTTCCCTGGTGGCTGGTCTCCCTGAGCCCTGAGGCCTTCTGCATCTACACCTCACCTAGGTGGGTGGGTGGGCAGCCCAGCAGAAGCACCCCAGCTGGCTGGGGTGAGAGAGCACAGGCGTCTGTATCTGCTTGTACTTGGATACCCACGCCCACCTGGCTGTGCTCACCCAGCGGTCCTGCCTCTGGAGGAACTCAGGGTGGCCTGGCACCCTCAGCTCTCCTGCCCTGTGCTGGAGTGCTTTGTCTCCCTCCTTCCAGAACCGAGAGCTAAGGGCTTTGTGGTCAGGAAAGCCTGCACTGTGGTCCTGGGCCAAGCCACCTCTGGCCCACAGCCCATGTGCCATCTCTGCTGCCTTTGACCATAGGACTTTGCCCTGGGACTGTCCTGGGCAGAGGAGAGATGGACACATTGTCCTGTCTGCAGAGGACCTGGTACCAAGGTGGTCCTGGAGGGAGACTGTCCCTCAGGGCAACACTTTCCAGTCTGCCCTTCCCCAGACCTGGGGCAAACCACTTCTCTGAATCTGCTCCACTTCCTGGTACATCCTTCCTAAGCTGTGGACCTCAATGTCTCACTGTATCCTGGGGGGAGGGTCCCATGCTTTGGGATCTGAGTCTCTGAAGGGTGAAGCTTCACTGTACCCTGTTTCTGCCCCTCCTGGTGCTCCCACTGAGGGACAACCAAGGAAGTTAGGAGACACCTCTGCTTCAGAGGCACGCCCAGGCTTCAACATCCACGCCTCTCACCTCCATCCAGACCTCAGGAGCTAGAATCCCCTATGGCACAACCAAGACCAAATTGGTCTGGGTTGTTTCTCTGGGGGAGAGAGGTTACTATGGTTTCCTACCTGCTGAGGCCCCCTCAGTGCCCACACACCTGCTTCTCATTCCAGGCCCTTCCCCGGTTCATCCCTGACCAGCTGGGAGATGAGCAACTAAGAAGCTCCCAGACAAATCCCCACAGCCTGGCCCAGGTGCCCAGAGCCTGCCAAACTAAATCCAGGCACTCATGGGCATTGGGAGCCTTCTGTGTGAGGTCCCAGCCCAGGCTGCCACCACTGTCCAGCAGAGGCTGAGCCCTAGCACAGTGAGTGTCCAGGTAGGCCTCTGCACTACACAGCTGCTGGGCACCACCTGAATACTGCCTGACTGGACAGTCAGGAAAGCCTCAACCATGTCCGCTGCTTAGCATCTCACAAGCCCTGGCTTGGTAGAGCCCAGGTGGCTGGACAGGAGATGGGCTTCAGCCCAGAGCTCAGTGTGCAGGGCTGGTCCCTGCCGGTGCAGCCCAGTTCACTCCGGCAGTGCCACTGGTGGCTTTGGTCTTCCAGGACCAACCCAGGAGCAGCCAGGGCCAACTGACCAGCTTCCCAGCTGGTCCAAGTGAGAACAGAGGGGTCTGATCTTCAGAAGTGGGGCTCTTATGCCTCCACCCCCTCCTGGTTGGGTTCAGATCCTCGGTTACTCAGGAAGTCAGACTGGGGGAGTCTGGCTGCTGAAAAACCACAGAGGCAGCAGACAGGGCTGGGTTATTGTGTAGCTGGGTCAGCTCTGAGCCCTGCGGTCTGCTGACTGCTGGGGTTGGGATGGGAGCTTCCTGTAGGGATGGGGCAGTGCTGGAGGTCTCTGGAGGTGTGTTAGCTGTGAGATGCATGGGTTGGGACAATCCACAGACCCTCTTGGGGGGTGAGAACAGCCCCAGCGCTGGATCTGTGGCACCAGTGTCACTGTTCTAGTCTCTGGGAGGAGAGACACTTGCTCCCTGCCCCTACATCTTTGACGAGGGTCGAGGTCAACCAGGCTGGGTCTGTCCTGCCCTGATGGTGCTTCTACTCCTGCCTCTTCACCCTCCCCACCAAGCTAAGCTCCTCCCCCGAGTGTGTGTCAAAGGTCACCATCTTCTTCAGAGGCCCTTCCTGACCAGGACCTGAACTGCTTCGTGGGTTCTCACTCTGCCCCACTTGGTGTGTGAGCACCCGGATGTGGGGGTTTATTCCAGGCAGCACCAGCCTTAGTCCATGTGCACAGGTGTCCCCAGTGCACCCCTCCAGAAGCATTCCAAGCGCAGGGGTCACTCCCGGGGCTCCGCCCTTGGGTCGGGATCTCTGGGTGTTCCTCTAGCAGATGGAGAAACTGAGGTCCTGCTAAGTGGGCAGGTGGTGGAGGTCAGGCCCGACAGGTCACTTGGGCTGGGGTGGAGAACTTGCCAAGACCGCACCATGAACCCCATGGCTATCAAATCCAGCAAGATCCTAGGTTCCGCCCAGGTCTGGGACGCACCCCAAGAGGGTCCAGCGCGTCATGACTGACGTCATCGGGCGTCCAGCCAGGCCAAACCGTGCCCCCTCCCCCAAAATCGCCAAGCAGAGAGGAGTGGGCAAACAGGGTCTCCGGGCGCTTCCGCTGGGCCAGACCCGCCGCCCGCTGGAGGCCGGGACCCGCGCCTCTCCGCCCCCGCCCCCCGCGCGCCCCTCGTACCTCGCCCATAGCCCAGCCGCTGGCGCAGCGCGCGGCCCTGGCGCGCCAGGCTCAGGTGCACGTACGTGAGCCACGCGGCGCAGGTGAGCAGCAGCAGCAGGAGCAGCAGCTTCATCTGCTTGCGGACCTTCTTCACCGGGAACCACGGCATCGCGGCCGCCGCGCTCAGGGGCGTCGCTGTGGCCCCCCGGTCCCGCCCGCCCCGCGCCGCATCCCCCGGCCCGCCTGGCCGCGCTCAGTGTCCGCGGCCCCGCATGGCCCTTTGTCCGCCGCCCGCGGCCACCCGGTGGGGCCGCGACCCCCAGGCTGCCCCGGCCGCGGGCCCGGGTGGGCGGCGGGAGCGGCTCCTCGAGGCGCTCCCGCCGGCCCCGCCCGGCCGCTCCCGCTCCACGCTCCTCCGGGGCGGCGGCGGGACCGAGCAGCATCCACGCTGCGGTGCTACCCACCGTGAAACGGGCCCGGCGGCCGCGCAGCCCGAGCCAATCGGCCCCGGCCAGCCCGCGGGGAGCCAATCCGCAGCGCGCGGAGGCGGGGCGGCGCGCTAGGGTGTGCCGCCGTCTCCATCCACGCGACGCGCTCATCCACCTGGGCTGCGCGGGCCGGCGCGCGCGGGCGCGCGGGCACGCGGCGGGGACGCGACCGGGACGTGCGGGGGTCGAGGGACCCAGGGGCCAGTTGGTGCGGGGCGGGGTAGTAGGAGCTTGGGGCGATGAGGGCAGCAGAGGGGTGGGGGACTCCAGGAGCCTGACCAAGGTGCCAGGAGGCTGGAGAGGCGGGAGAGGCGGGAGAGGCGGGAGAGGCGGGAGATGCGGGAACCCTGGTCTGGGAGTTTGGGGAAACCTGGACACAGTGAGACCAGAAGGAATGGGGCTCAGGCAAAATGGGGAAGAGAGAGAGGAGTGTGGAACTGGGGGACATGTCGGGGCGGAGGGATGAGAAGTGAGGGTGTCTGCGGTGCCTCGTGCAGGCCGGGCCAGAAGGGTCCCAAAGCATGCGGCTTCACCCTCCGGGTGTGAGGAGTCTCCGAGGTGCCTTACCCTGGAGGGCAAGGGTCTTGCCTGGCAGTTGGTGGTGGGGGCAGCAGGAGGAGGAGGTTAGAGGTGTCCAGGCACAGAGGATGGGGGTGACTTCTCTTGAAGGTGGTTTGAGGACGCCAAGGTCCGGCCTGCGGGAGGGTTGCTTAGCTCAGCCCTCAGTCAGAACTGGGGACTTTGTGGGGAGGACGCCCTGGTGCACCATGCTCTGTCTGGCTTGCTTTTCCCCCTTGTTGGTGCCCTGCCCAGCTGGAGGCATGATCCCACCCGGGGCTGGGAGTGTTGGAGAGCTTGCCTTCTCCTTCTCACACTGCCCCGCCATCCTTCAAGATTCCAGTGGGCGCGTTCTGCTGTCCTGCAAGTGTGTATCTTTTCAAACCTTTCCTTCCTGTCAGGTGTTCTCATCACCTCCCTATTCTAGTTTACTTTCCATGTTCATGTTGTGTGCGTATTAAAAAGTGGTAGATCCAATTGTGTATATTTTAAATGTCATTTTAATTGTAGGGTTCAATGTGTCGCGCTCTGACATTCCACATGCTGCGGTGGATACGCTTCACACTTTCTCCTTCATCACAGTCGGCCAAGAAACATTACCTAGTATGTTTAGGAGGCAGACTCGCAGGGCACAGAACTGAACAGGGCAGATAAGGCTCCTTCTTTACATTCCTTTTTCTCCTCCTTCTTCTTCATACAGGGGATTGAAACTGGAGATGCTCTACTACCAAGTCACATACCCAGCCCTTTTTATTTTTTATTTTTTGGTACTGGGGATTGAACTCAGATCCCCAACCCTATTTTGTATTTTATTTAGAGACAGGGTCTCACTGAGTTGCTTAGGGCCTTGCTTTTTGCTGAGGCTGGCTTTGAACTCACCATCCTCCTGCCTCAGCCTCCGGAGCTGCTGGGATTACAGGTATGCACCACTGCGCGTGGCCCTTTTTATTTTTTATTTTAAGACAGGATCTTGCTAAGTTGCTGAGGCTGGCCTTGAACTTGCCATCCTCCTGCTGTAGCCTCCTGAGTCACTGGGATTACTGGTGTGTGCCACTGTGTCTGGCAGAGTCCCTCCTTTCCTGGAGTTTAAGTTTTTCTAGGCAGAAACAGACAGATGGCATAGAGTGCTTCAGCTAGCTTGGTCACTCTTTGGGGGCCACTGTCTGACTTGAAAACAAATGGAATCTTTAGAAAGCAAACCTTGCAAAGTGGGGCTAAAAGAGGATTTTGGGGGACCCCATTGCCTTTGAGGGACCCCAGCCAGGGAATTTACTCTGTATCTGGAAACCAGCAGGTGGCATGAAGGGCCCAAGGCAGAGCACTGGGAGGACAAGCTGGGCTCTGGCCCAGCACACCTGTTCTACCTGCCACCACATCTAGCTGGGACAGCCTTTTGGAGATTGACAGTCACCATGTCTGTCCAGCCCTGACCACAGAGGAAAGGGGCCCAGCCTAACCAGGTTTTCAAAAAAACCGCCTGCAGCAACTTCTAACAAATCAGCATGCACGCACGCTTTTGAAAACCACATTTAACTTCCAAGCAACAACAGCACATTCGTGTGTGCCTAACACACACCCTCCTGTCCAACAGGCTGCCTTTCCACAGGGCTGAGCCCAGGTTCTGTTTGCCTTCCATAGGCTGAGTGGCACTTCTTGAGAGTGTTTGAGAATCAAATAGCACAAACACAGAGATGCAATGTTAACCAGTGTTACCATTTTTGTTAGATGATAAGGGAATGGAGAGGGGAAGAGGAAGAAAAGGAACTGGTCAGCACAAGTGCAGACAGCTCGCGGGGCAAGGGGAGAGGCGCTCCCGAGTGGAGCTCCACAGTGGGCACTCTGCTTCTGTGCCCACAGCAAGCGCCTGGCTGGCCTGGCTCTCTGCTTGGTGGGATGACCCAAGCCTTCACTGCGGCAGGGTCTTGCTGTTGGCAACTTTGCCTGTAGTCACTTCCCGTGAGACAGAGGCATGCCAAGACACATCCCCGAGGAACCCCTCCTTCCACGTACCTCCTCATTCCATGCTGGGACAAAGCCCTGTGTTCCCCTTGACAGGATCAAGCACACAGGGACCCTCTGTCAATCCCTAGGTGTGAGCGCCATGTTGCCAGGTCTTGCCCAGGACTGCAACTTTCACTTAAACCCAGAAAAGTCCTGGGAAAACTGGGATGAGTTGGGCCCTTGGTCACCTAAGGCCTCTAGATAAGCAGAATCCAAAAGTTGCAGGGACAGGATGCAAAAATGTCACCAGAAAATCTTGAAGGATAATGACAGTTGAGAAAACATTGTCATTTCTATTCCATGATACTTAGACCCAAGAATCCTGCCTGGGGGAAGCCCCAGACTGGACACTGTTAGAGAGTGCCTGCCACACCTGCAGGAGGTCTCCAGCCTGTCTTGCCCCTCAGCTGGTGTCCACAACAAGCCTGCAGAGGCGTTCCACCATTCTGGGGGTACCCGAAAGACCACGAGCCTGGAGGGAGACTGTTGTGTGGACCTTCATGGTGTGGGTGAGCGCTCTGTACGCCTGTGCTTGGGAGTTTCAGCAGAAGTGTGGCAGGCAGGTAAGGTGCCTCCAGAGCCAGAGTGCCTGCCTGCGCCTTCCAGGGAGCAGGAGGGGCCTGGGTGTCTCTGCCATCAGCCCAGGTACTCAGCAAGTGCAAGTGGTGAGGCCACGCCTGGCCTCCATTCCTGCTGCCCAGCCCTGGGAAGGAGGCTTGAAGCTGTCCATGAATGGGCCATCCTGCCTGCTCCAGCTGTCAAGATCCCTTCCAGCTGGGCATGGTGGCCATGCCTGTAATCCCAGCACTTTGGGAGGCTGAGACAGAAAGATAGCAAGTTCAAAGCCAGCCTCAGCAACAGCGAGGTGCTAAGCAACTCAGTGAGACCCTGTCTCTACATAAAACACAAAATAGGGCTGGGGATGTGGCTCAGTGGTCCAGTACCCCTGAGTTAAATCTCCAGTACCAAAAAAAAAAAAAAAAAATACCCTTCTGGGCCATCCTGCCCCCCTACCAGCCATCAAGATCCTTCTGGACCCTGGACCATCCTGATCCCCCCTCCAGCTATCAAGATCCTTCTGGGCCATCCTGTCCCCCACCTCCCCAGCTTCAAGATCCTTCTAGATCCTGGACCATCCTGCTGCCCCACACCCCCAGCTATCAAGACCCCTCTGCTGAAGTGGCTCTTTGGTCAGTACCTACTGTGGGATGCATATTTTTGCACTCTGCACATTCAGGGAGGTATCTGCTGTATGCGCAAGACTGGGGGCCCCAGGTCTCGTCACTGACTTTATAACATGCTCCTTCCAGTCACCTGGCCCTCCAGCTGAGGTCAGTCCTGCCCACCAACCAGCAAGACCCACGCCTCACGTGGCCCGTTCAGGCAGAAGGCGTGGCCAGGTGCACTGCACACTGCTCTGCCCCAGAGCTCGGGGCTCTGCCTGCCCTGCCTCCTGTGCTGTGGGGCTGTGCTGCTACAGCCGTCCACGTCTGGGTGGATGCCTGCAGAACTGTCTATGCTCAGGACTGAGTTTTCTCTGGCTCCCCATGAAGCCACTGGTGCCGCCTGGGCTGATCACATGCATGTCACTTCACTGTGAGGGGCTTCCTGTGACGGTGGCCCAGGAGGGGTGTTCAGCCTCAGGGCTTGGCAGAGTCATCACCTTCCAAGGGGGCAGTGCTTGCTGAGTCTGCCCAGTGATTCACCCAAAGGGCAGGCCCCGGCTCTGTGGACGCAGGTCAGCCTGTGTGGTGCCTGGTCCCGTCCCAGAGCCTTCTCTTGCTTTGGGTTACTCAGTTATGGGGTTCCAGCAGCATGTCCAAGGTAAAACTCCGTCCCAGACAAGAAGCCCGACGGGCTCCTGTGGGTCTTCACCACCCAGGGGCCTGGGTGCAGCCACCTGCTTCTATTCGGGAAGGTCTGTTGAGGCACACTGCCTGCTGGGCCCAGATTCCAGGGGTGGCAGGTCCTAGGCTCTTTTGGAATTTACCTTCCACTCCTCAGCACACATACGTCCTACTGAAGTGTCAAGGGTGGCTGCTACTGTCCACCCATCAAATCCAATCAACATGATGCCACCACCGTAGCAGATGATCTGTGCTGTGGAAGGGACAGGTGAGCCAGATGAAATGCTGGGCTGGTGTGCCTGGGAGTCAGAGCAGCAGGGTGCAGTTAGGGTTCGCCTTGGCTTTTCTAATTGGGCTGGAGAAAAGGGCCTTCCCTTTCAGGGCTGCTGGCCAGGCACCAGGGGGCATGTGGATCTGCTACAGCCCTGAAACCACCGCAGGAGTGGTAACCGCAGTACTGGGGCAAGCTGACCACGAGCGCCCATTTGTTCTCTGCACAAGCTCAGCAGGTGAGGGAGCGGAACGTGCCTGCACCCTTGAGCCCTTGAGGGCGCTGACCTCTGGTTTCTGCAGGGGTGTGTGTTGCTTGTGTCACTGTTCCCCAGCAGGGGCAGCTCTGGCCCTCCTCCTGGCCTCACTCTGTGGGTTGGGGCCAAGGCAGAATTCTTCTCCCTGCTGAGTGTGTCCGGGTTGTTTGTGTTCTGAAGTGGGAACAGCCACAGGACGGGCTCAGGGACTCATGGACACGGAGAGGCAGGCCTGAGCTAAAGCCCCACGGTCCACCTGATCTCTCCGAGCCCTGCCCGCCTGGAGGACCACAGTGGGGTTTTGGGTCTCCAGGAATCAGACCACTGTCCTGCCTCTGTGCCTCCCCTCTCCATCCATGGTTCCCTCGTGAGTGGTTCTTGAGCCTTCCGGGAGGGCTGGGAGGAAGACTTATGGTGACGTTCTGGTGCTGTGACCAGGTCCTTGCCCTCATCCAAGGGCACTTGTTCAGACTGGAGAGTGGCAAGGGCAACAGAAGGTCTGCCCCTTCCCGTTTGTATCTCGGAGTCCTCACCCTCAGTGCAATGGCAGTGGGAGTCATTAGCTTAGGTGAGCCGTGGGGTGGGCCTGCCCTGGTGAGTCTGTGTCCTGCAAGAGAGCTCAGCGCCCTCCGCATGAGCACTGAGGGAATGGGAGGCGGGCGAGGACAGTGAGGCAGAGGCCACCTGCCAGCCAGAAAGATGCTCACCAGGACCTGGCCCTGCAGGCGCTTGACCTAGGACTCCTAGCCTCCAGGGAGGAGATGGGTGTCTGTGTGCAGATTCTGCTTCCCTGGCCATGGCTGCCAGGCGACTGCTATGGTTGCCCTGAGCAGTCCTGGTGGTTTTCCCTGCAGCCTCCCAGCAAGCCATCGGCAGACCAGCCCTGGGGTGCACATGGACCTTTACCACCAGACCCTACTGCTGCTGTGGCTGCTGCCGCCGCTGGCTCAAAACTACCCTGGCACACTCCCACGTGGACAAGGTCGTTCCCGTCCTCCTGACCCCAATCACGGGGATCCACGGGTCCCATGGCAGTGCAGGGCCATGCTCCTGGGTGTGCCTTGCAGTGGTCAGGTAGAGAGCGGGGTGCCAGAGCACTGCCTCTAGTCACAGCAACCCGCCTGCTGGGTTTTCATGACTGCAGGTCAGTGAGGCTTTGGCAGGCTGTCAATTTCAGTCCTAGGGTCACTATAATTAGTGGCCAACAGTGAAGACATCTGGGGTCCATCATTCTTGTAGGTCTGGATTACTCCTCACATGCTGCCATTGCGGCAGCCGTACCTCTTTGTCTCTAGAGGTGTCATCCTTTGGCCTTGTCACTCTGGACCCTCAGAGGCCCTATTTCAATGGCAGATGTTCCCAGAGCCCCCTGAGGACAAGGACTTTGGGCTGTGGACTCTGGAGCCTCAGCTCTCACCACTGAGAGGCTCCACCAGCCCACAGTCACACAAGTGAGAAGATCACATTCCAGTAGGTGGCCCACGCTCCAGAGCCCTGGTGGAGGAGGAGGGTCCTGCCACCAGCACGCAGTCAGGGAGGGGCAGGCGGGTGCCAAGGACAGCCCACGGGTGATGAACGAAGCAGTTTTTCCATCACCTACTGGAGGATGTCTTGGTTGCTTCCGGTTTTTTACATTTATGAATCAGTCTGCTAGAAAGGTTTTGTGAGGTCCTGTGTGTGCGTCTGGGGTGCTAGCGATGGACTCCAGGCCAGCACCTCTGGGCAAGTGCTTTGCCCCTGAGCTTCAGGCTGCCTG
The DNA here is from genome assembly GCA_028644305.1 of Xerus rutilus. Classification (NCBI taxonomy): domain Eukaryota; kingdom Metazoa; phylum Chordata; class Mammalia; order Rodentia; family Sciuridae; genus Xerus; species Xerus rutilus. The sequence continues at coordinate 148,172 of CM053399.1, read as the reverse complement.
TGTGCAGGTGTCTGTGTGGACACAGGGCTTTCTGCTGTGCTGGGAGCACACCCAGGAGCACAGGGGTAAGAGCTCACTTGGCTGTGAAGAAGCCGCAGACGCCCTGGGAAGCCACGGGCCACGGGGCTCCCTCAGCAGTGAATGGCCCCCCATGGTATTTGGTTTGTCAGTGTGCCTTTCTAGTAGGTGTCACCTTGTCTGTTTCCATTCAAGACGCCTCGATGACACAGGACAGGGAGCATCTTCCCATGCACTTACTGGCCACCCGTGTGCTTTCTCTGGTGCTGCGTCTTTCCAGTTTTGAAGTTGAGTTTTGAGAGTCCTCGTGTCCCGTGGTCAACACTCCCTCCTGTCTGTGCCTGTTCTTCTGTATGAGTTTTGATTTTCATAAAGTACAACTTACTAATTTTTCTTTCATGGGAGAAAACACATGGATTGTGTTTAAATCTAGTATCTAAACAAATTATCACTGGGTCTAGGCATGTAGCTCAGTGGTAGAGCATGTGCTTGGCATGTGTACGGCCCTGGCTCAGTCCCCGGGACCACGTCCATCCATCCATCAACCAATCCCCACCAAAGCCAAGCTCACCTAGATTTTTCTACACTATTATCTCCTTCTCCTTCTTCTTCTTGGTACCCAGGATTGAACCCAGGGGCACTTGGCCATTGAGCCACATCTCCAGCCCTTTTTTATTTTTATTTATTTTTTGGTGCTGGTGATTGAACTCAGGAGCACTCGACTACTGAGCCACATCCCCAGCCCTATTCTGCGTTTTATGTAGAGACAGGGTCTCACTGAGTTGCTTAGCGCCTCGCTGTTGCTGAGGCTGGCTTTGAACTTGCGATTCTCCTATCTCAACCTCCCTAAGTGCTGGGATTATAGGCTTGGCCACCGCACCTGGCTTTATTTTTTATTTTGAGATAGGGTCTCGCTGAGTTGCTTAGAGCCTAAGCTGCTGAGATTGGCTTTGAACTTGCCATTCTCCTGCCTCAATCTCTTGAGTCGCTGAGATTACAACATGTACTCCCATGCTTGGCTCTATTATCTTCTTTTTTTTTATTTTTATTTTTTTTGAGTTGTAGATGGACACAATGTCTTTATTTTATTGCTTTGTATGTGGTGCTGAGGATCGAACCCAGCGCCTCACGCATGCGAGGCAAGCGCTCTACCGCTGAGCTACAATCCCAGCCCCTCTATTATCTTCTAAAAGTTTTAGTTTTGCACCAACATCTGCCAGACATTAACTCACTTTGGCTCCTCTGTCAAACATCTGCCAGCGGCACAGGCTCAGGTCTATCTGTGGGATGCCAACAGCCCGTGGGGTCTATTTTGTGAGCTTGGCTTTCTGGTGCAATATTGAATAAGTGGTGAGAGGGGATGCCCTTGCCTGTCCAGACCCTAGGAGGAGGCCCCTCTTCTCTCCCACTCGAGTCTGATGTCAGTGAGCATTTGGGATGTTCCTTATGAAGCTGATAAAATTCCTTTCTACTCCTAGTCATTTCGTTTCAGTCATGAATGGCAAGTTCAAAGCCAGCCTCAGCAGCTTAGTGTTGTCTTGTGTCAACTTCTAAGTTCATGTTTCTCTTCCGTGGCTGCGGAAGGGATGCTCTATATTAGCAGCTTCACAGGCTGGTCGGCCTCGCACCTGGAGTGAGTCCCACCTGGTTGTGACATTGAATTTGTTTACACACTGTTCCATCGGATTTGCTTTGCTGACTATTTGTGCTCAGGAGGGATGTTGGCCTGTGGCTTTCTGTTCTTCTTGTGGCTTCCTCTGGTCTTGGTTTTAGTATGGCGGCTTGGGAAGTGCCTCCTCCACTATTTTAGGGAAGAAATGAAAGATAACTGCTAAATTTTCTCTCTTAAGTGTTTGGTAAAATTCCCCGGTGAAGGGCTTGGTTCCATCCCAACACCAAATACAAAAGGAAAACAAAAGAAAATCACCAGTGGAGCTATTTGGCTTGGCTGTTTTCTTGTTTGGAATATTATTAATGATCATTTCAGTGTATTTAATAGATAAAAGTCTATTCAATTTACACATTTCTCTTTGTGTGAGTTTGACAGCTGCGTAAGTCATCACATTTGCAGGCATGGAATCATACCCAGTACTCGGCTGTTACCCTTCTTAGTCCCTGGGATGAGCACTGATGGCCTTTTACTTCTCATTGTAATGATTTTCATTTTCTCTTCTTATTTGTGGGAAGCCTGGCTAGAGGTTCATCAATTTTTGAATATTTTTTCAAAGAAGAAGCTTTTTTTTGGTACTGAGGTTGAACTCAGGGGTACTCGACCACTGAGCCACACCTCAGCCCTATTTTGTGTTTTATGTAGAGACAGCGTCTCACTGAGTTGCTTAGTGCCTCGCCATTGCTGAGACTGGCTTTGAACTCAGGATCCTCCTGCCTCAGCCTCCTGAGCCACTGGGATTGCAGGCATGTGCCACCACGCCCCACAAAGAACAAGCTTTTGGTTTTTTTTCTGTTAATTTCCTGTTCTCTTTTTTTCCCTTACTCAGTTCTCTCCTGTGTTCTTTCTTTTCTTCCACTTACTTTAGGTGTATATTGTGCTCCTCTCTTGGTCCTAGGTGGGGGTCCAGCTGCCCTGGGTCCTGGGTGGAGGTCCAGGTGATGGGTTGTAGGTCTTGCTCTTTGGCACCAATGCTTCCCATGCTGGAAAATTTCCTCCATGCTCTGGTTTCACCGCATCTCGTCTCCATGCTCTGGTTTCACCGCATCTCGTGATTTTTGGCAAGTTGGGTTTTTGTTTTCCTTTAGTTCAAAGTGTTTTCAACTTTCTTGGGACATGTTTTCTGAGTGATGCCCAAGCGCCCTTGGGCTAAACTGCTTGTGTCATCCAGGCTCCAAAGCTAATCCAGGGGCTAGGAAGGCTGAAGGCCACACTCTCTGCAGGGGCTCCTTCTGGCTGTGTTTGCTGTGGGGTGGCTGGGCTTCTGACACTGCTCTGGGCCCAGGGGCTGTAGGCTGGCCATCACCACCTATGATTACTGATGTCTGCTGTGGGGCCCCAGGACAACAGGGCAGTCCCAGGGAGACAGGCTCCTCATCCATTAGGTCGGTGGGACAGCACAGCCCCAGGTTGACAGTGTGCCAGATGCTGGGCATCATGATGGACAGCAGACATCCTGGGCCTACCTGGGCTGAGCCAGGCACCCTCTGCTGTTTGAGTTAATGCCACTCAGGGCCTTCAGAAAGGAAGCCAAGAGTCATCTGCGATGCCTCCTCATCTGTGATGCCACCTCCTGTGTGCATAGCCACCATTATGTGCCCTCTGGGACTTGGGGCAGGGGATTGGTGCTTGGTCTAGGCCTGGCCAGCTCCTGTAGTGGAAGTCCATACCAGGCACCCTCTAGTGGAGGGCACGCATCAGGCACCCTCTTGGGAGTTGCAGGTGTTTCCAGCCAGGTGGCCCTCTGCACAGGAAGGCAGACACAGTCACCACTGCCAGGCCAGCATATTCAGGCCATGCCACTGCCCAGAAGCCAGCACCCTTAGTCACCATGACTCCTGTCCAGCTGTACTCTCCAACAGCTTTCCTGTGGTGGCCCCTCCACTAGAGGACCACCACAGGCTCTCCCTGTCCCAGGACTTTTTTTTTTTTGGTACTGGGGATTTAACTCAGGGGCACTCGACCACTGAGCCACATCCCCAGCCCTATTTTGTGTTTTATGTAGAGACAGGGTCTCACTGAGTTGCTTAGCGCCTCGCCATTGTTGAGGCTGGCTTTGAACTCGCGATTCTCAGCCTCGCAAAGTGCTGGGATTACAGGCTGCGCCACCGCACCGGCTCCCAGGACGTTTGCACTGCTGTCTCCTCTAGCCTTGACTGCTCTCCTGGGCCTTCCTTAGGGTCTTTCCTTTTGGCTCTCACCCAACACTTCCTTGGAGATTACTGGGCCCCTCTTCCCTCCCACGCATCGCAGGCTTCCTTTGTCCTGGCCCTTACGAACTGGGAAATTGTTCAGTGCACTCTCTCGGTTTTCGGCCAACAATGGCAGGTTGACACAGGACAGGGACTCTCTCAGCTAAAGCGCGTCTCTATTCGGGCTTCAGTCTGCCCACGGACGCACGGAGATTGGAGCGCACACTGTGCTGAAGTGGCTGCCGCGTCTCGGGGTCTTGCGGGGTCTAACACCACACCCCCGGCGGCGGAAGCCTCTCCTGCGCCGCGGTCGCATTTTGTCCAAGGGTCGCTAGGTGGCGCCGCAGGCCTGCGCGTGGCCTGAAGGGTCCACGCAGGGCGGCCTGAGATCAGGGTCTGCATCTGGCGGGCGACCTCCGGGGCTGTGCAGTATTCGGAGGCTCCCGGTGAGCCCCGAGTGCCCAGGTGTGACCAGGCCGCAGGAAGGTGTTGTGGGGACCGGACCGGGCGCAGGCGCAGAGGCAGGAGGGGCAAAGCAAGGCGGACAGGGGTGGGCGGTGCAGGCGCGGAGCGGGCGTGGCCGGGCAGGGGTGGGCGGGCGCGCTGGCCGGGTCTCTCTCCCAGGCCTCCACCTTCTGCAATTCGCTTTCCCGAAATGACGCCCGCGGGGTGGGGGTGGGGAGGCCGAGGAGGCGGGTGGGAGGTGGGGCAGGGGCGCGAAGGGGACCGAGGGGCGGGCCCTGGCCCGACGGCGGGCTGGAGGAGAGGCCCGGAAGAGGGGACCCCCTGTGCTTCCTTCGTGGGTGGTGTCGAGCCCGGGCCATTTCCTGGTAGGGAAAGACAGCCCTTGAGGAGAGTGCCCGGCGAGAGAGAAGCAGTCACTCGCTCCCAGGGCGGAGGCCGGGTCTGTGTCCTGGACGCAGAGCATCTTGAGTGAGGGGACAGGACCGAGGAGCGAGAAGCTCCTCCAGGGGCGGGAAAACCCGAGATGATGCCTTGCTCCGGATTCCTCGGGGCTGCGGGTCCCAGTCTGGTTCAGTGTGGCCTTGGATGGGCGAGTCGCTGTCCTGCAGGGGCGTCTCAGCTCAGCGGTCCCCCGTATTTTAGGGAGAAACGTGTGGGTTCCTTCAGGGCATAGGCCACGCGGGCAGAAGGTCTCTGGTCCTGCGACAGCCCACGTGTGGGCAGGCATTGTGGAGTCCAGAACTGGGGCTCAGAGGTAGCGCCCTGCGCTACGGCTGCTCCTTGCCTCTGACCCAGGGGGCTGGCAGGGTTACTTCTTAGCTTGTGAGTAGGGGGCCTGGCACCCTTGAAGGAGTTAGGGAGGCACTGGCTCAAAACTAGGAGTTAGGAGATAGCGGTACAGTAGGCCAGCCTGTAGTCCCGGCCACCCGGGAGGCTGAGGTAGGAGGATTGAAAGGTAGGGAGAGTTCACTTTTAAGGCCAGCCTCAGCAATTTAGGCCCTCAGCAACTTAGTGAGATACTCTCAACATACCAAGGGCTGGGATGTGGCTCAGTGGTAAAGTGCCCCTGGGTTAAATCCCAGTACAAAAAAACAAAAACAAACAAAAACCAAAAATGGAATTGGTTTGTTGGTTATTTGGGCTGAAGTCATTTGAGGACTCTAACCTCTGAGAGGGCCATTTCCCGGCAGGCAGTATGCCATAAAGATTGTCTTGAGACTGGTCACGGGGCTGCAGCACACCTGAGTAGAACTCGGGAGCACCGGTATCCTTCACTAGCCGCGTGCAGCACTTGGCCACATACCCGGAACGCACCGCCCTTGTCCAGAGAGAAATCTGCTGTCTGCATGCTTCTTGTTGTCTGTCTACAGTGTTGAAGCCTGGTGCTTGGGCCATCTCTTCAAACTTCCCTCTCGTGAAAGCCCCACGTGCATGCACACTTAATACACCTTTTATGCTTCTCGTTAAAACAGACCAAAGTTAATTGGGTTCCTCACCCAACAAAGAGCCACTGGGGAACCAAGAATGAGGAGGGGTCTGTCCCTCCACACTGGCATACAGAGCCCCCAGACTTTGCAGGATAGCACGGGGTTCCCCACTCCAGGCCCATCCTCTGTTCTCTTAACAGTGATACCTGGTGCTAAGCCTCAGGCCAGCCAGGCCAGCCTACATGGGGCCTTCAAGTGGGCATCTTCCACAAGCTTCCTCCCACACAGACTGCCACCAGGGTCTGCCGGGGCCTGGCAGCACAAAAGAGCCCATTCATTAAATTAACTCTGCACTGTGTGCTGTGGCAGCAGCAATTTAGAATGCCTAAATTTCAACATGAGCCCTTTCCCAATACGCAGTGGGCCAGGGAGAAGTTCAGTGTAAGAACCTTTCCCTCAGAGAGCCAAACCCTGAGGTGGACTCGGCTCGTAAGCTAAGTCCCACAGGACTGAGATGGGACGTATCCAGACATGGAAAAGCAAGGCATCCGGCCACTCCTCACGACAGCGCCCAGCTGCTATGACTCGCGGGTCCTGGATTCTCCACGGCTGGCTCTGTACCAACACCCGTGATCACACAATCCCCAGGCCTGCTTCTCCTCCAGGCTTGTCACTCCCAGACTCCCGAGAAGTCTAAAATCTTAAAGTTACTGAAAACTCACTTGGTTCAACCCCAGGGCTGCGAG
>CM053399.1:92498-135654 GCA_028644305.1 Xerus rutilus | reverse complement strand
AAAAAAAAAAGAAAACCGAAGGAGAAAAAAGAGATTTGGGTCAGGGTTAGGTCAGTGAAAGTCCCCTGAAACCAGAAGTCCCAAATAAAGTCCAGTGCTTGAGGAGGAGAGAGGAAAAGGAGAAGTGACTAGGATAAGTTTAACTCATCCCTGATTAGTGTCAAGAAGAGATGAAAGGAGCTCTGGGAGAGGGACATCAGGGGTCTTGGGCGTGAGACTTCACAGCTTCCTCAGGAATATCTGGGAGGCGACTAAGTCGAAGTCGGGTGGGGCCTGTGCAAATGGAACGATAAAAGGTGTTAGTTGGGGCAAGTTTTAAATTGCTGAAGTGGACCCAAGAAGGGTGGCCTTCTAATTTGGCTGCAGTGGGGTGGTCAGAATGACCTTGAGTAGGCCATCCCACTTTCCTCACAAGGGGGCCACGGGTTAAGGAGGGGAGAGGTAGACTAAGTCCCCTATGGAAATGGATGGAGGGGCTTCCGAGGAGTGAGGCCGGGCAGATGTGTGTGAGCATATTTCCAGAGAGCAGCCCTAAGATGAGCTAGAAGGGGCTTACGGATATCAGGGGGAATATTAGGTAACTGAGGTTGAATGATAGGGGGAGGAGAGGCCGCCCGTACATAAGTTCAAAAGGGCTGATCATAAGAGGCTTCTTTGGCAGAGTCCAGACTCGGAGAAGTGCTAAGGGGAGGAGTTTAGTCCAGTCTAAGTGAGTGTCTACGCACAACTTGGCTAGGATTGCCTTTAACATCCTGTTTGTCCTCTTCACTTTTCCTGAAGACTGGGGATGATAGGGAATGTGGAGATTCCACTTTATATTTAAGATCTTGGCTAATTCCTGGGTAATGGAGGAAGTAAACTCGGAGCCATATCTGATTGGAGGGAGGCGGGTAAGCCGAAGCGTGGAATTATTTCCTGGGAGAGCAGAGTTGCTACGGTGGAAGCCCTTTTATTGCTAGTTGGGAAGGCTTCAACCCATCCAGTGAAGGTGTCACTAAAACCAGGAGATATTTAATCTTTTTTACAGAGGGCATATGGGTGAAGTCCAGCTGCCAATCCGCAGGTGTGTGGGAAACGGGGGTGGTCTCACATTAGAGTTGGGGTTAACCCTGAGACAGGCCGTGCAAGTGCGAGAAATTTGTTGGAGGTACTGTAAATCTGAAGGAGATAGATCTAGCGAATTTTTTAAGAATATCTGGAGTGAGCGTGAGTCCGGGTGGAATAAATTATGGAGATAGGATAAGAGGGCCTTAGTTTCCTCAGGGGAAACTGGAACTTGGGAACTGTGGAATGTACGACCATTTGGGGGGGTGGGCAGACAATGCAATTTTTTTGCAAGCCTGTCTGCCTCCTGGTTCCCCAAGGCAGCAGTGCCGCCTGAAGCAACCCTTTTATGTAGCTAGCATCGAGGATGGGAGTTCCTGCCTGAGTCAGGAAGCCTCTTTCTCTCCAAATTAAAATGTTAGAATGAATAATATTGTATGTATATTTGGAATCTGTAAAGATATTAACTGATTTGTCTCTGGCTAAGAACAGAGCTCGAGTGAGGGCCACTAGTTCTGCCTGCTGCGACGTTGTCCCAGCGGGTAAGGGAGATAGTTCTAATATTTGTGTAAGGATGAAAGGAGGGTCTGTGGCAGACTTTGCCTGGATTACAGCATAACCAGCAAGGTAAGGAGGCCGCTTCTGAGAGCTCCCACCATGAACCAATCAGGGGAGTTAGGCATGGCTGATCGGTCATATGAGAGAATGGACTCATCAACAAGTCCAGAATGTCAGGGCAAGAGTGAGAAATTACAGAGGCAGGGGGCTTTTGGGAGATAGAGGAATCTTTTGTGGGGAGCAGAGTGGCTGGGTTTAATGAGGATTCCTGTTGGAAAGTAGTTAGGGGATCTAGGAGCTGTGCACGTAATAATTGGACTCTGGCTGGGGGCAGGGATAAAAAGGAGCGGTGACTAAGGAGGTCTGAGAGGAAGTGTGTGGTAAGAACAGTAATGGGTGGATATAATGCAAACTCTCTTGCCTCGGGGATCAGAAGACCTGCATTTGCCAAAATCCTAAGGCACTGGGGCCAGCCTTGGTAAACTAAGTCTAGTTGTTTGGAAAGGAACGCAATGGGGTGGGGGGTATCTCCTGCCTTCTGATAAAGGATTCCTAATGCCTGTCCATGCTCTGAGTGAAGGGCCAGGAAGAAGGGCTTATTAGGGCTGGGTAAATTAAGAGTTGAAGATTTTAGGAGGGAGTTCTGAAGCTCAGAAATAGCAGAGGAAAAGGAACAGGGAAATGGAAGAGAATCTGAAGAGTCTCCCTTGGAAGCCTTGTAGAGGGGCTTGGCTATAAGCGAAAATTTTGGTATCCAGATACGAAAATAGTTAAAAAGGCCTAAGAGAGATAGCATGTCCTGTTTGGTGGATGGGAGGGGAATGTCCTTTAAGGCTTGGAGTTTTTCTGGGGGAATGGTGTGGGAGGTGGGGGTTAATAGGATGCCTAAGTATTGAACCTGGGGGGTGCAAAGTTGGGCCTTGGATTGAGAAACCTGGTATCCCCAGGAGGCCAGGGAGTTAAGCAGGAGGCTAGTATGACATGTGGAATGTTTTAGTGCAGGGCTACAGAGCAGAAGGTCATCTACATATTGGATTAGGTGACTAGGGGACAAATCCAAGGTGGCCAAGTCATGTTGAAGGGCCTGGCCAAAGTAGTGGGGGCTATCTCTGAAACCTTGGGGGAGAACGGTCCAAGTGAGCTGTTGTGAGTAGTGAGTGTCTGGGTCTGTCCAAGTAAAGGCGAAAAGTGGACATGAGTCTGGGTGGAGGGGGATAGTGAAAAAGGCATCTTTTAAGTCTAGCACCGAGAAATGTGCAACAGAGGCTGGGATATGAGATTAAAGAGTGTAAGGGTTGGGCACCACTGGAAAGGTGGAACAATTGCCTCATTGATTTTTCTGAGATCCTGGACAAGCCAAAACTGGCCATTGGCTTTTTTTATTCCAAGGATGGGGGAATTGTGAGGCGAGCGCATTGGTATGAAGAGTTTGGCCCATAGCAAATGGGAGATTATGGGCTTTAAACCCCTAAGAGTTGAGAGGGTCAGGGGATATTGGGGAATGGTCACATACTGAGTGGGGTCCCTTAGCTGGATATGGATGGGGGGATGATGCCTTGCTATTTCAGGCTGAGAAGTGTCCCATGCTATGGGGTTAATCTCAGCAAGCAAAGGGCAGTCGGGAGGCTTGGGGGGCGCAGGAACCTGGTCTTGACTAGAATGAACTAAAAAGATGGTAGTGGACTTTAAAGGAAGAATAGTAATGGAAGCTTTTAATTTGTGAAGGAGATCTGGACCTAGTAGGGGAACTGGGCAGCTTGGCATCACTACAAAGGAATGGACAGTGAAAGGAATCCAAATGTACAAAACGGGGGGGGGGTGTTTTCAGGGGATAAGTAAGGTTCCCTGAAACTCCTATAATTGGGGTATTTGATTTAAAAGCATATCCATGCCATTCTGTCAGTAGCGAAAGAGCTGCCCCAGTGTTGACCACAAATGAGACCGCATGGCCGTCCACCATCCCTGTGACCCTGGGTGCTCCTTGGATGCACCACCAGAGGTGGCTGTGGCAGCGGAGTCCAGGGCCCCTCATTCCAGCAACTCTGTGCAGGGGAGCCGAGGACTGGGTGAGCGTGCCCGGGGGGTCAGGGTCCTGCGTCAGGGTCCTGCGAGCTGCTGCGGACTGAGTGTCTCCAGCCTGGCGGGGCACCCTTCCCTTATCTATAGCAATTAGTCTTAAGGAAGCATTCATCAGGGGAGGAGGGGTGTTAGCATAGAGCTATTTTCCTCTTCCCTGAAGCTACACTGTTTTCAATTCCCATTTCCTATTAACATGGTTTTGAGAAAAAGGAAAAAGAAGATTTATTGCTTTGCTGCCAAAGGAGAAACACAGAGGAACAGAGAACTCTGTAAAGATTAGAAGACCAGGAGGAGATGAATTAAGCCGCTGGGCAAGACTTTATTGGAATACACGCTCTCCGGCCGAATCCACCCGTCTATCAGAGTGGGCCCAGGAGAAATGGCGCCCGGGCTCCGGTGTACAGACAATTTCAAAAGGCCCGGTCAGGAAGGGGAGGGCTTGGGGGCTGGAAGAGAAGACCAGAGTCCTTCCTGGATAGGTCAGGAAAACCCGCTGATTGACAGGAGGCGTGTCTACTGGTGGCGTCAGCGTCTGGCTGGCTGCTGCTCCGCAGCTGCTGACCGGTCCCCCTAATTGAACATCTTGGACCCTGACCAGATCTAACAGACTCCTGTTCCAGAGGCTGTGACTCTCCATGTCAAGGGAACATGGGGCTTTCAAAGAAGCCCTTCAAGGGTTGCACTCCAGGTGTGCTGTAGTAGTCTCCCAGGGCGCCCTGATGGCCTGTTAGGGGTCACTTGTTAATTTGGGAGATATTCACTTCTTAGATCCTTTGGTGGACATCTCCCTCCTGTGGTGGGTGTGTTCAAGGATAATTAATTTTGGAGAAGAAAAGATAACACTGTCTCCCTAATTTTGTTAGGGAGCGGGAAAGGGGAGAAGAGAGAAAGAAACATGTTCTTTTAAAAATATGCTTCAGAAGCCAGGCTTGGTGGGCTCCTGTAATCCCAGCACTGTGGGAGGCTGAGGCAGGAGAATCACAAGTTCAAAGCCAGCCTCAGCAATGGCGAGGCGCTAAGCAACTCAGTGAGACCCTGTCTCTACATAAAACACAAAATAGGGCTGGGGATGTGGCTCAGTGGTCGAGTGCCCCTGAGTTCAATCTCCAGTACCAATAAAAAAAAAAAAAGCTTCAGAGCAAGGAGGGCTATATCCCAAAGGTGACCTACTGTCACAGTGACAGTAACTGCATGTACAGGGACAGGCTGTGGCGGGGGCCACTCAGTGGCGAGTGCCTGCCTGGCATGTTGAGACTCTGGGTTCCATCACCAGCACTGCAGAAAGAAAAAAAAAAAAAAGATTGAAACAGAAAAGATCGACTCTGGCTTCTAACAAATTAACAATCAATTTTGTCTTTACGTTGAGTGTTACACATGACGACATGTGAACCTGCAGACCCCACCTGCTGTGCAGGTCACCCCTGCTCTTCCAGGTCCATGAGCATCAGGCTCTGCTGCTTCCCTGATCCTTGAGCAGGAGGACCCCAGGCCATGGTTTATCCACCCCTATGGGCAAGCCAGGGGTATTTTTGCAGACAATACTTCTTGGTGAAGAATATGAAAATGATACCCCTCCCAAGACAGTGTGTGACCTGGGAGGAGGGAAGGAGAGAGAGGCCAAAACTTTGATCCTTTGAATAAATAATTTCCAGTGACAAAACAATCCCTGGAGAGGAGATAATCACGGGTCCAAAAATAGAAGTTCCTGGGAAGACAGATCCCTTCTTCAAAAAATTCTCTCCCAGTGGCAGTAGAACTACACACCAATCTTGTCCCCATGACAATACCATTAATACCGCCCTTACCTGTGACCAGCTCTGCTTCTCCGCCTGCCGGAGGTTGAACACCAGACAGGTAGGCAGAGGCAGGCTCGCAAGCAGGATTTAAAGGGGGGACACAGACTTGTCCGGGGAGGGAGGAGGGCCGGAAGTGCAGGGGTCCTGCCTTTTTATACGTCCTGGGCTTCCTCTGTTCTCCTGCTCTCTTCCCCTGATCTCTCTCCTTCCTGCTTACTGACCAGGCCCAGGAGATGCTGGTGGGATGGCCAACAGGTAAAAAGCAGGTGGACAAGGTGGAGTGACCTGGGCAGGAAGGGGTGCAATTAACTACTCCCTGCAGGGAGGGACAGTCCCTGGGACAGGTACCTTAGCAAGAGGTTGGAGCAGGGGCAGGTTGTCCTGATATGTAGAGAGCCATCCATGGGCTGCGTGTGGACCACCACACAAGAGTCCCACATAGCACTAGAGATGGGCTGACCCTCGGAGATGGCTGTGACCTGCCAAGATGCCAATCACCCTGCTGACTGCAGGACTCCGCCTTCTTCCTACTTGGGAAAGAATGTTCCATGAAAGGTCTTTGAAGTCCCCCAATATAAATAGAGCACACGCTGGTCCATTTGCCATTTGCAGGTTGCCAGAAGAGTCACCTGGCTGTGGGTCCGACCTACCCTGCATTTTAAAACTATTTTCTGTGTTCTGTGGTTTTCTCACCATCTTATTTCTTTTAGCCAGTTCTTTACCGGTCAGGGAATCTCGTCCTTACTGTCCACGTGGGCCGAGGCCAACACTGACAAGGGTGGAGGAGGGGCTCTGAAGGCACTAACATTTCAATCCCCCTTCAACTTCCCAGACCCAGACTGGCCTCCTTGATTGACCTGACTTGAGTTACCTGTCTACACTGCTTGCCTGTCTAATTCTGGCTTCACCATAACCTCTGGAGGACAAGATGAGCACTGGACCTGACCCCTGAATCCTCCATCCTTGCCCTGCAGAAACACTGCCTAATAAAAACCGTGCCCAGTAAAAACAAGTTCCAGATGTTTGCAACCTGTTGCCCACATCCTGTTAAAGCCTTCAAGGACTAAGTCACTTCCCAAGGTGACCTACATAAGCCCACACCCTTCCTGTCACGGGGGCCTGTTCTAACCAGAAAGTGAGTCCCCCGCCCCAGGCCTGACTGAACGAAGGCTCTGCTGGGTGTGTGGGGTCTGCTGGGCTCACTCTCTCCTGCTCACACTGGGAAGGCGGCTCCTGCAGGGGCCCTTTGGTGATACCCATCGACAACTCCCCGTCTCCTGGGGCAGGCGGGGCAGTGAGCTCCATGCAAGGCTGTGCTGCGTCACCAGGCCTGCAGTGCCCCAGGACTGGTCACCGGTGTCACCACTCTCCCAAGTCGCCCGAGTGAGTCGTAGCAAAGCCCAGCCACTCCCGCCTTGGGAGGAAGGAGACTCTCTGTGGCCATTTCATCTCCTTTATCTCGACCATGGATCTGCTTTATGGGGGATGGGTTTCCAGTCAGCCGGCTGCTCTGGACCTGCAGACTCTCTCTTGCAGGGCAAAGGACACTATGCAATACTATTTTGTGCAGATTCCTCAGGATTCTCCATGCAAGTGACCATGTCACCTACACACAGACAGTCTCCTTTGAAAGTCTGGGTGCCCTTTCTTTCCTCCTTTCTTCCCTCCGTGCTCTGGCCTCACAGACTGGTGCAGAATGGCAGTGGTGGGGTCTGTCTGTGTTTCTCGGGGAGCAAGGAGCAGCTTCTCCCTGTTAGGGCTGATGTCTGCTGTGGGTTTGTAGGTTCCTTTGACCACCTAGAAGTGCCCTGCTGTTCCCAGTGGGCTGAACTTTTTTATCATGAAAAGCTAGGGGATGTCATTGAATCATTTTTGTGTGTCTAGCAGGACAGTCTTGTGACTTTTCTTCTTATTCTATTGATATAACTTATTATACTAATTTGGATATTGATCCAAACTTTTACTCCTGGGAAATCCCAGGTCATGATGTGATGTTTCTGTGTTTGTGGCTTCTCTTTGTTCTGTTTTGATGTGATTTCTGCCCTGGACTTCATCAGCAGTTTGGCTTAGTGTCCTTCCCATGTGACGTTTCACCTGGCGCAGGTGCCAATGTGACACTGGCCTCAGCAGGTGGGTTGGTAGGTGCCCCCTCTCCTGCTTCCTGGGAGCATCTGTGGTGAGTTGATTCTGCTTTCAAATAGCTGGTGGAATTCGGCCGAGGTCCCCTGGCCAGGGCTTTCCTCTGGCTGGCTTTCAGTTACGGATATGATCTCTCCCTTCTGTGGTCTGTGCAGATTGTGTCTCTCCCTGAGTTAGTCTCAGCAGTCGCGCCTTCCTTGGAACTTTCCTGTTTCATCTACATTTTCCGTTTGTTTGTGAACAATTGTTGCAATGTTTTTCCCCATGGTGCTGGAGATGGAGCCCAGGCCCTCACACCTGCTGGACAAGTGCTGACCACGGAGCCTCCCCGTGTCCCCCTGCAGTCCTTTCATCTCTGGGGTCCGCAGTGGCCTCCTTCCTAATCTAGTTTAGTAGCTGCAGTGAGCAGTGAGATGCAGGCTGGCCACAGCGTTCTTTACGTTACTGTGGGGTCTGCTCTCAACGACCTCCAGAGCAGACGAGAAAGCAAAGGTGGTCCTTAATTTGTAGAAAACAAGAGGCTAATGGGAAGACACGTCAGGAGAAGGACTTAATAGCCTAGCTCTTGACGGGCGCCCACTGAGGTGGGTGAGAAGCTGGGGATCATGGCTGAGCTGTCTGCATTTGCCTGGGAAGGAGCACTAGGGTAACTTCTGACCAGCAGCTGACCCCAGTGTGCACATCAACATGGGACTGACTTGAAGATGAAGCCCCCTAAATAGGATGGCCACCATGACAGTTCTGGAGAGGACCAGCTAAGGCCAGAACTCCACCCCCACATGAAGGAGGAGTTGAGCACCTGGTGGCCAAGGGTGCAGAAGGCGTGCCCAGCTCTCCTGGCAAACATCCAAGGCAATGAACCTGGAGGCAATGCCCTTTCCTCTGCTGTTCTCTGCTCAGAGACGCCCGCTCTCTGGAGAGTGCTCTCTGCTTGATCTTCTCTTTGCCTTCACTTTACCTTCTCCTCGCTTTCTCTTTACTTTCACATATACTGAAGTTCTCTTGCATGACTTCTGGTTAAGTTTTGTCAGAACACAAGGACTGGGGTTTGGTTTCAGTCCCTGCTCTCCTGTGACACTAGGATCCTGGCCGTCGAGTCTTGGCTCTTTTCCCTGGGTCCCCTTAGATCTCCTCGGAGCTAGCTTTTGTTCTCTGTCCTCTGGAGCCGCAACACACATCCATGACAATTCACTTTCCACCATCGGTCACTGCTGTGTGTGCCCAGGTGCCTCCCAGCAGAAAGTTCCGCACGGCCTCCCTGCCCGGTGACCCCGTCCTCTTAATTTCACTCACGCACACGCTGCGATCATCCAATGTGTTTAGAGACAGGGAGGAGGGAGGGGACTTCCTGGGCAGCCTTGGAGACTGCACCCAGGGCCTTGCATGTGCTAGGCAAGTGCTCTGCCACAGAGCTACATCCCAGCCCCCTACTCTCTCTCTCTCTCTTTTTTTTGGTACTGGAGATTGAACTCAGAGGCACTCAACCACTGAGCCACATCCCCAGCCCTATTCTGTGTTTTATTTAGAGACAGGGTCTCACTGAGTTGCTTAGTACCTCGCCATTACTGAGGCTGGCTTTGAACTCAAGATCCTCCTGTCTCAGCCTCCCTGAGTGCTGGGATTACAGGCATGTGCCACTGTGCCCGGCTTAAACTGCAAACTCTTATATCAGTCAAGAGAAAGAAAAGGAGCATGGCATAGTGACTCCCAGCCGTAATCCCAGTGACTTGGCAAGCTGAGGCAGAGGTCACAAGTTTGAGGCCAGCCTGGGCAACTGAGCAGGGCACTGTCTCAAAAAACAGAACAAAAGACTGTGGCTATAGCTCAGTGGTATAGTGCCCCTGGGTTCAATTCCCAGTACCATTAAAAAAAAAAAAAGTAAGAGAAGGGCTGAAGGTGTAGGTCAGTGGCAGAATACTGCCCAGCACGTGAGGCTGTGGTCAGGTCCCCAGCACCACACACACACACACACACACACACACACAGAACATGAGCAATAAAATACTTCTTTCTTTATCTCTTCACTAGTCCTGTCCCTTTCCTGCGGGAGTGGGAGTTTCTGATCTATGCCATTTCCCTTCCCTCTGAAGAACTTCTTGTAAGGTGGGTCTACTGGCGACCGTCTCCAATTCTTTGAAAAGTATTTCTGCTTCTCTTCTGAGGGATAATTTTGCTGATGTGGAATTCTGGGCTGGTGGGGTTTTCTTACACGTTTGGACACTGGCCTTCCTGTGCTCTGCAAGGTCCCTGTCCCTTCCCAGTGCCTGCCCGGCTTCTTCCCAGGCCACATCACTGCCTTCTGCAGCTCAGCTCTGACCTGGGGAGATGCTCAGCACTTCCTGCTCCATGTTCTCTGACCTTCCTAGGTATGAGGTTGGGTGTGCTGTTAATTTTGGAAAATTCTCAGCCATTGTTGCTTCAGATGTTTCTTGTGTTCTTTTTTCTCATTCCTCCATTTCTGTATTTCCATTATATACATATCACCTTTTTTGTAATTTTTGTATATCTCTTCCTTTTTTAAAAATGATTTTTTTCTTTTTTCATCCAGTCAATTTGCCCATGGACCATATCCAACCTACTCATGGGCTCACCAGGGGTCTCCTTCATTCCAATTAAACTGGTTTTTATTTCCAAGGTTTCCTTTTGATTTTTTCTTTCAATTTGATCTTCTGAATCTTTGCTTAGATCACTCATCTGTTCATACAATTTATCCCCTTTTTACACTGGAAACCTTGGCATATCTAGGATTTGAATGTTCTCACTAGAGGCACGAAGCCCGTTTGAGGCTGTGGATAGCCAATCACCTCGATTAGATCACGGCCTGACACATAGGTGCCTCAGTGCTGGAGCTAGTGTGTGCTCAGTGGAGAGGATGTGCTTAGTGCTCCCGAGGTCCTGGGTGTGATCCTCAGCACTGCTCACATACACACACACACACACACACAAATCCACACCACACCCCATAAATACATACAATGACTATGTGTTATTTGCATAAAGAAAAACCGAGCCAATTAGAGAAATGCAAATCAAAGCTGCACTGAGATTCCATCTCACTCCAGTCAGAATGGCGGTTATCAAGAATACAAGCAACAGGGCTGGGGTGGTGGCTCAATGGTAGAGTGCTCGCCTAGCATACATGAGGTACTGGGTTCGATTCTCAGAACCACATAAAAATAAATGAATAAAATAAAGGTATTGTGTCCATCTACAACTAGAAAAATATTAAAAAAAAAAAAAAGAACACAAGCAACAATAAATGTTGGCAAGCATGTGGGGGAAAAGGCACTCATGCATTGCTGATGAGACTGCAAATTGGTGCAACCACTCTGGAAAGCAGTGTGGAGATTCCCCAGAAAACATGGAATGGAACCACCATCTGACTCAGCCATCCCACTTCTCAGTCTATACCCAAAGGACTTAAAATCAGCATACTAAAGTGACGCAGTCACTTCAATGTTTATAGCAGTTCAATCCGCAATAGCTAAACTATGGAACCAACTTAAGTGCCCCCAACAGATGAATAGATAAATTGTGGTACGTGTACCCAGTGGAATGTTACTCAACCTTAAACAAGAATGAAATTATGGCATTTGCCGGTAAATGGATGGAACTGGAGACTATCATGCTAAGCAAAATAAGCCAATCCCAAAGAACCAAAGGCCAAATGATTTTTCTGATATGTGGATGCTAATTCACAATAAGGTGTGTTGGGGGAGAGTAGAGGTATTTTGGACTAAACGGAGGGGAGTGGAGAGATGGGAGGGAGATGAGGGTGGGAACGATGGTAGGCTGACTTGGGCCTTCTTACCCTGTGTGCACATGACTACGTGGCCCGTGTGACTGTCCGTCATGTACCACCAGATGAACGAGAAGTCACGCTCCATTCACGTATGACGTGTCAAAGTGCGTTCTACACTTACGTGTAACTAATTAGAACAAATTTTTTTTAAAAAGATAGGAAAGCTGAGCATGCAATTCATAGCTGTTTTGAGTTCTGTGGTCCAGCTCCCCTGCTGCAGCTGGCCTGTCGCTGCTTTGTCTCTGGTGGACTCTGTTCTCTTGTCTTTCAGCACTCCTGCCAGTTTTGTCTTGAAGGCCCAACGTGCCACATTGGAGAGAAGGGACCAAGGCAGACAGTCCTGTGGAGTGAGGTTGCATGTTTATGTGACCAGTGGTTGGGCTGTTGTCTGCTATAGCCGTAGGTGTCAGAGGCTAATTTTCCTCAAGCACCTTTTTTCCTGATTAAAGTTTTTTCCTACTTTGCGTGGCTGGCTGGAGCTAATTTGTTGAGGCCCCAGTTCAGGCCTCTGATCTATTACTCCAATAACAAGAAGAGCAGGCCTCAAATCCACCTCCCCAAGGATAGGCCCTCCGGGCACGTATGGGATAAAGAAGCAGCGTGGTCTAGGGCACAGGGAAGGGTGGTGGGTGGTAAGGGAAAGTGGCCATTGGTGGTCTGCATGTGCATAATCATACTCTGTGACTCCCACAGGACACACATTCAGAATGTGTACGTGGCTGCTCCGAGGGTGGAGTTTGGGCCTCCTGAGGCCAGAAGGCCTCACAGCCCTCGGGACACATCATTCCAAGACCCACATGAAGGGTCAGTGGTTTCAACAGGTTTAAGATAGACAAAAGTGGCCCCTAAGTTCCTGAGAAACTGCTTGGGTAGTGTTGCCCCGGGGCCCCCCAGTCAGAGGGGTGTCTGCATAGCTAGTGGAGTGTGCTGCTTGGAAACGTGACCTCTGAGATCTGGAGTGGATGCAGCCGAGCTGCCAGTCCGTCTGGGCTTTCCCTTGTTTCACTTGCACATTTTACACCATCTGTTGTAGCAAGTCTGGCTGCCAGCACCCGCATTTAGGCTTCTTCATTTGGTTAATGAGAATCTCAAGACTTTCATTCACCTCCACACACATCTGCGCTCATGCAGGCTCAGCTTTGTGAATGGCCATCGTCATCCTGGCATGGTGGTAGCATTGGTGGGGACCACCTGACACAGCCAGCTGATAAGTTCTGCCAATTTTGACTGATCCCTCTGATACCAGTCTTATTGATGATTGGGACAGAGTGCCTCTTCTATGGTGTCAAAGAATAAAACCACAAACAGCTGAGGTGCGTTAGCAAGCAACATTTATGTAAGTGGTAGAGGGCTCTCCAGACAGGAGGAACCTTCCTATCCATGGAAGGGGTATGATTGGCCTTTTTTATAGACCTCCACCCTTCCCTGTGCCCTAGACCACGCTGCTGCTTTATCCATTACGTGCCCCGAGGGCCTATCCTTGGGGAGGTGGATTTGAGGCCTGCTCTTCTTGTTGCTGGAGTAATAGATCAGAGGCCTGAACTGGGACCCCAACAAATCAGCTGTTTCACTTTTTTTTAATTTTTAATTTTTATTTTTTGGTACTAGAGATTGAACTCAGGGGCACTCGACCCCTGAGCCACATCCCCAGCCCTATTTTGTATTTTATGTAGAGACAGGGTCTCACTGAGTTGCTTAGCGCCTTGCCTTTGCTGAGGCTGGCTTTGAACTCGTGATCCTCCTGTCTCAGCCTCCCTAAGTGCTGGGATTACAGGCTTGCGCCACCGCGCCCGGTCTCACTTTTTTTTTTTTAAATCACTGCCTTTGCTTCTCCCCCATCTGAGGGCAAAAACACTAAAACTTACTGGTTTTCCTTCTGGACAAAATCATCACCAGCAGTCCTTCTAATTTTCATCATAAAGAATTCCAACATCAGTCAGTTTCCATTCTCCACCATTCCTTCACCCCCACCCCCGGCTGCACACCTGCCCTTTTCAGCCTCAAAAGCAGCTGTTGGCTGCCTTCCTTGCAGCCCTTGGGACACGTTCCTGATCTCAGCAGGTGTCCTCTTACCTTCATTCCTGTGCCGGCTGCCCTACCTTCCCCATCTCACCTCAGTCTCTTCAACGTGATTGGGTGCATAAACTGCTCTACCAACTGATCCAACCCCATTGGCCAGGTGCACTGGAGCCATGGCACAGTGGCCAGGCCCCTCTCGGGACACTGTCCCTGCAGGAGCCCAGCTCAGCTCCTCTCCTCTTGACCCACTGTCTCAGCAAAGGACAGAAAGCAGTTCATGAGCTGGACTAAGGTCACCCTGACTCTCAGCACCCGTGCGTAAGGGAGGACTCCAATCCAGGGTGGGTCTGAAGGAGGAGTCCCCCACTGTACTCTCCTGGGCTTGGCCCTGCCACAGGGAGCAGAGGACAAGAGACACTGAGGAGCTTGCCTGGTGTGACAGCCTCTTTGCAGGTCACTCCGCTTCCCCCTCTGCTTCTTCTCTGTGTGATCTTGGCAAAGCTAAATTCTGTGGAGAAGCCACACCTCTGTGATCAATGTACAAACTGCTAATGATCCTTTTTCAGATCTAGAGAACCTAGGACATCTGGTGACATCAGCAGTGGAAACCCCCTTACTGTCTCCCGTGGGATAACAGAGCAGGCGATTTGCCTGAGGTTCAACTCACAGCGTAATAGTAACCAGGGGAGAATCCATGTCTGTCCAAAGAACCACGGGAACCAGGTCCAGGAGGGCCAGGCACTGTGTGTTCCTGCAGAGGAGAAAAAAAAAAGGAGGCAGACCCCTGGGTGGAGACTGCTTCTACTCAGCTCCCAGACTGCCGGCTCCTCCTTCCCACCTGGAAAGCCCTGTGAGCCTGAGATGGAGGCCTGAGGACACCAGCCTTAGACAGACCTGACCTTCCTGCTAGCCCATATCCTCAAGCACTGGCTGTCCACTGGCAGCCAGGCCTGGTTCAGGAACATGGGTTCTGTCTACCAGAGCCTGGGAGGGGAGAAGGACCATTCTCTGCTCACCTTTCTCTCCAAATATTTATAGTACGAGAAATAGAAAATCCCTGTGGTCTGTTTCCAAAATAAAATAGTTATCTTTAAATGTAAAATGACTTGGGCCTAGCAAATGCAGCTGGAGGGGAGGGCAGGGTTGAAAGGCACAAGCAGGTAAATGAGAGTATAAGGATTTACAGCCCTTGACAGACAGGAGGGAAGACCTCCTGAGAAGGGACCCTGTTAGAGCAAAAAGACCAGGAAGAATGCAAACTTCACAAATTATTTCAGCCTTTATTCAGGAATGGGACTACACCTATGGGGATGGACCCACTTTCCTGGTGGAAAATGAGCCCCTGAACAAAGAAAAGGAACTGGGCTTAGATAGGTTGTCCTGGGAGGTGTCTGCATGCATGAGAGGATGTGTGGGGGAAGTCATGATTTCATTCTGAGGGATGTTAACTCTTTTCAGAAGATCAAGCAGTGAGCAATGGGAAAAGGGATGTTCTGGAATGATTCCAGGTGTAATGCCCAGACTCGAGACCACCAGAGACCACCAGGAGTCCGATTCCGATGTAATCACAAAAGGGTCTTTAATTCAAACTCGAGTAGGGTCCGCCAACCCACACCGACGCAGCGGGTTAGGAAGCACGGCCCCGAGTCTGGGGGAGCAGGGATTTTTATGGGTTACAATCGCAAGCAGTGGGGTACATGCCTTGGAGTTACATGATTGGGTAAGGGAAAACGCACGCAGGGGGAACAGCAGTAGGATTGGATGGGGATGGGTGAAGTCACTGGGTGGTCAGTGGGCCTTTAGACTGATAGGTCTGGCTACAATGGGCCCAGTTGACTTTTAGGGTATTGATAGGTCTGGCTACAGTGAGCTCATTGCCTGGCCTTCTGATTAGCTGGCTCAAGTTGCAGAACCACTTTTTGGCGCCAGGGAGGGGTGCTGTTGATTGTATTGCAACTTCCAGTAACTGGGTGGGGGACCTAGGGCTCTGGACAAGAGGCCTAGAGTCACAAAATGGCTTTAGTCTGGTCCTTTCACAGGCAGTTGTGGCTGAGCTGACCATTTTATTAAAAGACTGTAATACCAAAAATAGAGAGAGAAAAAATTATAGCAATATGCAAATATAAATTTGTTTTTTAATGTTAAGGGGATAATTTTAATGTGAAAGACTAATTTGTCAGTGCTAGGAAAATAATTGTGGCATATAATATAACTAATGGCTCTGTTGATTTTAATCAAGGCCCAATCAGATGTGAAGTGTTCATCCCATGAGTTCATGGGCTGGGTTTCTCTGGGAGCATAGCCAGCATGATTAACCTTGGAATCATACTTTCCTGGTGGTTTAGTTGCTACCATCCTGCTTGAAAAATTACATAAAATAAGAACAGGGCTACAATTAACAATATAGTTAAGGCTAGCAATCCAACTAAATGTGTAGAAAAGTACTTAAAAGGGTTAAGGGAGGAGATCCCTTCAGCTAAACAACCCCAAATTTCTTCATTATCAAAAGTAGGTGTTTGGAGTTTGGGGTGGTGGCTCAGTGGTATAGCACTTGCCTCGCATGCGTGAGGCACTGGGTTTGATCCTCAGCACCACATAAAAAATAAAGATATTGTGTCCACCTACAACGAAAAAAATATTTAAAAAAAGTAGGTGGTTGGCCCATGGCCAGGACCTGAGACTGTAATTTTAATACATCCAAAGAAACATTATGAAAGGGATCAAGTCCCATTAGGTGATAGCATACACTCTGCCATTGAACCTCAGTGTCATTGTATGGAACTCTAGCAACACAAGAATGGGTGATATTATAATGGCATTGGAGTCTCTGAGTCCACCGTAAATCTTGTTCTTGTTCTCCTGGCCATATAACAGAATCTTTTAGTTGCTGGGCTTCGCTCAGAATTTCCCGATCAGTATGTACTTGAGTGTGCCAGGTTTCAGTATAGTTCTTATAAAACTGTGGAAGGTGATGTGTTGTTTGGACTCTTGGTGCGAGACCACTGCTGCCGTGGAAGCAGAGGCAATGAAGCCAGCCAATCCAACAATACCAGCCATTAACAACCCGATCAACCACTTATTCCAATGTTTCAGATGTCTAAGCAACTCTTGCATGGATGCTATTGAGAATGTTTCTTGCCATGTTCTTTTAATTTTACAGGGAGCCAGGTAGCTACTGAACTTTTAGGAATCATAACAGTTTGTCTTGGGTCCTGCCATGTGGTCCAGTTAACACAGTGCTGTAACACGCAGCTTCCACGTGTAACATGATGTATATCTTGTGAAGCACTATATTGTATTTGAATGGGCCCAGATAATAAAACATTGGGATTTAATACACATGCTGTGAGGGAGAACTCTTTTTTTTTTTAAATATTTTTTTTTTAGTTGTTGATGGACACAATGTCTTTATTTTATTGCTTTGTATGTGGTGCTGAGGATCGAACCCAGGGCCTCACGCATGCGAGGCAAGCGCTCTACTGCTGAGCTACAATCCCAGCCCCTGTGAGGTAGAACTCTTTATAAAAGGATGTGTTAAGGTAAAGAATATACTTTGTATTCCCATAATGTGACTCACCATTCCAGACTCGAAAAGCCTCCTGAGTCAGACCTATCTTCCATATGGAGTCCAGAATTGGCCCCAAATCCATTCTCAGGGTTGGGGGTGATAATTCCCTTTATATCAGCACCGGATGATGTCGGAGCCTATGCTTTTCTCTATGAACATGAGCTATATTACTTCTATAAGAGAATGTCCACCCCATATCTCTAGATTGAGCATTCATTAGTCCTCCATGAGACCCCCAAGCTATGACCTGTTTTTCTGAAACAGAGAAATATCATGGATAAGGTGTAGCACATTTAGTGCATTTTAAACACTTTATTTGGAGAGTCCCTGTGATTATGGTGAAAGCATGGGGGTCTGTTTAATGAGTAATTAACATTAACTTCCTGCCCAGCAGGAGAGCCTCTGTCAGTGAGAAGAGTAAGCTTGGCCTCTTGATTTGGTCCTTCTGATATGTGATGAACCCAGGTTTGAGGCTTGGTGTGATAACAATAAGGATTACTATGGGAAACACAGAGTGGCAGCTGAGAGGACAATCCCGAATAATTGAACAAAAATTGCTGGGTGGACCCCGTAGTTAACAAGGGACCAGGTAAAAAAGTGGTGGAATTAAGATATACTGAAGGGGAATTATCAAACCATGTGACTGGGGGAGCAAGAGAAGGTTGTGGCATATGGGCTCAATAAGTCTCTGTGCCATTAGCCAAACTTATACTTGTGCATATTATGAGAACCAACATGATGAACCTGTTAACAGGAATAGTAAATTAATCTATTTTTCTTAATTGTTCCCCAGTTATTCCTATTATTTTATTTATTTTCTCCCATAATAGAGAGTGTGCCTTCCAGGCTTGAGTCTCTGACATTGTTGTCTGTAGGGATGAGTCTCTCCATGAATTCACAGCTACTTCTTTTCGCTGCTGCTTCAGGTTCAGGGTGACTGTGGAGCCAAAAATGAGATATAGAAAACAGAAAGAGAGAAAAGATATTTGGGTGGGCTTAGGTCAGTGAAAGTCCCCTGAAGCCAGAAGTCCCAAATAAGGTCCAGTGCTTGAGGAGGAGAGAGGAAAAGGGGAGTGAATATGGTAAGCTTAGCTCGTTCCTGAGTGATGTAAGGAGAGGTGAAAGGAGGTCTGGGAGAGCGACATCAGGAGCTGTGAGTGGGAGACTCTGCAGCTTCCTCGGGAATGTCAGGTGGGGTCTGTATGAATGGAGTGGTAAGAGGTATCAGTAGGGACAAGTTTTAAATTGCTAAAGTGGACCCAAGAAGGGTGGCCTTCTAACTTGGCTGCAGTGGGGGTGGTCAGAATGGCCTTGAATGGGCCATCCCACTTCCCTTGCAGGGGGACCACGGGTTCAGGAGAGGAAAGGTAGACCAAGTCCCCTATGGAAATAGGTGGAGGGGGCCTCTGAAGATTGGGACTGGGGAAGATGTGTGTGAGCATATTTCCAGAGAGCAGCCCTAAGATGAACTAGAAGGGGTTTTAAGCTATCAAGAGGAACACTGGGTAACTGAGGTTGAATGGTGGGGGAAAGAAGGGGTCACCCATACAGAAGTTCAAAAGGGCTGATCATGAGAGGCTTCTTTGGCAGAGCTCGGATTTGGAGAAGTGCTAAGGGGAGGAGCTTAGTCTTGCCTTTAATGTCCTATTTGTCCTTTCAACTTTTCCTGAGGACTGGGGATCATAGGGAATGTGGAAATTCCATTTTATATTTAAAATTTTAGCTAATTCCTGGGTAATGGAGGAAGTAAACTCAGGGCCATTATCTGATTGGAGGGAGGCAGGTAAACCAAAATGTGGAATTATTTCCTGGGAAAGTAGGGTTGCTACTGTAGAAGCCCATTTGTTGCTAGTTGGAATAGCCTCAACCCATCCAGTGAAGGTGTCACTAAAACCAGGAGATATTTGATCTTTCTTACAGAAGGCATATGGGTGAAGTCCAGCTGCCAGTCCACAGCAGGGAGAACTCCTCTAGCTTGGTGTGTGGGAAATGGTCTCACTTTAGAGTTGGGGTTAACCTTGAGACAGGTTGTGCATGAGCAGGAAATTTGCTGGAGGTACTTTGAATCTGAAGGGGATAGGTTTAATGAATTCTTTAAGAATATTTGGAGAGAGCATGCATCTGGGTGGAATAAATTATGAAGATAGGATAAAGGGCCTTGGTTTCATCAGGGGGAAACAGGAGTTTTGAAGGTGTGGAATATAGAACTATTTGGAGGTGGTGGCTGGATAATGCAATTTCCTTAGCAAGCCTGTCTGCCTCCTGGTTCCCCAAAGAAATATAATCTTTCTGAGTCTGATGCCCTCTACAATGTAAGACTGCTACCTTATAGGGTAAAAATGCAGCCTGAAGCAACCCTTTTATGTAGCTAGCATTGAGAATGGGAGTTCCTGCCTGAGTCAGGAAGCCTCTTTCCCTCCATATTAAGATGTTAGAATGAATAATATTGTATGTATATTTGGAATCTGTAAAAATATTAACTGATTTGTCTCTGGCTAACGACAGCGCTCGAGTGAGGGCCACTAATTCTACCTGCTGTGATGTCTGGGGGTAAGGGAGATAACTCTAATACTTGTGTAAGGGTGAAAGGAGAATCTGTGGTAGCTTTCCCTTGGATTATAGCATAACCTGGGAGGTAAGGGGACTGTTTCTGGGAGCTTCCATCTATGAACCAATCTGTGGGAGTCAGGTAATGGCTGATCTGTTATATGAGACAATGGACTTGTCAAGAAGTCCAGAATGTCAGGGCAAGAGTGAGAAATTACAGGGGCAGAGGAATTTTTCATTGGGAGCAGAGGGGCTGAGTTTAGTGAAGATTCTTACTGGAAAGTAGTTAGGGGATCTAGAGGCTGTGCATGTAGCAATTGGACTCTAGTTTGGGGTAGGGATAAAAATGAGTGATGACTAAGGAGATCTGAGAGGGAATGTGTGGTAAGAACAGTAATGGGTTGACACAATGTGAGCTTTCTCATCTCAGGGATCAGGAGAGCTGCAGTTGCTAGATCCTGAGGCATGGGGCCAGCCTTGGTGAACTCAGTCTAATTGTTCGGAGAAAAATGCAATGGAATGGCGGGTGTCTCCTGCTTTCTCATAAAGAATTCCAATGCCTGTCCATGTTCTGAGTGAAGGACCAGGTGAAAAGGCTTATTAGGGTTGGGTAAATAAAGAGTTGAAGATTTTAGGAGGAGGTTCTGAAGGGCAGAAATAGAGGAAAAAGAATGGGGAGATGGAAGAGAATCTGAAGGATCTCCCTTGGAGGCCTCATAAAGGGGTTTGGCTATGAAAGAAAATTTTGGTATCCAGAAACAAAAATGGTTAAAAAGGTCTAAGAGGGATAACATGCCCCTTTTGGTGGATGGTAGGGGAATCTCCTTTAAGGCTTGGAGTTTTTTGAGGGTGATGGTATGGGAGGTGGGGGTTAATAGGATGCCTAAATATTGAACCTGAGGGGAGCAAATTTGGGCCCTAGATTGAGAAACCTGGTACCCCAGGAGGCCAGGGAGTTAAGCAAATGCTAGTGTGATGTGTAGAATATTCTAGTGAAGGGCTACAGAGCAGAAAGTCACCTACATATTGTATTAGGTGACTAGGGGATGAATCTAGGGTGGCCAAGTCACGTTGGAGGGCCTGGCCAAAGGGGTGGGGGCTGTCTCTAAAACCTTGGGGAGGGACAGTCCACGTGAGCTGCTGCGAGTAGTTAGTGTCTGCGTCTGCCCAAGTGAAGGCGAAAAGCGGGCATGAGGCTGGGTGGAGGGGATGGTGAAGACGGGGCCTCGTAGGTCCAGTGCTGAGAAGCGTGTGGTAGAGGCTGGGATGTGCGATGACTGTGAGGTTGGGCACCACAGGGAATGCAGGAACAATCGCCTCGTTGATTTTTCTGAGATTTTGGAATACCCGAACCTGGCCATTGGATTACTTTACCCTAAGAATGGGGGAACAGTGAGGCGTATGTGCTGGTATGAGGAGTTTGGCCTGCAATAAACAGGAAATAATGGGCTTTAAACCTCTGAGAGTTGAGAGGGAGGGGGTATTGGGGATGGTTACATAATGGGTGCGTTCCCTTAACTGGATATAAATGGGGATGATGTCTTGCTATTTGGGGTTGAGAAGTATCCCAGACTGTGGTGTTAATCCCAGTAAGCAAAGGGCCATCGGGAGGCTTAGGGGCACAGGAACCTGGTCTGGACTAGAAGGAATTAAAAAGGTGGTAGTGGATTTAAAAGGGGAATGGAAATGGAAGCTTTTAATCTGTGGAGGAGATTTCGACTTAATAAGGGGACTGGGCAACTCGACATCACTATAAAGGAATGGGGCAGTGAAAGGGATCCAAATGTGCAAAAAGAGGAGGTTTCAGGGGACAGGCAAGGTTCCCTGGAACTCCTGTGACTGGGGTATTTGATTTAAAAGCATATCCATGCCCTTCTGTCAGTAGCAAAAGAGCTGCCCCACTGTCGACCACAAATGAGACCGCATGGCCGTCCACCATCCCTGTGACCCTGGGCTCCTTGGATGCGCCACCTGAGGTGGCTGGGGCAGCGGAGTCCAGGCCCCCTCATTCCAATAACTCTGTGCAGGGGAGCAGGGGATTGGATGGGTGTACCCGGGGGAGGGGTGTTCTTCCCTGGGGACATTCCACCTCCCAGTGTCCAGGGTTGGTGGGGGGACCTTGGGTTAGGGCAGGATTTTGCCCAGTGTCCATTCTGCCCACATTGATGGCAGGGCCTCAGGGGTCCTTAAAGGGTATAGTGGGACCATAAGCCCTGGGAGTGTTAAAAGGTTGGGTCAGGGCATAAGCCATAGGGGCTTTGTTTGGGCCCTGAACTGTGGAGGCCAGGAGCTGATATTTAACTTTGAGATGCCTCTCTTTTTCCTTTTTGGCCTCATCCTCTCGGTTGTTAAAAACCTTGAAAGCTGGACCTAAAAGTGATTGTTGAGGATACTCAGGACCTTTCTCTAACTGCCTAAGTTTCTTGTGGATGTCAGGTGCAGACCCGCTGATAAAGTGAAAATGTAAGAAGAGATTACCACCAGGGCTGTTCACATCCAAAGTTGTATATTTGGTGATTGCCTAGTAAGTCGGGCTAAAAACAGGGCAGGATTCTCATCAGGTCCCTGGGTAATTTCCTTTACCTTGTCCCAATGTACTTGGGTGTGAGAATTTTTAGACATTCCCTCAAGGAGGCAAGTGATCTTATGCTGTAACCTGATAACCCTGGGGTCCTGAGGTTGGTAGGTCCAATCAGGTTCAACTGAGGGGACAGCCACCACTTCTGCCCAGGAATTTCAGGATTTTGGCTGTATGGGAGATCTGCATGATCTCTAGCAGCCTGCCAGATGCGGGCACATTCATTATTGGTTAGGGTAGAAGTTAATATGTAATATATGTCTGCCCGAGTGAGATGATATGCCTGGGTCACATGGGTGAATTCCTATATTTGGCAGGGTTTTTTAGAAAATGAGCCTAATTTGTCTTCTATTTGGGACATGTCTATCATGGAGAAGGGGATATGAGCTTGGACAGTCCCTTCAGGCCCTGCCACCTCCCTGAGAGGAAACACGGATCTTGCTGGGAGTGTTTTTGACCATGTGCGGGGAGGGGAGGGTGTGGGGTTTGTGGAGGGGAGTCTGATGGGGCGCTGTGGGACTTTGGGGAGGAAGGTCTGGTGGGGAAGCAACAAGGCTTTGGGGAGGGGAGCCTACAGGGATGGGAACCACTGGGGAGGCTGTGGGGCCCTGGGACTGTAGGGAGGGGCTCATCGGCTATCTCTGGGGCTGTGAATGAAGGGGACTATACATTTGTAGCCAGGAACTGCAAAGTGGTACAAGGTTGACATAGGGAGGAGTTTGAGTGGAGGAGGAGCAGAGCCTGCAGATAGGAAAGTTCCAGGTACTTGCCATTTTGGGTGAAATATTTTTCTAAAGCCTGCAGAATCTCTTTGTCAAGAGTTCCATGTCTAGGCCATGTGTGCTGGCTATCTGATTTATATTTTGGCCAGATTTTAGTACTGAATTTAATGAGGTGTTTGATTTTGAGTCCAGTATGGGAGTAGAGGGTTTTAAAATCGGCAGAGACAGCCCAAGGGGGTGTCTCTGGGAATTGACTGAGTAGTTCCCATCTTTGGAGAGGCTTAACAGAGAAAGGTGACAATGGAGAGCAAGGTGTCCCCTGCATGCTTATGTCACCAATGTGCCAGTCTTGGACTGAACTACTCCCTTGAGGGGTTGGGGGAACATTTTTCCCTCAATCCCAGTGGTAAGTGGTTAGCCTAGGGGTGGAGTCTCTGTCCAGCCGAGGGGGACAGGGTTCCTGTTAATGAAGGGGTCTCACCTCTCCAAAGAGATGAGAAGGCCAGGGGTGGATGCAGAAGCAAAATGGCAAGTGGGCCCCTGATTTGTGAAGTTTGCTGAATGCACAGGGAAGGGAAGGTCGGGAGTGGGAAGGCGTGGGCCTTCCTTAATGCCAACAGTGGGCTGGGCATACATCCCTTTATTGTCCATGTGGCCTGAAGCTGTAAAAGTGATATGGTACCCTGAGGGCTGTCGGAGTCTTCGTGCATAACTAGGAAGTGGCCCCAGCCAGATACCTTCGGTCACTTTGAGCTTCCATCCTGCCACATGCACCAGCTTCTCCCACACAGTGGTTGACATTCTGTACCCCTAAGGGCTGTCGGGGTGAGGTTTTAGACCCAAGACCTTCACACAGCACCAGAGAGTGGCCCTGGCCAGCTGGGTTCAGCTGTCTTGGGCCTTCTGCCCGTCCCTCGCACTGACTTTCGTCTGCATAGAGTGCACAGCAAAGGGCCTGGGAGGCCTACCCTCAACAGGGCAGGGAAACAGTCAGTTCAGAGATTCAGCCGCAGCTCCTGTGAGAGGAGCTCCCAGTTTTGGCTCCCAGTTTTCAGAAAGCCTCAGAGGTACCGGATAGTCACGGTCACTTTCCAGGCCCCATCAGCTGTTTAACTGATGGCAGGGGAAGAGGAAGGGTTTGGGTGAATGGGGAAGCATTAATTTCACCTTACTCCTGGTCAAGGACCCAAACTGTTAGCCCAAAAAGACCGGGAAGAACGCACACTTTACAAATCAGCTCAGCGCTTTATTCAGGAATAAAGTTGCACACAGAAACAGGGGATGCAGGGACAAAATGACGCCGTGGTGGGACCCATTTTCCTGGTGAAAATGAGCTCCTGAACAAAGAAGGGGACTGGGCTTGTATAGGTTAGCCCGGGAGGTGGTCTGGTGAGCATGTCAGTTTTCTTGGGCCCCCAAGAATTTGAGGTTTGTTCTATCAATCAATGAAATGGTCGGTTTTAGTGCTCAGGAATCTGAGCTCTTGGGTCGGGGTCTTGTGTTCTGCAGAAGGTCAGTGCCTGCCAGAGGCTATATCACCTCAGTGTGGCGGGACATCTCTCCTTCCTGTCTGCAGTCAGCACCAGAAAGACGTCTGTCTGGGGAGGTGAGAGCTGTCATGCACGCCTTCTTTTTCACTCCCTTTTTCTCAGGCCACGTTATTTTAAGGACTTTCTGTTTCCCATATCTATTAGGCCCAACCTGACCGATAGAGATAAACAAGTATGTGCCAAAATGCACTCAACCCAGGGCACTTTCCTGCCACAAGGGAACATAGGGAGGGGGGATGTACTCCTTTAAACAACCAACTAGAAGATATATTCCTTCAAATAGCCCAGCGGGAGATGGTGAAGTCCCCTGACCAACGAGCATGGTCAAGCGCCCTCTTTCCTCCACTGTGCGGTCAGCCTCAGCCAGTGAGCAAGGACCTGGTGCCCTTGCGTCAGGACAAAGGCCCAGCAGGTTCCTGCTCTGGTTCCACTGCTGCGCGCCCTTCTGTGCTGGAGGTCAAAGCCTTGCCCTGCTGACAGGGCAGCTTAGTCCCTGGTGTTTGCTTTGGTTCCTGGGGTGCCCAGGACCCCAGTACCTCCAACAATTCTAGGAGCTCTACTGGGGTCTGATTCCACAGGGATAGGGACCATTCCTGTCCCAGGGCCTCCTTATGCTGCCAGGGACCTGTCCTCCTCTCTCCACGGGGAGTGGGATTTGGCCCTGCCTGGGCAGCGAATGGACTGGAAGCGGTAGAACCCCTCCCGGCACAGCACTGGAAAGACCGGAGGGAGGAAGACTGGCCAGGAGTAGGTGACGCACAGACCGAAGAGGGGCCGCACCCTGGCAGGTAGGACCACGCAGGGAGATTGTCAAGTGATGACCTGACTCGGGTGACCTGGTGTTGGAGGGTCAGGAGGTCTGATGGGCATGCGATGGAGCGGTGGAGTCTCGATCCGTGGTTCCGTGGGGGCCTCCACAACTCTGAGTAGAACCATCAGGTGAGTGATTCCTAACCAGGGGTTTATACCGACCCCACAGTGTCAAGAGGCACCCAACATCCTAGGAGGGAAGCAGTGGTGACAGACGAGTCCCCCATCATTCCTGGGGAACCAGGGAGGAACTTTCCATCTTGCTTATGCTACAACTTAAAAGTGGTAAACAGCCAGACAAAGGGAACTACTAAACAGGAGAAGAAGAAAAACTAACTCCTCCACACCCAAGACAGCCCGCTGGGGCTCTCATGCTTCAGTCTGGACTGAGAATCCATGGGCTAAAGCAAAGAGAAGCAGTTAATGATTAGATATTGCTCTTCTATCTGCACTCAGGGACCTATCCTAAAAACCTCTGTCTTTTGGGCAAAGTTCAGCTCAGAAGAGGACTGCGCCTGTCAATTATTGATAGAATTTGTAAATGATAAGAGCCCAGGGATTCCTCCTCCATTCAGTACAGACCCCCAAAACCCCAATGCAAAATCAGAGGTCCAACCCCAGATGGAGGGAAAAAAAAAGTTCAAAAGTGCTCCATGTGTGATTTTTTGCCTCCCATGCTCAAAATAGCAGCTTTCCCTGCTCTTTATCTGCCTGGTACCCATCAAAACTGTGAGTACATGAGCAGGAGCCAACTTAGACACCAGAGGAAAAAAGTCACTTTTAAATCCAAGCCTCTGTGGGACATAAATGGCTGTATTACTGGTTCCTGTGCTCTGGGATTCTGCTGATTCCTCTCTAATGTTGGAGAACGGGAGAGATAGACTGGGGGGATCAGGAAAGGCCGGCTACATCAGGTCCTGGACATTTTAAGGATGCTTAAGGTCTGCATCCTGCCTTGGGATGATGCAGGCATTGCCCCAAGCTGCAGGGGTCAGCTCCACAAGAGAGCCTGGTGGTGGGAATGTGGGGACGCCCTACTCCCTGCAGCTTCCCTCTTCTCTCCAGTTGGGCATAAGTAAGGAAAACGGAACAATTCCATATGCTCAGTCTTCTTTACCTTGAGAATCTTTTCCTGAGGGTTTCATGAACTCCCACGTTCTTTCAATGTCTGGACTGACTAATCAGATCCAAAAGTGCACTCTGGTCCAATGCAGCTGTTCCTTGTGCCCCTTTACTAGGGTAATTATGGCTGGTTGGGTTTTTTTTTTTTTTTTTTTTAGATCTTCTGTATTTTTTTGAGCTCAAAACTTTTGTGGTAAATTCACATTTGATCCTGTGTGCCTAAATTAATATTTTTTCTCAAGCAGTCTTGTTTTGTCTAAGTATAAAGTCTCCCCCATCTGCTCTTCCTGCTGTCTTTATTCAGAGGTCAATTACTCAAGGGAAAGCTCAAAAATTTTTGTTCCCTGTCTGCTTTTATGTACGCCTGTGCACACGTGTGTCTTGTGTGTTGTGTCTACATATGTTTTGTCTGTATATACGTTGTTTACATGGTACCAAAATTGGCATATAGGTCAATGAGTGCTCATAAGATTTTTTTTTTTTAAAAGAATGGATCCAAATGCCTTTTAGCTTTCATACCTTAAACATTTGAGAAAAAGTTCAATTTAAATTGGTTACTCTGGGGGCCTGGGTTGTGACTCAGTGGTGGAGCGCTTGCCTAGCATGTGTGAGGCACAGGGTTCGATCCTCAGCACCACATATAAAATAATAAATGAATAAAATAAAGATCCATCAACAAATAAAAAATATTAAAAAATAAAATAAATTGGTTACTCTGAGAGCGTGTATGTGCACCTATGCTGCCTGGGCCCGGTGGGCCGTTGGAATTCCAGAGCTGTTTCCCGCCACCCATGTTTCCCACCAGACTGAAGTATCTGACGTTCATACCCAGCAGCCAGTGGGCCGGTTGCTCCCCTAGTGGCGCGAGGTTGGAGTCTGGTGTTGGGGTCTCTGCCCTCCGAAGCACTGCTTGGAGATCTTAAAGGATGGCTTCCTCAGATCTGGAACAATTATGCTCTCATGTTAATGAACAGATGGGCAATATTTAAAAAACTCTGTCATTAAGAAACCGTGGCCAGGAACCTACCTTGAAGTCAATATTAAATAACATAGGAGATGAGATCATTGCAGTAAATGAACTTTTAAATAAATTGAATTGGAAATTCAGTATCAAGAACAAACCAACACTTCACTCAAGGAACTCTCTGGATCTCTTGAAGATTACAAAGATATGGTACATCTCAAAGAAAATATTACTTCCCATTTTCTTCAAGTAAATGTAACCTAGAGCTTGGTTAAAGGATCCGATCTCCACCCTGAAGAACCAGGCAAGTTGAGGAATCTGCTCCCACAAAGGAGCCTCCCAAAGAACAAAGAAGTGTTAAAGAAATGCTGTTTGTAACTACTGATGAGTTCAGTGGATTCCTACATACATGAAATCCTGCTTGACCTATTGTCAAATCAATGATGTTATTAAAGAAATCAACAAAGCAGTAATTAGTAAATACAAGATTGTACATCAACCAAAATAATCTATGAATTCTGTGACCAGAAATTTCTATCACTTATTTATCAATGAAGAAACAAAGGACACTACAGGACGTTATTTTATAGTGGAAGCTGACATAAAGGAATTCATAACTTTGAAAGCTGACAAGAGATTTCATGTGATCCTGACTATTTGGTGACACTGCCGGAGGCTGTCAGAGGTCTGAGGGGGAGGACTTACCTGTTATGCCATAACCTGAGGCCCTCGTAAGCACTGGAATTAAAACAGTAGGGTAGAGAATATTAACCCTAACTCTATAATTTTATTACATCTAATTTCTTCAGCTTTTCATTTTCCATTTGTTTCTTATAGAAATAAGACCTTTTGGGCTGCAGTTGTGGCTCAGCGGTAGAGCACTTGCCTGGTATGTGTGAGGCACTGGGTTTGATCCTCAGCACCACATAAAAATAAGTAAACAAACAAAAAAAAGACACTGTGTCCATGTATAACTAAAAATATTTTTTTTTAAAAAAATAAGACCTTTTTGTATAAAGCATGTATATTTTACAATTCACTTCTTTTCAGCAAATATTTAATGACCTACCACATAAGCCTTTCTACTAGACATGTTACAGACTAAAATCACTCATATCTAGTTTTGTGCTAGATCCCAGTGAAACGGGCATAGATGTGATATTGCAAGAAAAAAATTAAGAAGATGAGGCCAAGTATACCCAGGTCCTTTGAAATTAAAGGTGATTTTTGTCTAAATTCCATCAAAAGCATTTCAGTCTCCAGTTGACTTCCTAGAGGTGGATTTGGAAGGGGCCTGTCCATCTGATTTTTGTGCTTTTCCACATGTCCTTAGAAGCAGCTCACCTGAAATGCATTCAGTATAACCCAGTTTGTAGACTTCAGCCTATAATGAAAGTATATCAAGATAATGTGATATCATGATATAATAAATATATATTTGTTTTTCAAAAAAATTAATTGGTTAAACAGATAAGAATAACAATGTCTTTAAAATTACTAACCCACATATTTTTCTAAGTGGTCAGACAATTAAGAGAGCATTGGGGCTGGGATTGTAGCTCAGCGGTAGAGCACTTGCCTCGCATGTGTGAGGCCCTGGGTTCGATCCTCAGCACCACATACAAAGCAATAAAATAAAGACATTATGTCCATCTACTATTAAAAAAAAGAGAGAGCATTGGTTTCTATAAAATGTTTAAAGTATAATATACATTGCTTCTAGGATGTCTGTTTAGCAGGGAAAGGATCACTTATACTGTTAACTACACTTAAGTCTTGCTTTTCATGGGTAACCTAAAGTTAACAGTTAAAATGAGTAGTTAGATTTAACATAAATGGGATAAACATTTATGAATGTGTTTATTACAGGAGACATCTGATTAATTTTAAAAGTTAAAATACTAAAATGCCAACTGCTAAGTTTAAAACTATGTGTTCTTGACTTCTTAAATTCCATAAGGTAACATATATTTGGGACTATTAAATATATTTTTATAAGTTGCTAAATGGAAAATGTTTTAAGGTTGATTTTCTTCTGGGCTTGGAATAAAAGCAAAGTTACTAAGTTAACTTTTAACAGGTGTAATTCCATATTTAAGGAAAAGAAGAAGTTTCAGCTGTGTTTTGATTAAAGTACCATAAAAAAGTAAAGTATTCATCTTATCAAAAAGGAACAATTTGGCCTGGTGATATAGCTCAGTTGGTAGAGTGCTTGCCTTGCATGCACGAGGCCCTGGGTTCAATTCCCAGCACCACACACACACACACAGAACAATATTTAGGAATTGAGAAACTTTATAAATTTGTCTAATTTTCAGAATATAAACTTAACAGAGTTAAGTTTATATTCTGGAAGTAGAGAGGTATAAAAAGTTATGGCTATGGAAATGTATGTTGTTGAACCCAGGATGCAAAGAAAAGGCTACCAACTCCAATTTTAAATCAAATTAAGTGAGCTTATATTGTGTATACAAGAGCTGATCGGTGACTATCTCACTCAAAAGTGAGGACTGTGTTTGGTCCAGGAGCAGGGAGGTTTTTATAACACAAAGAGTTACAAAGGTAGGTATCTTAGGAATTTACAGTTGACAAGATTCTGGCAAGTGTAATATAGAAGCAGATTGCAAATTAATAATTTATATAGCTCTAGTCAAAGCCGGATATGATTATCTAGTCAAAGCCAAGATTTCAGGGAGGGCAGTTTCTAGTCAAAGCCAGACATTGTCCAAGCAAGTAAAACAGAAATAAACTTTTTTTGACCTTGGATCGAGATGACTCCCAGTCTTAAAACAGAATTAGGGGGTCCGAAATAGCAGGTATTAGGGTAGTGAGCCATGGTGACCAGGAAAATAATCCCTGATGCCAAAGAGACTTTGTCTCTTTCTCCTAAATTTTCTTGGACCAAAGCCAATGTGTCCCTGGTGACTCCTGATTGGTTTGCGTAGAAGCAACCAGTTTCTCCTGGGGTTACACGTAAACCTCCCTCCTTCATGAAAAGCAAGTCAAGGCCTCTGTGGTTCGAGGTGAGAAATAGAGATTTTAAGCACCCTAAGTCTAGGTATACTTGTTGGCTGAGGCATTTGAGATTTTTAAAAATATATATATATTTTAGTTGTAGATGGATACAATATATTTATTTATTTATTTTTATTTATTTACATGGTGCTGAGGATCGAACGCAGCACCTCACGCATGCGAGGCAAGTGCTCTACCGCTGAGCCACAATCCCAGCCCTGCGTTTGAGATTTTGATCACTGACAACAAGGGAAGCCGTGCCTAGGGCAGTGGGTCCTTCTACCCCTAGTCCCACTGGCACGGGTACAAGTGCTGGGATGGCTCGTTTTACCCTGTTTTAGGTGAACTCATAAGATATTCACGGCCTGCATCTCCTCCAGACCAATATATTTGTGGCAGGATGTGTACTAGAACAGAAAGTTCCTTTGACTCATTATTTTGAAAATACTCCCTGGCATTAATGCAGGGAGTAATACCAGAAGTGCAAGCAAGCCAGGTAGGAGGAGGGGCCTTGAAAACATAGCTGTGGGAAGCTGAGGCAGAAAGGGAGTCATTAGGAGGGACACTGAGCGCAAGACTGCGTCTATGGTGAATAAGGAATGTGTGCATGGATCCATAATCATTTGTTCCTGACAAACTTGGTACTTTCTATGAGCATTTGTAATTGACAAAGCTCTAGGTTCAGCACAGGGTCATAAGGAACTGAAATGGCTGCCTTAGCTCAGATGGAGCCATTTGTCTAAGCTAGTCCACAACATTCCCCACTGATTTTATGGGGCTAATCAAAGCACTGATTACATAGCCGATTGTACGAGTCCCAGACGCTGTAGTCTAGCCTCTCCACTATAGTAGTTCACTTGGGGAATAATGTGGACAGTCAAAAAATTTGCACCATCTTGATGTGCCAAAAAGCTGTAGGGATAAGCAGGGAGTTATTACTGATAAACAGGCGAATCAAATGTCCCCTGGAGCCACGTAGAAACTAACCAGCAGGCCTGAGTAACATTAGGTTTTGTCTGATTAGAGGAATGGTTGTGTTTTGATTTTAACTGTTTTTGCTAGGTGTTCAAGATCAAAATGGTCAAATGGACCTTGTTTTTATCTATTTTTAAGAGTCAGCTGAGTGTGTGGGACACTCTTGGGGAACTCGTCAGCAGCCTCTTAGCACTGCTAGTGTCATCTGTGCTAGGATGGGTTGAGGTCTTGCTCACCATGTATGTGGCTTCCCTTGGATGCATCAGGGATGCCTCCCCTTTCCAGGGACCCTCCTCTTTTGCAGCATGTACACTGATTGGCTCTCTGTTCTCTAGTGGTCTCATTAATCTCCCTGATCGGGAGGTTATGTGGCCCAGAGTTGTAAAGCTCTTCCCCTTTTCCCAGAGTTCAGGCTGACTCAGAGGGCAAGAGCCAAATACTGGTTTCCTTAGCCCCTTTATTTTAACCTTAATATTTAATCCTTGGCCTTAAATATCCAGCAAGTCAGTTTTACCAGTCTTAAAGAGTAATGAGCTTTAGCTTAATATTTATAACTTTATAGTTATTTTTACCTTAATCTGAGTTATATATCATATCCCCTGTTTGAGATATACAACTTTAAATGAACTGAAGTTTGGCCTAATTTGGAGTCATTTTGACATACAGTTCCTGAGTCTATAGGAATGTTAGCTACAATACTAATCTTTAAACAAATTAGGCTCTTATTATCTTTTTTAAATACCTTTACATTTTTATATTCCAGTGTAAAAGGTAACATAAGGTTTAGATTTGGTTACAAAACATCAAATGATATAAATAAATCCCCAATAAAAGTTGTCATTTCTAGTTGGGCATGGTGGCTCAAGCCTGTAATCCCAGCACTTAGGGAGGCTGAGGCAGGAGGATCGCGAGTTCAAAGCCAGCCTCAGCAATAGCGAGGTGCTAAGCAACTCAGTGAGACCTTGTCTCTACATAAAACACAAAATAGGGCTGGGGATGTGGCTCAGTGGTCGAGTGCCCCTGAGTTCAATCCCCAGTACCAAAAAAATAAAAAAATAAAAAAAAGTTGTCATTTCTATAAGTCTAAATTTACCATTACAGACAGCTTTAGTTTGTAGAACACCAGCTTGATAAAATGTTCCTTTAAATCTTTTACTTTAAAGACTCGTATACCTGAAAGATATGAATACATTTAATATGTAAAGAAGAGTAATAGTCCACAATTACATTGATGTTTTTATATTAATCAAGTTTAGTACTTAAAGAAAAATCTAGGCCCTGCAAAGTAGTAGAATACTGTAAAATAACAGTTGCTGTTTAACCAGAGTGGTACAAACCTTAATTTCTCCAAGACTAGTTGTTCTGAGAATAAAACTTAAACACAATGTTAGGAGTGAATTAACATTTAAGGAAATTTTTGTCATTTTAACAGATTAAACTTTGGTTTATACCGGTACATTAATATTTGACCTTAGGGGAAAACTTTCAATAGCTTTAACTATTTGTGTTACATATGCAACCAACTTAATTACACATAAACAAACTTGTTCTTTACTTACATAGAGCTTTTTATCATTTAGATCCTCTTGTTGTTTACTTAGATGTATTACAACTTTACCACGCAAAGACATTTTTACCCAGAAATGTTTTTTTTAAATATTTTTTTAGTTATTGATAGATCTTTATTTTATTTATTTATATGTGGTGCTGAGAATCGAACCCAGTGCCTCACACATGCCAGGCAAACACTCTACCACTGAGCTACAACTCTAGCCCAGAAATGTTTTTTTATAAAATATATTTTAATATTTAGAACCTTTTAATTTTTATTTGTTGATCCCTCTTTTTGTTTACATTATGAAATAACTCTTATGAAATCTCCAAATTTAGATAATTACTCTATTTTAATAAGATAAAATATTTTGTTATTTATATATTTTAATTAAAATGTAGTTGAAAACTTTATACCCTTCATATTACCTTGTTTTTAGTGATGACACAAAGTAATTTTAAATTCCTTTTTTAATGTTACCAGTTTATGAAAACACCAATAATGCTTAAGCATATTACCTTAAGGAATTTTAGGAGTTAAGAGTACTTGATGTTGTATTTAACAGTTAGCATTTTAACTTCATAAACCATTTAGATGTCTCTAACAAACACATCCATGATCAATCTCATACATGTCAGATCGAATTTACTTATTTTTAAAAACAAGATATCAAACAAGTGTACTGAATGGCATCATTTTTTTCTATTGAAGAAAAATCCTAGAAACAATGGATAGTAGACATTTTATAGACATCAACATTTTATTATCAACTGACGACCTAGAGAAGCTTGTGAGTTAGTAACCTTTAAAGACATTTTTACTTTTGTTTACCCAATGTAAATTGAACTTTTTGAATCATGCGAATCAAAGGTATTTGGATCCATTTTTTAAAAATTTTTAATTTATGAGCTCATATGTCAATTTTGGTACCGACTGTGTAGACATGGCAGTGCGTGTGGACTGCCAATGTGCTGGTGCACCTACGCAGAATCGGCCCCGGATGAAACAGAGTGTGAAAAATGAACCTTACAGTTGGTTAAGATAGGTGTAATCAGAAAAATATATTATACTAGGAGCACCAGATCAAAATTAAGAACTCAAAAATAGAAGTTTAAAAGCCTTCCTGGTTTCTGTCCTGATGTGGTCCCACTCATCAGAGGTGAAAAGAATTAAGGGGATATATACAAATGGGGCCCCATTTCCCCCTGAGGGAGTCTCCCAAAGAAGCAGCAAGGGGGTCTGCTTCCATTGGTCCCCTTGGGAGACCCCCCTCAGCTCAGGGTCCTGTTCTAAACCAGTTTTTCTGGTCT
This sequence comes from Xerus rutilus, assembly GCA_028644305.1. Taxonomy (NCBI): domain Eukaryota; kingdom Metazoa; phylum Chordata; class Mammalia; order Rodentia; family Sciuridae; genus Xerus; species Xerus rutilus. The sequence continues at coordinate 101,504 of CM053399.1, read as the reverse complement.
CTTGGGTAGTGGCCACCAAAATCTTAGCCTGGTATTTTGAAAAACATTTATCAGCTGGACTATCAGCCATGGTTAAAAACTTCTGAGTCACCTCCAATAGTTGGATGTTACTCTGTAAACCCTTTAAGTTTTTGGAGGTTTCTGTGAATATCTGGGGCTGACTGAGAGACAAAAGCCAAATTTCCTAGACAAAATGATGTCTTCACATATCTGAGAAATGATAATCTTATACTCTCTAGTTTTAGTCTGCCTCTGTAGAAACTGACCCTGTCTGCTCTGTCGGCCACCTGGCCCCGCTCCTAACTGAAGGCGGTCTCTAAAGTGCTTCTCACCTTTAGCTTTTACTCTTGACATTTTTTTTCTTTAGCTCTGTTGGCAGCCATTCACATTTTAATGCAAGCTTTAGTGAGCACAGCTAAAAACCTTCTTAACCATTTTTTTTCAGGTTGGTATTTGATCTGGGTGGCTGGGCCACCCACACATGATTTTTTTGGGCCCAGCAGGCAATGGGGAGATTGGTAGTCCCCTTTGGAGGCCATCTGACCTTGAACGTGGGCCATTCCATTTTACAAAATTTTATGAGAGAGAAAGCATCACAGAAAGTGCTGTAATCTGCAGCCGTTTTCTGGAATTCCTCAGAATGGGACAGAAAACGTGGAAGGGGCGTACAAGATGAACAGGGGGTGGACCAAAGACGAGTAATCAAACACACAACAGATCCAAAAGACAAGATGACAGTCAACAGAGACAAGACAGACAACGAACACACCACAATTGGGCTAGAGATCCTGAGGCTATAACGCCTTTGTGGCCACTTAATATTAGGATGGTTTAGTGAGCTCTTACCTGAAACCTGAACCAGACCAAATGGAGTCCACTGGCATCCCGGGTGGAGTTCTGACTTGGGGCAACACACTGCGTCCGGCTTGGCCCTAGAGTTCCTTGCTGTATACCAATACAGATTTGACCTATTCCTCTAGGGGTACTAATTCCCCTCAGTAGAGAGGACTAATTCCCTGTTCCACACTCCTGGAAAGGAGAGTGGGTGGAGCAACTGGGAAGAGGGCTTCCTGGCCTAACCACCAAATGTTGCATCCGTTCCACACCTCTCCCCAAGAAGTGCAGCCCAGACAACTCTGCAGAAGCACAAAGCTTATTGAGGAAATAGGCACACAGGCCAATCAATTGAGGTTAGCTCTTCTTCTCTTCAGAGAGTGACCCCGGAATGAGGGTTTCAGAGGTTATTATAGGGTGGGCAAGTTACATGACTTGGGAAAGCAGGATTTGGCAAATATTCAAATAAATACTGTAATTTATAGTTCAACCATGATGGCACCGCCTGTGTCTCGCTTTCAGTTCCTGGAACTGTAGGTAACTGGCCAGGGGGGTCTGGCCCCATCCATGAGAAACAAGCATAGCATTAAATCACAGAAGCACAAAAAGCAGGTTAGCAGATACATGCAGGCCTGAGCCAGAGCGACTCCATTTTGAGTTTGGATTTTACAGTTCCAAGACTGGTGTCCTGAAAGCTTTGCAGGGTGTCTTCGATAAGCCTCCCACTGGGGAGGCAGATGATCCTCACTGTCCTATAGGAGTCCCTCTCCTCGGAATGGCGAGGGTACCCTCAAGGGGCTCAGCCAACAGCTTCTCTGCCTGGGGGCTCTGGGCTCCTGGGCTTTCTGGGAGGGAGCAAAGGGAGGGCCACGGCTGGGGAGCAGCTCTGAGACAGGGCGGTGGCCTTGCCTGCTCTCTGTATGGCCCTTCCATGTGCCAGGCCCTGGGTTAGGCAGAACCTCCGTGCTGTGGGCTGGGTTCATCAGCAAGGAGCTTCGTGGCAGGGCAGACACCTGGACTGGGCCCACTGATGCACCCCTCCTGGGCTGCAGCCTCACCGACCACCTAGGACCCAGGGACCCTGCTGCTGAGCTCTGTTGCTGCCAAAGCCTCAGTTATAGACTGTTGTGTGGGCTACACAGTGAAGGGAAGGCAGAGTCCGTGACCCTGTGCAGGTGACCAGGTGTAGGCCAGGCTGCGAGGGACACTCAGGACCACCCAGTACAGGGCCAGGCCCAGGGCAGGTGCACAGGGAGCCTGGAGTGTGGTGTGAGGAGGTTTCCTACCAAGGACTTGGACTTCGTAAGTCATTTCCATTTACTGTTTTGGTATTTTTACAAATTAGCTTGGTGTCTCCCTCAATATATCTGTGTCTATATCTAGAGAGTGTGGGGCATGGGGAATGGAACCCAGGGCCTTGCACAGGCTAGGCAAGTGCCCTGCACCTATGCAGCCCTTTCTTAAGTTGTTTTGAGACTGAGTCTCACTGAGTTGCCCAGGCTGGCTTGGAACCTGCCATCCTTCTGTCTCAGCCTCCCAAGTGGCTGGGATGAGAGGTATGTGCCACCATGCCCACTCAGGATATCTTTTCTATGAACTTATAAAATTGTGTAAATGTATGCAAATATGTTAACAGAATGTTTCTGACTAGTTGTATATCTCACCAGTCTGTCCCCCAAAGTCCTGAAAAGCAAGAAGTGCCTCGGGGCAGGGCCATCAAGTTCTGTAGAACCAAGGCATGAACCTGACGGCAAGGACTGGGTGGTCTGCTGCCTCTGCTGAGCACTGACGTACCGAGCAGAAGCCTCAGTGCCTGCACACGGCAAAGCACGAGAACTCACAGGGCAGGTGGGCAGTCACCACGCACACAGTGACCTGAGCAAACAGCCTCACGAGACCCTGGCTGGGGAGGCTACTTCCAGAGTGGCTGTGTGATGTTATTTCAAACACACAAGCTTCAAACTCTGTTCCCGAGACATTCAGAGAATCATGTGTGGATGGCCACACACAGGTGGCCACTGCCTTCTGCAGAAACTGCTGAGGAACTGCTGGCGTCACACATGCTAGATGGAGTTTTTTTTTTTTTTTAAACATTTATTTATTTTTTTAGTTGTAGGTGGACAGAATATCTTTGTTTTTATGTGGTGCTGAGGATCGAACCCAGTGCCTCACGCATGCTAGGCGAGCACGCTACCACTGCGCCATAACCCCAGCCCCCTAGATGGAGATTTTAAGTGATCTCTTTTAAATATCGTCAAACAGACAAAAGAGCGCCCTATTTTTTTTTTTTTTTTTTGGTACAGAGGATTGAACTCAGCCACACCCCCAGCCCTATTTTGTGTTTTATGTAGAGACAAGGTCTCACTGAGTTGCTTAGCACCTCGCTGTTGCTGAGGCTGGTTTTGAACTCGTGATTCTCCTGCCTCAGCCTCCCAAAGTGCTGGGATTACAGGCATGTGCCACTGTGCCTGGCTTCCCCAGCCCTTTTTACTTTTTATTTTGGAACGGGGTCTTGCTAAATTGCTTGGGGCCTCACTAAATTGTTGAGACTGGGCTTGAACTCGTGATCCTCCAGCCTCAGCCTTCCCAGCTGCTGGGATTACAGGTGTGCACCACTGCTCCACGCTTAAAGTAGCTGTTGAGATTAGAAAGTGTAAATCCTCCAGGTCTGGTCTTCTTCATAGCTTCATACCTGTTTGGTCATTCAGAGTTCTTTTGCATCTTCGTATTAGTATGACTTTTAGAATCAACTCATCAATTTCTGCATTAAAAAAAAGGGAGAGAGACCAAAATGGGGGCGGTGGGGGGCTGGTGTTGGGAGTTACCGGTTGAGTTTGACATCCAGGTAGGGATTACCGTCTTAACAAGACCCTGCCTCTGACAGAGGAGCTTTGATCGTTTAGACCTCCTGCTATTTCTTTGAATGCTATTGAGCAGGTGTACAAGTCTTGTGTTTCTTTTGTCACATTTATTCCTAAGTATTTTATTCTTCCCAACGTACTGGAATGAAGTCGTTTTCCTAACTTCACACGGACTGCTCATTGCTAGTACGGACTCTCCCTTGCTGGCCTCACACTAGCCTACCATCTGCGTTGAGCTCCTCAGGATGTTCTGTATTACCCACAAATAGAGTGTCACTTTTGACATGGCTAATTTTCTTCACAGTGCTGGTGAGGAACCAAGGGCCTTGTGCAAGCCAGGCCAGGGCACTGCCACTGAGGCACACCCCAGCCTCCAGGCGGAGGTTTTGCGCACCCCCCTGCCCTGGCTAGTTCCTCTGCACAGTGCTGGGGGGCAGTGCTGGGAGCTGGTCCCTACACTCCGAATCCTTGGTGGGAAATTTTCCAGCACAGCAATGAGACGCACAGAGAGGTGTAGGTTCTGTGTCTCTTGGATCTGAAAAGTGAGACCCATGGACAACGGAGGGTAAGCGCAGCTTCCACAGGGTGGGGGTTGCTCTGGTAGCTGCTGTGCAGGGCTTACAGGTATTGCTGGAGGTGCTCTTTAAAGCCACTGGCTGATGACTTTTAGGGAGGAAGTGTCCTCATCCAGAGTGATCTGCTCAGTGATCATGTGCCCAGCTGTCCAGTCCGGACGTTGACCACATCTGGCCCTGCGGGTACTTCAGATGCGTGTCTCTTCCTTGGTATCTCTTTGGTGCAATGCTCCTCTGGCCTGCCAGCCTACCCTTTGCTGCTGTACCCTTCGAGTGTTCTGGACGTTCTCCCTCCGAAGACACAAACTGCAAGCGCTGGCCCTTCTCTAGGCGGTCTCCTTTCCCGACGGTTCCTGGGAGGCACACCTTCTGAATGTCCATGAGCTGCATTTGTCCTCCTTCTTTGCTGCTCCTTGGTGTGGTCAGCAGGTGTTCACCCGTGCGGTGGCCCCACTGTGTGCAGTGCTGTCCCACTGCGTGCCCACCTGCTTCGCTGACGCCTCGCCCTGACGGGCATTTGCATGCTTGCACCGGGGCCACCACAGACAGGTGCTCGGGCTCCAAGGCCCTGCCCTCCAGTGCAGTGCTCTCTCGGGTGGAGCCTGGGCAGCAGCTTCTGCTGCCTGGTGGCTCTGCGCCTGCCCTCGAGGACTGCTCTGTCCTCTGCACTCCCGCTGGGCCTCTGAGTTCTCCACATCCTAACCAACCCTTTTCTTCTTTTGGTGATATCGATCCCAGTGGGTAAGTGACAAGTCACTTTGCTTTTTACCTGCTCTTCCCTGACAATGTTTTTGCATCTTTTTGTGTGCCCATTGGCTCTTCCTCTGTCTTCTTTTCTCTACCATAGAAATGTCTATGGCAGAGAGCCTCTGTGGGCTGTGTGTGGACCGCTGAGCATGGCAACCATTTGAATAGGAGAATCCGGTGTCTGGGAATGACCAGTGGACATTTCCTCTGGCTGACTGCCCTGACTCATCGTGAGCCCTATTCAAGCTCTGCCAAAGGTCTCATAGGGCACCAAAGATGGGGTGATCTGCTGTAGTCTTACAGCCCTTCTGAGATGGGTGTGACCTGCCAAGATGCCAGTCAACCTGCTGACTGCAAGACATCAGGAAGCAAGACTCCATCCTTGAAAACTGTCTTTGATGTACACCTTAAATAAACCCTGGGAGCCGTTTTCTCTTGTCTAGCCCAGCTCCTGCGTGGACTAGGGCTATCAGGGGCTCCACGACTTCTGAAACTATAGTTCTGACTTTGTCTTTTGTTCTTCGCTAATTGTTCTAGACTTTAATTTCTCAGTGGCTTACACCCTCCTTGGCAGGAAGGAGAGCCTCCGAAGGAGACACTGGCCATCTCTCTGTAGTCTGTTAGTCATTTGCCCATATTTAAATTGGGCATTTGTTTTTTGTTTTTTTTGGTACCCGGGATTGAACTCAGCCACTTGACCACTGAGCCACACCCCCAGCTGTGGGAGCACTCTCCAACCTCAACCCCTCCCTCCCTCTTTCCCCATTCTATGCTGATGGACTGCACTGCCTGACAGCAGTACCCCATTGTTTGTAACTTCAGGGCCCCTGATTGGTCCGAGGACCATATATAAACTGTTGCACTTCCTCAAATAAACGGGTTCTGCCTCTTGCTTTGGAGAAGCAGTCTTACCAGCCCCCGGAGTCTGCTTGAAGTGACTCTGTGGACCATCACCCCCAACCCTCGTCCTGTGGGACTCCATTCTGTCCTTCCTGGGGACCCCTCTTCATCCCGAGAGACCCCAACTTGTCAAGCAGGCCCACAAGGCACGAAAGTAAAACTACACCCAGCCCTACTTTTTGTGTTTTATGTAGAGACAGGGTCTCACTGAGTTGCTTAGCACCTCACCATTACTGAGGCTGGCTTTGAACTCGCAATTCTCCTGTCTCAGCCTCCCTAAGTGCTGGGATTACAGGCTTGCGCCACCGCACCCAGCTAAATTGGGCATTTGTTTATCGTGAAGTCGTAGGTGCTCTTTTTATATTCTGGCTATTAATCCCTCATCAGATACACAGTTTGCAAATGCTTTCTCCATTCTGTGGTTACCTTTCCACTCCCGTGTGCCATGTCTTTGAATTGTAATGAAGTTGAACATACCTTTGAGTTTTGTGTCCTGTGTTGAGTATCTGAGAAATCACTGCCAAATACCACACCATAAACATCTTTCCCTGTGTTTAGTTTTTGAGCTAAAGTCTTGGATCCTGTTTGTGTCTGTGTCCAGTGTGGTGGGAAATACAGGCCAGCTCGCTCTCTGGCTCTTCTTCTCAGGGCCCTAATCCCAATCAGGAGGACACTAACCTCAGGACCTAACTTCCTTCTGTAGCCCCACCTCCAAATGCCATCACCTTGGGGTTAGGTCTTTAAAATAAGGATGACTGGTAGCACACCCTCTCCTTCTGCTCCTGCCTCGAGGTGAAATGTTATGTGTGGATTCGAGAGCTTTCTCTTTCCATGTAGGTGTTTCTGACTGTGATTTTTCCTCTATGAACTACTTCTCTTGCATCCCATAAATTATAGTGTTTTTTGTTTCATTTCTTTTTTTCTGTATTTTTTCTTTTGTTCTTTCCCTCCTTTCTCTTTTCCTTCTTTCATGTGTGTGTGTGTGCATGCATGTGTGTGCACATGTGTGCGTGTTTGTGCATGCATATGTCTGTGTGTGCGTGTGTGAGCATGCTGGGGTTGAACCCAGGGCCTCATGCATGCATGTTATTGCTTTATTTTCATTCATCTCAACAAGATTTCTAATTTCCCTGATGGTTTCTTTCTTGACCTATTGGTTATTCAAGCTTGTTATTTAATTTAAATATATTTGTGAATTTCTCAATTTCTCCTTTGTTATTGAATTCTAATTTTTAAAAAATTTTTTATTTGTAGATGGACACAATACCTTTATTTTATATATTTATTTTTATGTGGTGCTGATGATCAAACCTAGTGCCTAGGCAAGTGCTATGACACTAAGCCACAATCCCAGCCCCAAATTCTAATTTTGTTTCATCTTGATCAGATAATACATTTTGAATGATGTCAACCCTTTTACATTCATTCAGATTTATTTCATGTCCTATTATGTTTTCTTCTGAAGAATATGTCATGTGTCTCTAAGAAGAACATGCCTTCTTGTGTTAAGCCTAATCAGGCCACCCGGCAGCACTGGATGGTCCTCTGCCCAGATGTCAACTGGGACTGTGGCACATACTCTGCATGACAGCCTGGAGAGGTCTATTGCTCACTAATAAGGTGCTATGAGAGGGTCAGTGTGCTGTCCAGCATGGCAAAGATGGTGTGAGAGGACAGGGGGAGGAGATGTGCTTTAGATTTCCTGGACTTAGGGACTGGGGCTGGCATGTCACTTCCCATGAGGGCTGAGGAGGGAGCGCCAAGGCTCACTTCAGCTGTCCCTGCTGTGATGTAGAGCAAAAGGGAAGAAGAAGAAGGAGTGGGTTAGAGCTGGGGCGTTCAATCTCAGAAGTGGCCTCTTCATCGCAGCATCAGCCCTGATACTTGACCATGTGGCTGGAGCATGCCTTACTTAACTTGGATCAAATCGCTGCAAGGAAGGAGTTTGGCACTGTATGAGGCCTTGGGCCAAGGGTGCTCAGGGAGTGACCTTTCCCTTCAACACCTTCTTCAGGAGCCTGGTGTTATCTGGCCTGAGCGAGGTGAATGCTCCTTGGTAGCAGGGTGTCAGTGTCCCTGGGGGTGTGCAATGTCTTGGGGTAGGGATCCACTTTGCAGTTTGGGGATTTGTGAGGTGAGAGATTCTGAGTTTAGCTCTTTACCCCAAAATTTTTGAACAGGGGCCAATGTAGATGTGTACAGAATAGCAGTCTTCAGGCTGCGCCTGCCCTGGGTGACTCCATGGTGTGTAGGACAGCAGCTCTCAGGCTGTTCCTGCCCTGAGTGACTCTTTGGTGTGTAGGACAGCAGCTCTCAGGCTGCACCTGCCCTGAGTGACTCCATAGTGTGCAGGACAGCAGCTCTCAGGCTACACCTGCCCTGAGTGACTCCATTGTGTTCACAACACCAGTTCTCAGGCTGTATGCCCTAAGTTACTCCATTATGTAAAGTTGTAGTTTTCCAGGAGCTGCTCTATTTTAATTTTGAGTTTTGAGATTCAATGACTCTACATCTTGTTTGTCAGGTGTACATCCACCATCTGCCTGGCACAACTATAAGGCACAAACTGACCAATAATAAGTGTGATGATAGAGCTGGGTTGTGGCTTTGTGGTAGAGCCCTTGCCTAGCATGTGTAAGGCACTGGGTTTGATCCTCAGCGCTACATGAAAATAAATATACAAAATAAACATAAAAAATGTTTCTGTTTAAAAAAAGTAAGTGTGACATACATCAGATAGAGCAGTGATCTCCAGGATATATAAAGAACTCAAAAAACACCAAAAATACCAAGCAACCCAATCAATAAATGGGCTAAGGAGCTGAACAGAAACTTCTCAGAAGAAGATATACAATCAATCAACAAATATATGAAAAAATGTTCAACATCGGGGCTGGGGTTGTGGCTCAGCAGTTGAGCACTTGCCTCGCATGTGTGAGGCACTGGGTTCAATCCTCAGCACCACATAAAATAAATAAAGGTATATAAAAAAAAACTTATCTTAAAAAAATGTTCAACATCTCTAGCCATTAGAGAAATGCAAATTAAAACTACTCTAAGATTTTATTCACACCAATCAGAATGGCAGT
>CM053399.1:69534-91998 GCA_028644305.1 Xerus rutilus | reverse complement strand
CTGGTCCCAGAGCTCTCTTCTCCTCTGGTGTGGACACTGGTGCTCTCCCTGGTCCCAGAGCTCTCTTCTCCTCTGGTGTGGACACTGGTGCTCTCCCTGGTCCCAGAGCTCTCTTCTCCTCTGGTGTGGACACTGGTGCTCTCACTGGTCCCAGAGCTCTCTTCTCCTCTGGTTTACATGCTGAGTGCTGTCATTGGTCCCAGCACTCTTTCTGGTGTGTATACTCAATGGTGTCATAATTTTTAGGGCTCTCTTCTTCTTTGGTGTGTACCCTCACTGTTGTTATTGTTTCTAGAACTGTCTTCTTCTCTGGTTTGTATACTTTGTTCTATCTCCCCCCCCTTTTGGGGGGGGATTACTTTTGATTAATTCCAAAATTTTGATAACTTTTATTTTCATTTTTCTTTAATTAGTTATATTATATTTTAGACTTATATTGTGGACCCATGTATTAATTGGTAGTGTGCCTTTTAATTCCAAAATATTTGAGTATGTTCTCCCATATAGGTTTCTTCTATGCCTCCTGGTTTTTTCATCTTCTTAATCATGTAGAGCTGTTGGCTATTATACAATATTTTTTGCATCCTTTGATGACCTGGTAGGTTTCGTTCTTGCTGATATTAACATGGTATATTATAGGCCTGGCTCCATTCAGGACCCACTTGTCTGCATCTTCTGTTCCTTTTATCTGTTGCAGACTTGTTGGCTGCATGGTGTTTCGGGGTATTGCATGTCTGTTTCCAAAGGATACTCTCCCTTCCCTGTGAGGGGTTTGCTGGCCTGGCAGCAGGGTGGCGTTCAGAGCACCCTTCTGCTCATGTCTCCTGTAAGAGCTTGTGTATAGTTGGTATTTATTCCTCTTCAGATGTTGGTAGAGTCCATAGTGACCCCATGGGTCCAGGAAATTATTTTATATTTAACATCTTATTAGATCTAAAGACTATTATTTCTTTTCAAGCCAGTTTCCATAGACCGTGTCTGTCTGGTAGTTTGTGTATTTCAGCTGGGTTGTCAGATCTGCTGCTATATGGGGTGGGCAGGCTGCAAGTGCCCTTGGCCTTCTCCTTGAGCACTTCTCCAAAAGAGATTTGTGGGACCTCTGAGTGGCTCTTTTCCAAGGCTAGGATGTGAAAACAGGATGCCTAGACTCGTGTGGGCTTGTGAGCACTCAAGAACCAAGGTTTTCCATGGAAGGACTATGGAGTGGATGGTGCCAAGGTTACCAAGGGGACTTGGAACACTCCCCACCCCTCAATTTGAGGCCATACTGGGGGCACGTGGGAAGATTTCCATGTGGCTTTGTGGAGTGCCAAAATCCTTACAGGAGTTGCCTTTGAGGAATTGATAGAGAAGTCTAAATCTGTGTGAGAGATTTCAAGTCACACCCGGGGAAATGGCTTTGCTCACAAGCTGCTGCTGGGACGACCAAGTCCAGAAAGGACAGGCATTGCATGCTGACCGGCTGCCCATCCCTCCTTTACTTCCTTCCTTTTCCTTACTGGTTCCCTCCCCTTTTCTTCTTTTGCTGGCCTGCTCCAGGCCTCTACCCATGGCCTCTGCTCTAACCTCCCCTCCACATCTTAAATGCTTCTCCATCCACCTGTGGCCCAGGACTCCTGGAAGTCCTTGCTCCTGTTATCAGGCTGCTTTCCAGGGCTGTTATCAGCAGGGCTCAGAGCTCCTGGGCAGAGTCCACTTGTGGTTTCTTCCACTGTAGATGGGAGGCCAACCACAACCAGGGCACCTCTACATCTTAGCCTCAGGACCTCCCCGCCCTCTGGAAGGGTGTCCAGGAGCCAGTGCTGTGATGGCCAACAGGAAAAGAGCACTTTAAGGAAAAGGTGATGGTCAGCAGGGCTGAGGGCTGGTGAGAGGTAAGGTGGGATCAAAAGGGAAGGGTGTCGGAGCTGAGATGTTGCACCTGAGAGCACTGCAGTCATGCTGCGATGACAGGACACAGCCTGGGTGGCCAGTGCCCAGGACACACCACGCATGTGCTCCGCAGCTCCACACCTCTCAGCCTCTACCTGAGTCCCCACCGCCCACTTTACAGGTGCAGAAGTGGAGGCACAGAGCCCACAATGACCCTTCCAAGGTCACTGCCGTTGGGCATACATCCAGGGCCAGATCCCAGGTGATTTGGCTCTGCACTTGTCTTAGACAATGAAAGGGAAAGAAGCCATTAAGGAGAACTGACTTTCAAGAACTGACACAGAAACCTGAATGTGCATGAAGAGCAGCGTGCTTCTGTGGGCTGAGTCAGCCTCCGGAGGAGTGTGAGTGTCTGGACTCAGAGGAGCTCCAGGAGGGGCCAGCAAGGGCACATAGGCCTCCAGGCCATTGCCTAGGGACCCCGAGGTGCCTGCCATGCTGTACGGGGTGCAGACTCTCCCCAGTCAGGCCCTGTGCTCTTGAGGACGTTGCTTTTGTCTCATGATGTTCCCCCAGCGAGTCAGAGGAGCTAGTCAGGGTTCAGCACATCAAGGGGCTGGGATCCCAAATGGACAGCGCCTCCCTGAGACCAGGTAGTCACAGAGGTTGCTCCCTCCGCCGAAGCCAGGACACAGATGCCAAGGCAAGCCTGGCATCTCACACCACATCTGCCAAGGGCTCATACCAAACCCTGGCACCAAGGAGACTCTCCTCTTCCTTGCTGGATGCTGCCCAGCTGGGTCCTGGAGTGAGAGCCTTGGCCACCATGTGCCTGAACACACCAGCCCATGGATACCCAGGGCCCTGTTACAAGTGACTGGTTCATGGTCGCGAAAGCCCTTTGCAAAGCACAGCCCATCTCAGGACGTGTGCTGCCAGCTCTGTCCCTGCAGGCCACATCCTCTGAGGCTGTAGGCATCCTGTGAGCACTCTACCCACCAGGGAACCTCCCAGAGACCCCGCAGCCCCTGGAATTAGAAAGATGGGTGGGGCCTTAGGGAGGAAGTCCAAGGGGCAGGTGGGGTGGGGCTGAGCAAGAGCTGCACCTCAGGCAGTAGGTGGGGCCTACTGTCTACTCCAGGCTCCGGTTCTCCCTCCCTGAGGGCAGAGAGCAGGGCTCCAGCTGGAAGCAGGGTTGACTGCAACCTGTGGCCAGGTGGGTGGCCAGAGCAGAAGGCTCTCCTCGCACGGGCCACTCAGAGTCTGAGCTCAATTCCTGCAGCTGCGGTGACAAACCATGGCAGACTCAGTGGTGAAAACGACTCGTATCTTCTCAGCGTTCTGCAGATCAAAGTCCAAAATCAGTTTCACTGGGCTGAGTGCCAGGTATTGGCTCCACCAGTGCTTCATCTGGTGCTCCAGGAAGGAGCCCTGTGACATGCTCCAGCTCCGAGTGGTGCTCCCTGGAATCCTGGGTTCCTGGCTTCTTCCTCCATCTTGAGAGATAGCGCCTGTTCTGTGTCCCAAAGCACCTCTATGTCAGATCTTATGACACTAAGATGACATTTGGGGCCCACTTGGATAACCCAAGATACACTTCCCTCTCAGTATCCTGAATTTAATCCCATCTACAAGGTCTCTTTGGGATATGAGGTGACACTCATATGTCCCAGGGATGGTTTGGGGATCGTTATGTAACCCACCACAGACACATTCATACAAACATGCACCCACTTCTTATACCCCCACACACCCATTCCACACAGGCAGTAGAACCCCACATCTGGGGGATCACTGGTGGTCCCAGAGGTTAAACGGATTCTTCATGTCCAAATCACTCATCAGCCCACTTAGGACAGTGTGGGAAGCTGCAGAGGCCACCCTGTCCTGCGCCTCCTTGTGTCCAAGAGAGAATAGGCTGTTCCCCAAGGTCCCACATGTCCCTCTGCCTGGACACCCCTCCTCACCCCTGCCTGCAGAGTTCACCATCTCCAGCCTCAGCTGGAGGCCTGTTTCTGAGTTAGCCACCTGCCCCATGCAGCTGGTCTGGTTCTGCAGTTAGCTGCTCACAGCTATGGCTGGACGCCACACCCATGCAAGGAATGTTAACCGAAAAAAAGTAGGAATCAAAGGTCACCAAGCACAGCAGTTAAAGGGCGACAGTGCAGCCTGTGCAGAAAGCCTAGGTGCAGGAGCTTTGGTGCCGCACAGATGGGCACCTTAGTGCCTGCTGAGCACCAGGGATGCCCAGGCCTAGGGAATGGACAGGGCAGAACAGCCCCCCACCCCCAGAACTTGGCTTGACATCACCCTGAATAGAGGTTACCTCTCTGGTCTTTGACTCTGCTTCTGAGTGCTAGACCCGGGGACAAGCTGCCATGGATGAGGCAGGGGCCTCCTGCTCCAGGTGAGTGCTGGCACCCAGAAGGGTCACCTGGGAGAAGGCTGGTCTCAGCCCTCTGGGGCCACATCATGCTGATTCCCTTTGTCCAAGCCTTCCTCCAACACACCAGGCTCAGGGTTCCAGAGACTCCATTGCCACAGAGGGCTACAGGGTCTGCCCCCAACCCAGGGTTCGGGCTAGCCCTGCTGCAAGAGCCCAGAGAGCGTGCAGTGAGCCCGGTGAGAATGCAGGGACAGTCAGAACAGGCTAACTGCTGCTGCCCTCTCCCTGGCTCTCCAGAGAGGGAGAGAAAGGACAAAGGACAGCCCAGGTGCACACCTCACCTGGCCCTTCACCTGGCCTGGCGGCGTGTGGAAGGGAGGAAGCAGGAAGGGGGGGTGTGGAGCAGGAAGGCTAGTATGTGGGTCCTCCTCACCAGCGAGGAGGGTGGAGCACAGGCCTGCCAAGATCCCCCCACCGCGGGGCAGCAGGGGTGGTCTGCAGCTCGCCCTCTGCTCCTGTGGATCTCCACAATGGTTAGCCCGAGCCCCTGGACAGAGCCCCTGCCCACTGTGGACACTCAGAACGCCCTAGCGTGTGCATGGCAGGGGTCACCTGGCAGCACACCTCAGTCCTGCTCACCTCCAGCTTGGAGCCCCGCGCTGCAGCAGCCCGTGAGCTGCTCCTGGCCGCACTGGAGGACCTGAGCCAGGAGCAGCTGAAGCGCTTCCGCCACAAGCTGCGAGACTCTCCGATGGACGGGCGCAGCATCCCTTGGGGGAGACTGGAGCGCGCCGACGCCATGGACCTAGCAGAGCAGCTGACCCATTTTTATGGGCCAGAACCAGCTCTGGACGTGGCCCGCAAGACCCTGAAGAGAGCCGACGTGCGCGACGTGGCGGCGCGGCTCAAGGCGCAGCGGCTGCAGCGTGAGCTCTGGTTGAGGGTTCCCCAGGGTCCTTGCCCACCGCGTTCCTTGTTACAGGGGCTTCGCTGCCCCCTGCCCTCCTTCCAGCTTCCCCCGAAAAAACCCTGGGGCTTTACTCACAAATCTGCAAGCCCTACCCAGATCCTGGATGCTCTAGAGGGCGACCTCGACCCCTACCTTATCGCGCCCACGGCGCGTCTCACTTCAGGCTTCCCTTCCAGGGCTCGGCCCCAGCTCTTCGGCGCTGCTCTCTGTGTCGGGTAGGTCTTTTGTGGGAGGCACAGGCGCAGAGCCGCCCTGGCGAGGGTCTTGGGCTCAGAGCACCAAGTCCCGCCGCCACTGAGTATTCCCGCTGCTGGCCCTGGGAAGGCTGGTGCGGGAGGGAGCCACGATGCGCTGGAGGAAACTGAGGCCTGACTGGCAGGGAGGGCACCGGCCCCAGGGTGGGGGAAAGCCCGCCCATTCCTGCCCGGGGCCCTGTCGCTTCCCCAGAGTACAAAAAGAAATACCGCGAGCACGTGCTGAGGCAACACGCCAAAGTGAAGGAGCGGAACGCGCGCTCGGTGAAGATCAACAAGCGCTTCACGAAGCTGCTCATCGCGCCCGAGAGCGCCGCTCTGGAGGAGGCGGCGCCGGGGCTCGCAGAGGAGCCGGAGCCGGAGCGCGCACGGCGCTCGGACACACACACGTTCAAACGACTGTTCCAGCGCGACCAGGAGGGCCAGCGGCCGCTGACCGTGGTACTGCAGGGCCCAGCGGGCATTGGCAAGACCATGGCGGCCAAGAAAATCCTGTATGACTGGGCGGCGGGCAAGCTGTACCAAGGCCAAGTGGATTTCGCCTTCTTCATGCCATGCCGCGAGCTGCTGGAGCGGTCGGGCACTCGCAGCTTGGCTGACCTGATCCTGGACCAGTGCTCCGACCGGGGTGCACCCGTGCGACAAATGCTTGCGCAGCCTCAGCGGCTGCTCTTCATCTTAGACGGCGCAGACGAGCTGCCGGCACCCGGGACCCCCGAGGCCGCGCCCTGCACAGACCCCTTTGAGGCCGCTAGCGGTGCGCGAGTGCTGGGTGGACTGCTGAGCAAAGCGCTGCTGCCCTCCGCCCGCCTGCTGGTGACCACGCGCGCTGCCGCCCCTGGGAGGCTGCAGGGCCGCCTGTGCTCACCACAGTGCGCAGAGGTGAGAGGTTTCTCCGACAAGGACAAGAAGAAGTACTTCTACAAGTTCTTCCAGGACGAGTGGAGGGCCCAGCGTGCCTATCGCTTTGTGAAAGAGAATGAGACGCTGTACGGCTTGTGTTTCGTGCCCTTCGTGTGTTGGATTGTGTGCACTGTGCTGCGCCAGCAGCTGGAGCGGGGCCAAGACCTGTCGCGCACCTCCAAGACCACCACTTCAGTGTACCTTCTTTTCATCTCCAGCGTGCTGAGCTCCGCCGGCGCGTATGGTCCCTGGGTGCAGAAAGAGCTGCGCAAGCTGTGCCTTCTGGCCCGTGAGGGCGTCCTCGGGCATAAGTCGCAATTCATGGAAAAGGACCTGGAGAGACTGGAGCTTCGGGGCTCCAAAGTGCAGACACTATTTCTCATCAAGAAAGAGTTGCCAGGCGTGCTGGAGACTGAGATCATCTACCAATTCATTGACCAGAGTTTCCAGGAGTTCTTCGCAGCACTGTCCTACATGCTTGAGGAGGAGGGGCTTCCTGGGGCACCAACGGGCAGTGTGGGGTCACTCCTGTGCACAGACATGGAGCTAAGTGGACACCTGGCGCTCACCACTCGCTTCCTCTTTGGGCTGCTGAGCACAGAGCGGATGCACGACATCGAGCATCACTTTGGCTGTGTGGCCCCAGAGCATGTGAAGGAGGATGCCCTGCGGTGGGTGCAGGGACAGGGCTGCCCCAGGACTGCATCAGAGGAGATGGAGGACACAGAGGAATCAGACGAGGAGGAGGAGGAGCACAACACACACCTGGAGCTCTTGTACTGCCTGTATGAGACACAGGAGGAGGCTTTTGTGCACCAAGCCCTTCGCAGCCTCCCAGAGCTGGCCCTGCAGCGGGTGCGCCTGAGTCGCATGGACCTGGAGGTTCTGAGCTACTGTGTGCGATGCTGCCCGGCTGGACAGGCACTGCAGCTGGTCAGCATTGGACTGGCAGCTGCACAAGAGAAGAAAAAGAACAAGAGCCTGGTGAAGCGGCTGCAGGGGTGAGTCTCCAGGTAGGGCTGCCCTGGCAGGCCCTGGTGTGCATGAAGCCTGTGGGCAGTGTATGCCTGTGTACCTGTGTCCGTCTGGGCTGTGGGAGCACATCCAGACCTGAGGCCTGTTCCCCCAAATGGCAGGAGGAACTTAGGGCTCCTTTTGTTCACCCCCTTGCAAAGTGGCGGCCCAGCGCTCCTCTTCTTCACTGGAGTGTCCTTACCATGTTCCAGCACACCATACGCAGCTCTGGTCCAGCCTCTCCCTATTATGCTTTCTCACAAGGTCTAGAGTACTAGAGTGCACCTGCCCTCTGCACCCTGAGCATGCACCTGCTGCCCCCACCCCTCAACAGTGCTTGCTGCCCATCCTCAAAGCCTGCCCTGGTTCCTCCAGCGGGCCTGGGATTCCACTGGCCCCAGAAGTGCCCTGATGACCACTCTATGCCACGACATTCCTCATGCCTCTTTCTTTCACCAGATTCCCAGTTCCTCTGCGACAAAGCTGTGTAAGAGTTACTTAGCTCCACTTAGCACCTGTCCTGGCTGCTCAGCATCTTTCAGAGAATGACTGTCAGGACATGGGCAGGGCCAGGCCTAGGGACCTGCAGACCCCCTCCTGGGTTTCACCCTAGGTTCAGTGAGTACAGGGTGGAGGGGTCCTGCAAGGGGTCCTAGCTCAACATGAGGTGATGGCAGAGGCAGCACCAGAACCTGAGGACTGCAGGAAGAAGGGGACCCGTCTAGGAAGCCCTGAAGCAGGCAGTGGGCCTCACCTTTCTCTCTTCCTGCAGTTCTCGAGCCTCCACGAAACAACTCCTGGGCTCCCCACTGCGTCCACTTTGTGAGGCCATGATTGACCAACAGTGTGGCCTAAGCAGCCTGACGTGAGTCACCATGCCCCAGCAGCCCCTCCCAGGGGGCAGGATGCCCTGTCCAGAGGAGGAGTATGAGGGAGGCAGACAGCTGACAGGGACCCCATCAGAGAACTGGCAGAGACAGTGAGGTGCTAGTGGAAAGGTGTGGTGCTGGTGGAGAGCAGCGGGGCTCGGCTGCCTGGGGGCAGAGAGGACGGCAGGGTATTTTCTTTCCAAAGGAGGCTGCTAGGTGCCATTGGAGACTCCTGGGCCACACCTCTAGAAGAAGGCATTGGGTGCCCACTCTGAGGTCAAGCTGCCTGTGAATCCTGGCCTCCATGTGCCCTCGGACAAGCCAGTCTGTCTGGGCTTCTGCTTCCTTCCTGTGAAATGCGGCCAGCGGCCTCTGCCTTGGAGGGCTGATGGGAGACACAGGGAGGCACAAACAGTACTTAGAATGAGAGAGCTTTCCAGTTACTGTAGGGCAGTGACAGGGATGAGTGCTGACCAGGCATGGTGACACAGGAACAGTCATGCATCAGTGGCAACACGGCCAAGTAGTCGGTGGGCGGGCAGCCAGGCACAGCCATCTGGAAATACAGATGAGCAACCAGAAGGGTGCCCACATTTGGCCCAGCTGATGGGGTCTGCCACCTCAGTTTGTGTAGCTGGGGTGAAGGAGTGGCCAGGGGCTTGCCACAGACCCACGAGCTTCTTGACCACAGGCTGTCCCACTGCAAACTGCCCGATGCCGTCTGCCGAGACCTCTCTGAGGCCCTAAGGGTCGCCCCGGCCCTGAGGGAGCTGGGCCTCCTCCACAACAGGCTCAGTGAGGCAGGCCTGCGTATGCTGGGCGAAGGGCTGGCCTGGCCCCAGTGCCGGGTGCAGACACTCAGGTGAGGCCTGGCCTGGGAGGGACAGAGGGATGGGACCCCACTCCCAGCAGCTCCTGAACCCACCCTCCTCCCAGGGTGCAGCTGCCTGGCCTGTCAGGAGCACCCCAGTACCTGGTGGGCATGCTCCAGCAGAGCCCTGCTCTGACCACCCTGGACCTCGGTGGCTGCCAGCTGCCTGACCCCACGGTGACCTACATGTGTGCAGTCCTGCAGCACCCAGCATGTCGCCTGCAGACCCTCAGGTAGATTTAGGGTGGACGGAGTGTGGGGACACAGCCAGTAACCCCAGGGAGGGTGGAAGCTGGGACTCCCTGACCCTCAAGAGGAGCCTCTCCAGATACCTCCCAAGTGATGAGGCTGACACAGATATAGGAGCCCAGCCTTGAGCTCACCTCCTGAAGCCCTGGCCCCAGACCTAGCCCTTATCACTCTACTGACCAAATATCCACATCCTGTGGCCAGTGATCCCAACACCCTTTTACTCCCCTGGAGGCCCAAGCCTCTGACAAAGCCCTTCACAAACAGCCTCTGTCACTTGGGCCTTTGGCACAGCCTCGGCCACCAGCCCCTTCACCACCCTACCCCCACTGCACCCCAGTATTGTCTTCCTAGCCCTGGGGCTCTTTCCCTAAGATGACCCACACCCTCTTTCCCCTGTGCACCCCTACAGTCTGGCCTCTGTGGAACTGAGTGGGCAGGCCAAGCAGGAGCTGCAGGCCGTGAGGACAGCAAAGCCAGATCTGGTCATCATACACCCAGAGCTGGACAGCCACCCCCAGCCTCCTAAGGGATTCACCAGTGTCCTCTGAGGCCCTGAAGCCAGAGCAGAGTGGAGTGCTTGTGATCAGAGCCCCTGTGGAGAGGTCTGGAGAGGTTGGTCCAGTCCCAAAAGCAGGAGGATACTGCCCTCAGACTCTGGGCAACTCTTCTGAGCAGGGAGGCCCTGGACAGGAAAGTAGGAGGCCTAGACACTGGGTTCTGGTCCTGGTCAGGCCTGGGACATGCCTCTCGCATTTCCTCCCCTATCCCCACAGCCACTGCCACCATCCTCTCTTGGGCCCCTTGCAGATGCCCCTGCGACAGTAATGCTGATGAGGCCTCTGTTAATTGAGCACCTAGTGTGTTGGCAGAGTGGCCCTTTATCTGACCCGGCCTCCACTTGCAGTGGAGCCTCAGCCCCCACAACTACGGCCCTGTAGGCAGAAGGTGGTGGGACCCACCCTGGGAACTTGGGAGGAGTGAGACCATCCCTGAGGCCGTGTGGCCTGAGCCCAGAGATCTATGGGAGGGAAGACCGAGGAGGGTGAGCTGGAGCCAATGCCTGGCTCAGGTGGGAGCCATGACGGCACCATTCCTGGTAATAAACTCTCCTTCAGATTCACTCCCACTGGTTTCTGTTACTCTTGGCCAGGACCCCAGTAAATGTTGACAGTCTTCCCTCCAAATCTCCTGCACAGGAGGACAGGGTTTAGCCTGTGTTCACCTCCAAGGAAACAGGCTCAATGGGCGACCTGACTGCAGAACACTTGAGGCAGACCTGGCCTTGCTGGGCAGTGCCAACAGTGAACATCCCCAGAAACTTCAAGTCTTCTCTGCTCAGCACAGCTGGGCTCTGCCAGCTCTTGAGACCTCCGTCCAAGTGGGGGGCACCCTGGAATCAGCTCCTCCACTTCCAAGGGGAAATTCTCTCCATAATCACTTTGTAAATCCATCCCTCCATTCCACAAAGCACACAAAACCCCTGCCTCTGGGAGCTGGCATTCTAGGCAGAAAGACAGACAATAAATAAACATGCCATACAAGAACAAGACCCAGTAAATGCATGGTGCATGAAGGCATGATTCACAAACATGAGGCAGCAAACACAGCGTGTGAGCCGGGCAAAAGGGCACACACCTGTCATGACAGCAACTTGGGAGGCTGAGGCAAGTTTGATGTCCTCAGACTCTGAGCAACTCTTCTGAGCAGAGAGGCCCTGGGTAGGGAAGTGGGAAGCCCAAAAAGACACAGGCCCTTGCCTGGTGCTGGACAGGCCTGGGACATGCCCCCTTACCCCACATCCTGAGGATTCCTCCTTCTCCAGCCTAGGCAACTTACTGAGCTTCTGTCTCAAAATTTTTTTAAAAAAGGCTTGGGGATGTGGCACAGTGGTGCAGCACCCCTGGCATTCAATCTCCAATGCCAGAAAAAAAGAAGGTATGCCATACATGAACACGTGACTCGATAAATAAATGGACTGATACATACTGCGGGGGAAAGCCAGAATAGACAGGCACTGGGGAGCGAGCAAGGGTCTTAGGGAGTCTCACTGAGCACTGGACACTGGTGGAGGAAGAGAAGGAAGCTCTTGAGAGAAAGCACCCCAGGCACTGAAAGGGCATGCTCAGAAACTCCAGAAGTAGTGGAGCCCGAGGCTGCTGTGGCACAGGGAGGGAGGAGATGGATCCAGGAGCCAAGGCAGTGTGGGCAGGGCCTGCGTGGGCCTGGGGGGGCCCCCTGCAGGCCTCTAAGCCTGGGGCAGCATGGCCTAAAAGGTCTTGGCAGCCTTTGCTCTGTGTCAGCACCAGAAGCACCAGAAGCAACTGATCCAGGAGGCCTAGGAAGTAGAAGACCAGAGGACACCTCCAGGAATTGGATGTGAGGCACGGTGACAAAGGCACAGGGTGAGCCAGGGCCTCAGGCCGAGCAGCTGGACAGGCAGTGATGCTGTCACCTGTGCTGGGGGCCAAGGCTGGGGCAGGAGTAGGTTTCAAGACCCACTGAATCTGGGCAAGGTAGACAGACACAGATACGTAAGTCAGGCCTCAGAGCCTGAGCCACAGGACCGACATGCTCAGGGCTGTGCCCAGAGCTCCCAGTGGGCAGGTGCAAAGAGGGAGACCAACTGTGCCACAAGCTGAGAGAGCTGGAGGAAGGGGTCTCCCCGCAAGGGGCACAGTGGAGAGGCAGGGCTCTGGAGAAGGGGAAGGAATCACATCCAGAGCCCGCGCAGGTCCCCCCAATCCACTCTTGCAGACCGGGCATCTTGGGGTCAAAGCTCAACTCCTCACTCAAGTCCCTGGTTGGCCACAGCAAGGGACCACCGGGACCACAGCCGGTCGGGAGAACATACCCTCGCCGCCATGCGGGGAGGAGGCCTCAGGCCAGAGCCTTCGGCAGCCGGCGGCTTGGGGCGGGGCAACGGGCCTTCCGGGTCACGTGGCAGGGAGGGGCAGCCCGACCAGGGGAGCTGAGGCTCGCAGGTCCCCGGCGGAGCAAGCGCTGCGGTAAGTGTCGGAGCCCGCCGCCGGCCTCCCCGGCTCCCGCCCCTTCCGCGCCACCCGCTCGGGTCCCAGCTCCTCCCGGAGGAGGCTGTCCCCTGGGCCGAGCTTCCTCGTCCCACCCTCAGGGGTTCGGAACTCCGGAAGGTGGGGTTGGGACCTGGTTTGTGGACCGTGCCGCGCGGGCAGCAGGCCCAGAGACCGCGCGTTTAGCATCCGGGCTCTAAAGCAGGAGCTTGAGGGGCAAGTTTGGAGGCTGAGTTGCGTCCCTGGAGATCCATAGTGGGGTGTTTTCCTGGGTGGCCCCTAGATCTCACCACATCTAGGAGGTCAGCCAAGTTCTGAGGAGGACTTCAGGGTCTACAGTCTGAAGAGGGAAGCCCAGCCAGTCACGGCCTCCTGACCCCACTCTGGGTCACCCCCGAAGTGAGCGTTCCATGGAAGATGCCCGAGAAGACCCGACCACATTTACTGCCCAGTCCCTGCCCAGTGACCCCCGGCTCCTGGCCACTGTGACCAATGCGTACCTGGGCACACGTGTGTATCATGACACGCTGCATGTGAGTGGCCTGTACAATGGGGCTGGGAGTGGCACACACCGAGCAATTCTGCCCAGCCCCCTCAACGTCAAAATGGAGGCCCCTGCGGGCACAGGAGAAGAGATGGCAGAGACCTTTGCCTTGGACACCAACACAGGTAGCTGCCCTGTCTGGCTCCCTCTCAGCCATTGCAGAGCACAGGTCCTTCCCAGCTTCACCTCACTTCAAGCAGGAGGTCTCAAAGGAAAAGAGGAAGGGCTTGTGTTCTCCCTTCCCTCCCTCTGGGTGGGCCTCCTGGGGGTCAAGACAGAGCCTGAGGGTTGGAGGATGCGTCCACCTCATTTGGAGAGAAGCTTCGAGAGACCTGAGGGACCCACTCCCAGCCCAGGGAGGCCCAAGTGCTGGGTGATCTGAGGCACTGGAAGGCCTCAGCTTTGCAGTCTGCCTGGGGGGCCCTGTCTTCCCCCGTGGCTAAGCTCCCAACCCTCCCCAGGCTCCTTTCTGCACACCCTGGGGAGCTGCAGCTTCCAGGCCTGCCAGCGCATCTATGCCCACCGCACGCTGCCCCACGTTCTGGCCTTCAGTGTTTCTATTGCACGATTGGCTTCAGGGAGCTGGCCTGTCACCGTGCTGCTGCGTTCATCCTTCTCCCTGGAAAGCCCAGACCTGGACCTGCATCTGGGGCCTGACTTCCAGGGAGTCCGGTGAGGAGGGGGCTGGGTCCCAGCGGGGCAGCCCAAAGAGGGAACCACCCTTGAGATGGCTGCTCTCTTGCAGGTACCTGTGCGGCCACACACTCACCCCTGAGCAACCTGGGGGGCCGCAACAGGAGGTACACATGCTGTGGACACCAGTGCCCCCAGCGCTCACCCTTGGGGAAGGCGAGGAGAGCAGGACCTGGGACTTCCTGACTGTAGTGGGCAGCAGCCAAGAAGAGGCCCAGGCCTACCTCCAGGAGGCCCTGCAGCTACAGGCCGGAGGCACTCTGTACCCAGCCCATGCACAGTCCTGGGCCCAGCTGTGGGCAGGTTGTGGCCTGGATGTGGTAGGACCACTACCCCTGCGCCAGGCCCTTCGTGGCTCCCTCTACTACCTGCTCAGTGCCCTGCCCCAACCCGGGGCTTTAGGGTACGTCTGTCATGGCCTGAGCCCTGGAGGCCTCTCCAATGGGAGCCAGGAGGAGTGCTATTGGGGCCATGTCTTCTGGGACCAGGTACACATCATCCACACCACTGCCACACCATGGGCAGCACTGGGATTGGGGCTATGATGGGGAAGCACGAGGGCTGGGCCACGGGAAGGCTGCCCGCAGGAGGTGGTGGCTCAGCAGATGTAGGAGTCTGCTGGAGAGCGAGCCAGGAAGAGCCCACAAGATGCACATGGCAGAGCCAGCGGTACATGCAGCAGGGGCTTCGCTAGCTGAGAGGAGCAGCAGGGCACAGGGCCTGGAGTTTACCCGAGGGCCAAGGAAACCAGACATTCAATCAGGGGAATGACACAGAGACACACTCTGGGAAGACTCCAAGCTGCCAGGTGGAGCTAGGTGAAAGAGGGCAAGGAGTGAGGCCAGGAGAAGCTCAGGATACAGGAATGGAGAGATCTGTTGCCACTGGGCAATGAGGCGTGGAGGTTGATTGCTCGGGGTGCCTAAGTCAGCCCTGACGCTCCTTTTATCACGAGGTTGGAGAGGCTGAGGTCAAGCAACCAGCGTGCAGAGAGCAGGCTCCTCCTGTAGTAGCCTGTGCCAAGATTCAGGCCTGGGCAACCCACCTGCTGGCTGGGCAGGGGAAGTGGTGGGCTGGGGAGGGGCTGGTAGATCTGGGTAAGCATCTGGAAGAACCTGGAAGGAGGCAGCAGGCCTCCAAGAGGCAGGGAGGGCGCAGCAGTTGCCTTGCTTGCTGTGCACTGGCTGGAGGCCCAGCCAGGGCAGGATATGGGATTGGGGAGGGAGAAGATGTGAGCCCTTCTAGCTTCAAAACAAGCACTGTCCTTAGGATCTCTGGATGTTCCCAAATATCCTGATGTTCCATCCAGCAGCTGCCAGGGCCATCCTGGAGTACCGCATCAGGACGCTGAGTGGGGCCCTGGAGAATGCCCAGAGCCTGGGCTACCAGGTGAGGGAGCCTGGGCGCCACCCATGGGGTCCCACCCCAGGATCTGCACACACAGAGAACTGGGCAAGAGTCTCTTGGCCCGTGGTGGGAACATGCAGTGGACTCCAGAGACCCTACCTCCTCCTCTTGGTGCCCCTCCACAAGGTCCCATGGGGTAAAAGCTGGGGCTTGGAGCGTCAGCAGCTAGCCCTGCCCCGGGTTGGGTGGTGTCTGCCCTTCTCCCCCACAGGGAGCCAAGTTTGCTTGGGAGAGTGCAGGCTCGGGCCTGGAGGTCTGCCCTGAGGACATTTATGGGGCGCAGGAGATCCACGTCAATGGGGCCGTCTTGTTGGCCTTCCAGCTGTACTACTACACCACCCAGGTGAGGTGCCCGTCACCAGCCCTGCCGCCTCGGGCCTGCTGATGGGGGACAGTTCTGGGAAGCTGTCACAAGGGGGAATCTGGGAGCCAGGCCTTCCTTTCTGGGTCGGATGGGTAAGCACTCAGCACACACAGGACCCTTGGCCTCCAGGACCTGCAGCTTTTCCGGGAGGCTGGAGGCTGGGATGTGGTCAGTGCTGTGGCTGAGTTCTGGTGCAGCCGTGTAGAGTGGAGCTCCAGGGAGAAGCAGTACCACCTGAAAGGTGAAGTTCTGAGGGTGTGGTCAGGAGGAGGGACTGCTGGGGTGCAGCCTGCACTGAGCAGTGTCTGGACTTGTGTGCCCAGGAGTCATGCCCCCTGACGAGTACCATGCAGGAGTCAATAACTCCACATACACCAACGTCCTGGTCCAGATCAGGTCAGACTCTAGACCCTGCCCCAGCCCCACCCCAGCAAGCAGGGCCAGCCAGAAGCACTGAGGCTACAGCCTGCCCCCTCTTTACAGCCTGCGCTTTGCAGCTGGTCTGGCCCAGGACCTGGGTCTGCCGGTTCCTAACCAGTGGCTGGTGGTGGCTGATAAGATCAAGGTGCCCTTTGACCTGGAGCAGAACTTCCACCCAGAGTTCGATGGGTACAAGCTTGGTGAGTGGACACTGAGTTCTGCCAAGAGTCCTTCTGCCTGGCCCAAGACCCCTGCATCCACCCTGACATACCCCCAACAGCAATACCTTCCCCAGGAGAGGCAGTGAAGCAGGCTGACGTCGTGCTCCTGGGCTACCCAGTCCCCTTCCCCCTGAGTCCTGATGTCCGCAGAAAGAACCTGGAGGTCTACGAGGCTGTGACATCCCCCGAGGGTCCAGCCATGACCTGGGTGAGAAGTCTGGGGAGGCCACGCCCCACTGGCCTCAGCCTTTCTTCTCCTACACTGGGTCTCAGCCCACTGAACTCTGACCGCAGAGCATGTTTGCCGTGGGCTGGATGGAGCTGAAGGACCCATCGAGGGCACGAAGCCTTCTGGACAGGAGCTTTACCAATGTCACTGAGCCCTTCAAGGTCAGCCTGGCTCCAGCCCAGAGCCCCCTCACTGACCACTCTGCTGCCAATGTCCATGGGGGGAGGTATAGCCCAGCCTCTGGGTCACAGCCCTGGCAATTCCTGTCTGACCTTGGGATGGCAGCCCCAGGAGGGCCAGGGTCCTGGGGCCCTGGCACTGATGGCCTGTGACCGCAGGTGTGGACAGAGAACGCAGACGGGTCAGGCGCAGTGAACTTCCTGACAGGCATGGGGGGCTTCCTGCAGGCAGTGCTCTTCGGGTGCACAGGCCTCAGGTGAGTGCGGAGCGGCACCGAGGGGGGCTCCCTGCCCCCACCTTCTCACACAGCTCTCCTCACAGGGTCACCAGGGCAGGCATGGCCTTTGACCCCCTGTGTCCAGAGGGGATCTCCGGAGTATGTGTCTCTGGTATCTGCTACCAGGGGAACAAGCTTGACCTTGCCATCTCTGAGGACTCTGTGACAATTGAGGTCACAGCCCAGGCAGGGCCCTGGGCCCCCCTGCTGGAGGCCGAGCTGTGGCCATCACAGATTCGGCTCCCTCTACTGCCAGGTAGGGAAGGGTCTGAGTGAGGAGACCAGGGTGCCCAGAATGTGCCATCACCCACAGGATGCCCCTCTCTCCCTGCAGGACACAAGGCCTCCTTTCCGCACTCAGCTGGCCAGATACAAAGGTCACTCCCATAGCTGCGTGAAGCTCTGACTCCAAGAATTCCCTGGGAGAACTTTTGAGGACATTGGACCCCTGCCACAGAGCCTCTGGGACACCCTGGAGCCTCAGCCCCCCAGGCCCTTACCCCGAACCCTGTCCCTGAATGACCAGGGGTACTGGCTTCAGAGATATCTCCTGAACCCCACTCTTCACCAGCTGTCCCATGCCCCTTGCCCCACTCTCCCCCAGTCCCAGGCTGTCTGCCTGGCTTGAGCCCCTCCCCAGCCTGGGCTCCATGGGCAGGCAGTTTGCCCACACCTCATCTGCCTGTTGACCCCAACACCCCATCTGTCAGTTCCCCATCTTGCCTCCCAGGCACTTTCCAGGGCCCCTGCAGCTGGGGCCTGAGTGTCCACTCACACCCCGAGACTCCTGGTCACAGGGCCCCTTGGGGGAGTGACTGGCAGCTCTCATGAGGAAGCCGGCAGCAGAGATGGAGGCATCTGGGAAGGAGCTCTGCCACTGCAGAGTTGCTCAGGACTGTCAGCTGCCACTTTGCCAGAAGTGAACTTTTCCTGTAGCGCAGCCAAGGCCAGGGAGGGCTGAGCCCGTGTGCATGGGTGTCACCACTGACCCCTCGACCCCACTGCCAGATGGCCTCTGGCACTGTAGGATGGAGTGGGCAGCCTGTCCTCAACCACGTGGCCTCTGAAACAGGAAGGAAATGCCATTGCTGGAGGACAAGACCCTGAAGTTCCCCACTGGCCACCAGCGGGACTGGAGTCAAGGGAGCTTGGTTCAAGGCCACAGTCCCAGGCCAGCCTGATAGGCAGTTCAGAAACAGAGGCTGTGCGTGGCAGCAGCTGCTGAAACCTCAGCCCTGGGGTAGTTCACCAGTGGCTGCCCCAGAATGAGACGAGACATTGGTGAGGACTCGACCTGGCACCAGGCAACCGGCAGAGTCCAAGTCAGTGCTGGGAAGAGCTTTGCTCCTATAAAGGCTTGCACACTTCTGAAAGTAGGGTTGTGTGAGGTCAAGTTTCCATTTCACCTGGGGCAGGTGCCACAGCTTGGAAGCCCAGGGGGGAGGGTAGTCCCCTCATGCCTGCCTCCACCTCTTCTGCTGTGTCCTGCCACCGCCCCCTGCTTTCAGTGGGAAGTCAGTCTCTTCACCCGGCACACACCATGCAGACCACAAGTGTGGGGTAGGGTGTCCTGGGCTTCAGGCACTCTAGAGCCCAGGACAGCAGTGTCTGCACCTCCCAGGACCTGTTTCCCAGTCTCCTGTGCTCAGCCACTCAGGCTGGGACACACATGGCCTCAGCCAGCTGCCTCCACAACCAGGAAATCTGAAAGGTGGGTTCTCACGCCACCCCAGTAGAAACTGCAGAGTGCAGAGGGCAGGGATCCACAAACAACATGCCTCCAGTGGCCACAGTGAATAAGCAGCATGCTTGCTGGAGCTCAGGGCCAAGGTGAGCAGAGGCTGAGGGTCAAGTCACAGACCACATGCAGGCCAGTGCATGGCCTGAAGCCAAGGGTGCCTGTGGACTTCTCACTTCAGGCCTCGTACACACTATGGCTGGGCTACAAGGCAGATCTGCTGAGGACCAGGGGTACCCTCTCTGCTGTGGGCAAGGGACTGTCCAAGGGAGTAGGCATTCACTTTTGCAGCCTCAGAATCAGAATCGGGCATAGACAGAATGGTGTGGCAGGCGGCCCTGCACCCGCAGGGCAGATGTGGCCTGGTACTTGCTGTGTCTATACGCTATGCATGTACATTCACCTCTGTGCATGTGGTAGGGCCTCAGGGTGACAGTATGCATGCTGACATGCCTGGCCAGCATCCAGCAACCTGCCAAGATGAGCCTGGCAGAGGGGGCTGCTGGTGACATTTGCCCAGCTGACTTGGCCATACCATCCTCAGTGGCTGATCACCTCCGCATTGTTGGGGAGATCATGGGGGTCAGCAAAATATCCCATCTTTGGGATATGCTCCCAGCCTCTTCGTCCAGCACAGGCTGACCCCTTCTTGAACCAAACCTAAGGCTTAGGGTCAGCACACTATCTCCATTCCCGTTCAAGCAGAGGTCACATGCTTCCCTTGACCCTGATCCACTGTGGGACTGTCTCCAGGGCCTACATGGGCCAGTGCATCTCTACCCCCCTGGCCCAACACAGGCCACATACCCTATCTTCAGCAAGGGTCTCAGGCATGTCACAGGATGGGGACTATGTGGGGTCTCCAAGTAGAACAATAGATAAGACCCATGCCTCTTTCCCTGGGAGAGCTGGCAGGCAGAGGGGTTTCCTGGGAAGGGAAGGGGCCCTGAGTGGGATGTTCAAACCCCTGAGCTTCCTTCTGGTTAAGACCTCTGCAATTAGTTCACCCTCTCACCTGCCAGATCAAAGTGAGACACCAGGGCCTCGCCCCAGCCTCAGCTTCGTGTTGGGGGGGGAGGGTACCTCCCATGTGCTAGGCCCTGCCAGTTTTGCTGTGTGCGGTGTTGGGAGTGGTACCTGGGGGGGTAAGCTAGTACAGGAGCACGTACTCAAGGTTCCCACACCCGCTTCCTCCCTGACTGCTTCTGCACCGTTGCATGGAGGCGAGCGGGAAGGGGGGAGGAAAGCCATGGCCCTGGCCAGCATGTGTGCTGTGTGTGTGCACAGATGGTGGAAATCGTGTCCATCCCCACCCAGGAAGATGGGTGGCCAAGAGGGAGGGAGACCACCAGCACGCTGAGATCACAGATTTGAAGGGACACACAGGTCGCAGGGACAGACAAGGAGGGGCACCAC
This sequence comes from Xerus rutilus, assembly GCA_028644305.1. NCBI lineage: Eukaryota > Metazoa > Chordata > Mammalia > Rodentia > Sciuridae > Xerus > Xerus rutilus. Next base: position 72,092 of record CM053399.1, on the reverse strand, counting down.
ACATCTGGGCGGGGCCCCGTTCTGAACACAAGCCACTAGACCACAGGCAGCTGGGATCAGAGGCCTGTGTTCCCAAACTTCATGCTAAAACCCTCAGTCGCCTCCACCCCAGAAGCCACAGGCTGCCCCGTGGCAAAGTGAAGGGGGATAGTGAGACAGCCAAGCAGAGCAGGGTGAGTGACGGTGGGCCTGGGGGTTCCCCACCCAGCTCCCTCCAGGAAGGAGGCCCTGGAGGCATGTCAGGGACCTGCACTTTTAATTGTGGACACTAAGCCTGGTGAGTGAGAGAAAAGGGTCAGATGTAGGAGCTGGGGACTCTCAGGGTTAGGGCCAGGTCCCTGGGGTCTGAATGATCAGCACTGGGTAGCCAGGTCGGGCCAAGGGCCTCCAGGGTCAGGGTAGGGCAGGGTATAAGTCCCCATGAGAGCCGGCATCCAGCTCCAGGGCTCCAGGGGTCGAGGTCCAGCCTGTCAGTCATAGTCTGCATCATCGAACTTGGTGCTGAAGAAGGCTGCAGAGCCCTTGGCCAGGCGGGAGAGGTGCAGGGCACCAGTCACCACCAGCCCCAGGAGCAGCAGCGGGGGCACCAACGTCCACATCGCGGCCAGGATGTTGTAACACTTGGCTCTGGAGCCGTATCGCCGAGCTGCCTCCAGATCCCCAGCCACCTTCTGGTCTCGGGCCTGCAGAGCAGCCACAGGGCCAGATTCAGCACATGCCATGGGACCTGGCTGCCAGATGCACCCAGAGCACCTGGAGGGTCCACACTAGACCCAGAATCTGGGTGGAGGGGTGTGGCCTGAGGGGACACTCCCCTGGGTTAGACTCACTCCCCCCACTGTCCCCAGCTTAACACACTGCTTAGCTCTTGGTGGGCCTTGGGTCATAATAGCACCCCAATGAGTGCTACAAGGGGCACCTGGCTCCTTGTGTCCAAGATATGGACCCAGTGGCCGTCTCAGGTCAGCATCAGCTCCTAAGATCCCTCTGCAGGCAGAGAGTTCTCTGGGGAGCTGAGACCACCAACCCACATAGGAGTAGATGCCACAGGGCCTCACAAAAGAGCCACAGTAGGTGAGAATCCCTCTCTGGGGAGAGGAACCTCTGCAGGTAGCCCCATGGGCTCTGCCCTTCCCCAAGGACTGTCTCCCCCTTAAGAGCAGGACTCTGCTATGAACTACCCCCTTAGAGGAGAAGCAGACACTGCTCCCATCTTGGAGAAGAACTCTCTGTGGCCACGCTAACACAGCTCCCCTCGCAAGCTGCCCCCTTTAAGCCCCTGGGAGCTCCTTCACAAGCTACCCCTCCCCACTCTGGCAGCCCCTGAACTCTCCCTGCAGCCCCCAGCCCTCCCAGCAGCCCTAAACTCTCTGCATAGCACCCAGCCCCTCCGGCAACTTTCCCCGCCTACCTTGATGGAGTGCACCAGCGCCAGGAAGCCAAGGCAGCACAGGTTCAGGTAGAGTGTGCTGAAGACTGACCAGGCCAAGTGGTCACGAGGCTGGGGGCTGGGCACTTCCAGGGCCGTGTGGGCAGCACCATCAACCTGGCGGGGAGTGGAGGCCCGGGGGCCCTCACGGGGATAGGATGTGTCCATGGGTTCCAGCGCCGTCTCTTTCTCTTGGGGACTTGTGCTTCCAGGGTGGGCACCAAGTCTGCTTATAGCCCTGGGGCCGCCCTCCCTACCCACCAGCTCTGCCTGCTAAATATAGCACAAATTACAGCCTGGAGCCTGGAGGCAAGGCGGTGGCCCTTCTGCCCCAGTGTCCCCACCCTCACCCTAGGGGAACCTCAGAAAAGACCGCTGTCAGACCATCCACCACAGCCCCCCCTGATATCCTGGCCACCCATCCCATGGAGACCCCAAGTCAGACGGCTAAGGGGCAGTGGCTGCCCACTGCCTTCCAGGTCCAGCTCAGGACTGTAGTGGCCATGCTGCCTCAGCCTCAGCCAAGGACCAAGGCTCCTCCTCCCAACCAGAACTGCTGAAAGCCCAGCCCTCCTGCCCCAGGGCTCACGTTCCCACATCACACGCTGCTGTGTGAGGTGGGTGGAGGTGGGGACCAGATGCACCTGTCATATGAGGTCTGAGGAGAAAGCATCAGAAGAGAGGCAGCCACCAGGGCCTGGCACACCCCAGCAGTGCTGCCAGGACTGCACGGAGCTGCCCTTGCCTTCCAGGGGGCTTGGGTAGACATGCCCCTCGCCATGTTCAGCCTGCCTCCTGCCCCCCTCAGTCCTGAAATGCTAGTGGGTGGGGTGGTCCCTTCAGGGCTCAGGGTTCCCCCTGCTGTCCTCCCCTTGGTGGGCTCCCCAGCCTCAGGTTATAGATGCCCCTCAGGCTGGTGGTCACTACATAGGTGCTGGGAACAATTTGCTCCATTCCAAGCTCATGTGGCCAAGTGCCCAGCCCACTCTTCAGCAGGAGGCCTCTGAATTCCCCCTGATACCTGCTCTGCCTGCCTTCCCCAGAGCCCGACCAGCTGCTCAGGGCAAAAGCTTACCCCTGCCCCTCTGTCTCCCAGCCAAACCCTGGAGCCCGCACCCCCACTGGGACC
>CM053399.1:46523-69034 GCA_028644305.1 Xerus rutilus | reverse complement strand
GAGGCCTCACTGAAACCTGTGACTTGTTTTACTTTGTGTTTTGTGCCCTTTCCTATGAAAGACCATTCCACACTCCCAGTCTTGGCTGTTGCCTTCTGGAGGTGACCTAAGAACCTTCCAGAGCTTACCAGGGAGAACCCTGAGCTGCAGTATACCTTCTGCCTTGCCAAATGAGCTGCTCCCTTCTGCTGAAGACATTAAAAATGAACTCCGTGCAACAATTTTAACCCCTATCAGGGCATGGATGTTTCTTTCTGGAATGGTCTTTAGAAACCAGCTTTTATCCCAATAATATTTTGATGAAAAGTTTGAGAATTTTAATTTCTTTAAATGTCACTGTATGTTCAGCACATCCCATTTACCTTAAGGTGTGTAGCTCTGCTGAACATGTGCCCAGAGCCTTCACAAAGGGATGCTTTTGGCATTGGCTTGAGTTTCTGTGAGGACCCCTGTTCTTAGCACTGCTTAGATGGCCACACTGAGCAGTGATGCTTTGCTGGTTACACACAGCATCCATTAACTGAAAGTTTTTGCTCCCAAAGAGTCTTGATTTCTGATTTGCTTTCTGTTTTAGCCAGTGGTCATCCATAGTAAGAAAGTTGGTTGTTTTGGGGGGACTGGAGTGAAATGCATGACCTTTTTGATGGCGGGAAGGGTAGAGCGTGCTTGTTCTTGCTAGCATGAAACTGGTTGTCATCTGCTGCCTTTCTATTCTGCTTTTGCTGTCAGTGTTACAGGTGGACAAAGGGCCATCTCTCTCTCTGTGGGTACTTCAGGCATTTTTGGAAGTGGCGGCAACAGTGAGAAGGAGAAACTGTCCCTGCAGGACATCGCTGAACTGATCCGGGTGGGAGCCTGCCAGAAGGTGGTAGTCATGGTGGGGGCCGGCATCAGCACACCCAGCGGCATTCCAGACTTCAGGTACCACAGTGGCCCCTGCCAAGGCTTCCCCACTCTCTCCTGGTGGGCTCAAAACCTCTTCCTTCTCACTTTGCAGATCTCCAGGGAGCGGCCTCTACAGCAACCTCCAGCAGTACAACATCCCATACCCTGAGGCCATTTTTGAACTGGATTTTTTTTTCCACAACCCCAAGCCCTTTTTCACTTTGGCCAAGGAGCTATACCCTGGAAACTATAGGCCCAATGCCACTCACTACTTTCTCCGATTGCTCCATGACAAGGGACTGCTTCTGCGTCTCTACACCCAGAACATCGATGGGCTTGAGAGAGGTGAGCCCTCTGTTTCCCCTCCATGTCACACAGTGCCTCTTTCCAGGTGGGGCTCTGGCCCATGCTTATACCTCAGTTTTGGTGCAGTTTTGAGCCATCTAGACCTCTATTGGGACCTCCTTGTGGGCCTCTCTTTCTGTTGATCTGTGGGTTTTGGACAGAACTAAAGTTGGCATTGTTTTGCTAATGTGGTATGATTTCTTCCTTCCTTCCCTTCCCTTCCTCCTTCCCTTCCTTCCTTCCTTCCTTCCTTCCCTCCTTCCCTCCTTCCCTCTCTTCCTTCCTTCCTTCCTTTCCTCCCTCCCTCCCTCCTTCCCTTCCCTCCCTCCCTTCCTTCTTTCCTTCCCTTCCCTTCTTTCCCTTTTCTTCCTTTCCTTCCCTTTCTCCCTCCCTCCCTCCTGCCCTTCCTTCTTTGTTGCCTTCTTTCCTTCCCTTCCCTTTCTTTCCTTCCCTTACTTTCTTTCTTTCTCTTTTAAGAAATAAATGGAGAGCTGGGGTTGTAGCTCAGTGGTAGAGCACTTGCCTGGCACGAGTGAGGCACTGGGTTTGATCCTCAGCACCACATAAACATAAAATAAATAAAAATAAAGGTATTGTGTCCATTTACAACTAAAAATGTTTTAAAAAAGAAAGAAAAAAGAAATGGATCTGGGCATTGGGCATGATGGTTAGGCCTGTAATCCCAGCAGTTTGGGAAGCAGAGACAAGAGGATTGCAAATTCAAACTCAGCCTCAGCAACTTAGCAAGGCCCTAAGCAATTTAGTGAGGCCCTAAGCAACTTAGTGAAACTCTGTCTCAAAATAAAAAAATAAAAAGGGCTGGTGATATGGTTCAGTGGTTAAGTGCTCCTAGGTTCAATCCCAGTACCAAAAAGAAAAAAAAAAAAAAAGGAAAAAAAAAAATACATGGAGCATACAGAAATAAAAAGTGTAAGAAACCTTCTGTCCTCTCACTCAGTTTCCATATCTGGCACATGGCCAGTCCTTGTTTGTCTATTTTCCCACCTTCTTTCTCACCTCCAGGTTGTTTTCAAGCAAATCTCTCACATCATAAATTTAATCTACAAATAATCTATGAATAAATCAATGAGTATCTCTAAAAGATACAGAGTTTTAAAAACAACTGGTACTCTCTTGTGCTAAAGAACCAATAATGGCTCCTCAGTGTTAGCTGGGTCAGGACAGCAGTGATTCACAGAGAGAACAGGTCAGGCCGTGCATCTTAGTGAGGCACCTGGGGAGGCCTTGGTTAGGTATAGTGGGGGCAGCTGCAGAGTAGTCAGTGAGCTTGCTCAGGAGCTGTTTTGTGTGAGATGGAATCTCTGGCTTGGACTCACAGAGGCAGCAGTGGCTACACAGTGGAGGCTCTGCTCCTGAGGGTCAGCAGAGCTGGCCTTGGGGGAAGGTGGGAGCTGCCTGGCCATGAGTTTCAGCACTGCAGTTAGGACAGTGATGAGGACGTGGGAAGTGGCCGGCAGGTGGGACCCTGTCTGTCCCTGTGCCTTTCAGAACCAGATAGTTAGATCAAAGATGATACCGGTGTTCTGAGTTGGAGGGGGGGGGAGGGACTTGAAGATTGAACACCAGAGAAACACCTAGGCTGGAGCATAAAGGAGGGAGGGAGGAAGAGAGAGGGAGAGGGGCTCCTCCCTAGAGGAGGGGGTCCAAAGCTGGTGCCCAAGGGAGTGGGGGTGTTCAGACCCTTTTATAGATTTTAGATTTCTTTTGTTCTCATGCCCACCCCTCCCGTCTTGCCTGTGACCAAAAGGAGGAGTGATCTAGGGGGCGTTCATTAACAACTCCTTGCTGGGAGGAACGATTCTAACGGGGTGGGGGCTGGGGGGTGTCCATGGTTGGAGGAGGAGGAGGAAATACTCTGCAGGGTTAGCATTTTATTTTCTTTTGAATCAGCCCCATCGTCCTGACCCAGTCATTCATTATCTACACTCACTGTCCTTTTGCCCCCATCCCCAATTTGAGGAGGAGAACAAATTTGGGGGTGTCCTCCAGGGAAAGCCGTCTCAACTGCTCCCTGTCACCTCAGAGGCCTGGCTCCAGAGCACCCTGGGGGCAGGTTGGGACAGGGGTGGGGGCAGAGGGAGGGGCTGAGACGAGCAAGCAAGCACAGATGAGCAGACGCCAGGTTCGAGCGTGAGCATGACTGAGGCTCCTGAGGCGCTGCTTGTGTCCGTTTTCCACCAAGCAGATTTTTGGAAATGTATTTAAATCCTCATTTTTACTGGATACCTGCAGAACAGGACATGTATTGTTAGATATTAGAAACACACACACACATTTGTTTTGTACAATATCAGAGGTGTTCTGTGATTGAGCTGCATCCTCGGTCCTTTCTATTTTTTATTTTGAGACAAGTTTTTGCTAAATTGCTGAGGGTCTTGCTAAGTTGCAGAGGCTGGTCTTGAACTTGTGATCCTCCTGCCTCAGCATCCCAAGTCACTGGGATCGTAGGAGTGCACCACCGTGCCCAGCAATATCAGACATAATTTTATTTGAATTTATATCAAATGGGTTTTTGTACTGAGTTTGTTTTGTTCTGGTGCTGGGGATGGAACCCAGGACTTGTGCATGCTAGCCCAGTGCTCTACCACTGAGCCACACCCCAGGCCTTTGTATTGAGTTTATTTTATTTTATTTTTTTTGGTACCAGGGATTGAACACGGGAGCACTTAACCACTGAACCACATCCCCGGCCCTTTTTATTGTATTGTATTGTATTTAGAGATAGGGTCTCACTGAGTGTTTAGGGCCTCGCTAAATTGCTGAGACTGGCTTTGAGCTCGTGATCCTCCTGTCTCAGCCTTTCAAGCCACTGGGATTACAGGTGTGCACCACTATGCCCAGCTTGTCCTGAGGATTTTTTTTTTTTTTTAACCCGGGATTGAACTCAGAGGCACTCAACCACTGAGCCACATCCCCCAGCCCTATTTTGTGTTTTATGTAGAGACAGGGTCTCACTGAGTTGCTTAGCACCTTGCCATTGCTGAGGCTGGCTTTGAACTCAGGATTCTCCTGTCTCAGCCTCCCAAAGTGCTGGGATTACAGGCGTGCGCCACCGCGCCCGGCTTGTACTGAGTTTTGAAAGCTTTGTTTTAATGTGGTTTGGCTCCAGCTGGGAGCGTATTGGCAATATTGGCAGGGTCACCAGGCTTTCTGGAGGGCCACCATCCCTTCCAGGATGCCACTACATCCGAAAGTCATGCTTCTGACTCAGGACTCATGCCACCCCAAGGCTGCAATGCTTGCTTTGGTTGGATTTCAGTGTCTGGCATCCCCACCTCAAAGCTGGTTGAAGCTCATGGGACCTTTGCTTCAGCTACCTGCACAGTCTGCCGAAGATCCTGCCCTGGGGAGGACTTCTGGGTGAGTTGTCCCACTGATAGTCTCACTCTTCTGCAACTCACAGGGGTAATGGGGTGGTGGAGGTGATCTGGAAAAGTGGTATAACAGCATGAAAATATCCCCACCACCTTTTTATTTTTTATTTTTATTTTTTGGTACCAGAGATTTAACCCAAGGGTGCTTAGTGAGAGGTCTCGCTAAGATGCTAAGGGACTCACTAATTTGCTGAGGCTGGTTTTGTATTTGTGATCTTCCTGCCTCAGCTTCCCGAGTCACTGGGATTACAGGTGTGCACCACCTCACCCAGCCTTTTCCTTTATTTTTAATTTAGAAAAGTCATACATGCTTATAAAAACTAAGACAGTACAGAATGAATCTCCTTTCAACCAGTTCCTACTGCCCACCTTTAACAATTTGGTCTATGTTTTAGTCAGCTTTCTTGTTGTTGTAATCAAAAGACTTGACAGGACCAACACAGGAGGAAAAGCTTATTTTGGCTCATGATTTTAGAGAGTCGGTCGGTCCTTGGTTGGCCAGCTCCATAGCTCTGGAGATCATCATGGTAGAAGGGCATGGTGGAGGAAAACAGCTCAGGACATAAAACCAGGAAGCAGAGAGAGTTCTGCTCACCAAAGACAAAAAAATAAACCCCAGAAGCATGACTGAAGTGACCTACCTCTTCTAGCCATACCCTACCTACCTAGTTTACCACACAGTTAACCCATATCAATGATTTAATCTGCAGATTAGGTCACACCTCTTATAATCATTTCACCCCTGAACATTCTTGCATTGTCTCACACATGAGCTTTTGGCAGATACTTCAAATCCAAATCATAAAAGTGTATAAAGTCCTAGGACTTCATTTTATTTTGTTTTTAAATTTTGAGACAAGGTTTCACTAAGTTGCTTAGGACCTCACTAAGTTGCCGAGGCTACCTTTGAACTTGCCCTCCTCCTGCCTCAGCCTCCCAGGTTGCTGGGATTACAGGCAGGCACCACTGCACCTAACTATTCTAGGCCTTTAGAGAGAAGTGCATACATGAACATACATGTCTGTGTCAGCATCTGCAGTTCTGCCTGCTCTTTTGGGTCTCTGTATGAACTGTAGAGTGTTAGGTTTAGCCACTCGACTCTTGCAGGGTATTTTTTGATGTTCATAATTTTCACTATTGAGCAAAAAGCAGCAGTGATACTTGCGTTAGCCCCTTTGTACGTAGGATGGGTCCCTTAAAGAACAGGGTGGAGTGGGGAACATGAGCACAGAGAGCACCCTGAACCATGAACATGGCAGCTCTGCGAAAGCACGAAGTGCACGTGAACCCTGCACTTGAAGGGGCAGCTGTCTGTTCCTGGATTCACCTCAGCAACAGGAATAAGTGGAAGACAAGTCCCAAACCGTGTGAGCCCTTCCCAGTGCTGTCTTGCTCAGGCTCCTGGTTTTCTGTGTGTGGTGCACACCCAGGAGTGCACCTGCTGTGTCTCATGGGAACTCTGTGTGACTGTTGGAGGACTGTCATACTCTTCTCCACAGTACCTGTGCCCTTTCAGCATTTGTCTGTCATTTTATTTTGGGTTGTAAGAATTCTTTATATGTTCTGGAAACTAGATCTTTATCAGATACATGATTTGCAAATATGTGAGTTGGTTGTCTTTTTCCCTTTCTTGGGAATATTTTATGATTTACTTTTTTTTTTTTTTGGTACCAGGAATTGAACCCAGGGGCACTTAACCACTGAGCTACATCCCTAGCCCTTTTCATTTTTTTATTTTGAGACAGGGTCTCACTGAGTTGCTTAGGGCCTCACTAAATTGCTGAGGCTGGTTTTGAACTTGCCATCCTCCTGCCTCAGCCTCCCAAGCTGCTGGGATTACAGGCATGCACCACCATGCCCAGCTATACAAATGTTTTTAATTTTAGTGAATTCCAGTTTGTCTATTTTTCTTCTTTGCTTATGCTTTTGATGTTGTATCTAAACAAACATTGCCAGTTCCAAGTTCATGAAGTTTTACCTGTTTTCTTCTAAGAGTTTTATAGTTTTTAGTTCTTACATTTAGGTTTGATCCATTTTGAGTTAATTTTTATAGGTAGTGTGAGATTGTTTGGCACCATTTGTTGAAGAGACTCTTTCCCCATTGATTGGTTTCAATCTTGTTGAAAATCAGTTGCCCAGAGATGTGTGGGTTATTTTTTAATTCACAATGCTATTCCATTGGTGTATACATACATCCTTATGCCAGTACCATACTATTTTGGTTACTGTAACTTTGTGGTAAGTTTTTAAATAGGAAATGCAAGAGTAGCACATAGTGGAAACTCTGTAGGTGCATGCTTAATCTTCTCATCAATGCATCTGTAGAATGACCAGTTTCCTTTATCAGTTTAGTCTACTAAGTGCCAGACCCTTGGATGGGTGCTATGGATACAAAAACAAATTGAATGCCAGGTGCTGGAAGAGGATTTTGTTTAGCTATGGGAAGAGGGTGACTGGGGTCCTGAGGGATGAGCCAGTCTGGATCCCAGAGCCTTTCCTGATAGAGGAGAACTGGAGTGTGGCAGGCCAGGGTTTTCTTTTTTTGGGGGGTGGATTTTTATTTTTTTATTTTGAGACAGGATCTTGCTAAGTTGCTGAGGCTGGCCTTGACTTGGTAATCCTCCTGTCTCGGCCTCTTGAGTCACTGGGATTACAGGCATGCACCATAACACTTGACAGACATTGAAGAATTTGAAAGCAGGAAAGGGATGTGAAGGGATTTTCATTTGGGCAGCAGGTTGAATTTCTTGGGTCAGGAGCCTACTGTGGGGAGGTGGGTAATCTGGGTAGGAGATAAGGAGGCTTTGGGCTGAGCAGACATAGTGAACAGAATGAGATGGCTACAAGAGACTTTCCAGGAGGCAGTGCTGTTTGGAGGTGGGAGAGGGAGAGGTCTAGGAAGATGTCCTGGGCCTGGGTCCAAGGGGGCTCAGGAAAGAGGTGTGGGTGGAAACCATAGACTTGATAGCCATAGTACAGCAGGTAAGAGTCCAGATGAAGCCTTTCTGTAAAGGCTCTGGTAGGCTTTGTAAACTTCAGACCAGCTGTTAGCATCCCAACCTCCCCAATCCCTGCATGTTTCTTTCTGGAACCTCAATTAAAAAAAAAAAAAAAAAAGGATGAGAAAGGCATGGAAAGGTCCCAGTGGGGGCCTGAGAGGCCAGTGCTAGAAGCCTGCCACCTGCAGGGCTGAGGTATGCCTCAGTCACTTCAGCTCTGATCAAAGAGCAGTGTCCAAGGCCTTTGGTCCACCAGGTGTTTTCTTGGCACCAGCCCAGGTACAGAGCAGGATTAGATGTTCAGCCTGTGAGGGGGTTTGTGGGTGAAACCAGGTGAGGTTTAGGATTTGTTTTTAAATACTCTGACCCCTCCAACATTTGGAGACTTACATAAAAATTGTTGGTAATTGCTGACAGTGGGCACATGGGGTCTGTTGGGCTATTTTCAACTTTTGTGCTTGTTTGAAATTTCCTTTTGTCTTTTCTTCCTAAAAGGCGTCTTCTTTGGTCCTGCCTTCTTTCTGTGTCCCCAGGCTGATGTGATGGCGGACAGGATGCCCTGCTGCCCAGTTTGCACTGGCATTGTGAAGCCTGACATTGTGTTCTTTGGGGAGCCGCTACCCGAGAGGTTCTTGCTCCATGTGGTTGATTTTCCCATGGCAGATCTGCTGCTCATCCTAGGGACCTCCCTGGAGGTTTGTGGAGGGGCTTTTGGGCATGGGCTGAAGGATAAGGGGGAGGTGGGTGCAAAGGGGGAGGTGATGGGATCCAGGTAGTTTTGTAGGCTTGGGGAGTAGCTGTGTGAGAGGCTGGGGGGAACGGGAGGGCATGTGGTGTGGGGGCTCCAAGGGAGGAAAGGGGTACGTGGGGTACCTCCCAGGCAGATCAGGAAGACCAGTGCTGTGCTTCAGGTAGCAGTGACCATGAAGGGACTGGCCTGAGGTGCAGCTGGGCCAGGTACAGTGGGGGATGATGCTGGTCCTGAAGAAGGCAGAGTGGTGGGCAGCTGCGGGCTGGGAGGAGTGTGGCCTGGGGAGGAGAGGCTCCTGGCTTAGCCTGCAGTCATGGTTTTGGTGGTGGGGCAGTTGAGAATGAGGTTGTTGCATTGGGTTCTGTACACCTGTGGTGAGGTACCTAGGAGATGCCTTCTGGACACATCCAAGAGGCTGTCCTACATCTGTTTGAATGCTAGGAAATTTCTAAAAAATGCAGAGCAAGAAATGAGACAATGAAACAAGCTGGTGTCTGGGTGCATCACTAGGGGCTCTCCAGCAGCCAAAGGCCTAGTGTGTGTGCTGCAGGCATCACGGTTGCTGACTGTGAAACCAGGCCCTGTCCCAGCGCTGTGGACAGTCACAGAATAAATTGATGAAATTCTGTAGCTTGTTATAAGATGATAAATACAATGGGAAAAAATGCCAGGTGAGGCATGAAGGTTGGAGAGGTGGGCCTGGTTGCTTCTGAAGATGTCAAATGAGGGATCTGGCAGGGTTGCCACACACAAGTGGTTCCTGTGGCCGCTGTGCTGTGAATTGGCTCTTCCAGGTGGTGATTGGCTGGCACTGGCAGGTGGCCAGATAAAGTCAGCAGGAGCCCTTGGAGTCTGGATGTGAAGGCAGAGGGCAGGAGAGAGTGGGGGTTATGGGAGGGCCTGGACTCCCACAGGGCTTCAGGGTTGTGGCCTGTATTTCCTGGTGGGCAGGTTTGGGGATCCTCAGGAACTTAGCTTCTGCTGTGGATTTAAAGCTGTTGAGCTGGTGAGCAGTAGATGGATACATGGGGGTGGAGTCTAGCTCCAACTAAGGTTGGAGCTGGAGTTTGGAGTGAGCAGACAGGAGAGCCTGAGGTGCAGACAGATGTGGCTGTGATGGAGGATGGACATGGGAGGGACACTTAGAGGTGCCAAAGGCTGGGCTGTGGGAGCCATGGTAGTCAGGGTGTATGGGCTGGGCCAGCTACAAGGTGTGGACACTGGGGCCAGTAGCCATCTTTCTGTTTGAAGCAAAATGAAAGTAATCGAATTTTTTTCTGATTATAAAAGCACCATTTATATGTTATATAAAGGTATAAAGTGCAAAGCCAAGTGTCAGCTTTAATCCCATCAACAACTGTTAGCATTTTGGTCTGTTCTGTTGTGATGCTTTTGTGTACAATGCTGTACATGCTGCTCTTCAGCTGACTGTGTCCATGTTGGTGTGAGCACGTGAAGCTGTGTGGTAGGCGCTGGCAGCTGCCCTGGGAGGGTAAGGTTCCAGCGGAGGCCACCCTGCTAGTGCATGCCAGTGTGAGCTAGATCCTCTGACATCAGGCGCAGGCTTTTCTTTGTCTGCTTTGTGAAGAAATATTGATGTGTTGGCTTATGGAGCACTACTTTGGATCTTTTTGAGATATGACACAATATATGGTACATAAACCATATGATCTTTTCCAAAATCTTAAATATTTTGAATTCTGAAACACGTCCAGTCATAAGTGTTTCAAGATAATGAATTGTGGATCTACAGTGAAATTTATTTAAGCAATTCTTATTTATGGACAATAAAGGCATATAGTATATAATTTTATAGTGAAAATGCCTGTAGTGAATATCCACATGTATACACTTTTACACTCACACAAATACTTCTGAAGGGCAAATGTTGATGCATATTGAGGACTTAATTTTCAGGAAGTACCAATATAGGGCCTTAACAGGGTGCAAGGGGCCATATTCACATATCCTCACCAATACTAAAGTTGCCCAACCTTTAACTTTTGCCACTCTGATCAGTTGAGAGGTTTTACACTTCTGTAATAGTCCTCTGTAATAGCTCCTCTTCTCATGTGCTTATTGAGCACTTGCATATTTGTATCTCTTGCCCATCTTTCATTGGGTTATAAATTAGCAAAATAAATTAGTTCATAAATGTTTATAAATTAGCAAGTAGAAGTGTAAATTGTCACGTTGTAAATGTCATGTTCTTGCAGTTTATGATGATGAGTTTAAATGTTTCTACAGAGTGATTTTTGGTAGATACCAATGTGATAATGTTTACACAGTCGAATCTGTCATTTCCTTCAGTGATCGTGCCTGAAAAGGGCTTCCTCATCCTTACCTATAGACCCTAAATTTTCTTCAAGAACTGCTTTTGTTTACATTTAAATCTTTAATTCATTTGAAAGGCAGGAATTGAGCATTTTCCTTCTAGATACTAAGCCAGTCTTGATACCATTTTATTTATCTATCCATTTTCTATGTTATTCATGGGAGAGAATTCCATTTGATAGCCAGATCCAGAAGCCGGATGGCATGGAGTCAGATGATGAAGACAGAGGAGGGTCAGTAACTCAGCTCCAGGATCCTCCTGCCAGATAAGACTTCAGGACAGGGTTGCAGCAGGGCGAGTGGAGTGGTAGAGGGTGGTGGAAGGAAGATGCCCACTCCAGAGTGGGCAGGAAGGAGGAAGGTGGGGGAGGAAGAAGAGGGAGGCCTGGGAAGAGGACAGGATCATCCAGATCAAGCATAGGAGGCTGCTTGAGGATGAAACGCTTGGTGGTCTCTCCTGCCGCTCTGGTGTGATGACTTGATGGGCTTTGGGGTGGACACTGTGCTCCTTATGTTTGGGTTATTTTTCAGGTGGAGCCTTTTGCCAGCTTGTCCGAGGCTGTACGGAGCTCAGTGCCTCGGCTGCTCATCAACCGGGACTTGGTGGGGCCCTTTACTTGGCGTCCTCGCAGAAGGGATGTGGCCCAGCTGGGAGATGTGATTCTCAGTGTAGAAAGGCTGGTGGAACTTCTGGGCTGGACAGAAGAAATGCAGGACCTTGTCCAGCAGGAGACTGGGAAGGTACGGACCACAGTGCTGCTGTGGTCCTTTACTGGGCACTAACCTGGGTCCACCACCTCCATTGAGAGGAACAAACGATGCCAAGTACGTGTTCCTGAGGTCTCAGAGCTAATGGTAGCTGGGGAGGGATGGCAGTTCCTGTGACTCTAGTCTGTTGCCTTTTCTTCCTAACACAAAGCAGCCACATTCCACTCTGAAGCTTGGGATGACAAGATGACCCATGTGCAAGGACTTTGAGAAGCTGAAGTTCTCTGCTCCTTCTGTGGCATGGTGCTCAAACCTGGGATGCTTTTAGAAAATGGTCAGCGTGAGTTATCTGTACAGCCTACCAAGGATAGAGAGCAAGTCTTGATGTCTTCTAGATGGTTCCTAGAAGAACCATGTCACTTCTAGAGGAGTCATTAGCATTTAAAGCCCAGCTTTAAGGTTATAGACAGGTCTGACACTGCCCAAGGGCAGGCACCCTCCTCTTGCCTCCATTGCCAAAAGCCCCAACTCTGGTTGCAGTCTGAGATTAGCACTTGCTGTTTCCACACACTAGACATTGTTACCACTATTATGGCCTTTTATTCCAGTTTAGCTCTTAGTGCTGATGTAGGCTAGTACCATTTCTGATCTCACTGTAGAGAGAAATGAAGACCACCAAATGATATAATCATATTGGTCACTCCATTAATGAAGCAGAGAACTCAGCCAGCAAAACATGGTACATTGAGGCAGGTGCCCCCTGGCCAGCTTGCAGGGCAGTACAGAGCTAGTCAGTTCAGCCTGACAGGCTTGTCCTGGAGCCTCTTCCTGGTTGAGTCCTATTCCCATACAAAAGGAGACTAATAGCCCTTAGTGATTTTTGGAAATGGCCCTACAGGATTTAACCTGTGCAATTTTCCTGGTTTCATAGAAATTTATGTAAAATGAGTCATGATTTCAGGAATTTATTTATTTTTGGTACTAGGGATTGAACTCAGGGGTACTCGACCACTGAGCCACATCCCCAGCCCTATTTTGTGTTTTATGTATAGACTGAGTTGGTTAGTGCTTCGCTATTGCTGAGGCTGGTTTTGAACTCGCAATTCTCCTGTCTCAGCCTCCCTAAGTGCTGGGATTACAGGCTTGTGCCACCGCGCCTGGCTGTAGGAATTTATTTTTTAATTGCCATCCAAGGAATCAGTAATGTTTTGAGCATGTGAGCATCAGTACATCTCAACTGAGGACTTAAAAATCCCTTGAAATGATGGCTGGGGTTATGGCACAGTGGTAGCGTGCTCGCCTAGCACGCGTGAGGCACTGGGTTCGATCCTCAAGCACCACATAAAAATAAAAAAAGATATTCTGTCCACCTACAACTAGAAAATAAAATATTAAAAAAAAAAAAATCCCTTGGAATGAGGCGGGTGTGGTGGCTCAAGCCTGTAATCCCAGCACTTAGGGAGGCTGAGACAGGAGAATCACGAATTCAAAGCCAGCCTCAGCAACAGTGAGGCGCTAAGCAACTCAGTGAGACCCTGTCTCTACATAAAACACAAAATAGGGCTGGGGATGTGGCTCAGTGGTCAAGTGCCCCTGAGTTCAATCTCCAGTACCAAAAAAAAAAAAAAAAAAAATCCCTTGGAATGAGTCTCCTTTTAGCTGCCTTGTTCTGCCAAGCTTGTTGGGACCTCTTGCAGAGAAAAGCCCATTTCATGAAATATTTTGTCTGTCTTCAGCAAGATGTTCAACCGAGGCCTGAGATTTGCTGGCCTGCCTAGGTATATACACTCAACTGATCTCTGTTCTCTTCCAGCTGGACGGACGGGACAGATAGGAGGGTGATGGGCCTCATGCATGAGCAGTGGCAACAGGAGACATCCACACCTCATTTCTAGTGAGACCGCATGCTTGCAGACAGCTTGGTAGGTTTACAAGATTTGGTCAGATCAGGACATGTGACCTGCAGAAACGGTGGACATCTGAGGCTGCCCCTGGAATGTAAGGACTGGCTGTTTACACTCAGGAATGCCTAGTCACAGTAAAAAGGAACTGCTTGGCCTGTGCGCCGTGCCCGGCTCTTCACCTGTAGAAGCTCTTAAGACAAAAAGCTTTCTTCTGACAGTGACCCTCTTGAACCGAAAGATAACTGGAATCCCAGACCCGATTTGCGTTTGCTGTGCCCAGAGCTTAGCAGCCTTCCTGGGGCCCTGGTGATGCGCTAGGGTCTTCTAGCATGTTAGTATCTGCAGTAGAGTTATCTTTAATTAGAGAAAGTCTGTTCTCAATTTGTAGCATGAAATAAATTTTAGTATTTAAAAAAGGGCATCCTTCCTTTTGTTTCCCTGAAAGGAACAGCAAGTGTTGACATAACCATGGAAAGAAAACCTTGGGGTATGGGTAGCTCCCTCTCTTGGCAGGGGACAGGAACTGTGCCCACCTATTCCTGGATTTACCCTGAGGGCAGCACAGCCTCCTCTGAAAGCTGTGTTTCCTGGGCAGTTACTTCCTGTCTCTGAGCTGTACCTGCCCTGGGCTGGAGCTTACAGGGACAGATTTAACTGACAGACTCCATTGTAAGGGGGGTCTCATGACCTTGCTCCTTAGTGATGACAAAACATGCATGATGATCTAGGAAAAGTATTTACTTCTGCAAAGGACAAGGGCAGTTTGTTTCTATTTGATGGCCCTTTGATATTTTACACATGTTCTCTCTCACACACAGTCTCACCCGAAACACTTCTTTATTCTGTCATGTTTTTGTGGCTCTTAGAAATCTTGAGATTTCAACTTGTAGCCTCATGAGGGGCATCTGCCTTCACATAAGTATTTATGGTCTAAGACAGTGGGCAGGATTGAGTCAGTTGTTACAACCAGCGAGAGCTCAGATGTGTGGATACTGCAGCGGGTGACTGAGCCAGGGCCAAGAAGAAAGTAGAAGAGGCTGCCAGCCCTGTGCTCAGTGGGGACAGACAGCAGAGCTTACAGAGCTTACCTGGGTACTCAGTGTTCTGATATATTCACATGTTCTAGCAGACTCCTTCCCTTGTCAGAGGCGGCACGTGCCCCACACACTAGCTTGGTCAGAATGCCAAGCCCAGATAGCTGCCATGAGTGCTCCCCTGCTGAGCCCAACCTCCCAAGGCATGCTGGCCTGTGTGTCAGAACAGGCTGTGTGTCAGGACAGGTACCCTCAGCTACCACCCCTGCACCCTCAGCACTTATCAAAGACGTGGTTTCATCTGTGGAAGTTAAGGCTGAGTTCCCAGGGTTACAACAGCACAGGACCACTGAGGTCCTAAAGATAAGAAATCAGACCACAGGCAAAGCATTAACAGAGCTTGGGTAGACAAAGTGTCTCCATGCTGGAGAGGTGGGTGTGGCTTCCCCAGGCCGAGGCCCTAAGGATGCCTCTGGAAGCAGCACCAGTTCTGGAAGGGAGCAGAAAAGCTGTCGTCTTCAGTCAGGGTCCGAGTCAGGGTCTGAGGAGAGCTGCCCCTCCATAGTCTCACACATGGCATCTTGCAGGGATGTGAGGTGACCCTGGGGACTCATCCCCATGGGTTGTATGACTCTGTGCCTGTGGGGGAAAGGTGAGCAGGGCTGGGAAAGAGGCCTGGTGTGCTGGACAGCCAGTGGGGACACCTGGGTAGGACCCTGTGTTAACTGGGCTCAAATTGCAACTGCTGCCCACTGGCTTCGAGACACTGGGAAGTCCCTTACTTCCTTGGTCTCATTTTCATCACCTGCAGACAGGCACAGTATCGATCTAACCTTAACTTTGCTCAAGGATTTCCAACATCAGTCATGTAGCCTTTCAGGACCCCAAGCAGTCCTCTGATCTCATGCTGGGATGGGTGTCCCTTCTCCCTCCTCCCAGTTGCAGGCCCCTCCTCCCAGCACACCTGGAGAGTTTGTCAAACATGTTCACCAGCTTCATGGCCTCATGCTCCTTCTGTTCCTCTGTCATGCCCTCCATAGGGTTGGGTGGCTTCTCCTCCACCCTCCCAGTCACTGGGTTGATGCTGCAGCCCAGAGGGGTAATGGACACCATGTTAGTGACTCCAGGACAAGAGGGCTATGTGGGTGGGTAGACACACCCCTTCCTGCTCAGGCCTAGAGTGGCGTGATACCCGTTTACCTGGTGGAGGAAGGGAGCATGCAACTGCAGAAGAAACTTCCCTCCAGGAGAAGCTCCTGCCTTGCCCACTCCTGGTGCCCAAGCCCAGTCCCTGTCTCAGCATGCTCAGGACATGTCCTGAGGCAGAACACACATCCCTTGGGAACAGGTACCAGATTCTGGGTGTCTTTTCCACTCCTCATCCTGTCCCACCCACTACAGGAGTCTAGATGGGTCCAGGGCAGGAGTGCGGGTGGAGGGGGTGAGAGAATCCGCGAGTGTTTTCGGGTACACACCTGGCCTTGGCTTCCTTGTATTCGTCAGTGTCTGTGTCCTCATCCTCTGAATACTGGCCCTCAGGCCGCCCCCCTGCCATGAGGCCCCTGGCAGCCAAGAGACCCGCGGCGTTCCCGTAGCCTGTGTACTTGATGAATCGGGGCACTGGGGGCCAGGGTAGAGGTCAGTGTGCGAATAGGGCTGGGGTGAGGCAGGGCTGGCCTGGGGCTCGGGCTCCCCCTACTCACCACTCTCGGAACACAGTACAAAGAGGAATTCGGCAGCTACCCTCTTCACATCCGTGTCCAGGTGTGTCATGAGGCGAACAAGCTTGTTCCGCAGCAGCTCCCCCACCTCAGGCCGAGTCCTCACGTCCCGCAGAGGTGGCAGCACCTGGGGAAGCAGCTGGCCCTCAGCCCAGGCTTGGAGTAACTTGAGGTCTGTGACCAGGGTCCAGCCACGAACCCACCTCCCACCCCCAGCTCTGGCTCCTCTGTCAAGTACCTGGGCCTTCAGGAATTTCCTGACTGGACGGTGCATGCGGGCACACTCTGTCAGCACACTCAGCACAGGAGCCACACTCTCCTTTAGCCTGTGGGTCTGCAGAGGGGGGCCTGTCACTGGGCAGCACCCCATTAACTCGGGGTGGGGGTGGCAGCTGCATATACCCTGACTAGTCCTGGCAGCAGAGGCTTGCAAAGAGGTCCCACTGCAGGGAGTCTCCACGGGCCAGCAGCTGGTGGTGGGTGTCTCAGCTTTGAAAGGGACAGGAACAGGGTCTCCCTCAGGAAGTTACCTGAAAGCTTTGTGAGTTGCAGCAAACCACTCAGCTGCTTTAGGCCTAACTTGATCAACTATAAACCAGGGTTGTAAGCAGAACACAAAGCACTCTAATTTGTCCACACACCACTAGCATCCTGCTCTCAGAAAACGGCAGCAAAACGAAATAACAGAACCCTTACTCTTTGTGCCTCCCTCGTTATCTCCCCAGAGCCTAACACCAGCATCTGCACCAAGGACAGCTGGCCACAGGGTGCCCTAAAGCCAGCCTCTCTCCTCACTCAGTTCACATGCACACTCCACCTCAGCAATGTGGCTTCCAGAGATCTGGCAATCTTGGTCTGTGGCTCTTTTGCTGGCTTAATGTCTGTAAGCTCTGGTGGAACTAGAGCTCCAGCTGTCTGGATGTCAGGTGGGCTCACCAGGGAAAACAGGGAACCTCTGTTTAGAGGCCTTTGTTGATTCCCCTTAGGAGTAACAGCTGTGCTTATGACCAAGGGGGCTGCCCATGCACAGGGACACTAGGAGGCTGAGGGTCACAAGCAGGGACCAGGGGCTTCTCAAGATTGCTAAAGAGGGAACCACAAAGGGACCTAAAAGATAGCAAGCATCTTGCTAAAACCTGAGAAACTTATCTCCTTGTAGCAATCAGTTGAATGAGTAAGGCTGTCCACATGCAGAAGCAATGACCACAGCTGTGTGGGACAGCCAGGGCCAGAGCCACTGCAGAAGACTGCCTAGCAGGTCCCCTGCCTACCTGGTGTAAACGCTTCTCTAGGAAGGCAAGGAGGACACCAATCACATCCATGTTCACTCCCATGAACTCCAAGGAGCCTTCATGTAGCTCTAGGGCGAGGAGGACGTCCAAACACTTGATAGGCAAGTTCCCCAGGAGATTCACTGTGTGGCTGGGGACACAGGGAGAGAGGCCTTGACAGGGCTAATCCCCCAGTGCAGATACAATCCCTGGTGGGGCCACAGATGTGAGCCACAGTCTGGGGGCCTGAAGAATAGTCATAGGGATTAGAGCCAAGGGTAGGGACTGATCTCAGGGGTATGCCCAAGTGTGTAGTGGTCCCCACAGGGACAGCACCCTCTGTAGACACCCCCCCAACATTTGTGTGCCGAAGTACCACATGATTTCTGGAAACACAGGCCAATCCAGGCATAGTTCACCAAGAACAAGAGCAAGGGACGATGCTGCACTAATACCATGCTAACCTTGGCCACTGACGCAGGCCCTGGCCCCAAATCCATGGCTCTTACCCTAGTCATACACCAGAAGCACCTGAGGCTCCCTGAAAACACATGGATGTTGTCCTGGCCATACAGACTCTAAGGTAGGGCCTGGGCTCCCGGGTGGTTCTGGTCTATAGCCATAGTGGGGGACTGCCATTTAGGTATCAGAGCATGTCCTTCCTACCAGGTCAGGCCCTGCCCTCACCCATGGAATTCCTCCGTGCGGTCTCCAGCAGCAGCAACCATCACACAGTGCCGCAGAAGGGTTCCCAGGTACCGGTAAAGGGCAGCATCTTCCTGACAAAGACAGAAAGGAGTTTCTGTGAGAGCGAGCCCCACTTCTTCCAAGTGCTGCACTCCAGGACTGTGGCACTGACCACTGCACTTTCTCAGCTGCACACCTGGTCCACACCATGTCTGACATCCAGGAACTTGAAGGTTCTGTGGAAGGCAGGTCCACAAAATGTCCCAGCTGAATTAGCAACCACCCATGGGTTCAGGCCATCACTCACCTCATCCACTTCCCTCTTGATGGAGTCAAAGGTGATGTTGAATAGCACCTTGAGGATTTCCATAGCCCGCTCAGTCTCTTGGAGAGGAAGGAGATCAGGAGGGCTCTCTTCTGGAGTCACCCCCAGTGTCAGCTCCAACGTGTGGGTCAGTAGGTGCACACCATGCAGCTCCTGAAACAGCTGCTGGCGCACATCAGTGCGGAGTGCTGTTAGCAGGAAGAGGAGCCTTAAATCAAAGAACTGAACATCATGTGGGAAGCTCTTCTTGCTGTACAGCCCCACACGCTCTGCGAGCCTCACCACCAGGTGGGCCTCTGCCGCCAGTGTCTGTGCCACAGGGCTGCTGAGCACGAGGTTGCAGAGGCACTTCAGGGACTCTAGTATGACATCCATATCTGAGGGCTCTGGGATGGACCCCTCGGAGGCAGAGATGCCAGCATAGCAAGCTAGTGCATGTAGGCTCTGGCGACTGGTGAATGGGTCCAGGCAGCAGCGGTCCCGGGAAAGGATGCGGACAGTCTGTAGCCAGGTGACACGGTGTGAGAGTGGCAAACCCTGCTCCAGGACGGTAACCAACAGCTCTGCAAGTCTCTGTGGGCAGGAAGAAGAGCGACTCCACCAGGCCCTCTTCCTGGGAATCCCATCCCTGCACCGTTTCCCCTTGGGCTAGCACCTACCTTCCTGTCCTCTTGTTGGGCCTCATCAAAGGTGAAGCTCTGGGAGTGCTGCAGAGAGACCCAGTGAGGTCAGGTCCACACGCAGGTAGGGCCTGTGTTCTTGGGGGCCGGCCTGCCTGCCTCTAATTCTGAGGCAGCGAGCACCGCTCTGAACAGATAGCAGGCGTCCACACGCATGCCCTTCAACCACAGCACCCTAGACCTGACTCCCACACCGCCGCCGCGCTGCCAACGGTTCCCTGAAGCACCTAGACACTCCTGCCCACCGCGCAAACGCAACGGGGTCCCTCCCGGAACGTCCCTTGGCCGCCGCTCACCTCCCGGTTGTACGTTCGTAGAGCTTCCGTAATCACGTCTTCCTCTCCCGTCTCCAGGGCATCCGCAACCGCCCGGGGCTCCATGGTCCCCGAAACCTGCCCCGCAAAGCGCGGACCTGGGGGATGCCAGCAGCCGAGCCGGCCAGCCCCACCCTAGCCCGGAAGCTCAGCGTCGGCGCGCGACGCACGCCGGGACCGGCTGAGAGGGGCGGGGCCTCAGGCTGAGCGGCTTAAGGTGGCTTGGCCGGAGCAGGTGCGGCGGGAGGCTCCGGCGACCGCAAGGTGTGGTCTCCAACGCAGCCCGACTCGGTGACCAGCCCACCTCGTCCGCGTCGCCCCCGCGCGAGTGTCCAACAGGGAGGCGCTCAGACCCCACACAGCAGGCTAACGAGAGAAGCCCAGGCGGGGACGTGGCCGTCCCGGGGCCTCTAGCTCGCTCAGACAGGAGTCTGTCGAGCGCCTCCCGCGTGCGCGACGCTGGGGAAGCGGGTGGACGGGACGCGTCGGTCCCCGCCTTCGTGGAGCTCGCGCTCCAGAGGGGAAGATAGGGTTAAACCATCAAGACGGCTTGAGGCGCCCATAGTACTGATTATTATTTAAAAGGTGTCCGGTGGGCTGCAGAGCGCCTGAGGAAGTGCCATTTTTGAGGAGAAAGGACGTAGGAAGCAGGCCAGGAAAGATCTGGAGGAAGGCCCAGCCAAGCAGAAGGAGCAGCAGGTGCAACGGTGGGGTGGCCTTGGTAGGCCGGGAAGGTGGGCAGCGGGAGGGGAGGTCAAGGTGAAAGCCAGGCCTGACCGTGGGCGGCACCCAGACACACTGGCCGGGCTTAGTTCTCTTCTGAAAGCAGATGTTTTTTTTTAAAAAAAGTGTCCACGTCGATGGGCTGTCCCGAAGATTAACTGACAAACATGCAATTCTCCATTTGGTGGGCACAGCCCGCTCACTCTTAACGAGCCGTCACCGAGCACCTGCTTCGTGCCAGGCTCTAGCGAGCGGCGGTTCCAGGGCTCCTACGGCCCTGCATCTGTCCTCACTTCATTCCTTTCTGCAGTTCTCCAACCTTCGGCACCCATCTCCACTTAACAGACGGTTCCCTTGCTCGGTCCCGCCAGGCTCGCACCCGAGTCCCACTCTAACCTCACCCCAACCTGTTAGAACGCCAAGCCCGGGACCACCTCCGTCCCGCTCCTACCTGTGAGCGTCTGGCTGGAAGGCCCCACCTGACAGGCCACATCCGGGCACTAAAAGCATCAACCAACAAGAGGTCATGAAAGCGGACGGCCCTCCCTCTTTCATCATTTCCCTTCCCACGCGGCACCACCCATAGACCGGAAGTAGGAAGAGCTTGAGGAGAAAGGGGCGTGGCCTGCGAGAGGCGGAGCCGGAAGCTTCTTTAGGTGTAGGAGCCACGTCCTTGGCGCCGATGGTCGTGTGGGGACTAGTTGTGAGACTGAAAAGGGAACGCGATGGCGGACTGGACTCGAGGTGAGCACACTAGAGCGGGCCGGGGGCGCAAGACAGGCCCGGGGCCGAGTCGCTGCCCGCCGCCCTCGGCGGAAGGACTCTGCGCGGGGACTTGGAGGCCGAGGCCTTTCAGGCAGCGCGCGGCCGGACTGCGGCGGGTGCCGCCGCGGGGACGGAAAGCGGAGGTGCAGCAGGTTCTTTGTGTGAGGTGGGTGAGCTGGAGTCTGGAGGGGGCCTGGCTGGGCCAGTCTCTAGGGGTAGAAGCTGTGGCGGGGGAGGTCTGAGCAGGCTTCCGTGGACTTGCGGCCTTGGGCATCTCCGGGCCACTGTCTGAGTTCGTATTCTCGTCTGCAGAAGGGGACGATGATGCCTGGGCTGTTGTGTCAACTAAAAGGAGTAATGAACATGAAGTGATTGGCAGGACGCTGGCACCCCTCTATTTGGAGTCTATACACCCCAGTGATTTCTGAGGCTGTGATCCCTGTCGGTTCTTCCTGTCCATTGGACCAGCAGGAATTTGTACTCTGGGGGAAGGCCGTTCTCACCCACTTAACCTGATAGGGATTTTGCATCATCGGGTCCAACCCGTCACAGACAGGTTCCTGCACCTGCTGTGCTTTGGGTGTACAGGAGGCTCTGTGTAGGATGCAGGGTGGGCTCTCATCAGCTCACATTTTGTGAGGAGAGGGTTTCAGTCATTTCCTCTGGGATAAAGGTCCTTCCTGATGTCCTGGTCTGGTTACTTGTCATTTCCTCTGAGTGCAGTTTGGAGCTGATCCCTGCGGGGTCTTCCTGCCACCTTCCTGGATGCTCTTTCCTGTGCTCCTCCCAGAATTTATTATTTTCCTTTGAGAACAGATCTGACATCCAAAGATGATGGTATCCACGGAGGCAAGTGATATGACTTCCTAGCATTTCTGGGATTAGCTCAGTTTGCTACTCAATATCAGAAAAGACTGGTTGGACTGAGTATGTAGGGGATGCCTGTCCACCCTTGCCCTGGGTGTTTTGCAGGATGTGTGCTCTCGTGACATGTGCTACACAGCCAGTCTCACACATACTTGGTTCAACTACTGGAATTTGAGTTAGTGTTGGACTTTCTCAGCAGACTAAATTGTCTCAGTCCCCCAGATGTCTGATTAGGCCAGCATCAATTAGAGTATGGGGATCAGGGACTGCACTCATGGGTGGATGCAACTCCTCAGTCTCTCTCTTACAGCTCAGAACCCTGGTGCTGTGGAGGAGATTCTAGACCGGGAGAACAAGCGGATGGCCGAAAGCCTGGCCTCCAAGGTTACCAGACTCAAATCGGTCAGTGGTGGCCCTTTTCCCTCTACCTGGTGCCTTTGGAGAGCAGGCCTCAGAGGGTGGATAGAGGGGCCCAGAGGGGTTTCAGGCGGTCATCCATGCTCTTTGTTCCATCTGTCCCTAGCTTTGCTCACCTGAGTGAGGTTCACGATGATACCTCGACTTTTCCAACCTTGGCTGGTGGCACCTTATCTAGCAGAGTGTGGGCAGGGAGGGGTCTGGCTGGTCTCAAGGAGAGGGAGAGTGCTACATTCTGTGTCTGCCTTGACCTGATCCTTCCCTTTGTGTTCTTTGACCAGCTGGCCCTAGACATCGATAGGGATGCAGAAGACCAGAACCAGTACCTGGATGGCATGGTAAGGGTCTACAGTATGCACAAGTCACAGCCAGTTCTGTCTCCACAT
>CM053399.1:0-46023 GCA_028644305.1 Xerus rutilus | reverse complement strand
CAACCTTCGGGGCCCAGTGTGAGGGGTGTTGAGAACAAGCTGCCAGGCTATGCCACAATTCAAGCACATCTCAATAAAAAATGTGGAATAAATAGCTTTGTGAAGAAGAAAGCACATGTTCTTTATTGTTCTTATTTCCTGCGAATCCAAGGGAGTTTTTGAGTTTACCCTGGTCCCTTCCCTTCCCTGATTTCTTCTGGAAACCCCTTATCCTCCTAAGTTGCTCCTGCAGGACCACCTGAGGCAGTACAAACAGACCCACTACTTCCTGCACTGTGTCCCATCTCTGCCCAAGTTTCTGCCTTTCCAGTTGAGAAGATGATAGTGTTATCTCTTAAGGGATAAGGGGATGAGCATGAAGTACTTAGAAAATGTAGCCTGGCATGGACCCCGGTGAGTAAGGGTCAGCAACTGTGCTGTGCTTTGTGTTGGTACAGGTGATAGTATCACAAGTGCATTGGGTAGGGCCACTTGCCTGGCACTAACTTCCCCCAAAGCCCAAGTGAGATCCAGACCTTGTTTCTTGAGGCCTGGCCTCAGGCTGCTGGAAGCCTCTGCAGATCCCTCTCCTAGAGCCCAGTTGAGATGCTAGTGACCCTGTCCGTGTTCTTCTCGTGTTAGCTGTTAATGTGTAACACATATCCTGAGACTTACCCTCTTAAATTTGGTCTACGTTTTTCATTGTCATTATGGTCAGAATTTGAGGCATCATGGCATGGCTGTCTCCACTCTGCCATGCTAAGGGGTCAGCTGGTAGATATGGGGCTGGGGCTGCAACCCCTGAAGGCTCTCACCTGCTGGGAAGTTGGTGCTGGTGTGAGCTGAGGACCTGGTTGGGCTGCTTGCCCTAGATGCTGCATGTAGCTTTGTATGCATTAAGCTTCCTCTCCAGACCCATGAGGGATGGTCAGGTGATACCACTTATGCCATACCCCATTGTTCAGAGTGGTCCAGATTCAAGAGGAGGAGCACAGAACCCTTTCTTCGGAGGGAGGGCTATACTGAGGGAGAAAAGCTCATGGGAAGGTAGCACAGATGTGGGGCAGCACTCGGACTCCTGAGCCTTCCTGTCTCCGTGGGAAGACTGCTGATCAGGAAGCCAGGATGGGACCTGTGTGGGCCAACAATGACAGCCTGTGGGCGCCCCTTTCTGGATGAGCTTGATCCTTCCCCCAAGATGGACCCTTAAAGTGGAATCCGTGATTTATTAAATAATTCAGGCACAGCAGGAAACAAGATTAGCAAATGGGAAGGTAGCATAGAAAAATATCACTTGTCACAACTGTCCAAACAAGCATGCTTTGCCCCACAGGTCCAGGCCAGCCACGGCCCAGCCGATGGAGCTTTCAGTTCACTGTCGCTCCCCTGCAGATCTCTCATGGGACGCAATATACACAGGCTGATGGGGTGGCTGGGGCTATTCCACATCAACAACCAGGGGCGTCATGTAGTCAGAGTGTTTGATGCCGAAGGTGACAATGGGGGCACAAGGCTTGGTCAGGATCACCTAGGAGAGGAAAGACTGTGAGGAGGATCCCAAGCCCTGACTGGGGCTGGGCTGCTGTTCTTCCTGAACCTGGGGCCAAGATGGCCAGGTGTGAAGACCATACTGTCTAAACACAGTGCTCAGCATTCACTGGCACAGCCTCGGGAAGCAGAGCCAGCGAGCGGGGGAGAGGGGTTAGAGCACTGGGTCCATGTGCCTGAAGGGATGCCTTTGGGGCCAGTGCTGGAAGTTTATGTGGTCCTGAGGGTACATAGCCTCAGCGGCCCCTGTAGGTTACAGGCCCTTCCCCTTCCCAACCACTCTCCTTGAGTGCCACAGCTGCAGGGGTACCCGTGTCCCAGGGTCTGTGTCCCCTGACCCCCACCCAACCCTCTAGTCTGTTTGTCCTGGACCTTCTCAGGGCTGTGAGCTCCAGGTCCTGGCTTGAGGGTCTTGTCCCCTGGAGGTTCCACCCGGGCAGCCATGGTGTACTGTGGAGCCTTGAACTTGGTCACTTGCACGTCAGTCTGGCGGTATGCCGCAGGACCTGGGGTCTGGGAGATGAAGAGGGCTTAGACAGGTTTGGCCTGTCCTGGGCATTTGGCCCCAGCAGGCAGCACACAGGTTTCAGATCCAGAATCACTAGGGACAGTCCTAGCTGTCTGTCACTATTGGGAACACACCCTACTGCTCATGGGACACCACTCAGTTGCAGCCTCACTATGGTAATGTCCCAGTGTGTGCCAACCCTGGACACACCTCTTACGTGAGTGTATGTGAGGCACCTCAAGGGGGGATACTGTCCTCTTGACCTTGAGGGCAGTGGCCTTGGCCTGGTGTATGCTCTTGATGCTGCTCCACGTGCCCGCCCTGCCAGCTGTTTCCACAGCTGGAACCTCTTCCCCCCAAGTAGTTCAGGCTTGTTTTTCTCCTGTCTTCCTCTGGGAAACATTCCATAAACCCCTTCTGTGCTCAATGGTGCCACAGCCTCCCATGCTGGGGCCCTGGTCCTTCTTCACCACTAAGTGTAGCCCCAGCATGTGACAAGCCATAGAGGAAAAAGGGCATCGGGCCTCAGCAGAGCTGGGCTG
This sequence comes from Xerus rutilus, assembly GCA_028644305.1. Taxonomy (NCBI): domain Eukaryota; kingdom Metazoa; phylum Chordata; class Mammalia; order Rodentia; family Sciuridae; genus Xerus; species Xerus rutilus. Next base: position 43,446 of record CM053399.1, on the reverse strand, counting down.
GTGGGCCCTGGGTGTCGAGGGGAAGGGCCAGGCAGTTCACGGGGTCTGTGTTCTGCCCTTGGCCGGGGTGACCCTTGCCTTGTGCAGATCGTCGCTGAAGCTGCCCAGCTTGCTCCGGCCCTTGATGGAGTAGGAGGGCTGGGAGACCTTGCCCACCGTGTGTGGCCCCATCACCACAGGCAGCATGTATGCAGCAGGGCCTGTGAGGGTTGACAAGGAGCCTCAGACCAGAATGTGGCCCACTAGCTTCTTCCTGGGCCTTCTCCACCCTGAAAGAGCAGCTCTTGGGCTGCTCATCTGCCCCCCGCTGGGACCTCGACTCCAGTCAGACCGGTGATTGTGGGGGCTGCTGCAGACCTGGGGTGCTGTCCACTCGGAAGGTCTTGGTTCGGGCAGAGATGGAGTGGCTGGGTGCTGAGTCGAACACATGCTTGGTAGATTTCTCTGGAAAGTAGTCACCTGGGGGGCAATGGAGGGAGGTACATGAACAGAAAGGATACGGGTACCCCTGCAGCTGTGGCACTCAAGGAGGGTACCCTAACATTCTAGGCATAAGGTCTTTGGGCTCCAATGTGGGTGATGAATGAGGTTGGTCAGGGGTGTCCAGGATGGAAATACTGATTTGGGGACTGTTTTTGAGCAGGGAGAGTAGTGTCTAAGGTGGACCTGGCCCCAGGACTCCAGGTCAGAGCAAAACTGGAGGTTTTTGTTTCTCCAGGCCAGATGGCGCCTGCCCCACAGCAGAAAGGGTACAGGAAGGGTGAAGCCCATTGAGCTAGTGTGCACCTTGTCCTCAGCACTAGCTGCCAACATTGGCCACCTAGCAGGGAAGGGCAGGGCTAAGGCAAAGACAGCATCTCTGACCAGGTTAGGAGTCTAAGGTGGGGTCACTCACCCGGGCCGGGTGTCAGCATGGTTTTGGTGTGGTAGCGCCCCAGGATGGAGTAGGCAGGACTGAGGTCCTTGCCAGTCCTCAGTATCTTAGGGTTCACACCGTAGCGGGGCCCTGGGGAACAGTTCTCTGCCAGGAGCATGGGAGCCCCACGGAAGCTGTAGGCCGGTGCACGCTGCTTTGTGGGTGTGTGCTTCGTGAAGCCTGTGGGCACAGTGGCTCTGAGCAGCCTGGAGCCACAAACCCCTTCTCCCCACTGGGAGTCGGGGACTAAGCCCTGGGCCACTGAAGTCACCCAGACCCACCCCAGGCCTTCCTAGGCCTGGCTTCTGGTTCCTCCCCCTCCCTGCCCCTGCCACCCTGCAAGCTCTCAGGTTCTTACCCGTGGTGGGTGGAATCAGGTACTTGGGTCCAGGGCTGCTGTAGAGGGCCATGATGGGCCCCCTGGGGCGATGGGGCCTCCAGGTGCCTACCCATACCTCCTCTGCCATGGCTGGCTCTGTCCATGGATAAGAAGGTGTCCAGGTGCTGGGGAGGCCCTGGCCCATCTCATCCTAGCCCCCCATGTCCTTACCCCTGGTCTTGCTGTCACTGATGGGACAGAACTACAGGCTGCAGCCTCTGTGGGGTCTTGAACAGTTATGGGCAGTGGGAGCTTTCTGCTTGGTGTAGTGTAGTGAGCTCACCCCTTCAAGGTGAGGGATTTTGGATTCTGGTGCAGGCCCAGAGGAGCTATCTATTCTGTCCTGTGACAGACTCTAAGGGGGCCTGGACAAGTTCCTCTTACTCAGAGGAGCCTGGATGGGGACCAGCAGTGAGCTGTGGACACGGATGGGTAGCTTCCTGGCTGACGCTGTGCATTGGGCAGGGAGGGGCCCGCTTACAAGACCTCACCTCTTCTCTGCAGGAGCAGGCTCAGAGCAACCTGTGACCCAGCCTCCTCACAGGCAGTCCTGTCCCCCTGGCCTCAGTGCCAGGCAGTTCCCAAAAAAGGAGCATGGAGAGAAAGACTTCTCTCTCTCCCACGGGGCTTCAAGAATTGGGGAGGGGTCCAAGCTCCTGAGCTCTGGAATGTGGCTCTGTGGGATGGGGTGTTCTAGATCACAATGTATGTGATGGAGACAATGGCCTTTGCTCAGGCCCCTTGCTAGGCCCCTACCCTCCTCAGGAATCCCACCCTCCCCAGGCCCCACCCTTCTCAGGGGCCTTCAACCTTTAAAAGGCTCCATCCCCACCTTGGATGTGCCAACCAGGCCCTACCCTCACCTGGAACCCCATGGTCCCACTCTTGCCAGGCCCCACTTTTCCCTCCCTAGGGATCCCAGCACCCTCACAAAACCCCACCTTTGCTAGGCTCTACCCTTGCTAAGGACTGCACTTTGGCCAGGCTTGACCTCTGGTGTCTAGGACAGGTGCACAGGGGAGGAACAGAGCAAGTGAGGTCACATGGCTCAGAGCCTGGGTGGCAGCTTGATGATCCCACTCAGCACTGCTCCTACTAGAATCTACTGAGTTGTAGAAATAGGTGCAGGAAGGTTCTGGCTGTCGGGGGTCCTGGGTCCAGGCTTAGGGTCTGTGTTGACCGTGGTGGGCAAGCGCTAGCGTGCTGCTGTTCTGCAGGCTGACCTCCAGGCCCTGCTGGCCTATAGCTCTTGTTGCATTCCACTAGTGTTTATGTGGCTGCTGTCCTGGGTCTCAAGCCCAGAGTAGCCCTGGGTGCTTCTTCTGCTCCTGCCCTGGCCTTCCACTGCAGAGCTTCTCCCTCCTGAAGACCACTCATGTCCATATGGCTGCCTGCCTGTGTGCTGTGCTCTGTTCCCTGCCTAGGTGATGTCTGCCTGGGTCCGTTCTCTGCCCTGTGCGCTTGCTTTTGTGCATCCCTCTGGGAGGGGTTCCTTTCATGTGTGTGCTCCTGTGGGTGACCCCATGTGTCTGTGTCTATGTGTGGTCGGATCCCCAAGTGTACTCTTTTATTTTGTTACTGGGGATTGATCCCAGGGGCACTTTACCACTGAACTACAACCCCAGCCCTTTTTATTTTTTATTTTGTTTTGAGTTAGGATCTTGCTAAGTTGCTTAGGGCCTTGAACCTGTGATTCTCCTACCTCAGCTTCCCAAGTCTCAGGGATCACAGGCATGCACCACAGTGCCTGGCCCAAGTATACTGTTGATGTGCCCTTTTGTGTGTCCCTGTGTGGGGGGAGAGACAAGGAGTCAGTGCCTGGACTGCAGGAGGCTTTATTGATTTAGTGGTTCGAGGATAAATTTATTCATGGTAAAGAAGCAGTGAGGCAGCGTGCCCGTGGCTGCTTGTGTGGCTGGTTCTGTGGCTGTCAGGAGCCCTGTCTGAGGTCCACTTAGGCGTCATCCTGGCTGCCCAGCACTTGCACCTGGAAGGCAAATGATTATGGACCAGGAGAGCCAGTGACCAGTGACCAGTGACTGCAGAGCCAGAGCTTTCTGCAGCAGACAGACCCATCTCTGGGGGAGAGGGGCTCTGGCACATTGCCGCCCACACCTCCCTGCAGCTGGAAGGTGTTCTGTGCATGCAGGTTGTGAGTGTCCATTGTGTGTGTGCACTGGTGTGCCTGTGCATGCATGTGTATGAGCCAGTGTGGGGCTTATCCCACAGACTGTGGGGGAGCAGGTCTAAGGGGCCTAGGGGTTTCTCTGTGGGCTGGGAGGTATGGGACGTCCACCTCAGTTGGCTGAGGCAGGTTGGGGTATCTGTGGGAGATGGGCTGCAGGGTACTGTGTTGGTTGGGCTGGCAATCACAGGCCATGTGTTGGGTGAGTTTTGGAGGAATTGCAGGTGCTTAGAGAATGGGATATCCCCGGCCCCAGTACCAGTAGCTTGACCAGCTCTGCCTTGTGCATGGGCTGCAGGTTGTCGATGCAGGACTTGAGCTCTGTCAGTGCTTCTTTGGCATCCTCGTTGACATTGTACTTGGCCAGGGGCCCTTCGTAGAGCTCCTCGGGGGTTCCCACCAGCAGGGTTTGCAGGAAGTCCATGAAAAACTCATTGTTATCTTCCCCGGTGGTCAGTCCTGTGTTGCACAGGGAGATGATTCCAGGACAGGGCCTACAAGTTCTGCGTCTTCTGCCCCTCCCTAGATCTTCCTCCATTATGCCCCCAGCCCCACCTGCCACAGACGCCTTCCCCCTCCCCGCTGATCTCAGCTTCTCAGATTTCTACTCCCGGGAAGGAAAATCAAGACCCAACACAGGGGTCATTTCCTCGCCTGATGTGCAGCTGGTCTGAACTGGTGCTCCAAGGGTCAGGGTCAGGTTAGATTGGGCTGAAGTGAGTGACATTGGGCATGATGGTGACACTGGAGCTGGGGTGGTCTATGGTTGGGGTGGGATTGAGTGGAGACTGGGATCAGCCGGGTCCAGGCGTTTCGGTGGGTGGTCTGTGCTGGAGGTAGGCACTATCCATGGTGAGGGACCTGATGTTGGGATTTTAGCTTTCCAGTCCCCCCCTCCCCCAATGTGCTGGAAGTGTGGCCACACTCACCGCAGATGAAGGACAAGGTGAGGACCACCAGCAGGAGGGTGCCGCTCCTCTTCATGGCAATAGTCTCTGGAGCTGCCTTAGTAGATCCCAGGCTTTTATGCCTTAGCAGGTGGCACCTTGCCCAGGGGCAGGCCAGACCTGTCCATCAAGACTTGGCAGGTGACTGGGCCAGGCATGTCCTCATCCTCTACCAGGTGTTAAGCAGCACCAGGTTGGGGTGGCTGGTGAAGGGCTGTTGGCAAACAGTTGTGGTGAGAGGGTGAGCCTAGGTGAGGCTTTGTGTGTGGGTCAGTGAGGAGGGGCAGTGGAGCCAGATGCCCAGGTGGCTCTGAGGCTGCTGGTAATGGGGCCCAGAACTTTCTGTGGGAATGGTAATTCCCTTCACCCCTCCACTCAATGAGCTGTGTGGCCCCTTCTGTACTTGGGGAGGGGCAGGGGCCAGGACCTCCCCACTTTTCAGATGGAGCGGCAGGCAGGAAAAAGTCCTGGCATGTGTAGACACAGGAGTGAGGGGCTTCCTGCAGTGAGGGACCTGGCCACAGAGTCCACGGAAAGGAAGATGGCCTGAGAGGCAACAAGGAGCCACCACTAGGGGCTGGTCAGAGCAGGAAATGAGGAAGAGCTGTAGTCTGGTGACATCTCTTCCCTCTGTGGCCAGGCCAACCAGGGGAAATAATCCTAGCACTTGCCACCATGAAAAGGGGCTGGGCTACCTGGGCCTTGAGCTGAACTATCCCAGGGCAGTCATTCTCCAGATGGGAGTCCAAACACTACCATTGCAGCCTGGCTCCTCTCCTCCTGTCCCCTGCTGCCACCTGGTGGCTCATGGTCCCTCTGGAACCCCGTTCATTCCCCTGCAGAAGCGCTGGTTCCAGAGTCTGCCCAGCCTCTGCAGACCCCTCTTTCAGGACCTAATTCCACCCCACCCCACCCCACTGTATTGTCAGAGCAAAGCCCTTTGTGCCCACGTCTTTGCTTGGGCCTGTCACTATGGCATCCCTTGCCACCTTGCCATAAGGCATCCCTTGTCACCCTGTCAAAGTGAATGAGAACCTTGACATCAAGAGGGTGCTACAGGGATACTGGGCAAAATTCTGAGGTCTTTGTCTGGCTAGGAGATACTCAGGGCCAAGGAGAGGCAGTAGCGTCCTGTGGCCACTGCAGAGCTCTCAGCTCCACGTAGACGTGGCTGCTTCCCTGCAGCCTGTGGGAAGGTGGCACGAGGAAGCTGAGCTGTGCTGAGTGTTCACCAGGACAAGGCGGCCTCACTGAGGGAAGTGAGTTATGACATGTGAAGTTTCCCAGAACCGTGTTATTCAGAGTAAGCTTCATGAATCTGGAAGGGAAGAGTTATTGAGCATCACAGGGTTTGTTGAGCTGGACTTTTCCCAGGGGTGTAGAATGGGATTGGCCTCAAGGGAGTGGATGTCTTTCTGCCTGATTCTGAACTTCTGCTCTCATGTGTGCAGAAACAAGATCACCAAGATGTAGCATGATTGTTAAGACTTTCATGTTGTGCAGGATGGGGTCAGACCCCTCTCCATCAAAAAGTAATTTGCCTCCAGAACTTTTAATTCACAGGAGATAAACCAGATTTAAACAGCCCACATTCAGAGAGAAAGAGAGAGAGAATGGGGCATTCCTAAACCAAATGAACCCATTCAGAACCCCAAGACAGCTTATTCTTGTGCGAGTTTGGGGGCTGTGATTATCACACACTTTCCTACTCCTGTACAAAATTAGTGGTTAGCAGCAGGCAAGAGTTATTCAGTCTCCCGGCCTGAGAAAGCTCCAGCTACAGGAGTCTGTGGTTCTTTTCTTTTATGGTACTGGGGATTGAACTCAGGGGCACTCCACCACTGAGCCACATCCCCAGCCCTATTTTATATTTTATTTAGAGACAAGGTCTCACTGAGTTGCTTAGCACCTCACCAGGTGCTTTTTGGTGAGGCTGGTTTTGAACTCAATGATCCTCCTGCCTCAGCCTCCTGAGCTGCTGGGATTACAGGTGTGCGCCACTGCACCCAGCTCTAGGAGTCTGTGGTTTTCTAATCAAGCCTGTTGTCTGAGGATGTATGGCCACACAGGCCATGGTTAGCACCCACTGGATCTGCTGACAGTAAGTCGTGGGAGTCCCAGTGCAGGCATCAATCAGCCATGCCTGCCACTGGCAAAGGAAGGTCAGCAGTGGCCCATGTAGTGAATATGTCACCCATAGCCGGGTGCACACCTGTAATTCCAGTGACTTGGGAGGTGGAAGCAGGAGGATCACAAGTTTAAGGCTAGCCTCAGCAACTTAATGAGACTCTCAGCAACCTACCAAGACTCACTGAAAAAATAAAAGGGACTAGGGATGTAGCTTACTGGGAGGCACTCCTGGGTTCAATCCTTATTCCAAAAAAAGAAAAAGAAAAAGAAAAAAAGGGTGAATATGTCACCCATGAGCATCATAGAAAAATCACCTAAGCTCATCCTGTTTTTGGAGCTTGTTTGCACAGTCTTTGTTCTCCATGATGGGAGTTCTTGACTGGTTTATACGTTTATCTATTCTCATATCTATTCTCATAGCCACAGAGTACTTGTTCTTCCTCTGCTAAGATGCTGTGTGTGCTGCAGCCTTTCAGAAACCGAGGCCAAGTATGACAAGAAGATGAAGACAGGCTTGACCTGCTGCGGAAGACTGAGATCCACAGGTGGAAGACAGAACACCCAGACCAGCACATGGTGCAGCATTACAAGGAACTCTTCGCTGACATCGGGAATGACTACAGCGACATCATGCCCAGCAACCTGGCCCTCATCAACTCCCTCAAGGTGCTGACCTGGTGGTGTGGGTCAGGAGACACACTGCCTGTCCTCAGTGTGGGGCTGCAGCCCCCAGCTCTCACCATCCCCCGGACCCAACACCTCTTTCCATAATTCTTCATAATGCCCCTCTGCTACTCTCGACCAAAATCCACAAGTAATATAATCTGTCTGAATCCATAATTGAAAACAATCAGGATACTTCCCAAACTGCAGTGAAGGGAAGTAATAACATAGAGAGTGTTCTGACATGCAAACACCCAGGCAGAGCTGCAGTGGGCACTACGCCACTGCCACAGTGTGGCCACTGTGGGCAGTTGTCATCCTCCCTTAGATGCTGGCACTGGCAGGGTTTCCATGGTGGAGAGCAGCCCTGGTGGAATCCTGAGCAAAGTGCTACCTCTCAGTTTGCACGGAAGCTGCATTCCTATAAAGTCCAGAATAAGTTAAGACTGTGGACTTGATGTTTATATATAAAATGAGCCTAAGTGCTCAGCTTGGGTGAGGCTAGCAAGACCTGATTGTGGTCAGAATACCCAGCCTGTGCCACACAGGTCTAGCCCTGTTGCACTCTGAACCTGTACCCACAGGAGCAGCTGAGGACGTAAGGAAGAAGGAAGAGCACGGACTTGGGAGGTGGCAGCGGTGTCTGTGCAGAACAGACACCTGGCAAGATTCTCTGCAGAAGGTGCAGGAGGTGAACAAGATGCAGAGGAAGTCTGGAAACTGCAAAAGGGACAGCAGGTTCTATTGTGAGTTCCTGTTGGGTTCCTCTCTACACCCAAGAGAGTCTTGGCCCTTAGGGCAGGTAGGGAGGTGTGGGGAGGCTGGAGTCTCCTTCTGACTATTCTGAGGCTGTAGAGTGTGTGAGTGCTAAGGGAGAAGCCCTGGTCTTCCGTGTATTCCATCTACTGGCCTGAGTGGAGCCCAGCTGCTAGAGTCTTCAAGCCAGTTCTTCCTGGCCAAGGAGTCTGTGATGTGTGAGTGCCTGTGAATCCTGAGTGCGTTCTCTCTTCTACTCACTGTGCTCTCTCCAGTGCACAACAGCACGTTTGAAGGTTACCAGAGAGCTGTGAGGCCTACAGTGGGTACATGAGGTGCTGGAGCAGTGGTTCATCAAGGTGAGTGAGGTGTGAGGCCCTGGCTATCCTCTGGGTTTGGAATCTGAGGTCCTCCTGTTCCTCAGTCCATGCAGCTTTTATGAGGAGAAACCTGTGGTGCATTGTTTAGGAGGCCAGGGCTTCATGGGGAGCAGGCTCTTAGATGGGGGGTGGAACCTATAGGCCTGTCTCTGTCACTTGGTGACAGACCCAGACACAGACCTGAGGGATAGCTGCGGCATTCGAAGGCCCCTGGATGTGTGGTTTAGGGCTAGGCAGTCAGTGAGGGAGAACAGGCAGGGCTGTGGGTGCAGGGAGATGTCTGGCCTTCGTGAGTGTTGAAGAAATGAGATCTGAATAGAGGTCTGTTTTAGTCAGCTTTTCCACTGCTATGACTAAAGTTTATGCACAACTGTAAAGGAGGAAAAGTTTATTTGGAGGCCTGCGGTTTCAGAGTCTTAGTCCACAGAAGGCTCCATTCCTTGAGGTTTGAGGTGAGGCTGAATGTCATGGCAGGAGAGGGTGGTGGAGGGAAGCAGCTCACATTATGGTGATCAGGAAAAGAGAGACTCCACTCTCCAGATACAAAATATATATACCCCATAGCCATGCGCCCAGTGAACCACTTTCTCTAGCCACACCCCACCCACTTCCAGCTACCACTCAGTTAATCCCATCAGGGATTAATTCACTGATTAGGTTAGGGCTATAACCCCATCATTTCTTCTCTAAACCTTCTTGCATTGTCTCACACTTGAGCTTTTGGGGGACACCTCACATCCAAGTCATGACAAGCTTGAAACATTCACTCATTCATGTGGCACTGCTCTGCTGGGACTGTCCTGGGCATGGGCGGGGACAGCAGTAAATAAAGTAGATGAGCCGGGCGTGGTGGCCCACACCTACAATCCCAGAACTTTGGGAGGCTAAAGCAGGAGAATCGTGAGTTCAAAGCCAGCCTCAGGAACGCGAAGTGCTAAGCAACTCAGTGAGACCCTGTCTCTAAATAAAACACAAAATAGGGCTGGGGATGTGGCTGTGGTCGAGTGCCCCTGAGTTCAATCCCCAGTACCCCCTCCAAAAAGTTTTTTGAATGAAAAACTGTGCTCCATTTGTGTACAATGAATCAAAATGCATTCTGCTGTCATGTAAGCCTAATTAGAATAAATAAAAAATAAAAATTAAAAAAAAAGAAATAGGAATTTTAAAGACAAACAAGCAAACAAAAAAAATAAAGTAGATGGGCCTCAGTGCCCATGAGCCAGCTGAGAGGCAGAAGGCAGTGAGTCAGCTGAAGGATCAGGAGGCTGGGGCCTCCAACAGAATCTCCCGGCTCCTTTGTCATCTGCCAGTTAGGCTTCTGGCACTGGGCAGGTCCCTCTGCCCCCTCCACCTGGCTGGGGGAATCACAGAAGGAATGGCTGATACAGAACAAGGGGTGTTTGACTGACACCGAAATCTGGCCAGCTGGGTGACGGGTGACTTCTAGGCTCATGGCTGGCCCCCAGCAGCCCAAGTGTGGCTGCCCTGGGGCCCTTGAAGATAGATACAACATCACTGTTAGGTCTGGTCAGGGTCCAAAATGTCTAATTAGGGGAACCGGTCAGCAGCTGCGAAGCAGCAACAAGCCTGATGCCACCAGTGGACACACCTCCTGTCAATCAGCGGGCTTTCCTGACCTATCCAGGAAGGACTCTGGCCTTCTCTTCCTGTCCCCAAGCCCTCCCGTTCCTGACTGGATTTTCTCGAAATTCTCTGAGCATGGAAGATCCAGCGCCATTTCTCCCAGACACGCTCTGATGGACGGGGAATTTGGTCCGAGGGCGTGTATTCCAATAAAGTCTTGCCAAGTGGCTTAAATTCATCTTCTCCCTGGTCATCTAATCTTTACAATCACCTCCCAGATATGGCTGCTGCTCCTGAGATAGAGGTAGGTGGCCCTGAAGCCTGTGGCAGGCCCAGCAAGAGGAGGCCAGCTCATCCAGGGGATGATCCTTCCAGTGCAAGGGCGCCTGTCTCTGCTGGTGGTACCTGGCTGGCTGCAGAGGCAGATGTGGGGCTGGGGCTTGAGGCTTCCTTACTGTCTATTATACTTCATCCTGAGAAGTACCACAGGCAGCTTTTCTAAGTGGCTTTTCACAGTTTGACTGAACATTAATACCTTCTGTCCACCACAGAAACTTCAGGCCCAAAGAGTTAGTTTTGTGTCCAGGCACCTAATCTCTGTTTAGGACACTCCACCTGGTTTGCTTCACCACCCTTCCTGACCTGAGGCTGAAGCTCTGGGCATTGTAAGGGCCCCCTGAGCTGCTTGGGAAGCACCCAGGTGTTGGAGTTGCCGGCCTGAGTGTAAAAGGCCTGTCACTGAAGCCCCATGTATAGGGCTGTTTGAGAATCATGAAGGGATCCTGGCATGGAGGACCAGATCAGAGAGAGCCCACTACGCACAGATGGGGAAGAAACGCCAGAGAGTGCTGCTAGGGTTGGTACAGAATGAGAGGAGCAGAAGGTTCATGAGCTCCCAAGAGACCAACTGTACAGGACACATCCCTGATTGAGGAGGGGCTAGGAGAGTCCAACGTGCCCTGTGCCCACTACTGGCCAAGGAGAACGGGTATTCACTCACTGGGAAGTAGTGGGTGCTGGCCCAGTGGGCTATGGTACCTGTGGGCCTGGGTCACCTGGGATAGGCCTGATCTTGGGCCTGGGGTGGTGCAGCCACACAGGAGGGCCTCGTTAGGGCTGGCAGCAGCATGGCTCTGGGATGGAGGCTCATCTGTATCCACTTGCTGGGCTTCTCAGGACCCCTGAGGGAGCCTCAGACCACCTCCACCTCCGTCACCTCAGCCAAAAGACCAGTCTTAAACTCATCTCAGCCTGTTTCCTCAGGATGTTCTAGAATTGACTTGCAGTACCATCAAGGACCTACAGTATGAGCAGGACTGGCTCTGCAAGGTATGGACCCTGCCTCCCTGTCCACTCCCTCAGGGCCACACCCTGGCACCCAGCTTCAGCCTGTAGACTGGTGAACTGACGGCCGTCTCTGAGGACCCACCAGTTTCATACACCTATCCCATCAGATGGGGCAGGTAGACCATCCCCACATGAGGAGGCAGACATGGCATGAGGGCATCTGCACCTGCCCAGGATTGTTTGGCCTGGCATGCCGTCTGGGCACATTGCTGGCCACTGCCTGGCATCTCTTATAGGCTTCCTGGGGTGGGCTTCATTGCTGTTTCCGTCTGTCCCTCACTCTCATCCCATGGTGCTGACCTGGCCTCTTGGGCAGTTGGAAGGGCCTTCTCTGCTCTCCCAGATTAATGGCCACTTCCCCCAGCACAGGATATCAGGGGCCTAATCTTTTCTGACTTCTTTGTGAACTTGATGAAAGGAGCGCATTCCATGCTGAATGTCACATCAGCAGACGGACTCCTGACACTGATGCCTGCACCCTGGGCCATAGTGGGGATAGCTGCCCTTTTGAGCATTTGCTGAGACAGGCCAGGTCTGAAGTGTTTCACACACATCAATTCATTGAGCTTTTGCAATACCTAGTGAAATATGAACCCTTTTAAAAATGTGCATTTTTTAGAGCAGGAAGCAGAGACCCCTGGCATGGTTTCTGGGAAGGCACTTGTCCGTGTTGGCCCCACCAGCACTATCTCCCAGTCTTTGTCTTTTGGGACAGATCCAGGGTGACCAGTACCCTTCCTCAGGCAGGCTTTGCCCCTGGTGAAGATGCAGAGTTCCTGGGAGTCACAGGGTGCTGTGCCCACTGGGAGCAGCTCTGCCGATGGGCTACTAATGATACTGACTTTGTGAGTTGACCAAAGTTGAGGCCCAAAGGTTCATGGTCTGGAGGGTGGGGGACTATTCCTTCCCTGTTCAGCCCTTCACAGAAGCTGGGGAACAAGGGGCCCAGTCCTATCTGAGTGAGCACAGTACTGCTCTGGCCAGCAATCCCTGGTGGGTTATCCAACACTGTTCCATCCCCCATCTAATGCATGCATTTCCCTTCGTAAGTGCTGTGGGATGCACTTCAGGTCCAGCTGGTATGAAGAAAGTGGGATTTTTAGAGGTGATGAGGCAAAACTGCAGGCCTTCAGAGAGCTCAATGAAGGATCAGCCCGTTCCCTGTGGACCTTGTATCCAGTTGGAAACAGGCCACCATGTAGAAATGCAGCTATCGACCCAGAAAGCCATGCGCAGTATAATGTATTAAAAACACAATTAGAGGGGCTGGGGTGGTAGCTCAGTGGTAGAGTGCTTGCCTAGCATGCATGAGGCACTGGGTTCGATTCTCAGCACCATATATAAATAAATGAATAAAATAAAAGTATTGTGTTCATATACAACTAAATAAATATAAAAAAAACAATTAGAAAACAGCATGCGTGGTATTGTCTATTTTACATTTTGTAAAAAAAGCTTATGTATAAACACTTAAGCATAGAGAAAATCTAGAAAAATATTTCAGATACAAAGTGACTGTCTGTAGACCATGGGAGACTTTTCCGCCTTTGCTTCTGTGTTGATTTTGTAAATAGGCAGTGTAGCAATGTCCCTATACACTGCCCCACTAACTGCTCAGCCATGTCTGCATCAGGCTGTGGAGTGTCTGAGACCATGGGGTTCAGACCCAGGAGGGCTGGAAAGGGTGGCTATGCATCTTATCTCGGCAGCCCATCCTCTCCCCAGCTACACAGACCTGGAGGCCGCTGCCCTGGGCTCCTGAGCCAGGCACCTACAAGCTGTCCTTCAACACCGTGGGCTAGTAGAAGCAGAGAGGAGAGGAAAGCTTCTACTCATATGTAGAGGTGAGTGCTGTGGCAGGTGGAGAGGGTGGAGGCCCTGACTCACCTGTAGGCCGGGTCCTCGGCCAGGCCTCGTTGGCAGACTGGTCCCACCTCTCAGGGAAGTGGCAGGCATGTGAGCTTGCTTGCTTTGAGCTCCCACAAGAAAGGGATCCTATGACTTGAGGCATCATGAGATTTCATGGCTGCCTTGGGTCAGGGCTTGGGGGAGGCAGGCTGGGGTGACTCATCCCTTTTTTGTAGACTGGTTTTCATCTGCCCGAACTTCAGCTCACCGGGCCTTTCCTTACTGCCTCACCGTTCACCTGGAGCCAGTCAAAGCACTTAGCCTTCATAACAAGCATACCAGGGGAGGATTCACCCCCTCCTCAGCCCTCAGAAAGGTTGCAGTCCACCACTGGGCTCCAGCTGACCCTGCCCCATTGTCCGGGCTGCTTTCCCAGGGAGCACTGGGTCCAGGTGGCTCCTGTGCTGACCCTCACTGTCTCCTGGTGCCTTCTCTGCCTCTCTCAGGTTGTTTTCACCATCGCAAAGGAGACCCAGAAGTTCCACATGCCTCTGCTGCTGAGCCCGTGGTCCTACACTGCCTACCAAGGGACAAGCCTGGTTAGGCCGGTAATATGGGTCCTGCCCACAGGATGTATGGGGAATAAAAAGCAGAAATTAAGTGCTCAGCATGCTGCCTGAACTATGTAGACAGCAAAGTCTTTAGATGCCACTGTAGGCCTTGACTCGCTGGCCCCCTCAGGCCAGGCCGGTGGCAAGGAGGAGCACACTGCTCCGGTCCCGCAGTCCTCAATATGCTCTGGTCCAGCACATTCCATGGCACTGTCCTGGGACACAGCTACTTTCACTGTCCCGTGTTTTCACGTGAGGAAACTGAGGCTCAGTTATCAGGGAGGGGCCGGGCTGGAACCTGTGGGCCTCCAGGTCTGAGGGGATGGTGGGTGCCGGTGTCAGCAGTCAGCTCTGCCCTCCAGCCCTCAGTGTCTGCACTCCTTGGCTTCAGTGATCTGTCCCAGAGTGTCTGCCCTCAGTGTCTGCACTCCTTGGCTTCAGTGATCTGTCCCAGAGTGGGAATCAGCAAGGGCTGGTGCTGGGGGAACAGATGCTCTGGAGTCTGTTCTGGCTCCAGGGCGTGCCTCCTACCTTTTCCTCAGCTCTGTTCACTGCTGGCTGAGGTTCTCGAGCTGGGAAGAATGGAGGCAGAGGCTGTGGGCTAAGAGCCCGGAGGCAGTGTCTAGCACATGTGTGGTCAGTGGGCTTCCTCAGGTTCCAGGCCACTGCTCTGGATCACAAGATGGGCAGGGTGAGCTTTTGAGGTCCTGTGCACTCAGGCCCAACTCTGCATCCACATCTCTGTGAGGAGAGTAAACAGCCCAACTGCATTGGACAGGCTGAATGCGAGGGTCCTTGGAATTGCTGAATTGCAGGGTAGGGTGCCAGGTTGCAAACCAGGCTGGCTTGTGTCCCCCACATTGTTGACCCCCTCTCCCCTCCCTGGCCGCTCAGTTTCAGTCTGTCAGTGACCTTGTTCTCCCAGAACCAAGCTCTCCATTTGTGTCCCTGGTTCATGGGAGGCCCTTTCAGAGTTTAGACCCCTGGGCAGATGAGGGAACAGGAACCCTGAGGTTACAGGGCAGCTCCCCTTACCTCAGGGGAGTTTCGGTATACTGCTGGAGGGCAGCACCCAGTCTGGGTGTAGTGGGTGTACTGCTGGAGTGGAGCAGTAGCTTTGGATCCCTGTACTATGTGATGCCTGCAGGCCACTAAGGCCATGAGAGCGGAGGTCACCCCACCTGGCCACAATAGGCCCCTCAAGTCAGCCTGGTACTCTGTCCCACCAGTGTCTCCCTGTACAATCCACCCCAGCGTCCACTAGGAGCAGCTGGGCAGTGGCTCAGGGCAGAATTTCTGGGGCTGTGGAGCATCTAGCGGGTGGGTACCTGCAGGGCTGGGGCTGCAGGGACAGAAGGGGGTGGGGCCTGTGGGCAGGGTGGTATGTGCCCACAGGTGGGGGTGGGGTGGAGAGAGAACAGGGAGGGGTGTCAGGCACTGGCACATGTGCCCCCAGGATGTCAAAAGACAAGCAAAATTTTGATGGAATCCCCTCAGCAAGACAGGTAAGATTTCTGACAGGCCACATGGTTTCCTCATCTGTAAAATGGGAGGAGTAGGGACTAGATGATTGAGAGGGTGCCAGTGGACCAGAGGAGTCTCCGTGCCTCACCTTAGTGAAGGTGAAATATTACTTTATAGCTTTAGTCTTTGTAAGAGTGTTACTTGATTACTGGCCTCTGTAAGAGTGGTGTTTAAATACTTGTTTAAATTGTAACATTTCAAAGCTAGTTTTTTTTTTTTAAATAGCTCTTAAGGGTGTAAGCTTATAGTTATCTTGAGGAACTGCTGCCTGCGATGAAGGCCACTTAGTGATGTCACTCGCAGGTGTTTATTGCCTTTGCATCTGTGAACTGCTTATTGAAAGAATGAGCATGGTCTTTGGTCATGTAGGCCAAGAATTCAAACTCACCAATGTTGTAATGGTTAAGAAATGATGTCAAATCTCTTATAAAAGGCCCATGTGACCTCGGCTTAGAGCATGGCATTTCGCCCCCAGTTCTCCAGCCCTCCAGTGGTACTTAGTCTCTTGCTGAGCATGATTTCTACAACATTACCACCCCTGCTCTTGCTCATTCTGGTGCAAAGGTCAGCTGTGTGTACGGCTGTGAGTCCACAGTTCATAGTGTCACAATTATATAGGGGACAAACTGTGGCATAGCATGCATTGTATAAACAGGACATTCTGTATTTAAAATCTGGATGTTCTATATTAAAACCACCATGCTGGCTGCTGGTTGTCTTGCTCTGTCAATTGGCAACTTTTTTTTCTCCTTGCCAAGTTGTGATTCTAATTATGCAACTGTGAGCATGGTTGTTTGTAGGTGAGGAATCCGGCCCCTTCAGGGCAAGGCCAGGAGCCATCTCCACAAAGGCTGGGGGTGTTGGATGGAAATCCCCTGGAGGTGGTGAAAAAGCATCTATTCCAGGTTTATGTATGCACACTTGGCCCACCTTCAGCTCACGTCTGTTGTGGCAAACGCCAGTGGGTGCCGGAGACCAGAAGCAACCCTCCTGGCCCCACTGGGGACCAATTAAATAAGCGAGCCTCTGGGCCCCAGCATGTTCTGCAGCCTTATAGAGGAAGGGGGCCAGTCTGTAAGGGGAGGCGCCATCTCCTGGAAACAGGTAGCGACTCATCTCCAGTGTTTGCAAAGGTCTGCTCACCTGCCTGGACATTATCCCCACTGTCCAGAGGAAGAATGGGCAGAGAGAGGCCAGTGTCGGAATAAGGCCTCACACTGGCATTTGACAATGGGGGACACCTCCCAAGACCAGTGTTTGTGGCCAGGAGACTTGTTTTCCCTCCTTAGTCTTTTGTGCTCTTGGGATTTTAAAAGCATGGGCTTGTTTCACTTTTTCAAAAGTCTCAAATGTTATATTTAAAAACAAGCAAAGCTTTTTTTCTGGAGTGCAGGGTAATAGGTGTGGGACTCAAAAATAATATAGTCTGAGGAAAAGAAAAATGGCCAAGCATTATCTTCACCTCCCCCAACAATGTTTTCCTGATGTTAATTATGCTGGCAGCTCTCACCTCCCCCAACAGATGCCTTTCTGATGCTAATTGCAGAAAGGGAGGAGCAGAAAAGAAGGAGTGCATCACCACACTGAGATGATAATCCTCAGCCAGGACACAGGACCCTTGGCCCAAGGGCTCAAATTCCTGACTATCTCATTGGTTGATCAAAACAAGCCCCAAATTCCTAAGGGCCCAGGAGAACTGGGAGAACCGGCAAGTTTTTTCACTAGACCACCTCCCCAAAATAGCCTATCCACTGACCTTTCCCTCCACGCTCCTTGGCTATACATTCCCACCTGCCCCAATCCCTTCCTTTGTTCAGCAGCTCATTTTCCACCGGGAAAGTGGGCCCATCCCTGTAGATGCATCCCTGCTCCTGAATAAAGCCTGAGATGACTGCAAGGTTTGCTTCAACAAATATCCTCTACTACCAAGTCCCGACAGATGATTCACCCAGTGCTAATAGGTAGAAGACAACTAAATGAGAACATGGATTTATGTTGTTCAGAGTAGAGAAGAATGTCACTTTTCTTTTTCTTTTTTTCTTTCTTTTTTTTGGGTACCAGGCTTTGAACCCAGTGGCACTTAACCACTGAGCAATGTCCCCAGCCCTCTTTATTTTGAGACTGGGTGTCAATAGGTTGCTTAGGGCCTCACTAAGTTGCTGAGGCTGGCCTTGAACTTTCAGCCCTCCTGCCTCAGTTTCCAGAGTTGCTGGGATTGCAGGCGTGCACACTGTGCCTGTCTCTCCTCTTTTCTTGAACAAGAGGGGAATGGACGGAGATTCTCTGACTGGCCACACTCTGTCAGGTCCTGAACCCTCTCCTGGGTCCACTGCTATGCTTCTTTGTAGAATCCAGCACCAGGAAAACTCACCGCTCAGCCAGTTTAACAAGAACACCCCTCTCCAGTATCTAACCTTGCTCCATTCTGATCGGCTTCCTCATCCTCTACCACCCCTGGGTGATGTCTGGTCACCCTGGCTTGTTTCCAGTAAGCAGCCTGCTAGGTCAGCTTGGCCAGAATCACCCTTACCGCAGATGGTTCTTCTTAGTCATTTTCTATCCACTGACCTTTCCCTCCACGCTCCTTGGCTATACATTCCCACCTGCCCCCACAGTATTTGCAGTTGAGCACAATCACTGTTCCCCACCCACGACCCCATTGCAAAGGTCTCTATACCAATCGTGAGGGTCCTGAATAAGGTCTCTTCGCATGCTTCAGTGAGTATCATTGGATAGTTATTTCTCTGATACTGCCATGCAAGGAACACTGAAGATTGTCAGGAAACACCAGAAGCTGGAAGAGGCAAGGAAGGATCCCCCCAGCAGCTAACACCCTGACTTCAGAATTCTGGCCTCCAGAATTCTGAGATAGTGTTATTCTGAGATAGTGTTTCTGTGTTAAGTCACACATATTTCTGTGCATTACTATGGAAGCCCTGGGAAATGAATACGCTGGCTCTCCCTGCGCTAAAGATACTATTTGTTTCTCCCAACCTACCTTGCTGATCAAGTCAACATTAAGGAGCCCATTCCAAATTTGAAGCTGAGGAGGGATCATGGAATGGAATGGGCTTTGATCTGATGAGGGGCCAAGAAAAGTGGCCATGGCATTTGGTGGGCTGAGTTGAAAGATCACAGAGCAGATGGGGCTTAGATAAGGTCAGGGATACGCGGCAGGAAGGGGAATTGATTCTGGTTTTTTAAAATATTGGTTTTGTATGTGTTATACCTGTATTTTATTTATTAATATTCGAGTAGTGCTTAGGATCAAACCTCAATCCCAGTGCCTCATTTGTGCCAGGCAAGCGCTTTACCACTGAGCTACAGCTCCAGCCCCAAACTGATTCAATTTTGAGCCCCTCGATTCCCCTGTTCCGAGTTCAGGCCATTCACTGCTGTGCCTGGGGACATTTCTGTCTGAGAGCCCTGCTCTCAGTTCAGGGATGAGCATCAGATCCAAGACCAGAGACTGCCCTCTCCCTCGTGGGCAGCAAAGTCCATGCCCCAAGTGTTGGGTGTTGCCCCTTCTCCTCACCCCTACTGCTCAACTTGTGCTTCTGAGGGAGACTCAGCACACACTAGTCCTCCTTCTGCTGCGGGGTGAGGCCTGATTCCAGGCCCCTCCAGCAGCACAGGAAGGCATGCAGTGACAGAGGGAGCAGCACCCCTATCCAGGCTGCCTGGATTGGCCCTCTGCCCTCCCTGAGCTGGGCTGGGCCTTGACCAAGCGTGTGGATTTTAATAAGAAATCACTTTACTCCTTAATCTTTTTAAAAGAAGAAGGTGTTAGCCGGGCGTGGTGGCGCAAGCCTGTAATCCTAGCACTTTGGGAGGCTGAGACAGGAGAATCGCGAGTTCAAAGCCAGCCTCAGCAACGGCGAGGTGCTAAGCAATTCAGTGAGACCCTGTCTCTACATAAAACACAAAATAGGGCTGGGGATGTGGCTCAGTGGTCGAGTGCCCCTGAGTTCAATCTCCAGTACCAAAAAAAAAAAAAAAAAAGAAGAAGAAGGTGTTTAAAATTTTTTTTTTCCATAGAAAGGTGAGGATCTAGGATTCCCCTGGGGGAGTGGGGTGCACTCCTTCCCTGACTGGCACCCCAAGTGGACACACACACACACAAATACAAGTGTACACATTTGTCTAGGTGCACACACATACCCAACACCCTGACAGCCCTCCCCACCAACTCTCACACATGCCCATGACACACCCACGCACCTGTGCATGCCTGTAGGTGTGTGCACACACAAGCACACGGGCGCGCGCGCACACACACACCCTGTCTGGCTTGCACCTGAGGCTGCAGAGTGGAGGAAAACAAGAGAGGAACCAGGGGAAGCCAAGGGAGGAGCATGGCAGCAGGCAGACAGAGGGAGCAGTCACTTCCCAGGAGACCAGGGTGTTCCCTTCCTGACCCAATTCTGCCTCAAGTCCTAGATTTCTCTACAGAACCAGGAATGGATCTTTCAGGCTTGGACTTTTCCAGGAGTTGATTCCTATGGGGACCTGAGCTGAGATGTGAGTTCCCTGGGCCCTCCCTCTTCTGTCTTCAGTGACAAGGGGGAAAGAGATCCATGGCTTCAGCTTTTGATTTGTGTGCAGACAAAAGAGGAGGCCAACAACCAAATACATGAACAAGGGATCAGTGCGGTACGGAGCACAAGTGAGATCCCCTGAGCCCTTCAGGAGCCGTCCCCTTTCCCTACCTGGTAGCTGTGGTGCCACCAGAGCATTGGTGTGATCTGTTCTCTTCACAGAGTGTGATGTGTGGGGTCAGGTGCATCCTCTGAAGTCCCCCAGCCCCCTTCATGCTGTGGGCAGGGATGTCCTATGGGGTATTTGGCCACTGTGAATAGAACTGCTGTATGTAACTGCATGCCGTTATCTAGATACATGTTTTTGAGGTAGTTGTCTATATTCTTAGGATCATGCAGTGACACCATGTATAACTTTGGAAGAAATGGCCAGCTTTTTGATATGGTGAGCTGCTGTGTGTTCCACCAGCAGTGCACAAGAGTGCCTGTGGCTGCTCGTCATCCTCACAGTGGATGCTGCACTTAAGGAAAGATCATAGCAGCTTAGTAGGTGTGTAGCGCATCAAGGTTTTAATTTATGCTTTCCTCATGACAGGTGATGCTAAGAATCACTTCTATGCTTCTTTGCCATCTCATATCTTTCTGGTGAGTTGTCTGTTCAGATCTTTACCCATTGGATTATCTTATTATTGTATGTCTTACTATATTCTGGACAAAAGTTATTTTAGACATATACTTTCCAAATGTTTCACGCAGTCTTTGACTTGTCTTTTTGTTTCCTTAATATGATTGTTTACAGAGTAATTTAATAAGTCTACATTTCAGTTTTGGGGGCTGTATTTAAAATCTCGTGCACATCTTCTAGAGTTTTACAGTTTCACATTTTAAATGCAAGTCTATGGAGTATTTTGACAGATTTTGGTGTCCAGATGTGTGCCTTCTTGAGGTGTGTCCTTTTGCAGTTGGTGCTGTCCTAGGTTTAGAAATACCTTGCTGAGAATTTCACTGGGAATGCCCTGAGTCTGCAGATCAGGTTTGAGATAATTTCACCTTAACTATATTGAGACCTGAATGAGGAATATCTTGGTATTTGTTTATATTTCATTGGATTTCTTTCTACTGTTTCAAGATTTTCTAAAACTATGGTTGAACTTTAAGACTTACATGAAAGTACTTCAATTTTGGTGGTGCTATTTAAAATGTTAACGCATCTAAAATTCTCTTATTCCAGTTTACACATTCCTGTTTCCTCTACATGATGGCTGATATATAGGAAATCAATGGGACTTTGTCTATGGGCCATGTACTTTGCAGCTTGCTATCTCCATCCATTCTGATCAAGACATAGGATGGGCTCTATTTCTTTTTTGATTTCCAAAATCATGACCCGAAATAATCAGAACTATGAATTTCAGAGTTTCATTGTAACTGGCATGAGGAGGTGGGGCTGTGTGTGCAGAGGCAGCTCTGAATAGTGAGCCCCCAGTGTCCCACACTGCCCATGGTGGCCAGCAGGGGGCACACATAACAACTTTCTCTGACCACATGCTTTTGGGGGGCCATGTCGTGTCCTCTGCAAGTTTCCTTCTCCTGGGGACCCACCTGGGAGATGCACATCTGGGGACACCTGGGGGCTGAGTCTAAGGTGGGGAGCCGAGTTTCCTTATCCTAAGGACCCACCTGGGAGGATTCCATGGCCTGGGGATGCCTTGGGGCTTTGTCTAAGGTGGAGGCCAGAGCTTCCATTGTCCTGGAAATCCCCTTGGGGAGACACCTTGGCCTGAGAATGCCTGGGGGATATGTCTATGGAGAGGATGAGAGCTTCCTTCTCCTTGGCACCTACCCATGGAGACTCACTGTGGATTCAGGATGACTGAAGTCCATGTGAGGAGAACCTGAGGAAGAAGATTGCTGTGCTCTGCCTGGTGTGCTGAGGAAGAAGTTCTGATGTGTTCTTTACTTTTTCAGGTGATATTTTAGCAGAACTTCTTTTACAACAATATTCATTACTGGGGCTTTGGCTGCTTATTATGACATGTCAGTGTGTTTTGCATGGCTTGAGTGTATTTTGGGGGAGAACTCAAGGATACAGGAGAAACATAGATGCCCCGTAAGATGGTGCAGGGAGAGCCCAGCACCTGGAGTCCCACTGGGATCTGAGAGGCTAATGTGCAGCTCATTGCTTGCTGTTATTCATGTTTCAATGACTGATTTTTCTTATGATGTCAATGAAGTTAAAATTCAATTACATTAAGGGTAAATACTGTATTTGTGTCAGTCATAAGAAGAACCTGTGGGTGGGTTATAGGTCAGGGAGAGTGGTGCCTGGCATGCATGAGGACTTGGGCTCCATTCCAGGCACTACAAAATAAAACAAAGAAGCAAAACACAGACTTGAAGATCTACAGTATAAATCAACCACCTTTGTCAATAAGTAGGTGACAAGTGCAGGGAGACTTAAGACAGTAATCAAATGCAATGGATGCTCCTAGTTTGAACCTGATTTGTTTGTGTCTAAGTATAAAATCTATTTGAAATAGCCAGAGAAATCTGTATATTAATTGGATATTTGATATTAAAGAATTATGATTATTTTCTTTTTTAAAAAATATTTTTTAGTTATAGATAGATCTTTATTTTATTTATTTATACATGGTGCAGAGAATCGAACCCAGTGCCTCACATGTGCTAGGCAAGCGCTCTGCCACTGAGCCACAACCCCAGCCCCTATGATTGTTTCCAACTGTGGCTGTGTTAAAGACTTCTTTCCATTACATGGCTACAGTTTTTTTTAGAAGAAACCTGATGATGCTGGGGTTTGCTGGGTGAGTCTATTCCCAGACTCTGGCAAGTCCCACAGTGGTGATGGCTGCATGGGTAGTTTCTTGGTTACAGTACCCAGAATCCTCAGGATACCAGGCCAGCATGTGGCCTGCAGCTCCTATGGGCCATACACTGAGGGTCATATGGGCAACAGGCTGGACTGTATTACCCAGAATCCTCAGGGGCCCACAGTTCCCAGAAACCTCTGTGGTAAGAACTGCATGGCCAGAACCACTATTACCCGGAATTCATAGGGACTACTGGCAACTGTGTGGCCTGTAATTTCCAGAGGCCTTTGTGGAGAATTCTTGGCTGGGCAGGCAGTGCTGGGATACTCTACCCAGAATCCTCAGTGTCCCAGGGCAGGCACATGGCCCAAAGCTTCCAGGGGCCTTCATGGTGAGTGCTGAGCAGCAGAATGCTGGACTACACTGCCTGGAGTCCTCTGGGTGGCTTGTGGGAATGCAGCAAGTAGCTCCCAGGAGCCTCTGGGGTGAGAGCTGCAAAGGTTATAATGGCCTGTACTACCCAAATCCTTCAGGGCCTGCAGTTACCAGAGCCCTCTGCAGTGAGGGCAGCATAGGTCAAATGACAGACTGCACTACCCATAACCTTCAGGGACCTGCAGCTTGCAGAGCCCTCTGCAGGGAGGGCTATATTAACAAATTGACCAACTATGCTACCCATAACCCTGGGGTGCCTGCTGTTCCCAGGAGCCTCTGGGGTGAGGCCCACAAGGGCAGAATACCAGGCTTCAGTGCTCAGAATCCCTGGGGATGCCCGTGTGCCCTGTAACCCTGTAACTCCCAGAGGTTTCTGAGGTGAGGGTTTATTGGTAGAGCACACTACCTGGAATCTCCAGGGTACTAGGAAAAGCATGGGACCTGCAGCTCCTGTGGTCCCCCCAGCAGGGCTGTGCAGGCACAACACCAGACTGCATTATCCAGAACCCTCAGGGGCTGCAGCTCCCAGGATCCTTTGTGGTAATTGAGCAGGAACACTGCACTACATTACCCCAAATCCTCAGGGGCTACAGCTCCCAGAATCCTCTGTGGTGAGTGGGCAAACCATTTAACTGCATTACCCACAATCCTAAGCAGGACTTTAGCTCCCAGAATCCTTCACAGTGAGTGGGCTAAACACTGGGCTACATTTCTCACAATCCTCAGGGCTGTAGCTCTCAGGATCCTCTGTGGTGAGGACAGTAGGGCAGAGAACTTAATTATACTATCCAGAATCACTGGAGGGAGGTGTTGTCCAGGTGGGTGTGCAGCCTGCAACTCCCAGAGACCTCCATGTAGAGAGCCGTCCATGGGCTGTGTGTGGACCACTGTGCAAGAGTACCACACAGTACTAGACATGGGCTAACCCGATATAGCTGCAGCCCCTCTGAGATGGGTGTGACCTGCCAAGATGTCAATCAACCTGCTGACTGCAAGACTCTGCCTTCTTCCTACCTTGGGAAAGAATGTTGGAAGGAAGGTCTTTGAAGTCCCCACAAGTGGGGTCTGTTTTGTCCTTTTGCCTTTTTGCCATCTGCCAGAAACCTGGAGGATCATCTGGCTGTGGGCCCGTCCTACCCCCACATTTTAAAACTATTTTGTGTTTTTTTTTATCACCCTATTTCTTTTATCTAGAATTATCTAGAATGCTCCAGAGCAGGGAGGTAAAACCTACAGTTCCCAGAGGCCACCAGAGTGGTTGATCTGAAGTCAGGTTCTCCTCATCTTGACAATGGCCATCATGGGCTGGGATTTAATGCCTGGCTTAGGGACACTGTGGGTCATGTCTCTAGGGATGCCCGGGGCTCCCTTCTCCTCAGAGCTGCCTCAGGGAGATGCCTGGTTGGGGATACTGTGGGTCGTGTCTCTAGGGACACCTGGAGCTCCCTTCTCCTCAGAGCTGCCTCAGGGAGATGCCTGGCTTGGGGACACTGTCTCTAGGGATGCCCGGAGCTCCCTTCTCCTCAGAGCTGCCTCAGGGAGAAGCCTGGTTGGGGACACTGTGGGACGTGTCTCTAGGGTACCTGGAGCTCCCTTCTCCTCAGAGCAGCCTTAGGGAGATGCCTGGCTTTGGGACACTGTGGGACTTATCTCTAGGGCACCTGGAGCTCCTTTCTCCTCAGAGCTGTCTCAGGGAGATGCCTGGCTTGGGGACACTGTGGGTCATGTCATGTCACTAGGGATGCCTGGAGTTCCCTTCTCCTCAAAGCAGACTTGGGAAGACCCTCAGTTTGGGGACACTGTGGTTCATGTCTCTAGGGACGCCCGGAGCTCCCTTCTCCTCAGAGCAGCCTCAAGGAGATGCCTGGCTTAGGGACATTGTGGGTCGTGTCCCTAGGGACACCTGGAGCTCCCTTCTCCTCAGAGTTGCCTCAGGGAGATGCCTGGCTTGGGTAGCTTCGTAGATCATGTCTCTAGGGACACCTGGGCTTCCCATATTAGAGTAGTCTGAAGGAGATGCCTGGCTTGTGGACTCTTATGGGTCATGTCTCTAGGGACACCTGGAGTTCTCTTCTTCTCAGAGCTGTCTCAGGAGATGATTATTTCGGGGACACTGTGTGTCATGTCTCTAGGGATGCCTGGAGTTCCCTTCTCCTCAGAGGAACTGTGGGAGACCCCCAGTTTGGGAACTCTTGTGGGTCATATCATAGGGGTGACTAGAGCTCCCTTCTCAGAGCTGTCTCAGGGAGACACTTGGTTTAGGGACACTGTGGTTCATGTCTGTAGGGAAGTCAGGAGTCCCTTCTTCTCAGAGCAGTCGCAGGGAGATGCTCTACGTCTCTGGAAGGACCTTTAACAGGTATGGGAAATGTGGTGCTGGTGAGGAGAGAGCCCCATCTTGGGCCTGAGAGCTCAGGGCAGCCTGGCTGTGAGCCCCTCTCTCCCCCTCACTATTTCATCCAGACTAGCTGTGCAGCAGTGCTCTGCCTTAGGCTGTGACCCTCATCATCTTAACACAGTGACCCCAGGTGGTTTCTGGGGAACCTGGCAGGGTTGAGGGAGGAATGCTGAAGGAGGGTCCTGAGCCCCAGAGGGACTCCAGTGCTTGTTTTCCTTATTATTTTAATGGCTCTCTTTTTAAAAAATAGTTTTTAGTTATAGATGGATACGGTATCTTTATTTTGTTTATTTTTATGTGGTGCTGAGGATTGAACCTAGTGCCTCACATGTGCAAGGCAAATGCTCTGACACTGAGCCACAACCCCAGCCCTAATGATTCTTTTTTTGCAGTGTTAAAGTAGAAAAAATATGGAAATATGGAGAAGCACATGTGTTAACAACCCACTACTTTATTTAAGTTTAGTATATTATTTCTAACAAATTTATTTATTTAAAATGTATTTGAGGGCTGAGGCTATAGCTCAGTGGTAGAGTGCTTGCCTAGCATGTGTGAGGCATTGGGTGGGTTTGATCCCTAGCACCACATATAAATAAATAAAATAATCATATTGTGTCCATCTACACTTAAAAATCTTAAGAAAATGTATTCCATGGCTTTCATGGAACTAAACTCATAAACCACATTTTTCTTTGGTTGAGAAAGTTGCAGTTTGTCAGTTTATGTGCATTTTCCCTCTTTTCAAACTGTTTTTATTAGCGCATTTTAGTTATACATAATAGTGGGGTCCATGTTGATGTACATAGACATGCATGAAATATAATTTGATCAATTTCACCCCAGTATTTCTACTTTCCTTCCCCTCCTTCTTCCTCCTGCTCCTCTTTCTCTACTGGTTATTTATTTATGTATTTATTTACCAGGGATTGAACTCAGGGGCACTCGACCACTGAGCCACATCCCCAGCCCTATTCTGTGTTTTACTGAGTTGCTTAGTGCCTCGCCATTGCTGAGGCTGGCTTTGAACTCGCGATTCTCCTGTCTCAGCCTCCCTAAGTGCTGGGATTACAGGCGTGTGCCACTGTGCCTGGCTCCTATTTATTTATTGTTTTGTTGAATTGGTGGTTTACAGATATACGTGAAGGTAGGATTCACTGTGATATAGTCAGATATACACATAATTTGGTCAATTTTATTCTGCAGTTCCTCCCTTTTCTCATTCCTTCTTTCTCCCCCTGCATCCCTGCATCCCCTTCTATTGCACTGACCTCTCTTCTATCTTCATGGGATCTTCCCCCTTTTATATTTCCTTATTTATCTCTAGTTTCTGCATATAAGATTAAACATTTGACCTTTGACTTTCTGAATCTAACTTTTTTCATTTCGCATGATGTTCTCCAGTGCCATCTGGTTACCAGCAGATGCTGTAATTTCATTCTTCTTTATGGCTGACTAAAACTCTGTTGTGGGTGGATACCATGCTTTCCTATCTATTCACCTGTTGATGAACACTTGGGCTGATTCCATAGCTTGGCTATTGTGAATTGTGCTGGCTTAAACATTGATATGCCTGTATTACTATAGCATGCTGATTTTAGTTCTTTTGGATGTATACTAAAAAAATGAGACAGCTGGATCATGTGATGGCTTTATTTCTAGTTTTTTTTTCTCTATACTGCTTTCTAGAGTGGCTGCACTAGTCTGCAGTCCCATCAACAACAGGTGAGGGTACCTTTCTCCACATCCTCGCCAGAGTTTGTTATTTTCTGTATTCTTGATTTGTTTGCTGTTCTAACTGGAGATGAAATTTTTTAAAAAAAATATTTGTTCAGTTGTAGATGGACACAATATCTTTATTTTATTTATTTATTTTTATGTGGTGCTGAGGATCGAACCCAGTGCCTCGCGCATGTGAGGTGAGCGCTCTACCACTGAGCCACAATCCCAGCCCCTGGAGATGAAATCTTAATGTAGTTTTTTTTAATTTTTTAAATTTTTTTTAGTTGTAGATGGACACAATGTCTTTATTTTATTGCTTTGTATGTGGTGCTGAGGATCGAACCCAGGGCCTCACGCATGCGAGGCAAGCGCTGTACCGCTGAGCTACAATCCCAGCCCTTAATGTAGTTTTGATTTGAATTTCTTTGATTGCCAGGGATGTTGAACTTTTTTTCATGTATTTTTTGGCCACTTTTATGTCTTTTGAGAAATGTCTGTTAGTTCCTTTGCTAATTTTTGATTCAGCGATTGATTTTTCTGTTGTTAAGTGTTTTGAGTTCTTTATATTTCTAGATATTAATCCCTTGTTGGAAGAGTAGATGGAAAAGATTTTCTCCCATTCTCAGGGTCTCTCTTTATGTTCCTATTTCAGTTGCTGTGCAGAGCATTTTAATTTGAAGCCATTCCACTTACTGAGTCTTGGTTTTATTTTTTGAACTTTATGGATCTGGTTGAGGAAGTCAGTGCCTGTGCCAATATGTTGGAGAGTCAGGGTTCTCTGGGCCCAATCTAGCTTTCCCACTGACTTACATCTTCATTTTAGAAATCCTTTGTCTTGAATTAATTGATCTATAATAAACAGCACCTTATATTTTAGTTTTCAAGTGCTCTACAGCTTCTGGCAAAATAGTTGATGGTTCAAGAACATTAAAATGCATTAAAACGATGATAAAGATGAATGTAGAATAGAAAGAATAAAAAGCTTGGCACTTTTAATCCCTCACCCCATCCTGTGGGGAAAGAAGCTGGAGATAATCCATCATACCTACAGGATTAAGTCTCCATAGTAATATCTGTAAGAAGTGGTTCAGGGAGTTTCTGAGTTGCTGAACACATCCATGTGCAGGGAGGGTGGTGCTCCCCAACTCCATGTGGACAGAGGTTCCTGCACTGGGGACCCTCCTGGGCCTCATCTTGCACATCTCATCTGACTGTACTTTTTTCTTTTCTAGAATGTCAAAAGAGGTGGGCCATGCAGTATGTTGCCTCTTCATCCTGGCTAATTTCACTTAGCAGCACACCAGGTAAGATTCATCTGTGTTTCTGTGTAGGTTGGTAGTTCATTTCTTTCTATTCTGTGTTTGTGCATTCAGCTATGGAAGGACATTCTGACTTACGATCTGATCAGCATCAGTAAAACTGCTGTGCATAATTACATGCTGGTTGTGTTGGGGCATCCTTTTTCATGCACTTGTCTAAATGCAGATAATTTATAGGCACACTGTTGGGTCATAGATTGGACTTGTTTTGCTTTTGAAAGAAAAGCGAAACAAAAACACTGTCTTCCAAAGTGGCTGTGCCTGTGTTCTCCCAGCAATACATGAAAGTGCAGGGGTCCCGCATCCTACAGCTCTTGGTGTACTGCTACTTCTTAGAGCTTAGCAGTTCTAAGAGCTGTGCCATGCTACCTCACTGTTGTTTTAATTCACAATTTCCTGATGATATGTGATGCTGAACATCATTTTGTATAACTATTTGCCATCTTTGTATTTCCTTTGATCAAGTGTCTGTTCTGATATTTGCCCATTTTATTTGGGTTTTTACTTCTTGGTTTTAAAGAATTCTTTGTGTATATCTAATTAAAATCCTGTTTTAAATTTGTTTTTGTAAATAATCTATCTCAGTCTGCAGCTTGTCTTTTTGTTCTCTCTTTCACAGAGTATAAAATTTAATTTTTTCATGTGGTGCTGGAGATTGAACCCAGGACTTCACATATGCCAGGCAAGTGATCTACCACTGAGCTACATCCCATCCCTTTAAAAATCTCCCAGGCTGGCCTTGAATTTGCAATCTTCTTGCCTCAACCTTTTGAGTAATGGGGATTCTTGACATGCAATACTGCACTTGGTAAAAATTTGATTTTATAAAGTCTGTGCTAGCAATATTTTCTTCTGTCAATTGGCTTTTAGTATTGTGTGCTAAAACTCATCACCAAGGGCTGGGTATGTAGCTCAGTATTAGAGACCTTGTCCAGCATGTGTGAGCCCTGCATCCAATCCCCAGTTCCAGAACACACACACACACACACACACACACACACACACACACACACACTCTTACCGTTCTCTAAGATTTTATAGATTTTCTTCTGTTTCTGTCTAGAATTTTTTGGTTTTTCTCAAATTTTAGTTATAGACTATTATGAGTTAATTTTTGTAGGAATTTCAGTTTGTGTCCACATTCGTTTCACTCAATATAGTTTCTAAAAACTTGTTCAATTACCACTTTTTGAAAAATAATGGTTAGTAGGTTTCGTTTCAGTTTGAATTTCCAAAATCATAGCCTTGAATAATCTGGATACAGTACTGAAGTTCTTCTATTTCCCAGGGATGCCAGGAAGGGGCGCACATGTACTTCTGAACTGCAGTGTCCTGCACTGAACCCCAGCAACCACCAGAAGGTGTGTGATCTTCTCAGACCCCATTGTAACATACTACTGATATGGCAATGTGATAATGCTAATGTGTTATCAATATGCAGCCTCTAATGCTAATGCATTATCCGTAGTGACCTTTGATACTAAGGTGTCTATATGTGGCCTCTGATATTAATATAGTACCCATAGCTGTATTACATCCAGCCCTATCATCTTTAACATTAACATAATGTTCAAACTGTGGCTTCTAATATTGATGTAATATCCACACTATGGCCTCTAACAGTAATATAATATTCATATGGTGGCCTTAGATGCTAATATAATATCAGAACCATAGTCTCTAACATTAATAAAACATCCACACTATGCCCTCATATCAATATAATAACTGCTCTGTGGTTGTTTTTTAATATTCTGTTTCTTTTTTAAAAATATTTTTTAGTTGTTGATGGACATTTATGTTTTAATTCACTTTATTTATATGTGGTGCTGAGAATCAAACCCGGTACCTCACACATGCGAGGCAAGCACTCTACCACTAGCCACAATCCCAGCCCTACCCTGTGGTTTTTAATAGTAATGTCCATACTGAAGCCTCTAATACTAATACAATATCTACATGGGCCTCTAACACTAACACAGTAGCCACACTGACCTCTAACACTAACAGTGTCCACACTGCAGCCTTTAACACTAACACAGCATCCACACTGCAGCCTCTAATATTAATATAATATTCACACTCTTATTAGTGGAATATCCATATGGTAGCATCTAAGACTTATTTAGTATCTGCCCAGTGGACTTTAGTACTAATATAATCTCCATAGTATAGCATCTAAACCTGATGCAGTAGCTGTCCTGTGACCTTTCATAATAATGTGGCATCTATAATATACAATCTGAAACTAATATAGTAGTTGAACTTTGGTCTCTAATATAAATGTAATATGCATGCATGGCCTTAAACTACTACAACAGCTGCCCTGTGGCCTTCAATACTAATGTAATATCAACGTGATGGTATCTAATTCCAATATAATACCTGACCTTTGACTTTTACTACTAATAAATATCCATATTATAGCATCTAAATCTAATAAAATAGCAGCCCTGTAGCCTATATCAATCATGTTATTCATACCATAGCATCTAAAACTAGTATAATAACTTCTCTGTAGACTTTAACATTAATATAAATACTGTGCCCTCTAAAACTGATGTAATAGCTGTTCTGTGGCCTGTTAAAACTAATACTGTATCCATACTATAGCATCAAAACCTGGTTTAGTAGCTGCCCTGTGGCCTTTAATAGTAATATAAAATCCATAATATAGCATCTAAAACTGATATTATAGCTGCCTTGTGGCCTTTGATACTAATGTAATATCTATACTGTGGCCTCTAAAATTAATATAATAGCTTCCTGTGGCCTTCAATACTAATATGATATGCACTGTGGTATTTAATACTAATAATATTTACACTATAGCACCTAAAACTAATACAATAGGTGCCCAGTGGTTTTTAATTCTAAAGCTATCTATACTATACCTTCTATAACTAATAAAATGACAGATTTGTGGCTTTAAAACTATTATAATATCCATACTAAAGCAGCTAAAATTATTATAACCGTTGCCCTGTGGCCTTTATATGACTATCATAGCCACACTATAGCATCCAATACTAAGATAATAGCTGCCGTGTGCCTTTTAATATATTATAATCTTTTAAAAAAATTATTTTTAGTTGTTGATGGACTTTTATTTTATTCATTTATTTATATGTGGTGCTGATACTCAAACCCAGAACCTCACACCACAACCCCAGCCCATATTATAATCTTAATATGATTTCCATACTGTTGCATCTAAAACTAATATAATACCTGAGCTGTGGCTTTTAATACTTATATAATTTCCATACTAAAGCATCTAAAACATATAGTAGCTCCCCTGAAATCTTTAATAATCTATGTAACACCCATAATATAGCATATTATACCTACATTAGCTGTCTTGTGTTCTTTCACATTAATATGATATCCAAAATGCATCTAAAACAAATATAATAGCTGACCTTTGGTCTCTAATACTAAGATAATATGCACACTGTAGCATCTAATACTAATATAATAGCTGCTTTGTGTTTTACAGTAATATGATATCCATAGTAAAACATCCCAATGCAACATTTTAGCTTTCCAGTAGCATTTCATACTAATGCAATATACATACTGTCTCATCTAATATAATAGCTCTCTGATGCCCTTTACTTTTTTTTAAATATATATATATATTTTAGTTGTAGATGGACACAATGTCTTTATTTTATTACTTTGTATGTGGTGCTGAGGATCGAACCCAGGGCCTCACGCATGTGAGTCAAGCACTCTACCGCTGAGCTACAATCCCAGCCCTGATGCCCTTTAATATTAATGCAATATCCATATATAGCATCTTAAACTAATACATGTACCTTTGCCACTAATTCTAAAATGATGTTTATACTATAGTACCTAATGCTAATAGCTGACCTGTGCCCTTTAATTCAAATGTGATGTCTTTACTATAGCCTCTAAAACTGATATAATAGCTGTCCTGTGGCCTTTAATCATAATATAATATCCATACTATGACATCTAAAACTAATATAAAAGTTGCCCTATGATCTTTAATACTAACATGATATCCATACAATGGCATTGAAAATTGATATATTAGTGCTCTGTGGCCTTTAATATTAATATAACTTCCATAGTATGGTATCAAAAACTGATAAAATAAGGGTTCTGTGATTGATACTGATACTCATATACCAAGTAAAACTATGTA
Organism: Xerus rutilus; assembly: GCA_028644305.1. Classification (NCBI taxonomy): domain Eukaryota; kingdom Metazoa; phylum Chordata; class Mammalia; order Rodentia; family Sciuridae; genus Xerus; species Xerus rutilus. Next base: position 10,759 of record CM053399.1, on the reverse strand, counting down.
CCATGTAAAACTAATATCTGCCTTGTGGATACTATGCTGATAAAATATATACTGTAGTATCTAAAATTAATGTAATATAATAAATTTATAATAATGATAGCCATACTATAATACTTTAATAGTAACATAGTATCCATATTATAGCATCCAAAATCAATATAATAGATGCCCAGTGGCTTTTAACATTGATGTAATATCTATACTATAGCATCTTATATTAATACATTAGCTGCCCTGTGGCCTTTTATACATATATGATATCCAAAACTTAGCATCTAAAACTAATATAATAGCTACCTTTTGGTTTTATAACTATGATTATATAATACTGTATCATCTAAAATTGATATAATACCTGCCCTGTGGCCTTTAATATTAACATAATTTCTGTAGTATAACATCCAACACTAACATAATAGCTGCAAATAGCTGCACTATGGGCTTTCTTAGTAGTATGGGCTTTTCTTAGTATTATTTCCATTGTATAACATCTAAAACTAACATAAGAGTTGCCCAGTGGCCTTTAAATTAAGGTAATATTAATAATATAACATCTTAAACTATTATAATAGCTGAACTTTGGCTTTAAGACTAATGTAACATGTTAATATAATAGCTGACTATGACCTTTGATACTAATATAATATCCATACTATTGGCTCTAAAACTGATATAATAGCTTCCATGTGGCTTTGAATATTAATGGAATGTTCATGCTATTGCATCTTAAACTAATAAAATATCTGAGCTATGGTCTTTAATACTAATATGATATTCATATTATATCATCTAAAACTGACATAGTAGTTTTCCTGTGGCCTTTAATACTAATATAATATCCGTATTTGAGCATTTAAAAGTAACATTAATACTAATACTAATTGATACCATGTATAGCTGCTAAAACTGATATAGTAGCTGTCCTGTAGCTTTTAATACTAATATGAAGCCGGGCACCGTGGCACATGCCTGTAATCCCAGCAGTTTGGGAGGCTGAGACAGGAGAATCATGAATTCAAAGCCAGCCTCAGCAAGGGCGAGGCACTAAGCAACTCAGTGAGACTCGGTCTCTACATAAAACCCAAAATAGGGCTGGGGAGGTGGCTCAGTGGTCAAGTACCCCTGAGTTCAATCCCCAGTACCAAAAAAAAAAAAGTAATACTAATACGATAACCATACTATAGCATCTAAAAGTGATATAATAACTGCCCTGTGACATTCAAATTTATGTTATATCCATCATGTGGGCTCCACAATTAATATAATAGCTGCCTTATTGTATTTAATGCTAATATGATATCCATACTAGAACATTGAAATGTAATATGATAGTTGCCATGTGGCAATTAATATTAATATGGTATTCAGACTATGTCATCTTATACTAATATAACATCTGCAGTGTGGCCTTTAACACTAATATAATAGGCATACTGTTATCTAAAACTGGTGTAATATTTGCTCTGTGGTCTTTAATACTAATATAGTCTCCATAATAAGATCTATACTCTCTATGCTGCCCAGTAGTCTTTAATATAATACCCATACTAGAACATCTAAAAGTAGTATAATGGCTAAGCTGTGGCCTTTTATACTAATATTAAATCTATACCAGTTGTTTAGATATGAAATTCCCAAAGTCTCATGTGTAAGACAATGGAAGAAAGTTGAGATGTGAAAGGATTTGGTTATAGGAGCCTTAACCTAATCAGTGCATCAGTCCACACATTGGGATTAAGTAGGTGTTAACTGTGGCTGTTAACTTAGGATGGATGTTGGGGTGTGGCTGGAGGAGGTGGGTCACTGGGACATTCCTTGGGGTTTATATTGTGTCCTTGCTGAGCAGAGCTCTCTTTTTGCTTCCCATTTGCTATGTCCTGGGCTGCCCTTTCCTCTTCCACACCTTTGGCCATGATGTTTTGCCTTACCTTGGGCCAGGAACAATGCAGCTGGCCATCTTTGGACTGAGACCTCTGAAACCATGAGCACCCAATAAACTTTTTCTCTTCTAAAGTTGTTTTTGTCAGGTCTTTTGGTCAAAGTTGCAGAAAAAGCTAACTAAAGCAGGAAGTGGTACCTGGAGTGGGTTCATTGCAGTAAATAACAGCACATGGTCGCATGGGGTTCAGAAGCTGTTTTATGGGGGAAGAAATTTAGAGAAGTTTAGAGATGCAAACTGGAATTTTAGAACGTTGTAGATGGAGCTTAATGGGGGATTCTGGTGGGAGCCCACAACTCCATGATGCTGATAGCAGTACAGGCAGTAAATACTGGGCTCTCCTGAGGTTTCAGGAGAAGAGAACTATTTTGGAAATAGGATGAGAGGCCATTCTTGTTACATTCTGGCTTAGAAGTTGTGTACATTTTGTTTTGTTCTGAGACTTTCTATGAGGCTGAATTTAAAGGTGACAGTGTAATTAAACTGGTGGCAGAAATTTCAAGGCAGCATAGCATTCAGGCAGTTACACAAATATCACTGGCATCTTTTTTTTTTTTTTTTTTTTTTTTTGCTACTGAGGATTGAACTCAGGGGCACTTGACCATTGAGCCATATCCCCATTTAGAAACAGGGCCTCACTGAGTTGCTTAGTGCCTCACCATTGCTGCAGCTGGCTTTGAACTTGCAATTCTATGGTCTCAGGCTCCAAAAGTACTGGGATTACAGGCATGTGCCACTGTGCCTGGCAATTGCTGGCATCTTTTAGCCAAGTTTATTGTGATAATCAGGAGCATAAAGCAGAGCAGAAAGATTTGAATACCTTGCAATTTGGCCGGAAAAGTGTAAGGCAAACTGAGGCTAAGGAAGGTGTGGCTGTAAAAGACATTATAATCACTAAAGAGATGCTAAATACTTTACCCAGAGACAATAGGAAAGTTGGCTTGAGGGCATCTCAGGAGTTGGCAAGACCATCCCCATCCTGTTTGCACAAGGGGGCCTAGGAAGTAGTTTCACCATGGTCGGCAGGTCAGGCACTTAGAGGCTGCTGCAGCCATGGTCCCAGGAGGCTTGGCTACTGCTTGAGATGGTGGGAACCTTGCCATCAACCATGTGGTACTGGTTCTGTAGGACTGAAAGATGCCAGAGTTAGGGGGTCATGGAGGATTCCACAGAGATGTCAAAGGAAAACCTGGGAGACCAGGCTAAGTATAGCAGGGCTAGGATCCCTGCAGGCAGCCCCTGAGAGGGTGATGAATGAAGAAGTGAGAAAGAAGCTGTGGTGGAGACCCCTGAGATTAAGAGATGCCAGTATCATGGAACATCTGCCAAGGAAGCTTGAGGAATTAAGCAGAGACAAGCCAAGAAGAGACCATGTAGACTGCTACTAACAAAACCATGGGGGTGGAGCTACACAAGCCCTTTGGATAGAACATCACAATGCCATGTGCCTCAGATGCTGGATGTGGAAATACAGGTCTTGTTTGCCCAGCTGGAGCTTGGTCTTGCTTTGGTCCCATCACTTCTTTCTATGCCCCTGTTTCTTCCTTGTGGAATGGAAATGTTTACTCTGTGCTATTCTATATTGGATGTATGTAAGTCACTTTTGATTTTTATAAAATCACATTGCGATTTTGCTTTGAAGCAAAATTTTGTCAGATTTTGTCAGAAGACACCTTGGAATTGGAGTTTTGGGGAATACGGGAACTGTTAAAAACCAGAATGTTATGATTTAGATAGGAGATGTCACTCAAAAGGTCATGGTTGACAAAGTGCAAGAAAGTTTAGATGTGAAATGATTGGGTTATGAGAGCCTTAACCCAATCAGTCCATTAATCCACTGATAAGGTTTAAGTGGGTGGTAACTGTAGCCAGGTAGTGTGTGGCTGGAGGAGGTGGTCACTGGGGGCATTCCTTGGGGGTGTACCTGTCCCTGATGAGTAGAGCTCTTTATCTGCTTCCTGTTTGCCACATTCTGAGCTGCTTTCCTCCTCCACACCCTTTGGTAATAATGTTCTGCTTCACCTCAGATCAAGAGCAATGGAGTTGGCCTTGTATGGACTGCAACCTTGGAAACTGTGAGTGCCAAATAAACTTCTTATTTTCTAAAAATTTTCTTGTCAGGACTTTTAGTTACAGAGGTGATAAAATTAACTCATACAATACTGCAGCATCTGTAAACAATATCACATCTGCCCATTGGCCTTTAATACTAATATCATATCCATAGTATAACATCTGAAATTAATGGCTACCCTGTTAGCTTTTGAAACAGATAATGGCTGCCCTGTGGCAATGAATACTAGTATGATATACATACAATAGTATATAAAACTTATATAAGAGCTTTCCTGTGGCCTTTAATATTAGTATCATACTGTAGTGTCTAACACTAATATAATAGCAGCGCTGTGACCTTAAATACTAAGATGATGTTAATACTACAGCATCCAAAACTAGTACAATACTTGCACTGTGGCCTTCAATACTATTGTGATATCCATATGATAGCAACTAAAACTAATGTAATAGGTGTTCTGTGTGTTTAATATTAATATAATATTAATAATGTGACCTACAAAACAGAAATAACAGCTGCCTTGTGGCCTTTTATTCTCATATAATATCCATACTCTATCTTGTAAAACTAATATAATAGCTGCCCTGTAGGCCTTGAATACTGTAAATAACATGATATCCATTCTATATCTTATAAAATGAATGTAATAGCTTCCCTTTAATCAATCATAAATAATGTGATGTACACATTATAGCATTTAAAACTGATATAATAGCTGAAATGTGAAATTTAATATTAAATTATATCCATACTATGGCAAATATATCTAATATAATAGCTCCCCTATGACATTTAATATTAACCAATATCCATACTACACTACTTAAAACTAATGTAATAGTTACTGTGTAGACTTTGGCACTAATATAATACCCATAATATAACTTTAAAATTAATATAACAGCTGTCCTGTGGCTTTTCCTAATATTGTATCCACAGTATAGCATCTAAAACTGATATAAGTGCTGCCCTGTTGCCTTTAATATTGTTATTACATCCATAACATAACACATAAAACTAATATTGTAGGTCATAAATGTTAATATAATGTCCATAATGTGACTTATAAAACTAATATGATAGCTATCCTGTGACCTGTAATAATAAGATGATATTTGTATTATAACATCAAAAATTGGCATATTAACTGCCTTCTTGCCTTTAATACCAAGTAATATCCACATAGTAGCATCTAAAAATAATATAATAGCTGCCCTGTGATCCTTAACAGTAATAAAATATCAATGATATTACATCTAAAATTAACATAACACATTCCCTGTGGCTCTTAATTCTGAAATAATATTGATACTATAACATCTGAAACTAATATACTAGCCACTCTGTGGTAATTAATACTAATAGAAAATCCATATTATATCACCTAAAACTAATATAATACCTACCTGTGACATTTAATACTATATGACATCAATGTTATAGCATCTATAGTTGGTAGAGTACTTGCCTAGCATGCACAAGGCCCTGGGTTTGATCCCCAGCACCACCACAAAAAAAATTTTTTTTAAAACTCATATAATAGCTGTGTTATGGCTTTTAATATTAATGTTACATACATATATGGCATCTAAAACTAATGTAATAGCTGTGATGTGGCCTTTAATAGTAATTTATGCCCATACTATAGTAGCTTATACTAATAAAATTGATTCCTGTGGCCCTTAATGCTAAAATAATGTTAATACTTTAGCATCTCAAAGTAATATAATCGCTGCCTGTGGGCTTTATTATTAATATAATATCTATACTATAGCATCCAAAACTAATCAAAAGTGAGTGTTTGGCCCTTAATTTTAACATCCTATCCAGAGTGTGGCCTCCAAATAGGATGGACTAGTTTCCTTTTTGCCTTTAATATTAACATGATATCCATACTTTAGGAAGTAAAACTAATATAATAGCTCCCCTGTGGGATTATTACTAATAAGATATTCATACTATTGCATTTGAAACTGACATAAAGCTGCCCTGTGGCCTTTAATACTAATATAATATCCATACCATAGCATCTAAAACTAATATAGTAGCTGCCCTATGGACATTAATTTTCAAATTATATACATATTTAGCATTTAATATAATAACTTCCTCATGGCCTTTAACATTAATATAAGATACATAGGGTTGCATCTAACATTAAACAAATACGTGCTCTGTGTACTATTATGATATTAGGATGTAATATCTGAAACTAACAGCTGTCCTGTGGACTTTAATGATGATGTGAAATTCATATAATTATTTCTAAAACTACTTTGATAGTTACCATTTGACCTTCATTTTGAATATAATATCTATACTGTGTCCTCCAGAACTAATAAAATATTTGCCCTGTGGTTTTTAATATTAATATGATATCCAATCTTTGGCTTTCAAACCTGATACAATAGCTGCTGTGTGGCCTTTATTACTAATAAAATACCTTGATAGTGTCTAAAACTCATATGATAGGTGACCAATAATCTTTAATACTCTTATATGTACTATAGCATCTAAAAGTAATAAGTGTCTTTTGGCCATCAATATTATTGTTATGTCTGTTATTATAGCATATAAATTTAATATTAGAACTGCCCTGTATGCTTTAATATTGATTTGTGATCCATAACAGCATCTAAAATATTGTAGTCTTCTTGTTCCCTTTAATATTAATGTAATTTCCATAATACCACATCTAAAACTAATAAAATAATTGCCTTTTGGACTTTAATGTGAATAGAATATCAATAGTGTAGCATCTAAATATAATATGTACAGTGTGGTCTTTAATATTAATTTATTATCAACACTACAGCATCTAAAACTAATATACTTGCTGCCCTGCATTCTGTCATATGAATTTGCTATCTATACTGTAGCATCCGAAATTAATATAATAGCTGCACCATGGCCTTTTTTTTTTTTTTTTTTTTGGTACTGGGGATTGAACTCAGGGGCACTCAACCACTGAGCCACATCCCAGCCCTATTCTGTGGTTTATGTAGAGACAGGGTCTCACTGAGTTGCTTAGCGCCTCGCCATTGCTGAGGCTGGCTTTGAACTCGCGATTCTCCTGTCTCAGCCTCCCTAAGTGCTGGGATTACAGGCTTGAGCCACTGCACCTGGCTCACCATGGCCTTTTTTATTTTCCTTCAAGGTGCTGGATCAAACCCAGGGCCTCACATGCACTTTACCACTGAGTGCACCATGGCCTTTAATATCAATAAAATATTCCCACTGTGGCCTCTGACACTTCCATAATATGCTCACTTTGGCCTCTGACACTCAAATAATATCCTCATTGTGATCTCTGATAGTCACATAATAAGGCTGCTGTGACCCCTGACACAATATCCTCACTGTGGCCTCTGACACTCATCTCCCCACTGTGGCTTCTGACACTCACATAATATCTCCTGTGGCCTCCAACCCTCACATAACACCCCTACTTTGTTCTCTGACATTCTGATTGAGGATTCTGGAACCTTCACTAACATAATAGCCCCCCTCTCAACTAATATAATATTCACCCTGTTGCTTCTGTCATGTATTATCCTCAGTGAGGACTCTGACGCTAATTCAATGTCTGTACTATGGCCTCTAATACTAATATCTTTCCTGTGGTCTTAATATTAATGTGCATAGTGTGGCTTCTAATATTAATATAATATCCTTACTGTGGCCTCTAGTACTAACTTAATGTGCACATTGCTTCCCCAAAACCTATTATAATATGCATAGAGTGGCCTCTAATAGTAACATTACTTATCAGGACCACTTGCTAATAACATTCAGACGGTGGCCTTCATTACTTCCATAATATCCATACTCTGTTCTCTCATGTTGATATAGTAATCACTCAGTGGCCTCCTGTTGCTAATATAACTTTTAAAGAGCAACCTCTAATACTTCCACACAGCCACTTCTTTTTTTTTTAAATATTTTTTTAGTTGTAGATGGACACAATGTCTTTATTTTATTGCTTTGTATGTGGTGCTGAGGATCGAACCCAGGGCCTCACGCATGCCAGGCAAGCGCTCTACCACTGAGCCACAATCCCAGCCCCCACACAGTTGCTTCTTATGGCAGATTTTCTTACAAGTGCAGTGGGTTCACAGCTTTGGCTGAACTGGGTTTATGAGGGTCAGCCTCTGTAATGACACTTGGCGTGTCTGGTGTCTGGCATGGTGTTGACGTGGTTGTTGGACAGCAGTTGACTTCCTGATGGTGCTGAGCTGACAGGAACCCTGCAGTGGTGGTGCAAAGAGCTCTGCACCTTTCACTCACATGCCCCGTGGTCGTTGCTCTACCAGATGTGCAGCTCCACACCAAACACTGCAGTGCAGTTCACTCCATGCAGGACCCCTCCCGGTGACCACCACATAACCTGTGACTCCAGACATCAGTGAGCTTGTCCATGGTGAGCAGTCCTCACTCTCACCACCCGCCCAAGCTGAGAGAAACACTCACATCCAGGTTCTTTCCCTGGAACACTTTCTAAGCCTGTCCCTCATTTCATGGCCTCAACCGATGGAAAGACATGCACACGTTTCTGTTTGAGCACCTCCTTTCAGTTCCTTGCGGGTAAATACCTAGGACAGATTTGTTGAGTAGTATGATAATTCTATTTTTAACTCTTTGAGGAAACAGCAAGCCATTCCACACACAGGATGCACATTTTATATTATTTCAGGTATATATAAGCACACAGCAACATTTTTCTTCCGTTTTGTTGGTTGTCCAGCCATAATGAGACACTCAGATTTGGTCTCTGCTCCAGTCTCCTTGCATTTAGCTCCTGATCCTGGAATCTATGAAGCAGTGTGTGTGTCTGATGCCAGTGATGGGAATGATGGTCCAGGGCTCCTGGGTGACCTGGGTGCTCCTGAGTGCAGTGGAACCAACCCTGTGATTAGAGGGTTGGAACTTGAGACCTCCCACACCTTTGGGGAGGACTGAGGAGCAGAATGTTCAGCTGATCACAATTGAGCAATGATTTAATGAACCATGGCTATTTAATGAAGCATCCATATAAAGCAAAAGGACATGGTCTAAGGGCACTCTGTTGCTGAAGGTGCTGGGGGCTGCTGTCTGGAGAGGCCATGAAGGCTACGTGCCTTTTACCACTTACCCTTCCCCGTGTGTGTTGTCACCTGCCTGTTGAAGCATATTATTTAAGGTACGTTTGGAAGACATGCTTCATGGTGAACGGGCAGTACTAAGCACACTGCTTCCTGGCTGCTGTGAGCTACTTCCTGCTTCATGGTGAACGGGCAGTACTAAGCACACTGCTTCCTGGCTGTTGTGAGCTACTTCCTGCTTCATGGTGAACGGGCAGTACTAAGCACACTGCTTTCCTGGCTGTTGTGAGCTACTTCCTGCTTCATGGTGAACGGGCAGTACTAAGCACATTGCTTTCCTGGCTGCTGTGAGCTACTTCAGCGAGTGACTCAGAGAACGGGGTCATGGGACTCATTTGTGTCCAGTTGAACAGGAGTTGTGGGTCACCTGGGAACCTGCTGCTTTCGCCTGGCATTTGAAAAGGAACCTGTCTTGTGGGTCTGAGCCCTTAGGCTGTGGGAGCTGCTGCCACCTGCAGGTAGGTGTGTTAGGGTTAGAGTTGATATTAGAATTGGGGTTAGGGGTTGCACTTGGGGAAGGCGTTGGGGGGCTGGGTTAGGGAAGGGGTTTGAGAGTAAGAGTCAGAGTTTAGGATTAGGTTTAGGTTTTGATTAGGATAAGCTAATTAGAAGACAATTTTGGCCTTTCAAAATTAAAAACGAGTAGTTGTAGTAGCCTGTGTTAACATCAAGTCCAGAAGCAGAGGCTGGGGGAACTCATAGGGGCAGGTTTGCCCTGAGCAAACAAAGCCAGGACCATGAGGAGAAAAAGAAGGGCTGAGAGGAATGGAAAGTTGGTAGAGAAACAGAAAAGACAAATTGAGTGTCTCTCTTTTGTGTTGCCTTTCTTCCAGAAAAGAAAAGAGAGAAATAGGAAAGAGAGGGTGGAAGAAGAATAAAGGAGAGAACAAAATGCTTTTTCACATCTGGGGATTGCACAGAGGTGCATGATTCTTCACAGACCCTGCCTCTTTTATGTTTTATTTGAGACAGGTTCTGGCATTGCTGCCCAGGATTACTTTGAATCTGCCATCCTCATGTTCTCCAGCCTCAGCCTCCCTAGTCACTGGGCCATTTCTTTAAATACAAACATGAGTATCAAAGAAATCTGGGATTCATATTTAAGTGAAATAAACAAATTCCGCATGCCTCTGGTTGTCTGTATGAGCTTAGCATTGAGGGTAACACTGGGTCCTGTGGACCTCAAAGTGCTAACCTCTCAGGGTTTGGGAGAGGACTCAGGTGTAGAGCCTGTCTTTGGAATGAGTGATGCTTGGGATTAGATTCCCAGGATGCAATATAAATGAGTGAATGAATGGAAACCAAAAACAAAACAAAAACAAAAAACAAAATGAGGCACGACAAAGAAGTTTATATGATGCTCATAACCTGCAGATTTTTTTTTCTAGCAGAGAGGTTCACTGTGGTGGGTGTCAGAAGTATCAAAGTGTGCTCAAGAGGACATTAATGCAGGTGTAGAAGCCTAGCTTGGGGAACACAGCCAGGAGTCTGAGGAGAGAAGGAAAGGCTGAGAAGAATGGAAAGTCATGGAAGAAACCATGAAGGGAAATTTGAAAGTCTCTCTTTCATGCCACCTTTCTTCCTGGAATCTTCACATTGTTG